>OX439238.1:25517961-26211294 GCA_949319165.1 Sialis lutaria | reverse complement strand
AAATTGTTTTAAAGTAGCCACACGAACAGTAAAACGACTAAAATACAAATAAATTGTCGTTATCAATTATCAATTACATCAATTGGCATGACACTGTGTTAATTGAATTTGACAAAATTTGCGCATTACAACCTATTCCTAGTATTTTCATTTGGAGTAAATCTTGTAATTTTACATAGACATTATTCACTCCTTTGCGTTTTCGTCCACCATTTGTGTTTGTATTATTAGCTGTTAGTGCAATAACTTAAGATTTCTAATTGTTTTCATTTATTACTCTGTATAGTTGTTTTGTCAAAATTTCAGAAGTTTCACCCTCAATGGATTCTAAATTTAAAATTTTTACTTGAATGCCCTTGGTAACATTATAATACCTTACTAGTATTGGATACAACTTGGTTTCATTATGATTTGATGCATCAGATAAAATCGTTACAAATGCTGCATTTTTCAAGTCTTCTGCAAGTATTTTATCACAGTAATTTTTAAATACTGATTTAATAATAGCCTCACATTTTGTCCTGGCACATGAAAATTTAGCACTATAAAACTTTTTCAATAATTTAGATGCATACTACGAAAACTATGATTGTGAATTATGGTATGAAATGTAAATGTTCCCTCCAGTACAGTTAACTGTTTTTCGTTTTCAGAATAATTAGAAGTTTTAAAAAATTTTGATGCATCTAACGATTGCTTATGTTTGTTGGTGTTCAAGTGTTTCGTTATAGCTGCTTTGCTTCCAACTGCAATACAAAATTCTCCTCCGCAAATATTGCAGAAAACAATAGTGTCTCTCTTTGATATGAGGAATTGAAATTCCTATTTCAATTGATCGTTGAAATGATATTTCCTCTTTTTTTCCATCCCTAAAATGAAATTAAAAATAAAATATAGAGCTACATGAACGAAACAAGCACATTAAGAATAAATACAATCTGTTTCACCGAGTGCGTGGTTTTTAACAACCTTACAATCACGCACAAGCCTGTTTTTAATATTTAAAATATTTTCTCGGATGATGTGTTCTAGCCTTTGTAAACGAAATTCAGTTTGAGTCACATTTACTCTGTCTTCACCAGTCAAAATATGTTTTAACCCTTTGAGTCCTAGTAGCTTCGCACTGGAACCACCTATTTATAAATTATTTCCTAGCGTCTATTTTAAAAAATCAGGACTCAAAGGGTTAATTGAATGCCTAAATCTTATTTTACACCAGCTTTTAGGCTTGACCATAATATATATAAAATCATATATTGATTTATTTGTTGTATTATTTATTTAATTTACTTAATTATATCCTGTACGAAATGTCTAACTAGAGATGCCGATATTTCGCTAAGATATCCGACTTTAAATGAAAAAGGGTCCTTTTGTCTTATCTAAAGACGGTTTTGAAAACTTGGAAAAAATCGCAAAAGGACCTACAATGATATTCAATGATTTTTTTCTTATCGTC
Source organism: Sialis lutaria (assembly GCA_949319165.1). Classification (NCBI taxonomy): domain Eukaryota; kingdom Metazoa; phylum Arthropoda; class Insecta; order Megaloptera; family Sialidae; genus Sialis; species Sialis lutaria. Next base: position 26,209,835 of record OX439238.1, on the reverse strand, counting down.
CACATTAATTTGGAAAAAAATACTTTTTACATACGATTTTGTAAAAAAAATATTTCCTCCCATGATTTTCGTTTTTAAAACATGTAAAAAAACGGTATTTTCTCATTTTTTACTTATCTGGCCGCCATTTGTCAAAAATGACGAAACCTAAAATGCAAACGTGTTTTTTTATGTTAATACTGTCTCAAAAAGTTATCCAGAATAGCAAGTTTTTTTGTGCAAAATAAAAATGTTCTCAGCAAACATAAAAATTTTGAAGCTCATATACATTTAGGGCAGTGATTCTCAACCTGTGGGGCGCGCCCACCTAGGGGGGCGTGATAATACCGAATGGGGGCGCGAGAAAATCGAGAAAAAATTATTGCTAAAAAATGTATTTAATTTACAAAAAGAAAAGCAATAAAATACATTGAAAAATTTTAACATATTTAAAATAACTTTGTTAAAAAAATAATAGTATCTATATTAATTTTCTGTAAAATTAATATACTATGTAATAGAACTTAAAAAAAAGTATGTTAAAATTTTTCAATGAATAATACTTTTACGATTTATTACTGAAAAATTACTTATTTACAGCATTCTATTCCTATCAATTTACTCTGTATTACTTTTTTTTCGTTAATTATCTATTTATTAAATTGTATATATTTTATTCTTGTATTTTAGCAAAAAAATTTCATGATTAGTACAAAATTTTTAAAAAGATTGAAATATAAAATTGCGTTTTTAACAAATCGCTATCTTTGGTTTTTTTTAATTTTTCACAGGTTTTTTAAATGTAAAGGTATTTTTATTTTTTATCTATCTTAAAGTTCGACTCAAGATGAAAAAAATGAACCCCTGAAAAGTTAAAAAATCGAAAATTTTTACCATCAATTTTTCGATTGAAAAAAATTTCATATTTTTCGAAAAACATTAATATTTCAAGAAATATTTAACTTTGAAATTCCGGACGAATCAGTAAAATTAAAGGAATACATTTCATGAAAATTTTAAGTATTTTGAAAAAATTTTTGACATAAGAAACTCGAAAATTAAAAAAAACGGTTTTTCGCCATTATCTCGGAATATTTGAGGTTATGTTGTAAATTGGTTTGAAACAAAATTGTAGATTTATTTATTATCTACAACTTTATTATAGACTAATTTTCGATAGGAAGTCATACTTCACCGGAAATCGCAAAAAAACATTTTCAACCCTTAAAAACCACCCCCCTTCGAAACCGCTTCATTTGCAGGGGTGTATTTTTTCCCTCTTTTTGTAATCATTTTTAGCAACGATTCCCACTATCGCTATCCTATAGAGAATTTTTTCTCCTAAAAGGCTTTGGGACTGGGCTATAATAATAGTAATTCTCTTAAAATATACATTAAAAATTACATATACCGGGTGTCCCAGATAACTTTTCCAGCATGGGGATCTCAGTATCTATAAGATATACAGGTTTGGTTAAATGAGATGAATTATATGTATGAAAGGGGTGAGTATTATTACACCAAAAAATATTCATAATTCTATGTGGTTTAGGTGGTATACCCAAAAAACTGAAAATTCGGAATTTCTTTAAATGGCTATAACTTTTTTGTCAAAATAGATAGGTACTTTTTGTTTGCGGTTTTTTAAAGCACTTTTTTGTGTAGAATTGATTGGTGTATTTAGATTTTTTATATCACTTTTAGTTTCCGAGATATAAGCCCTAACTTCATTTTTTCTTATGGGCCGCTAAGTTGGCTATGGCATATTTGAACGTGTTTTTTACTCTTCTTTACAACGATGTGTCACTTGCCATATTTATTGTCGAAAAAAAGTCGAAATACTAAATATCAGTGATATTTATGAAGTATTTTATTACTAACTTTTAAGTGAGCCATGAAAAACAAAAATTGTAAACAAAAATCACAATAACAACAATCAAAATAACAAATGAATATTTGTAACAATGAACTATTTGAAAAAATATATTATAATTTTTTTTCGATTATAAATATGGCAAGTGACACATCGTTGTAAAGTAGAGTAAAAAACACGTTCAAATATGCCATTGCCAACTTAGCGGCCCATAAGAAATACTGAAGTTAGGGCTTGTATCTCGGAAACTAAAAGTGATATAAAAAATCTAAATACACCAATCAATTCTACACAAAAAAGTGCTTTAAGAAACCGCAAACAAAAAGTACCTATCTATTTTAACAAAAAAGTTATAGCTATTTAAAGAAATTTTGAATTTTCAGTTTTTTGGGTATACCGCCTAAACCACATAGAATTATGAATATTTTTTGGTGTAATAATACTCTCCCCTTTCATACATATAATTCATGTCATTTAACCAAACCTGTATCTCTTATAGATACTGAGATCCCCATGCTGGAAAAGTTATCTGGGACACCCGGTATATCATTGATTAACTCGACCTTGATGTCTGTCTGTCTTGACTCGTCTGAAATATTTTTTAATTCTGCATTACCAACCAGCAATGAAATATCCATCTTTAATTTAACTTGATCATACCGCGGAAGATTTTTTTACGGATTTGGCTACTGAGTTGAAGAAAAGGTCTGTTTCATCCAATTCATTTTGAGCAGGAGTTGATTTTCACTGGACTATTTATTTCTGTAACTGCAATCGTTCCTCAGAGTGTGTTATTTTTTTCCATTTATTATCTCTCATAACATCGTCTTTCAGACCATCCCTTTTATTATAACCATCTGTATTATAATCTTTGTTACAATTGATTCCTGTATTATTTTCTATATCATCAATCTGGGTTATGTCAATGTCAGCTTGTGAATCATCCATTATTTGACTCTCGTCTAACCTAACCTCATCTCCGACAACATTAGTGATTGTGTTTTGTCTTTGTGATGAAGGAAGGCTATCTAAGAATGATAGGAGATCAGACCTCTTCTTCGCTGCTTCTCCACCTGAACCAGTGCCAGGTTTTCCTCTACGTCGAATATAATAATCCCTTACGTAGGACCATCTTTTGCAACAGTCAGAACCTGAAAAACATTATCATTTAATTTATTATTTCAGGCATTTTGCTACAGGGGAATCTTTTCGATCACTAGCTTTCCAGTATCGAGTAAGCCATTCCTGGATATGTGTCATAATAAGAGAAGTCGCTGAGGCTATTATTAAAAGAATGTTGAAGATAATTATACCGTCGCCATCAGAAGACCAGCTAAAAGAAATCAGTAGTCAATTTTTTTCAAAATGGAATTTTCCTAACTGCGTCGGTGCGATATATGGTAAACAATTAAGGATAAAAGCTCCCAAACGCAGTGGATCGTTATATTATAACTATAAAGAATATTATTCAATCGTTTTGCTAAGAGTCGTTGACGCGGATATTAAATTCATTGCTATTGATATCGGTTCTTATGGTAGAGAGGGAGATGCTGGTATATATCTAAAGAGCAAAACAGGGGAAAATATTAAAAATAATACATTCAATATACCAGCACCAAAAGCATTACCCGAATCGAACAATGCTGTACCCCATGTAATTGTAGGAGATGAAGCTTTTGCTCTGCACGAAAACATGATGAAACCTTACCCAAGACAGCAATCTACATGATCAATAAAAAGCTATATATAACTATCGACTATCTAGAGCTAAAAGAACAACTGAAAATGCTTTCGGAATTTAATGCGGTTACTTCAGACTTTTTTCCTACCTATAGCTACTGTCCCAGAAAGTACAGACAATTTGATAACATGCGCCTGCATATTAAATAACATTTTACGGGGAGCAAAAGTACTTGCTCCAGGTCAAAAACATATTGATGATGCACTTCCATTACCCACTGAAATTTTTTTTCGTATAGCAGAACACTATGTCCGTACAGGAACGAACGAATTGCACTCACATTCGAGAAACATTTAAAAATTACTTCAACCGCTCAGGGACTCTTGAGTGGCAGCATAATTATGCAGTGCAACATTAATTGTGATTATTATAAATACTTATTGTAGTTATTACTTTTACGTACCGATATCTATTATATATTAAATATTAATAAACAATATATTCTTATATAATAATAATATATTTTATAATTATTTTTATAATACGTCAAGTTGGTGCTACATATTATTTAGTATTATACAAACCTGATATTTTAAGTATATTTCCGATTGTGTTCCAAAGATTTTGTTTAAATTGGGTTTTTCTGTATTCTTTACATTTGATGTTATATAGTTCTTCGTGTTTTATGACAAAATCTATTAATATTTCGTCATTTTCACTAGTCCACATTATATTTCCACTCATTACTTTTAATAAAATATTCGAAGTGTCTAGTCGTCCGCTAATCGGACGAATAATTTATTTTTATTCGTCCACCAACCAGACGACTTATTTATTTTATTCGTACACTTATTGGACGACTTATTTATTTTATTCCTCCAGTAATCTGACGAATAATATATATTTATTAATCCGATTATCGGAGATTTAGATAACTGAAGCTAGTCGTTCGAAAATGGCAAATTTTTAAATTTCGCGTCAAGTTGGTTCCGCGTCATTTAAAAAATTGACAGCTGTCATAAAAGTAAATTTAAAAAACAAAAAAATTTTCTAATTTAAATCATCCTGATTTATATGAGATGGGTAAGAATGAATAATTTTATTTATTCTAATTATTTCTTCAATAATTTATTAGTTAAATGACGATTCATCTTCTAGATTTTGACGGGATTGATGATTTTCAAGATATGGACCTACAAGAAGACAATAACCAATTATTAGACACTGAAAGAGAAGTAAATAGTATAGAAAATTTACAAATAAATGAAAAATTCAATTCGTATAGCGATTTGGAAAAAAGAATAATTGATTATCAAAATTTTGTACACTGTGTTTTTTACAAAAGAGATTGTGTAACAATAGAAAATTCCCTTAAACAAGGTGTAAAAAGACATATAAACCCAAACTTACGCTACTATTCAATAAAATATTGGTGTATTAATGGAGGAAAAAAATTTAAAACCAAAGGAACTGGAGCAAGATCGTCAACCACATTCCAGAAGCAATGCCAGGCCTCCTTTAAAATTAATGTTACACAAGATGGTAACAGTTTATTTATTTCAACAATTAATTTAATACACAATCACCAAACAATTAAATAACTCTACGTGCATCTTCTTCAAGTAAGAAGAATGACACCGGACGTAAAAAACAAAGTAAAAGAACTATTGAAATTAAAAGCAAATAAAAATAAAATTAAAAATTTAATTGAAAATGAAACGGGAAAAATAGTATTACTCAAAGATATATGTACATAATTTAAATTACGACGGGGCAGAAAAAAATAATTTGGAAGCAGTGGAGAAGATTTTAAGAGATAAATACAAAGCAGAATGTTATTTTTTGAACGAAGAAAACATTTTTAAAGGCCTTTTTTTGCCACTCCAGAGATGAAATCTTCAATGAGGTCATACCCTGAATACGTCGCAATAGATGGTACATTTAAATTATTAAATATTCGTGCACCTGTTTATTTGCTGATAGTTGAAGATCCTAATGGTTGCACGGAAATTGTAGGTGTAAGTATTTTAGTGAATGAAAGTAAAGCTTCGATTGAATGGATGATGGACTGTTTTAAAAAATGTCATCCTACGTGGGATAAAATAAAGTGCAGCATGACGGACAAGGATCTGACTGAAAGAGAAGCCATTCGTACAAGTATGTTGCCAATTACAATAAATTTGATTATGTGTGCATTCCATACGCTACGATCGTTCAATAAGGAAATCACAACAGAAAAGAGGAATATAACAGCAAGAGAAAGAGATACAGCTAAATCAATTTTACAAAAAATGGTTTATGCGGAAACGGAAGAAAGATATAATGAATTGTACGAAGAATTGAAGCAATTACCTCAGTCAGTAGTTGATTATTTCAATAAAAACTGGCATGAATGTAGACATGAATGGTCTATATCAAATGACTACATGAAACATAATTTCGGTATTGTTTAGAATGGTACCACTTAAAATGTGCTGGACTGCGAAGAAGACCAAAAGCAAAACTATGGATGTGTACTGATTGTAAAAATTTATACTATTAATTAACAATCCATCCCTTCATATCATATTTACAATATTATTTTTTAAGAATATTACAAAGTAAAAGTATATTTGTTAATATGAGATTTTTTTGTAAATTAGAAGGAATGTTTTGGGATTAACGGTGATTCATCAAACTGTAAAAATGTTATTATATCAAAAATTTACACAAATAAAATTATTTCTACCAAAATTATTTCTACTAAAATTATTTCTATCAAAATTATTTCTAGACCAAAACAAAATACTTATGTATATTTAGTAAGATATTAAGAGAAACACCCAGTAAATACGGTATAATGTTAGGTTAAGTAGTACTTACTCAATTATATTCCTATTATTTTTTTTGTTTAAATTTAAAATTTAAATTTAATGTTGGAAAACTGTGAAATTTACACTTACTGTTTTTATCTGTACTTTCACAATCACCTATCAAATTGATATTTTGATACATTTGTTTTTTAAATTTTTTTTATAGTATGTACAACTATCACATGCGCCGGATTCGATATATACATATTTATTTTGACAATAGATATTTAAATACAGTCTACCACGGTTAGGTTATCTCTACTCTCTGTATAATGACAGTGTAATGTGCATCACTGTATAAACTGTATATACACTTAGCAAGCGGGTATTAATGTTCAAAAAGACACTCGAAGGATCGATACAGTTTTTTTATGAACAGGTGATTTTTTTTTCTTCATAGTGGCTTTTTGAACATGTAGGGGGTACAGCATTTATGACCATGAGTGTACATCGTTCAGACTTTGGGGATATATATGTGATGTTAGCAGTAAAATAAATCAAAATTTTTACATATTTATTACTTAGACAAAAATTTTTAATTTTTAAATTATCGGACGACTAAATATTTTTTATACATCCGATTACTGGACGAATAAAATAAATAAGTCGTCCGGTTGGTGGACGAATAAAAATAAATTATTCGTCCGATTAGCGGACGACTAGCAACAGCCAATTATAAAATAAATATATAAGTAAATAAATTAAATAATGTTATTCATAAATCCCGCCAATGAATTTAGTTTTCATATTGAACGCTAGATGGATCAAATTTTAAATTTTTGAAAAGCCCTTCTTTTAGCCCTTCGTTTAGTTCATGGGAACGACCACGAGAGGGACGTGACAGCAATATTTAACGTTATATGTCGCTTCTTTATATGTGTGTTCTGTGTTTTACATGTATATATTTTACTTCTACAAAATAAATTTTATTTTATTGGGATCCGTCAAATGAGCGTACACCACCGGGTGGCAAAAAAAAAACTAGACTGGGGGTACAGTTTCTATGGTAATAGAATTTAATAATGAAAAAATAAATAATCTCAAGCATAAAACTGACAGATGGTTTATAATAAAACTTACGATTAAGGTTGTTGTTCACTAAAATCGATCACTACAGAATTTGTTAAAATTATAATATTGTGTTAAGTAAGCTAGTTCGCATTTGTAAAAAAAAATTCAGGTCAGTTTACCATTTCGTTTATTAATTATAAACGTGCAAAGTTGGCCTCTTATACATTGCAAGCATAGGAATCAACTTGGAATTCGATATTCATTTAATTCGTGTATTAAAACTAAACGTCAGATTTTAACCAAAAACGGATATGTTATAGATTGGTAACTAAGGAATGTGTATATAAAATTTTAGAATGATTTACCATCTCCTTAAATAATTATTAATTTTTAACTTTGATAAATTCCCGAACACATGACGTAAATATACGATATGGCAACAGCGCATTCGGCGCGATCTTTGAAATATAAAAACGTGGTATTGAAAACTGACGCGCGTTGTAAATATCAAGTGATTATTGATTACATTTAATGTTTTTATTTATAATAATAATAGTTACTATTGTTATTATAATTATTACTATTGTCAGCAACAGTAATAATTATAATATTGTTAAAAATAAATCTTCTATTCTTGTCTAATATTATAAATTGTTGCCAGATCTATTTGTTCTTTTTTACCGACATATCAAAACCCTGTAGTTCATGCTAAATTTCGCTAGATGCCACGACTTTCAGTGAACAACAACCTTAAATCACAATATTATGTGTTTTAAATCATCCAAAAATGAAATGAATGAAAGGACAGTAAGTACCAAGAAAGAATTTTACAATTTCTCCTGTATATAATTGATTTATTATAATATAAATACATATGTATTTAAAAGATTTGTTTGTTGAAAAATTGTAAACAATCATAAATAAATAAAGTATGCGTATTATATTTGATGTTATTGCGTGATATTATCTGTAATTATAATGAGTGAATTTAAAATATGTGTACATTATAATAGTGTATATTTTAACTCATTAAGAAATCGGGCTTTACAATTAAATTCACTTCACCATTTCTTTCATGTGAATCATTTTTTAAATCTGACATTTGTAAATAAGCACTAAAATTTATGTTTTTTTTTTATTTTATTATATGGCCGGCATTAAACACGCGCTCACCTTCCACAAAATTCCTTTTTCGAGGGTCTGTGTTGGCTCAGTCACATTGTGGCAATACTAATCATTTTTAAGTGACTTTTAAAATCATACAATTGCAATTATTATAAATAATAAACCCTTACCTGCGCCATGTTTTTTAAGCTCCTCCCATCTGACGGATCCCAATACAACTTAAAAATGTCACTGTGATTTTAATTTGTGCATAACACAAAACTGGTGACCCCGACGTGATTTGAAAAATAACCGACGTGATTTGAACAAAAACGTACGTAATGGAACAAAATCTGTGAAGTGACATTTATTTTATTTTATTTATTTATACATAAACATTTCTTATTATCTGTTGTGAGTGCTAAATAATAATGTTTGTGAACAATAACGCCACACCTTCAATCAACCGAATTACAATAAAAATACGGAATTGCCGACGTTACGCCACAGCTCCGACTCCACGTCGCGACGCTTCGTCACAGCCCTGAGTCGACGTCACGGCGTCGACGTTTCGTCCCAGCCTCGACCCTTCATCACGACATCGTTCCGTTACGGCATCAAACAACCTTCAACGTCAGATAAATTACTCGCAAGGGGGTATTGTGGGGATTACTTTCCACTGCATCGTTAATAGTTTTTTTTTTCGTCACATAGCTAACTATTATCATTTTTATAATAGTAAGCTATGTACACGCGACTAAAGATAGTGTTACATGTTTTACAACATGTATATATTTTACTTCTACAAAATAAATTATATTTTATACAACTTAAAAATGTCACTGTGATTTTAATTTGTGCATAACACAAAATATGTATTTACCAATAATTATTATTATCACCGAGTTGGATGCGCCGAGTTGACCTGTCCCGCTGTTGACACTGTGCAGCGTGGCGTTTAGTAAAGTGTAGAAATTGAGACAATAAGTTATTATATGAATTTTAACTTTTACGAAGTACGGTGTTTATCATCAAAATATTTCATTATTTTTCACATTACCATACATCCGTTAAGAGCGTTACATTATTGGTGTACCTACTTTATATCATTTCAATATTTTATTAATATTATCAAAAATGAGTAAAAGAACTATGAAGGGTGGTCCGGTTAAATAGTAATTTTGGGGATGAATTAATAACTGGAAAACTATGTATAAGACCCATGTCCAAACTTTGTATAGTGAATTTGTAGGTAACATTATAATAACATTAAAAATATAACGGGCAAGTGCTTGTTGAGCACGCACATGATAGTCATTCTCACTACGATTTATAAAAAAAGAGTTTTTTCAAAATTTTCGTGACCGAAGGGTTAAAATCAAAAAGTCATTTAGCTTTTATTATTGCATTTTAAGAGACCTATCAAATGACACCCCACTCAATGGGGTAAATGAAAAAAATGTGACTTCACTTTTCAATCTATGATAGGGGGGTCCAAAATATTTTTGATAATGTTTTTTTTTTTTAAACACTTTTCATTTTATAAAAAGGGGGTCTAAAAAATTTTTATTTTCAAAAATCTTATCATTTCTGTTTTTGGGTCATCAATCTACGGCCGTATACCAAATTTCATCTTATTATCTCAAAATTTTTGAAGACGGACGGACGGACATGAAGAAACTATAAGAGTTCCTAGTTTTCTACGGAACCCTAAAAAAGATAGGTTACAATTGAGTATTTTAAAAAAACTTCTCAGACAAAAGTTGTTTCTTTTTTTCTGTAAGATACGAACATTCTCACTACGATTTATAAAAAAGTTTTTTTTTTTAATTTTCGTGACCGAAGGGTTAAAATCAAAAAGTTATTTGGCTGTTATTATTGAATTTTAGGAGACCTATCAAATGACACCCCAGACAATGGGGTAAATGAAAAAAATGTGAGTTAACTTTTCAATCTATGATAGGGAGGTCCAAAATATGTTTGACAATGTTCGTTATAATTTTCAGTGAAAGTACTAATTAAAAGCTACATTCTGAATTTTTTTCAGATTTTTTGAATCGATAGTTTCGAAAATAGAGGGGGGGACGCTCTGATAGCGACATTAAAAAGCAAATATTTCGTGACTGAAGGGTTGAAATCAAAAAGTTATCTGACATTTTTTATTGCATTTTAGGAGACCTATTAAATGACACCCCACTCAATGGGGTAAGTGGGGAAAAAAATGAGAGTTCACTTTTCAGTAGAAGGGGGGTCCAAAATATTTTTGACAATGTTCGTTATAATTTTCAGTGAAAGTACTAATTAAAAACTACATTCTACATAGTTTAGAAAATAGAGGGGGGGGGGCTTTTTTAACGACTTTGGAGAGCAAATACATCGTGATTAAAGGGTTAAAATCAAAAAGTTTTGATACATTTCTTGTTGCATTTTAGGAGACCTTTCTAACGACACCCCACTCAATGTGGTAGGTGAATTTTTTTTTTTGAAAACACTTCATTTTATGGAAAGGGGGCCTAAAATATTTTTTTTTACAAAAATCTTATCATTTCTGTTTTTGGGTCATTAATCTACGACCGTATACTAAATTTCATCTTATTATCTCAAAATTTTTGAAGACGGACGGACGGACATGGAGAAACTATAAGGGTTCCTAATTTTCTACGGAACCCTAAAAAGATATTTTTCGACTTTGATGAGCTATAACAGGGAAATAAAAATACGGATAGCAATAACCGTAATACTGAAAAATATGTTAGTTAATAATAACTACCTATGAAACTGACTCATTTTTATTGCTCTAGATATGTTACTTTAGAAGTTATGAGATAATCTTTGTTGTAAGACCTACTCTGAAGGAAATTTTTTAAACACCCTGTAATTCAGAGGGTGTTAAAGATGGGCCCCCACTTCCCGCACAATTTCTTACTCACAACGAGTCAGGGAATCAGCTCCTAAAATATCTGTATCCCAAACCGGACCACCCTGTATACTCGATTTTTTTAGTCATGCGGGTGAAAATAAAACTTACAAAAATCTAGTTAGTAATGGTTCAAAAACTTCTGAAAATATTGGTAATCCAGAAAATGTTACTACACAAACGAAAATAATATTTGATCATGACAATAACTGAAGATTAACAAAAAATAGGGCCCTAGACAAAAATATAGAAAATGTGCCATAAATATATGCAAAAAAAGAGCGGTTATGCAACCTACACCACAAATGCACCGATTTACACGAAAAATGAACTTACAAATTGTATAGCTCGAAAATATTAACGACGCGGATTTATTTAATTTACGAAAAACAATCATATGAAATTTAATGATATGCGAAAATCACTTTACCACTTCTCATTACCAGACGTCAGAAAGAAAATAATTTAATTTTAACGCAGTACCAACATTTAATTTACAGTCCACGAATGAAAATTCCAATCTTACACCATCATACGAATTTGTGCCACAAACCATGAACGTGGTGAACGAGAAAACCCGTATGCAATGGCGGCGTAGGGTAGATTGGCACCCTGGGCGGTTTTTCGCATACCCCCTTCTAAAAAAATGCTGACCTTTTTTTTCGTTCTCAACTCAATATTAATTCTAGTTCTCTGTAATGTGTCATGACCTTTTGATTTTCATAACAAAAAAATAACTGGATATACGATTGAGTTGTCATTGTGTCATCCCTTTTGTAACTAAATTTAAATAAGTGTGTGATGGCCACATTTACTAACGATGTGTACGCGGACATACTCTTCTTTTATGGGAAAGCAAATGGTTCTGCTAATCGTGCTCAGAGAATGTACCGAGAACAGTACAGAAATAGGACAGTCCTCAATGCTGATGTGTTTGCAAACACTTATCGACGGATTCGTGAGACTGGCAACCTCCACTATAGGGAACCCAATGCAGCTAATCAAATACATCGGCCGGAAGACGAAGAACAAATTTTAGCAGCATTTGAGGCGGATCCTACAACAAGCGTGCGAAAGGTGGCTAACCAACTAAATACACCTATTTAGAAAGTGTGGTCACTCTAACATAATAATAAAAAATATCCCTACCGCTATAGCCCTGTGCAAGGACTTCAAGAAGGCGATCCTGCCAGACGAACAGCGTTTTGTCGGTTTTTATTAAACCAAGATATTGAAGACAGAAATTTTCTTAAAAGTGTTTTATGGACCGATGAATCCACTTTCTCCAGATCAGGACAAATTTCCATAATATTCACTACTGGACTGATAAAAGGCCATAATCCGCACTTGATGAAACAAGTATCATTTCAGCATAAATTTAGCGTTAATCTGTGGGCTGGCGTGATTGGCAATGAACTGATCGGTCCGTACTATCTTCCAGACATTTTGAATGGTGAAAATTATCTAGAATTTCTGGAAAATGAAATGCCTTTGCTGATGGAAGATCTACCGTTGAATATTCGACGATGAATGATCTTCCAAAACGATGGGTGTCCTGCTCACTATCGATTAATAGTGCGTGAGTATTTAGAAAAAAATTATCCAAATAGATGAATTGGAAGAAATGTGCTGATTTTGTGGCCAGCTTAGTGATGAGTAAACACAAGACCAAGACCAAGATTATATCAGTCTTGGGTTTAGTCTTGGTCTTGTACATTGGGTCTTGGTCTTGATCTTGGTTTTTAGAGTCTATCTTGGTCTTGCGTCTTGTAGAAGATGTCTTGGTCTTGTAGAAAATGTCGGGTTTGGTCTTGTAATACGTACTATTTTTCATAAGAATAAAAAAATAAACGAGTCATCTGACGAGATAATAAATCAAATCAAATATAAAAAGAAAATATAACAACCACTGTTTTATTAGTAATATTTTGGCGTGTCATCAGAAATGGGCTAGAAATGAAAAAAAGCATTACCAGAATTACTGCGATAATAATGATTATTTTTGAAAAAAAAAATTAAAATTTATTAATTGGTAAGTTCCGCATAACTGTCCAACAAATTTTAAGAAACTGAAAATGTTTATTTTTATGTTTTTGGGGAAAATTTTTTTTTTATACATCGATAGTAAATGTTTTTTGTTCCAATTTTTCATTTTTATCTCATCTTTTTATTTATTATTCTTACATAATTTACACACCCCTAATGTACACTTGCCTTCACCGATTATTAAAAAAACTTTACTTTTACTAGATGTTATTTTGATTTTATTACGTTCATTTTCAAAACCATTACACTCACTAACACTTGATTGAGATGAAATGTCTATCCATAATTATTTAATAAATTTAGAAAAAAAAGTTGCTTTTCAAATAACTATACTTCATGTACTGTAATTTGACATGAATCTCATTGGATTTTTAGTTATTACACAACAGGTCTTTATTGTTTAATCTACATTCAGCGGCACAATTTCAAGTGTTCCTGTGTTTATTTACAATTTATAAAACTTATCGAAATAAATGGCACATGATAATGGGGATGTTTATGTAATAAATAAAAATAGATACTGGCTATATTGTCTATGCGGTGGTCGATTTAAAGAAAGATTATTTTATTAATGTCGAGATTCAATCTACCCAGTCAAATCTTAAGAATAAAAAATCGAATAATTCGAGTATTCCTTTTAAGAGATATTCATTTTTAAAATTTATTCTCCAGTCTTGGTTTGATTCTTGGTCTTGTGCTCTTAGTCTTGGTTTTGGTCTTGATCTCGAGCACATAGTCTTGGTCTTGGTTTTACGCTCTTAGTCTTGTAATTTTACAAGACCAAGACTACAAGACCAAGACTGATTTTGCTCATCACTAGACCAGCTAGATCCCCTGACCTAATTCCACTTGATTTTTTTGTTTGGGGAAGAATGAAGAGCATGGTATACGACAATGAAGAGTTTACTAGCCGAGAACATCTTATTAGAAAGATTAATCAAGCGGCAGAGATAGTAAAAATGGAGATGCGGCTCGGTATAACAACCACCGAAGTGCGTTGCAGAGCACGGGCCTGTATTAGAAATAGAGGCTTACATTTCGAAAGTCAAAATTAATTAACACATAAGAGTGCTAATGTTGTATCTTAAATTAATTAAATTAAAATTAATCAATAATTAAACTAATATTTTGCTAAAAAACATTTAACATTTTTTAGGCCTTTAATTGAGGATAATTTAACTACTTTAATAAATATTATTGAAATTAAATTAATTTTATTTTTTGTTAAAGGTGTAACACAGTCCAAAATGTTTGGAAAGTATTACATCACATTTTTTATAAGATATTAAGATAAGCATACTAAGATCCACTCACTGGAAAAATGTAAAAATTTAACTTATTCTGCGATAAATGTAAGTTTTTTTAACAAAAATACCCAATTCATGTAGGTAATATCGTAGGTTTTCGGAAAGGGTATAAAATAGAGTGTTTTTAAAACAATTTGAACATCTGTAAGTGTGCTAGATTTTATAAAATATTTTTTTTTAAGAATTAATTTTATCAAAGTTTTATAAGTTTTTAAATGTTAAACTGCAGCCATTTTTACTTTTTTTATACATACATGTAGTGTCCGACCGAAAGTTCGGTTTCGGTTGAGTTTCGGCAAACCTGCCGAAACTACGACCGAAACCGAAACTGCATTCGGGAGTTCTCGCGCTGTGATCGGTCATGTTCGGCGCGTTAAATTCTATCCAAGCGAGTAAGCGACCGACGACGTTCGTTTTGTTTGTTGTGAGTTTTCGTGTGATTTATTTTGAATTCGGTAAGTTTTATTACGTGATATAGCATAAGAGTAGGTATAGTAAACATAAAAAAATAATTAATTATAACAAACTAATACATAGATTATAGTAGAATCAAGATTATCCTAACTATCCAGAGGCGGATTATCCATAAGGCAAACTAGGCACGTGCCTAGGGCGCGAGGTTACAAAGGGGCGCGTGCGCGAAATTTTTGAAAAATAACAAAAAAATAATTGTGTCAGTAAGTACATATGCACCTACTTTACACAATATAAAAAGATTCTTGTGTGCACAAAAAGATGATAATTTTTAACATCAAAATATAGACGCAACAATGAGAAAATATTTGAATTTCGGAAATTTCATTGTTATATTTAATATGAAAAGTTACGTAACAGTTTTTATCTATGGACGCTAGAGGGGCGCCGATGAGGTGCTTGCCTAGGGCGCTCTCAACATTTAATCCGCCTCTGTAACTATCTAAATATTTTTTTGGTTGATTTAACTCTCTCGCTAATGCTACACCTTATTAGACAAACATTAGTTCGGTACTTGGTACTCACTATGTATAGTTCATTAGCGGTGATAATATTATGGATTCAGAGTTTCAAAATTCATTTTAATACCTACTTATATTATCAAGGTATTCAAGTGGCAAGTACAGTAAGATACTTACCTACGTCCCTTATTGTTTTTTTTTTTTATAAAATTATCACACTTATAATTAAATGAGTAGGTACTTACATAGGTACCTACCTAAGTATACGTATAATAAAATTAATATTTCATTTCTGTTTTTCGATTGTAAAACCTTATTACCTACCCCCAAATTAAAATCGAGTACAATAAAATTCATGATAGTCAATGAATATAAATACCTAAATTTAAAATGCATTAAGTACTGATTACACCTAGTAGACAATCTTTCTTTTGTTGTAGTATTAAATCATCGATGATGGAAGGAAAATGTCGTTAAAAAACAGCATTTGGCAATTTTTCGAAAAAAAGTTCATCTGATTCATCTAAAGCTAAGTGCAAACAGTGCAATAAATTATATTCACTAGGAAGTTCCGAGCCTAGAAGGCAAACTGTTTCCGGTTTGAAGCTACACTTGTCTAAATTCCATGAAACAGAACATAAGCAATATTTAAAACGTCAGTTGGAAATCGACGAGCACAAATCTGAAGCTAAATTAAAGCGATATGATTCACAAAACTCAGTAACCACCATTGACAGTGGCAGTGGTAGCAAACTGGTGCAGACCACAATCTCTAACATCATGTAGACTCAGGCTTCAAAATCATCAAAATGGTCAGATCATCATGAAATATCACGCAGAATTGATAAAAGTATCATGGATTTAATACTTGTCGATATGCTTCCATACTCTTTAGTAGATAGTGAGGCATTCAAAAGACTTAATTTTACAGATCCTCATAGTCCCCAAAAGTACTATTTAAAATCAGACAAATATTTTAGAACCACTTTAATGCCACAAACTTACAAAAAAAGTACAGGAATTTATTGCTAAATGTGAGTGGATCAGTGGAACTTGTGATATATGGACAAATCCTCCTAAAACATGCACACTCTTAAGTCTCACTGGCCATTTTATTGTTGGACCAAAACGTCTTAAAGTTATACTATGTGCTCAAGTACTCGAAAATGACCACACCGGATCGTATATTGAAGAAAAATTACGACAAATGATAGACAAATGGAATATCGGTAATAAACTATTGCACACCCCAAGCAGGCTCTGCTTGGAAGTGTGTTCTACTCTCGTCCTAAACATTTTTTTCGTATATAAATTGATAAAATGAGTATTATATCTTAAATTTCTTCAGTAACCCACTTAAATTTTTACATTTTCTGATAGAAAACACTACAGTCTTCATTTTTTACTTAGTTTAATATCGATCGGTTTTAATTTTCTGTTATAAAAATATAAATAAAGTTCAATTTGTCGATTTAACCCGCTTTTTTGATAGAAACGCCGAACTACAGGCTACAATTCGAAATAAATTTGCACCAATCCTTTTGAATTCACTTCATCTATTATCAGAATAGAACCCTATTAAAACTCAACAAAATTGGATAACTAGAAGTAACGAAATTTGCAGTTTATTTAAACAAAAATTCATATTTTGACAAGAATTATTTTTACAAATAGAGTATTAGTCCGTAGAAGTTCCAAAAATTTCCGTAAGGCGCTATCTTCATACGTCATATACGTCACTGCAAATGACATCTATTACAACTATTATATTGTGTTAATTAATATATAAATACACGTACATCGATACGTGCTGTATTTTAATTATTTTATTCAAAGCCAATCAATCTTTTTAATCAAGATAAAATCTGGTAAGTTTGCATTTTTAAAACAAATATATAATATACATATAACCTATAAACGTTACATTGTTGTTTCATTTTAAATGCTAGACATCAGGTGAACACAGCTGTTATCGCTGCAATATGTGGATGTATTTATCTTTTTAATTATTATTATTAATTTATTCATTTACTTATTTATACATTTTACAAAAAAAAAATATTTTATATAAAAATTGTAAATTAAAATGATTATTGTTTTATTACAATACATCCTAAATTTAAATAAAAAAGGTAATAATCGATTGATAACAAGATTCATTGTTGATTTTCTAAAAAAATTTAATGAGTGATAAACTTCATATTTTATATTTATATAATATTAATTACCTCCAATATTTTTTTCAAACATCCTTTTAAGTTTCACCAATTATATTGTACCGCATTTATTTGATATTATAAATTAATACATTTTTTTATGTTTAAGGGGTGTGCATTTTATGGCCTAGCCATAGTATTTCTACTTTTGCGTGACAATGCAAAAAATATGGTCAGCGCTATGCGGGGTCAATTTGAATCGTTAGGCTGCATGTCACACAAGTTCTTCTTCTTTCTTTTTGGCTTCCTTTTCAATTAATCAGCCACCTTTATTTTTAAATTTATCACTTTTGATTTTAGTTTAATTGCACTTATTTTAATTTTTATGGATTGACCACTCTACATTTAATTACCATTTCTTTTGCTTCTCTCTTTTTTTAACTTTCCACTTTTAATTATTTTTATTTTTCGATCACTCTACTTTAATTTTCTCACTTCTTTTTAATAGTTTTTTCTTGTTCTCTCTTTATTTCTTGTTATTATTGTCCACTCCGCTTTATTTTATTTTATTTATCACTACTTATATTTGTGTCGTCGTGTTTCTGTTTTTATTTAGATAGTTTCTTCCTCTCTACTTTTACTATCACACTTCTTTTTAATTATTTTTTTGCTGTCTGCATATTTTTGTCATATTATATTATATTATATTATATTCTTTTATAGTTTAAGATCTGTTTTTTTAAAAGTCTGTTATTAATTTTAATATTTTATCGTTATTTGTACTTATTAAGTTGTTTATTGATGTTGTGTTTTATATTTTTTGCAGGAAAAAAAGATGTGATTAATATCACCGATGGACTTATTATCGCATGAGCATATGGGTGATTCTACTATATTTATTTTATGTAGGTGTTGTGAATATGATGCATGGCCGAACTTTATTCTTATTATGCTAGCGATTTCTAGTCTATTGAATGTTATTTTCTTATTATCTAACCAGCATTTTTTAGGTATACTGGGGTGTTACACACGTTACAGTTGGTAGTAAAAGATGCATTGTTTTCGGAGGAAGAACATGGACAAGTCATTAAAACTTGCAGACATATAGTAGGGCATTTCAAACGAAGCGAGCAGGCTTCTAGAAAATTGACTGAATGTCAAAATCAATGCGGATTACCAGTACATTCATTAATTCAGGATATTGAAGTTAGATGGAACAGTACTTACAACATGTTAGCAAGATTGTTTGAACAAAAAACTGCCATTAATTTATACAGCTTGAAACATGGCCGTATTGACATTCTTTCGCTTTCGGACTGGGAAATTATAAAGAATCTTACTGAGGTACTAAAGTTTTTTTATGAAGCTACACTTGATCTGTCATATGATAACGCATGCATATCCCTTGCAATTCCTTTGATATCACTGTTAAATAGAAAGCTGCAAACTAGAGACGAAAATGAAAGCAAAAAATGAGAAACATGAAAACACGGTTGCATGAATCAATGAATCGACGATTTGCATACGTTAAAGGACATCCTGCTCTAATAACTTCAACATTACTGGATCCAAGATTTAAAAATACATATCTGAATTCTGATGAAGTTGACATTGCCACTTTGGAAATAGAAAACCATTTGTAGACGTGCACGAACGACGTTAGCGATACAATAAGTGAAAACTGTCATTCTTGGAGATCCACAGCCATCTTGTTCATTTAGAATAGTGTCTTCAGAAAAAGGAGAAGGGCTTTCGGACGCCCATGATAAATCCACTTGTCACTTAATAGAAACCTCTGGTGTGGAGAACAGTGATTGTTTATCACAAATTAAGCAAACTATTCAAGCATACTTGTCAGAGCCTAGGCTACAGAGAAGTGCAGATATTTATTCTTACTGGGATCCTAGCCCATTTCTGTCTTTGAGAAAAGTGGCACTGAAATTCTTGTCAGCTCCACCGACGAGTGTTTCCAGTGAACAATTATTTAGTGCTGCTGGGTAAATTTATTCAGACAGAAGAAGCAATCTGCGAGGCGAAAATGTTGATAAACTATTGTTTCTTACCTATAATATAAGATTGTTTAATTATGAATACTAATAAGAAATAACGATTACAGATAGTATCTGTAATCGTTAAGCACCTAGGTATCTGTCAGATACCTAGGTGCTTGAAATTATTAGTATCTAGTAGTCGCCTTTTGCATTCTTGATTACGATTAGTTTATAATTTAGTAGTTTAGCTTTTTTTACATTTTTTTACTGAAGTGTCATAGAAAATGACGAATAAGTTTAGAAGAAGTTAATTTGTTCTTAAGATAAAAGTGATTTATTTTGTTTTGTTTATTACTTAAATATTAAGTACCTGTACCCTGTACCTATTGTGATATTAGGTAACAACTTAAATAGGTAATTTTATGTTTAATAAAAAAAAACATGAACAATATTCAAAAGAAGAGTCTAACTACTCAAATAAACACCTCACCTATTTTAAGTATTTTTAAAGTGCAATTAATATTTTTTTCTTAAATGAGGGGTTGTTATGTTGATTATCATACCAATAAGTGAAAATGTCGATAACTGCATAGCTATGTGATTTAAAGATAAACAAATAAAGACTGACTGATTATGATAACGTTTTCTTTATTTTTCCCTCAAAACATGATCCTTGTAAGGAAGTTTCGGTTTCGGCCGAAACTAAGACTGTTGCCGAAATTCGGTTTCGGTCGGACACTACATACATGAAATGTTATGTATAAATAAAGTATAGTGATCACGAAAAAATTCGAACTCGAGATTTTAACGGAATTACACGTTTTGAGGGTCCCTGAATCATATACAACCATTAACTCAATGACGTCTATGTGTCCGTCTGTGTGTGTGTCTGTGAACGCTCTACAGCCAAAACTGTAAGACTTACGAACATGGAATTTTAAACATAAGTTTCTTGTATACTCTAGATGTGCACCTCCTATTTTTGAAAACCATCACTAAACCAGAAACGGATGTTTACTAGAGAAGTTTTGGAATTTTTCGAATTATTTTTTTCATTCAAAGTTTGAAATCTTTTACAGGGACCATATTTTACCCCTTATGGGCCACTAGTGGTCCGCGGAACAACGGTTGGGAAACACTGTTTTAAATCAACTGAATACAAATGGTGTAAACATTTTTTTCACAAACCAGGGTCAGGCAAAGTAAAAGATTCTTTTTATTCCTCGAACTCTTTTGAACACAAATCACACTTAAATCTTGTTGCCTTTCTCCATTTTTTTCGGGTTGTGATACTTCAGGTTTTGTTGGGAAAGAGAAAAAAACTATAATAAAAACATTATTAGCTTACAAAAAATTTTCCAGCTTGGCTGACAATTTTTATCAAAAAAATGCCGACAAAAAACAGTTGCTGATAGTGGATCTTAATTGCATCAATATACAGGGTGAGTCATATCAGGTGGAACAAACTTAAACCGTTGATTGAGAAAAATATTTCAAGCAAAAAAGTTCATATAAACATGTGTCCGCAAACTCTTCGTGAGGGAGCTACAAACTCCCAAAGATTTTGATTAAAATTTGTTTTTATTTAATATCTGGAGAACCCATTGTGATACAGCAATGAAAATTAATACCTGGATTAGTAATAATACGTGTTATCGATTTCCAGTATCAAACAATGGTTATTTAGACCAGGGATGTGTGGGGCCTGTGGGCCCTCTGATTTTTATCTGGTATTTTTTTGCTCTTCACTTTTTTTCTATGTTTTGGTATTTTTATAAGGTCATATGATACAAAATACACATAAATATACATTGATAAGTTGTCATAAGATCAACCGTTTACGAGAAATACGATGGGGAAGATAGTTTTGCAGAATTTAACTTAATACGGATGTTAAAAATTACACAAAATAAATTTATATTCTTGTTCTAGTACTAAAAATAAGAAAAATAGTTGGTGTAAATATTCCTATTATTATGGCTCCTTATTATAGCCAGTTTTATTACTTTAATTCGTGCTTTATTAATTGACTAAAAAACCAAACTAAAAATTGTTATCTCTTGTTAAGGATGCATTTTTAGGTATATTTACATACACATTTATTCTTGTTTTTAATTATAGAATAAGAATATAAATTTATTTTGAGTAATTTTTAACATCCGTATTAAGTTAAATTCTGCAAAAGTATCTTTCACATCGTATTTCTCATAAACGGTTGATCTTATGACAACTTAACAAAGTATATTTATGTGTATTTTGTATCATATGGCCTTATAAAAATACCACACATAGGAAAAAAATGAAGAACAAAAAAATACTAGATAAAAAGCAGAGGGCCCACAGGCCCCATACATCCCTGGTCTAAATAACCATTGTTTCATACTGGAAATCGATAACACGTATTTTTACTAATCCTGGTATTAATTTTCATTGCTGTACCACAATGGGTTCTCCAGATATTAAATAAAAACCAATTTTAGTCAAAATATTTGGAAGTCTGTAGCTCCCTCACGAAGAGTTTCCGGACACATGTTTATATGCACTTTTTTGCTTGAAATATTTTTCTCAATCAACGGTTTAAGTTTGTTCCACCTGATATGACTCACCCTGTATAAGGCTAAAGAAGATAAAATTACATTAAATAAACTTAGATTTCAACATTATCAATCTGCGGCCAAAAAATCAACCTTCAATTTAGAAAAACTTCCTCCGTCTGAACGAGCAGCATTTGATAATATAGAGTTTATTATCAAATGCAAACTTGGCTCGGTAACGAGCTTGGTATGGATAAGGCAAAGGAGTGGGGGTGGAAAAATAATCAAGGTGTACTTATGCAACAATTTACAGACTGCGATTTAATTCCACAAAATTTATTAAAAATTATTATCAGCTGTAATTGTCAAACTGGTTGCGACAATAAAAAATGCAGCTGCCGAAAACATGGACTTAAATGCACAAATTTGTGCGGTCATTGTCATAGCTCAGATACTTGCTCCAATGCAGAAAAACAAGCCTATGAAGACGTAAGCGATTCAGCGGACATCGTCAACGAAGAATCGATAGATGTCGGTCTTCGAACAGATAATCTGACCCGATGAACAAAAACCAGCAACAAAGAGAGGAAAGTTGAATTAAGATTTTAGTTTTACTTATCTGTAAAATTAATATACTACCTATGTTGTTATTAATGTTTTCATAGACCGACATATGTGTTATAATATTTTCACGGATTGGTCTATTTATTATTTTATTTGTACAACGTTTCGGACCATTCTTATAGTCCATCCTCAGGTACAATAATTATACAAAAAATATATAGTACAAAAAATAATTTCATGCCCGGTATTATAAAGAAATTGCATGCAAGCAAATTTGTTTCCATGCAAATTTGCGATTTGCAAACATGGACATAGGAATATAGGGACGGAGCATAACGCTGCGGGATGGAAGCCGTCAAGGGGGGAGGGGGAGAAGAAGTAGTATGTGCCTAATTTTGATTGGTTACTATGCTATAGAATTCCAATAGTTACTGAATTATATTATATCAAATAATTTTTGTATGTAATTATTTTCCTTACAATTAAAATTAATTAACATTAAAATGGTGCAGTGCTATGTACCTTCATGTAAAAACAGATCGGATAAGCAAAACTGGAGGAAGACAATAAAAAAAAGAGAGAATAATGTAAAAATTTCATTTCACAAGTAGGTATTAATTTTTTTATTTTGTGCACTAATATATATTAATGTACCTATATGAATATAAAAAGAACAAAATCAATTTGTATAAACGTCAACAAATTTAATTATCCCTCATACAGAAATTACGTGAAAAAAATTAATTTGTACCCATAAAAATAAAATATCTATTATTTATTGAATAAATATATAATATTATTATTAAGTATTGAATAAAATGTTTTTGATTTTTTACCCGACCTGTATTATATAAGTTTTAAACATTATTTTTTAGGTTGCATTTTGATGATGAATCATTTAACAGAACTTGTTTGAAAACTAAGCTTAAGCCAAATGCATTACCCAAAGTATAAACAGCAATTATTTTTATTCCATGACAGAGCAAACATTTTACACAATTATTTATCGGATTATCTTTGTTTCAGAAAATACTTAAAATAGAGCAGCCATCGCTTAATTATACTGTGGCAGAACAATCATCTGATCAATGTTCTGTTAAAACAGTTTCAATAGATAGTGATAATGGATCATTATCACTAATCACAAATATTTCTTTATGTAAGAGTAATTTTTAATTAACAAAAAAATATCCTTAAGAGAAATGAACTGATTGTAATTTTTGAATTCAATCTAATAAGTATTACTTCTTATTTTAGCACAACCTTCAGCATCTAATGTAGGAAAGGCAACGATGATTCTGGGTGATCTTTCTAACTTGACAACTTCATTATTATCTCCATCATCTAAAGTGGATAAAGAAACAATGGTAACACCTGAATTCGTATATAATTCTCCAGAAAAATCCAGGTTGCGAAAAAATACAATTTTTAAAAGTAGAAAATGCGAAAAAAATGCGACTTGCACAACAAAAAATACGTAGATATAGTGATAAAGTGGACACACTTGAAAGTATGTTAGATACATTAAAAAAAGAAAAATTGTTAAGTGAAATGCAAGCTGACATGGTTGATATGTTGGGTAAATCAATCGGCCCAATTTTTGAACGACTAGCTAACAATAAGTGTAAAGAAAACGGACATGTATCCAGACAATATACACCTGAAATACGTTCTTTTGCATTAACGCTTCATTATTATTCTCCGCGTGCGTATGAATATGTTCGTGAACGATTTGATAAGTTAACACTTATAATAGTAAAAATAGTAAAAACTATTTCTTCTTGGTATAGAACTGTTGATGGCGAACCTGGAATCAGTACAGAAGGTTTAAAGTCCATTTCTGAACGTGTCAAAAATACAAATTACGTACTAGTCGGCTCTTTAATATTTGACGAAATGGCCATTCGCGCACATTTAGAATTAGCTGGTTCTAAATATAGCGACTATATTGATTTGGGAAAAGATATTGCCTGTGATGACTCAACTATAGCAAATGAAGTTTTAACTTTCATGATCGTTTGCATTAACGGTGGATGGAAAATTCCAATTGCATATTATTTAGTAAAAGGTCTTAATGCTGAAGAAAAGAGTAATTTAGTTAAAGAATGTCTTAGGGCTGTGCATGAAACTGGCCTAAAAATAATATCTTTGACTTGTGATGGAACGTCTACAAATCTTTCTGTATTTAGAATTCTTGGATGTGATTTTAATATTAATTCATTTTAAATCTATAAAAAAAAATTAAAATTAAAGTTTATTTTTTAACCTTGTGGTCCCTGCTAATAATAATGAAGCCAAAGTGGTCCCTGGTCAAAAAAAGGTTGAGAACCACTGATTTAAAAGAACAAGTAAATCACTTAAATAGAACAATACTATATTTTAAACAAAATCACTGCACAACGTAGTCTTCTAAATGATGCACACAACGTAGTATAGTATGTATGCTATACTCCAAAATAAATAAAAATCAATCATCGAGTGATAAAACAAAAATTTCATGATAAGTAGGTATTATACAAATTTTTTAGAGTGAAAAATTGCGTTTTTCACAAATCGCTATTTTTGGTCTTTCTTATTTTTCACAGAGTCTTTAAATGTTAAGTTATTATTATTTTTCTATTTTAATGTTTCATTCAAGACGAAAAAAATGAGCCCCTGAAAAGTTCAAAAATCGAAAATTTCTACGATCAATTTTTCGATTGAAAAAATTTCATTTTTTTTTCGAAATTGTTTGCGACTCCAACAATTAAAACAAATTCATAGTCATTTTGGTGGTATTAATATTCTCCTGTTTGGTGATCTGATGCAGTTGCCGCCTGTATCCAAAACTATTGATGGCGCTTATTGTAACCGACAACCAAATCGTTATCAGGTGAAATAAATCTTTGGCAGATTTTCAGTTTCTATGAATTGCCCCAGAATACGCGACAAGCTGATGAAACAACCTTTGTAGACATCTTAAACAACCTCAGGGTCGGAGAGTTAACTATGCAGCAGCTAGAAATACTATAGAAAACCGCCGAGTAGATTTGTCCGATCAGTTTGCAGATGGCGAGGCAATACGAATTTTTCCAGCTACTAAGCAGATTGACCAATACTAATAGAACCAAGTTATTTCAAATAAACTGGAAAAAAAATTAGGCTATATGAACTAAACGCAGTAGATATTTCTACTGAGTTAAAAACTTATGGCCAAAGGCCGAAATATACATTCATTTCAAATGACCTGAATAAGACAGGGGGGATACTCAGCACAATAAAAATTGGGGTAGGATCGCGAGTAATGCTACGCAGAAATATCAATATCAAGAGAAATGCTATCGTTCAAGCGTACTTGAGCCGTCTGTGGTCACTCTCGAATGACGATACACTTGTTTAACTCTAAACTTGCGCAAGTATATCGTTAGGTGTATGGCTGCCATTATACTCATGTAACAATATACTGTTTTCTGAACTAGCTGCAAATCTAGCACGGAAAATACATTACCTATCTCAGAATTCTAGCTTGCGTCCACGCAACGAAGCCACTATTGACATTATTTTCCATCACAGCAACCATCGTAGTTGCCATCACAGCTTCCCGCAAGTAAACCAGTAGCAAATCTAGCGTCGTGTGAGGCAGGTTTAATTTCGCGATTTAACTCGTCATCAATAACTTAACTCTCATTAGGTATTTATAAAAACTCCGAGTCCGTATGTCGCGCAAGTGCTACAAGAGACTGTTGCAAGATTTTACTTCATATATTATTTTTTAATAAAATTATGTACCTTATTATTAATGAACAAATAAATTTGTATGACTTTATTTTTGATATCAAAGAATATGATACATTTTTACTTCATTGTCCCTAATAGAATCGTTATAAACTAGAAATAAAGCATCAGAACCATATTCCAAATAAAAATTAAAACTTTTCACAGCGTCTATTCTGCTTTCCCAGCTCGATTCGAGAAGTAGCTTTACAGTTAAAGTCTGTAGACACATTTTTTAAAAAATTTTCCATTAATACGCTCTCTTATATACAATCCAAAAATAATAGAATACTATTTCGAATGTTTTAGAGAGTTAACTATGGATTGTTTAATGTTTTCACTTATTCACGGTGATTAGTTTTTATGGACAAAATAATGCGTTGCTGAACTGTTTCAGTACGGTTTGTTATTGTTTATACTTTCTACTGTAGGAAATATCCGTTATCTTTTTTAAACAACTTTGTTATACAATATCAATACACTAAAATAAAACAGTTGCTTACAGAAACTAAATAGCTTGAAGACAAGAAACATTCAAGGATTTAACGCTGCTATTATGTAGTTCAAGAGTTTATTGTTAAACTTGTCGATGGAGATACTTCATTGACAGATTCATTCTTCAGTATGGATTTTAGTTATTTGTCATTAATTGACCCCGTAATGCTTTCCGAGATATTCACTTCAATTGTTTCTGCACTGAGCAAGATAATGCGTTGTAGAGCTGTTTCAATACAGTTTGTTGTTATATGTAGTTTCTATTGTAGAAGATTTATGGGTCATTCTTAGTCAACTCTATCAGAGAAAAACGCTACTTTTAAGGATTTTCATGATATTCACATATGTTGTTAAACTTACTAAAAAAATATAAGTTTCATTCATCATTTCGCCAAATTTTGTGTTTTTTGAAAATGGCGCGTATTTTAATTTTTGAAGAAATGACGCATATGCATTTAAATAATAATTTTTATCTCCGGATGTACTTATCGTAGCGAATTGATTTTTTTTTAGTTTTGTTCGCAAAAGAACGATCTTTCTGGACATTTTATCAGTTTTTTAGTAAAATAAAAATTTTGATTATTTTTTGTATTTTTTTTTTATTTTTTGAAATTTGAAACTGAGGTCAGCTTTTTAAAAATCTGAAAAAAATCACAAATATTGCTTATACTATTCTCTATCATCCCTGCAAATTTTATGCTGAACATATTTATAACGGCTTCGGAATTATTTTTTTAAGACTGTCGTATATAGCGCCTGACGCTGTTAATGCGAATATTAACTCGTGTAGAAATGTTTAAATAATTTTTATTTACATATGGATATTATTAAGTGATTATGAAAATAATATGCAGTTTTTCAAACTACCAACGTCATATTTATAATATTAATGTTGGTTATATTAAAAATAATTCTGGAGGTATAGTGCATATAGTGGTTAACTATTCATTATTCATACATTATGTGACTTGAAGGTAAAAGACAAAAGAATATTTTTACAATAAACATATCATTTATTCATTATTTTTAATATGATATTTTTATAATATATAAATATAATAAATAACAATATCTTAAAATTTAAGATAACTAATGATGCAGTTTATCTGTGTCCACTTAAATTGTCACAACACTCACGAATTTACAATTACAAAAGAGTCATTAATTGTTGATGACGAATATATTTTAGTTAATATTTTTGATTCAGTTACAGGTATGAAAGTGTGGTATGTTCTAGTACCTTTAATTGTAATGGCATTATTAAATCGTTCTTCCAAAAATGAGGCGTGTCTTTCATGCTCCACACTGGTGCAAAATTCGAAATATATATTTTTTATACTTGCGCTGGCCCAATCGAAAAGTTCTTTAGGAGATGTAATTAGTGCGTGATCGATTTTTTGTAGGCTAGCACATTTTGCCAATCTTTTAAGCGTCCCTCCGATTCCATCACAAGGTCCTTTGCCATGCGATGTAGCAAAGAAATGCCACTCTGCATTAATTTTAAAATCTTTGTAGTGATTCACTAGATTCACAAAATTATTTTTATTTTTATATTGTGATGCTGCACCATCAGAAAAGTAAATGATTTTCTGTATCATGTTATTATGTTTTTTCTTCAAACGATTAATTAATTTATTTTGGAAAAGATGTACAGATGATGTATTGTGTTGCAAATATTCAGATATTATAACAAAACTATCACAATGCAGTTTGTCATTATTTTTATAGTATGCAACAAAAGGATGGATAGTCGCTTGTGTATTATTCCAGTAAAACCCCTGCACTGCATCTTGTATGACAAAAGAATAATTTTCTGAGAAGTCAGCAATTACAATAAATTCATTTTCTCCTATATTCTCCTTACAGCTTCTAAAAAACTGGCTCTGTGATTTCGATATAAAATCATGAATTTGCAATTGCTTTAGTTTCTCTTCTAATATATCAATATATTCAGTAGGTGTACTTGAAATAGTGCGTAAAGTACAGCGATCCGTTTGGGTCCATTCTTTGTATGTAATGTTTGTAATAAAATTATAATCAAACATTTTTTGTAACATCACTTTGATTTTTTCATAGCCTGGGCAATCTGCGCATTCTCGAAGATGACAAGAAGAAGTTGGTGGTTCACACATCATTTTATTTATAATATATTTATAATCTTTAGGTAATTCATTAGAATCTATATGAGACATCATTTCTGATAGTTTTGCACCTGCAATCATCAATTTTGTATTTTGATGTATTACACATACACACAGTGTGAGTTCCACTAGCACCAGCTAAAATACACTCATCGGGACGTAAAGTTGCAAATGTCGAAAAACCTATATTTTCTGTTGGATATTGCTGTTTAAAATATTGATACAATTCCTTTAAATTACAGAGAATTAACCGTTTTTGTTTATGCACTCGTTCCATGGTTTCTGTGCGAACGGAAATATAATCTTTTGCTCCTGGCATGATTCGACTAATATCATCAGAGTGATAAAATGATCTAACTAATAATATTGTAGTTTCAGGAAGTTTTTTTCCACTTTTGGGATTTGGCGATGACAATATACCGTCTTTTTCGTGTAAATATTTAGCTGTACGTGCCATCGAATATGGAACTTCAAATTCTCTCTCAATTTTTCTAATGGACCAACTTTTAGGAGCCACTGTTAAAATGCGTATTTTTTCAGCGTAATCACTCACTGTTTTAAGTTTATATTTTAGCTCGTTAATTATTTCTTCTTCCGCGTCATCATCACTGTCACTTAATTCATTTTGAAGCAATTTGGCTTCTAACACTTTTTTTACTTTACTTATTTTTTCCAGTTTTTTAACACTCGAATCATATTTTAATTTTATCGGTGATTGTTCCAAAATTGGAAGAAGTTTGTTAACTGCAGTAACAGTTGTATTGTAGTCAGTTTTGGGTTCCGAAAATATTGTAATTGTAGAATCACTTGTTGATGATGATTCACCATGAACTACATTACGCACACCAGACGGTCCCGGAATGGCAATATTAGTTTCACTGACTTCAAATTCATTTACTTCACTATTAATGTTCACAGTATTTATGTGATCACTTGCCATTTTACTTGAAATATGGTATATTTTAATACGGCAACTTGAGCAAATACATTTTCCCAAATTAAATTGTGGAAATTTAATACGGAGCGCTTCAGTAACAACACGATTATTTTTTGCACATCGTCCATGATTTGTAACATTTAATGGATTACAACAATATTTTTTTTTTTTTACTTGAAAAACGGAGAAACTGTGGTTTCTTAGTCACTTAAACTAAAAATACACCTTAACCACAAAATTTATGTCACTCGACACGTGTTTCGACTTCACAAGAAGTCCTCATCAGGAGCCTAACGATTCCAGATGTTGAAATTTTGTGTGGTTACAAAGGGTCGCATCTCACAGCATTATACGTTTTATAGTTTAAATTTATATCCCCGGGTAAAATTGGATCCAACGGCTAGTTTAATTTACCGCTAAACAAATAGATATTTTTTGCTCTCAACAATTCCCCGTGTTCTTGCATTTGAATGCAACGGGGTCAATTGTAGCCAAAAACCTTAATCAAAGGGCCGGGTATATTATTATGCGCTCACTTTACCGTGACGTAATGGGTTTTATGGGCCCTTGCCAATTGCTGAATTTACTTCCACTGTTCACACTACACATTATATATCTGTTTTTCTTGCAATGATGTAATTGTCAGGTTATGCGATCAAAAATTAATTGTGAACTAAGTGGAGACAGATTTCAGCCTTGCTTTAATACAAGAAGTTTTACATGCTTTTAATTCGATGTCACTCATATATTTAAAAAAAAAAACGTATCAATTAGTTTTGGAAGGATCGTGTGGCAATCTATCGTTCACAGCTGTGCATGTAGGTGAACTAATCTGTTAGGTGCAATCAGAAAAAAAAATGAAAACTTGTGTGAGATCGTGATGTACAGAAAGTTGCCTTAAATTTCGTCTCACAACTTATACACTACCAGAATTTAATTGATACTAAAACCATTTTTCAACAAGGTTGTTTATTATTTGGTTGCGAATAAATACGAAGATACATCGTCAGCTCACAGCTGTAAAATTCCTATGAAATCAGCTGATATTGATATTGAAGAACCGCCTCCAACTTACGATGTAAGATTTGAAAAATCTGGAAAATTATGCCACGGGTCACCATTCCACGGCTTCTTTAATACTATTTACGAGTGTATTAAGAACAGAGACGAATTGCAAAACTGCAAAATAGAAAATAAATATTTTGCACCAGATTTTTTTTTATACTTGATAGAGCATGTACTACCATTTTTTTGCTGTGGTCTGCAATTATTACTGGACGTTTTGGATCTCGACGATATTCTAATGCTACTTCCGAAATGTGGCTCCGAATTCTAAAATATATTCTATTTGATAATAAGACGAATGTACCTAAATATTTATTGGGAAGGATGAGGGTGCGCATTTATTCCACCATCACTGAGAACGACAAAACAGAAATACGGAGTCTAGTTGGTCATTCGCTGAAGAGGGATGGAATAGAAGCAAATACCGAGTGGTACTTCACACAATACAAAAACAGTCGGATTTTAAACCAGATAACAGATGTAAAACCTGACCATGGAATTAATGATGAAAGTGGCGAAATGGCGCGATCAATTCTTGTGGATGATTCCAGGGATTCCAGAACAGCAAAGGAATTATTTCACCAGTCTGAATATCCTCCGTAATATGCAAAAAAAAGTGTATGGTACTATATTGAATCGTCTAAGTTAGGACACTTTAATGCCAAACGTCGAGCTAGACAATAATATAATTAACTCATCTTTCTTGTTTCTGCAAGACGTAGCGCGTTTGAATGATTTTAAACTTGTCAGCTTTGAAACATTCTTTTCAACAAGAATAATAGAACGTGATGAAATTTCAATAGGATTTTGCAACTGGGCGGCAACGGTCGATATAAGTACATACGATACATAGCTTGTACCAATTTACTACGCTTATTGTTGCACGCGATGCTGGTCGCTGTCGTTTCCAAATAAATAAAAATTTGATAAAAAGTGGACTGTATTTATTTTAACCAACGAAAGTTTATATTGTTGCTTTTAACTAAACAATACACGAAAACCGTACCTTATTGTCGTGATGTACTGCTGCAGCTTCATAAGGAAAAGGGGGAAGGGGATAGAAAGAATTGCGTTGGTTCATCAAAATATTTTAAATGCGTCCTGCGAGATGATACGTGCTCCCCAAAAAATTGTTAATTCATGCATTCTATGTTAACTATACTAATTACACTTCACATACACATAATAAACAAGAATTTATTCGAAATAATATTAATAATTGATCCACATAACAAAAATAATAGTGAACAAAATTTTCCCTACCATGTAGTAATATAGTATCTACTCTTTAAAACAGTTATTTGCAACTTATACGCACGAAAATATTCAGTTATCAAAATACACGTAGCTTAAGCTGAACTTATATCAACGTAGCATTTGAATTCGCGATATCGCTGTGTCATCGTATCAGGCGATGTATTTATTTTTTCGTAGCTTTGCAAATCCACTATTTGAGATACTTTAACTGTAAGGCAGATTTAAGAGCACTGGTGAATTTATGTATATAAATCTGTACAAATTCTAAACCAAACTTGTCGCAATATAAATGCTATAACTGCAAAAAATATTACTAACGCTATCTAACATTTAAAACTCAAACTAAACTTAATCTAAATTACCGATTTCTAATTTATCGGCGCAAACATCATCCCCAGCCCTGGGATATTATTACAGAACTTAGGTGCGAAACAAAACAAAATTTTTCAAAATCTAAACTAAAACCAAAATGGCAAAATTTTTACGAAACAAAACAACTAAAAAATATAAATTATTGAGTTGGTAGCATGCATAAGCGCACTACTGGACGTTTATAAATTCCGGACCCTAATCACACGTACGATACCATCGGTCCCAGGAAAAGTCCCAATGACCATTTTAAAGTGGTTATCTAGTATTAAAATAACAAGTGCCCACCTTAACTTCAGCGTGCCACTTTTGGGGTAGAGATTTCGGAATCTACGCGAGCGAAGCTGCGAGTAACTGCTAGGACATAAATACATTGTTGGGAAACTATGTTTCGTTTGTATATATTGTTTTAGAGTCCAAAATGATCTTTCAATGCTGTCTTCTATTAGTGGTAAATGTTTTCTAAAATAAAATACCCACGATTCTTTAAAGCTATCCCAATTCTTAAAGAATTGTTCCTCAAATGATGCGTATTTATTGTTTGCTACTATTAAAACAAATAATTGTTTGATGCTCTTAAGTAGTCTAAAGGATGGTACTACAGTCAACAATCTTTTAACTGTGGTAGGGATACTGCAGTTATTGCTGCAGAAATTCCAATTTCAACCATATCAAAAACTTGTTAAAATCTTTTCTCCAGACTGTGGATTGTATTTTCCACAATTGGTTTACATAGATTAATATCTTCTCTTTCTAAAAGAAGTTTGCACTTTCTTCTAATGGATACAAGTATAAGAAACAGAACACCATAATAGCAATCGTCAGCCTGCAATCGGTCGATTGCTTGTGCCTGATCTGCAGTGCATAATATGTATTCTTTTAAATACTTAAAATCTGATATACCATAATGTAGAGGAGATATTGTAGTTTCACCACTCAATAGTCCCACGTGCTATTTGTTCATTTTCTTAGCTCATAAAAATACAGATATTTCGAGAACCAAAATAAATATCGCAAAAAGTGTTGCTGTTTTAGAATTGCTATAAAATACTCAACAATATGACTAAATAATATTAGAACATATACTGAAACGTTTGGGTGTCACACGTTCATTTGTTTGTCAAAAATCGCTGTAATTTTATTGTTTTATCAATTCCATACTTTTCCTTTAAAAAGCCATAATAGATTTTGATTTAAAAAAAGTCCATGCCCCGTTACGTGGTTTTGATGATCTTTGTATTGTGAAATCTTGAGGTGATAATATATCTTTCAGGCGTTGCTTTTCAACTAAATACATATGAGCTGTCTTGGTGTAATGAAAGTGTCCAGCAGCATGAAAATATGGCAAAATTTTTGATACACAATGAATATGTAGTTCTCAAGACCCTGTGCTTTCAGCTCGTTTATCTACCAATTGAAACTTGATCTACACATATATTGATTCCACAAAGTAGATGTTAAACTTTTTTCACTGTAAGAATTTAATTTTTCTAAAAACTCTTCATGAACACTATTAATGAATCTTGTCGACAATGAATTTGGAAATGTTATGTGCTTCTCATTTAAATGCAATGCAAACTCAGTTAACTTCAAATAATCTAAATCTATATCTTTTAAAATAATACTAGTTAAAGTTATTTGTATTAAAAAGTGAGATAGAATTGCTCTGGAATAAAAGTGTCCATTCATCATATAAAGTATGATTCATTTTGCGTATATTATTTCCCAGAGGTCTTCAATTCCACTTACACTCAATAAATTGCCAATTGTACCCAGAAATGACAGTAACAAGTGAAATCCACCAAGTCTACAACAGTAAATTCAATTACTACTAAAAAAATAATGTACCTTATTATCACACGTGATAGATGGTTATTAGAATGTACTATTTCCATTGCTTTTATAAAAAGTGGTGGATGGAAAGTTGCAATACAGTAATTTAAATTTATGTCCGGTATTATAAATGACCTAGCAAATTTGAAAGCTTGCTAACACTCTCAAATGAGATACCAAACCTATATGACAGACAGTTCTGTTGAAGTTTTTTTTGATGACTTTGACAGACTTCGCGCAAGCGTTCTATGTAAAAACCAACGGTATTAAAACAGTTGTGCTATTATGAAAATTATTTTATACGGTCAGAGTCGTCAACTGTGTTACAATACGTTAAAGTGTCACTGCACTAAATTCCATAACTAATCCATAGAAACTATAACAAAATTAATAACCTTAGGTATCGAGTGCTTGCAAGCTAGCAAATTTTGCTAGGTCGTTTATAATACCGGACATTAATGTTTTACTTTCTTCTAAAGCAAAATATAATGCAGAATATATGGAATTAATATTGGATGCAGGTAAATCAATGAATGTGAGAATTTTTACGTACGTTAACTCATTGTATTAATCGGACGACTTTTTTTTTAAATATATTCCAAACTGAAATGTTATTTGGAGCAATATTTAATATTGAAATGGACATCCACACAGTACTTAAACTATCAAAATAATTGTACTTATTTTCATGAATACTTAATTCTGATATTATCACAGCATATAAATTAGTAAAATTTGTATTCTTATTTATTGGTTTTATAATTATGAATTTTGATGTTAACAAATTTGCGAATAATATTAGCTCTTTTCGATTTTTTTTAATCGTGGTAGATCGTCGCATAATGCAACTCTGATTTTGGAAAAAATAACTGAATGTCGCCCATTTTATGAAAAGTATCGTTGCCACCAATGGTACGGGTAATGAAATCAGCATTGTCAAATGCGTATTGTATAAAAACATTCTCAGTTTTGATTGGTTGTCCATTTTCAATCACGGTTTCTTCAATTAGTTGTATATCTGCATAACGGCAACACATACCTAACGAAGAAAGAGTGTCAATTAAATGTCTAGATCTGTATGTTTTATGTAGATATAAGCCTAAACCAAGTTGAATGGGAGATATAAATAATCTTAGCCTGACGAGATTAATAATTTGTTGTTCTATTACATAATTTTCGAATGCACTCGACTCAGAGGTTTTGTCTCATAGGCACATTCATCCCACCACCACCACCTTCAAACAATGATTATGTACGACAAGAAGTTCAGAGATTGGCAGTTACACCAATAAAAATGTCTTGTAATTTTCTACAAGATCATTTATATTACAACACAATAATATACCATAATGTGCAAAGTTTTAACTTACACATGCTAGACATTACACCAGATAAATGTTTCACATCAGCATCTTTAATTCTTCTTGTAGAGACGTGGACTAAACAAAAGGACAACCTTATAATTGAAGGTTACACAGATATCGTCAGACAAGATGTGAGACAACATCGCCACGCACATGGGATGTTGGCATTCTGTCGTAACAATGAAAAGTCTAATATCCGTGTTGTGTGGCAATTCAGCTGTGACAATGCTAAAGGAACATCTTGTAACCTATTAGTAGTTGTTATGAAAGATGTCACAATTTGCTGTGGTTATAAACCACCATCTACACCATATTCAGCCATCGATAACAAATTGCGTGAAATGTTGAATGTAGTTATTGAGACAAACAAGCAAATACTTTTTCTAGGGGACTTCAATGTAGACCAAATAAAACCCCATTTTGGTGGACTTTTTTTACCAGACCCTTGCTGCTTATAGCCTCTACAACACCATGAATAACAAAGACACATCAATAAATGATGGAACGCAGATTGGTGTATGCTTTTCAAATTTTAACGTCTTCACACAATATTTGAAACATATTTTAGCTGTTATAAAACGGTCTTCTGCATAATAGGATTAGACTACCCAATTGAAATGCCTCTACTCTAGAATACACTGTTGTTCCATCACTGCAAAATCATGATATTCAAGAAAGTTGTAGCAACATGACAGTTAATGGTAACCGATTATATAATATCCTCAAATTAACACCTGCCCATGCAGTATACACAAATATTCTATCTATAAAACAAATTATAAGATTTTTACGGAATAATAACAATGCTCTTATTGGTAATGAATCACAAATTTTAATAATTGGACCAATACCTGCGAATTATTTTAAAGCTATAGAAACAACAGGGGGTGACAATTGTTTCGATTTTGCAGTTTCAAAACATATTTGTGGTGTTATGAAAACACTCCGTGCAGTGCTTGCCGCTCATGTAATCATAAATCCAATATACTGTCAACTTTTAGGTCAACAATTAGGCACCACATTTACAGCACAAGAAATATTAACGTTGGATACATATGCAGAAGATTATATCTTATTCCTTACAGCAATAATTATCAACCGATCATTAGATGTATATGTATATTGAAGACAGACAGCAGTAAGTAGTCCTCGTTTTAATATGCTTGTATATATGAAAAAATTAAAAATTTATTATTAATAATAAATAATGTTTTTTTTTCCTTCAGACAAATTGGTAATTCAGTAAAAATTACACCACTGAACCATTCAACACCAAGTATTTCCTATCCTATAGTTTCCTATTATATAGTTGGAGAATTACCGAAAATCCACAAACCCAACACCCCCCTCCGCCCAATTGTCAGCGCTATAGGTTTACCCACCTATAAGTTGGCCAAATTTTTGTCAAACACGCTACAACCCTTTGTGGGCAAGTCCCCACACCACATCAGGAACTCGTCACATTTCGTGTCGATCCTAGAAACTCTCAAAACTAACCCAGGTGACATTTTAGTGAGTTTTGACGTGGAATCTCTGTTCACCAAGGTGCCAGTCCAGGACACGATTAATATCATTAATCAAATCTTGGGCCCCCACGACCAGGCAGCCGACCTCCCAGACCTCATACAAGCGTGTCTTTCTTCGACATATTTTCTCTACCAAGGTGAATACTATGAACAAGTGTCAGGTACCGCCATGGGATCCCCTCTGTCTCCGGTTATTGCTAACATATTTATGGAGGCATTCGAAACCGAAACCCTAGAGCACACCCCGCTCAAACCGACATGTTGGTACAGATATGTCGACGATACTTTCATCATCTGGCCTCATGGACGGGACACCCTCCCCTCTTTTCTCGACTCCCTGAATAGCCAGCACCCAAACATCCGTTTCACCATGGAAACAGAAGTTGAAGGCAAATTGCCCTTTCTAGATGTCCTGGTGGAACGCACCCCTGAAGGTTCGTTAATACAGAGTGTATCGCAAACCCACGCACACTAACCGCTACCTCAATGCGGCGTCACACCACCACCCCTCCCAGTTGCGTTCAGTAGTGAATTCTCTGGTCCACAGAGCGTTCTCTATTTCCCATCCGTCCAACCTCCAAAGTGAACTGGATAATGTCACCGCAGCTCTCAAGCTGAACGGTTACAGAACCCGGGACATCGCGGGGGCCATACAAGACAAAATTACCCCCAAGACTGACGAGCCGAAACCGGATCCTGAATACGTATCCTTGCAGCTGTGGGGTCGTGTATATCGGCCAAACCGGACGGACTATAGGGACACGGGTGCAAGAACACGCTAGACAGACACGTCTAAAACAATTAGACAAGTCTGCGTTGGCAGAGCATGCGCATTCGCAGAACCACAGTATCCGTTTCGACGAGAACACCCAGATACTACCCCCGCATCATCCGAGAATCTATAGAGATTCTCAAGAATACCAACAACATCAACAGAGATGACGGCTACCAGCTGAGCAGCGCCTGGCGACACCTGTTCACAACACCACCCCCGTCCACAGAGTCTAGTATACGGCTCGAGGGAACAGGGTTCAGCGCGCACCAATCAGGTGCGTTCGAGCCCCCGCCCACCGCTGCCCGCACTGGTACTTAAGATCCACTGACGCTCACCTCCAGTTGCACTGTAACAAGAGCCCTGAAGATGTCCACTGCAATGTGTGACGAAACGTTGGCCAGTAAAATGACCAAATCGACGCGGCTTACATCCAGAAGCCAAGATCCATTTCAAGATCACCGCGGAAGCCTGAAGACTTGTATAATTTTAGGTTTGTTTAAATTTTCATTGTTATTTAAATGGTTACTTTGTTCATTTTTGATAATTTTATCAAAACATACACTAGGTACGTTTAAATATTTTTTATCTTTGCGGTTTGAACGCTTAGTAGTTTTCCTCCATTTTTCTACGTACTTCGGGACTCTTCTTGTGTTTTTTGGAATTTTATACACAATTTTTTTTTAATTTTTTCCATGTGTTTACACATTAGACGTACAAATCGTGACGCTTTAAAATTTCTTGAACCATCTAAAATAACATGTTTAACCGTGCGAAACCATGCTTCGACAGTCGAGTTAGATAGAAGTCGTTCGTTTTCATTTAATAATAAAGTTGACCAAAAAGGCAGATAAGGCATGTACTTTTTCAAACATTTATCCAAAAAGAGAGGACAGTATTAGTCATTCTTTTCTGTGAACTCAGTATAATCTTCGTCTACTTTACAATTAAAACGTATATTCTTGAAGTCTATGTAGAATTTACTTTTTTCGTACATTCTTTTTTGATCGAAACAGCATACCAATTCATTTTTTTCATCTGCATTGTATTCTGTGTTTTCAATTTCCTTATAACTTCCCTCCTTTGAAAGATATGTAATTG
The DNA here is from genome assembly GCA_949319165.1 of Sialis lutaria. Taxonomy (NCBI): domain Eukaryota; kingdom Metazoa; phylum Arthropoda; class Insecta; order Megaloptera; family Sialidae; genus Sialis; species Sialis lutaria. The sequence continues at coordinate 26,170,272 of OX439238.1, read as the reverse complement.
ATTTTTGTACTGAAGTGTTTTTTTCTTCACTATATAGGAAAGTCTCCACATTACTTGCGGATGGAATCCGGATGACGCCTGCATAATAGAACACTCTTTTTTCTTTTACATTTAATTTTCTGATGACTGATCCAGTTGCGTCTAAATATAATGTAAGCTGTTTATTTTTTCTATATAAATTTATTGCTGCATCGTAAATCCAATCGGGCCAAAATTGAGTATGCATACATCCCCTTATTATTTCTTTATACTTGTCTTGCAATGTCAGATCCAACAAATCTGCAGCATCATCTTTATACACATCATTTTGCGCCAATGCCTCCACTCGTATTTGCCTGATAGCAGCATCTGTAGCTTGCCTCGGTGCAGTTTTTATCGTAAGCAAAGCAGTATCGGATTGCAAGAGTCTTTCTTTGCGAAACGCATATGGTTTCTTAAAAAGTAGTTCTCTTTTAGCTTCTGTTCTACGAACTGATCTAATTTGCTTAAATTTGATGCAATCATGTTTTAGATAACCAGTAATAAAGAGATTTGCTTTAACATAATCATCTTCAGAGATCGTATCAAATTATACAATGCATTTTGCTCTGCAGCAATTTTGATGTATGCATTGTAAGTATATTACAGCGGTTTTATAGTTTATTCTTTTCGAATTGATATTCAATTCACATTTATTATAAACCTCACTGATACACTTTATAATATAAGGCGTATATGTTTTTTTAAATGTTATTTTACCATCTACTACTAAAAATAACTCTTTAAAAATAATTTTAAAGTCAAAATTTATTTTAAAATTTTTATCTTCGGTATTGGACTTAACGTTGTCAACGATACTTAATTCTACATCTGCATGACGTATTACATCATCAGTATTAGAATATATGAATTCTAAATCATTTTCAACATTACGTTCCTCTGTAGGGATGACATTTTTTTTCTTCAAAATTTCATCAACTTTCTGTTTAATGCCAAATCTATTATCCTTGTAGAGTTTATACATTCTTTGAATGGCACTTTTGTTGTTTGAATTAAAAAACATTTCCGCAGCAACACCAAATAGAGAATTTCTTGACATGCTGTTTAGGTCTTCAACTTCTTTAGCATTATTTCCTAAGAAATTAGCCAAAAGTTCAATGTTCAAATTTGTCTTCTGATGATTCATTATACACTACTTTTAATATTAACACTATAAATAATTCAATTAATACTAAAATCAAAGAATTAATATTAAAACTTAATGTTTGTTACAAGAAAGCACATAACAAACTAATTATTAAAAATAAATAAAATCATCTATTATCGAAATATTTTAAACAATTAACGTTTAAAATCAACGAATCAGATGATGTTTTACATCCTTTCCATTTCCAAAATTGAAACATATTACAAGTGATCTGATTGGCGCTATAGCATTTTGATTATTACATATTTTTGTTATTATTGACTCATTTTAATATTATTAAATAATTAAATTAACATTAAATTAATTAACTAACATAGTTTGCTATTAAAAATCACATAATATATAAATTTATAAAAATTTCTAATAATGAAATTTTAAAACGAACGATCTTATTACAAGTGATCTAATTGGTAATACAATATTTTTAATTATTGCGTATTTGAATTAACGAATCATATACCTTCTTTCAATAACGTGGCTTTTATATATCTGAGTACACTACGGATTACGGACATTCTCGAAAACATGGCGTTACCGTGAGTATCTATCTTAAATTTTTAATGAAATTTATAATTATTTTATTATAAATATTAATAATATTTGTATTTTTCAGAAATAATGTTAATATGAGCTTAAATAACGATGAGAATATGACGGAAAATGGAGAGTAAGTAAAATTAAAGAATTATGAAAAATTGTACACTTGTTTTAATTGTTCTTTATATGCAGAGCAATTTTTTTTTCTCCAATTTTTACACTTTATTGAGCTCCAAGAAATTTACTTTAATAATATTGATAAACTTGTCCTGTAAGAAATCAAATAAGACCAATTTCACACATACCCGGCAGCTGGGAATGTGTGAAATTGGTCTAAGCCTACTTATTTTATAAAACATTTTTCAATTATTAAAAATGTGACTTTGTTTTATTATAAACAATTGGATATAATTGTTAATAATTAATTTTTTTCTTGTTTCAGAAATATGAATGATGTGCCGTGAGTATTTATCAACTTTATGATGTAAATAGTTAATTTATTTGTTAATATATATATTTTTTTAGAACATACACTACCAGTACTACCACCCAATACAACAATGCCCCACTATATTGGGTGGGGTATTATACCAGGGTGGCTGAAGAGGCGGCGGGGATCCCTGTAAGAGGGGCTGAAGGAGCACCAGTCGCAGGGGTTGCAGCATCACCGGTCACGGGGGTTGCAGCATCACCGGTCACGGGGGTTGCAGCATCACCGGTCACGGGGGTTGCAGCATCACCGGTCACGGGGGTTGCAGCAGCACCGGTTACAGGAGTTGCAGGAGCACCGGTCACGGGGGTTGCTGCAGCACCGGTTACAGGAGTTGCAGCAGCACCGGTTACGGGGGTTGCAGCAGCACCAGTTATGGGGGTTAAAGGAAAGATACAAAAACAAAAGAGGCGGGAATAAAAAATGGAGGGGTAAACGAGGGAATGTGTTTCAATTTTATGAATAAAATTGAAACACATTCTTCCATAACAAATTTTGCAAAATTTTTATTATCTTTGCGGTTTTTCCTCCATTTTTCTACGTACTTCGGGACTCTTCTTGTGTTTTTTGGAATTTTATACACAATTACTTTTTGAATTTTTTCCATGTGTTCACACATTAGACGTACAAATCGTGACGCTTTAAAATTTTTTGAACCATCTAAAATAACATGTTTAACCGTGCGAAACCATGCTTCGACAGTCGAGTTAGATAGAAGTCGTTCGTTTTCATTTAATAATAAAGTTGACCAAAAAGGCAGATAAGGCATGTACTTTTTCAAACATTTATCCAAAAAGAGAGGACAGTATAAGTCATTCTTTTCTGTGAACTCAGTATAATCTTCGTCTACTTTACAATTAAAACGTATATTCTTGAAGTCTATGTAGAATTTACTTTTTTCGTACATTCTTTTTTGATTCATTTTTTTCATCTACATTGTATTCTATATAATGTAAAACAATCAACTTTGTACTTAATAGCTAATAAATAACTGTTTATTAATAAACAAACATTCAATATGACCAGTGTTTTATTTCAACAATAGGGTGACCAGGTCTCCGGTTTTGACCCGGAGTCTCAGGGTTTGTATACTGTTTCTCCGGGCTTGGTAAAAATGATGGATACTAAAAAAAGGGCGCAACAGTAATGTTTGAGAAAAAATACCTTAATTTTCGTCTCGCAAAACCAAAAATTTGATAGATATATTAAAAAAAATAAGGTCTTAATGTATTAATGCGGGCAATTTTTTTTGTCACAGGGTTTATCAGGGTAAACGTAATCTAAAATCAGGGTTTACATAATCTGAAATCTGGTCACCCTATTCAACGACCAAATATCAAACAGTACGTAGACTTTTACAGGAACGTCTTGAAATATTTGTAACTGATGTACAATTCTGTATTAACATTGAGATTGACATTCATTATTTATGTTCATCCAAGCTGTTATGAATTTCAAAAAGTTTAAGATGCTTAAGGTTAAATCATTTCTAAATGGAGTGCGCTTCATAGCATGTAATCAGTTAATAATGTTGTTTACTGAATCCATACTCGTCTTTATCTTAAATTAATACATTTATTGCTAATTTCCACATCAAAACTGATTTACAATCGTGCTATATTGCAGTTTGATCGAATTCAGAAATATTTTTAGGTTATGATTTCTACGTGGCGGATAATTCAAATTTTACCATAGACAGTAGATAAATCACAGGTATTTGTGAATCGAGTTTTTTTCACCTCATTTTTCAGTTTTTTGCAGATTGTGAAAAATCTAGAAGTCGTAGCGAAAAACCCCAAAAAAAATATTGATAGGCATTAGTTTCTCTATGTAAATTTGTAATTTTTAATTTTGCAACATTTTTTTCGTGACCGTGAAATCATTCGTCGCTGGCTTTTTTATGCAGTGTGCAAATTTTGTATACCACTTTTTCATCGTTTTCAAAAATTCTGTTTGTCTAATTAAATATCTGATACTGCCATTTTGTTAAGCTTGTATTTCTACGTATTTTACTGTAATCTCGCAAAAATCACGCAATTTTTACAAGAGTTATACGCATTTAAATGAAATAAATTTTTTGTATTTTTTCAGTTTTTCTTTAATAAAAAAAAAAAACGAGGGGGAAACATCAAAAAATTGAAATATACAAAAGATGCGGCACATAATTTGCTATGTTTTGTGAAATTTTCATAATTATAACGGTGTCCAGTCGCGAATTATCGCGATTCTAATGAACGTAATAATCATTGTTGATTTAATTTTACCATAGACAGTAGATAAATCACAGGTATTTGTGAATCGAGTTTTTTTCACCTCATTTTTCAGTTTTTTGCATATTGTGAAAAATCTAGAAGTCGTAGCGAAAAACCCCAAAAAAAATATTGATCGGCATTAGCTTCTCTATGTATATTTGTAATTTTTAATTTTGCAACATGTTTTTTGTGACCGTGAAATCATTCGTCGCTGGCTTTTTTATGCAGTGTGCAAATTTTGTATACCACTTTTTCACCGTTTTCAAAAATTCTGTTTGTCTAATTAAAAATCTGATACTGCCATTTTGTTAAGCTTGTATTTCTATGTATTTTACTGTAATCTCGCAAAAATCACGCAATTTTTACAAGAGTTATACGCATTTAAATGAAATAAATTTTTTGTATTTTTTCAGTTTTTCTTTAATAAAAAAAAACGAGGGGAGTAGATAAACAACAAGGCTGACAGCACAGCAGCCAATCAGCGACGAGTATTCGATTGTGGGCGTGGCCAGTGGAAGTAGGTCACCAATGGTAAGTAAGTGGGCGTGTCTAGCCAATGGTGGCTTAGTGGGCGTGTCTTGATTCAAAATGGCGGATGGGTTGAGTCAATGGTAAGGGGGGCGTGTCTGGCCAATGGTGGATTCAAAATGGGCGGCTTAATCAATGGCGGACGCTTAATGGCGGTGGTCTTATGAATATTGGTTTCTGACCTCTGGCAGCTGGCTGCTGGCGATCAATGGTGGACGATGTTATTTTGGTTATTTTATATAAATTTTATGTAAAAAAGGTTGGTGGTCAATGAACTTACGACAATATGGTTATTGCTAGGCCCGGACCACTGGCAGCTGGCTGCTAGCGATCAAATGATGTATATGTCTATATTTTAGGAATGAAAAATTAATGGAGAAAAAATAGAAACAAAAGTAAATACTGTTAAATAATATTTATTAAGCAATACAAACATTAAATACTATATACATATAATTAATACCTTTAAATTAGTTAATATTAGCGGAATACAGTATTTTTCTATTCATTAGTAAATTTTTTATTCTATATACATTTTCCAATGCGCACATTCCATCGCATTTAAGCACGTGGTTTGTGCACCTTGTAAAATGTTGTAGAGTAGGTTTTTTTAAGGACGGAAATGTTTTGTCATCACAATTGATAACTTTCACTTTCACATTATTGTCACTGATTTGTTTATTTATATAATGTCTCTTCTCCTCACCTTTGACGTATATTAGTTTCATAGATGTCAACACCTCGTTCATAATGTTGCCTGCGAAATGGTGTGATATATATCCTGCTTCCCATGGGATCCCATGATGGTTGGTCTCCAACCACTCGTTGGTTTTTCGGGAGGCGTTAGACATCATGTATTTAGCGTAGAGTGGTGAAAAGACATAGTGACTCACAATGTCATCATCTAGTCGGAGAACTGCCAGCTCCTTTGTGATGAAAATATTTTCATCATTGCGAAATCCTTGAACGTCTATTACGCACTCCATATTTGATTGTTGATTGATTAAAATTGTAATATATATTTAGTGTTTTGCACTAATGTAAAATAATCGTGACACTTTTAATTTGTATAAATAAAATATATTTTGTAAAGGTAAAATATAAACATGTTGTAAAAATTATAACATAAAAATTATTCTCTTGTTTTTCAATTTTTCCACCGCACACTTTTTATTTAACAATCTTCATTATTCTAAAAAAACTATTAAAGGGCGCAGTGGGAAGTAATCGCCACAATACCCCCTTGCTAGTAATTTAGAATGTTGACGTTGCGGTCGTTGTTGTTGAATATGACTCTGATGAGGTTATAGTCGAACCTGTTGATGATGATGAGGTTATAGTTGAACCCGTTGATGATGATGAGGTTATAGTTGAACCCGTTGATGATGATGAGGTTATAGTTGAACCCGTTGATGTTGATGAGGTTATAGTTGAACCCGTTGATGTTGATGAGGTTATAGTTGAACCTGTTGATGATGATGATGCGTTGGTATTATTTTGAGCAATTTGAGTTTTTCTACATTATTAACATCGACATATGGCATTCTCCATTGGATTTTACGTATATCAAATTTTAATCGGTTCCCACCCTCGATAATTTTTATAGCATTATCATCGTTTCTCGAACGTACCAAAACCAGTTCCTGTTTTGAATTAATAATTATCTTGTTGAAATCTTCAGCAAAGCCTAGCAGCATTTTTAACGGTATAATGACATTAAAAAATCCAGTTGAGTCAAAGAGAGTTTTGTTATTTGCAGCATTCCAACCGCTGTTTTCCAAATGTTTCAGTTGACCATATTTGAATGATGCATAACCCTTTAGGGTAGAAGCAATTCCTGGATTTTCCAATTTTTCGACCTCAAAAGAATTTAGATAATAAGTTATCTCGTCAAATAGATGAGGCACGAAATTATTCACTACCGAAGCAGTGTCGGTACTAGCTATCGCTGAACCATCTTCTTTCAGTAATGTTCCCTCGATATAGATTGTACTTTTTGCCGGCTCCGTGTAAATATCCAATTGATTGATTGGTATACGTATTTCATCATTTGGATTAAATGTAGCCGACGTGTAGGGTATGTGTATATGTTCTTGCACCTCTGTTATCTTATTATCGAAATATGCAGTTTGGGTTACATTTAATGCGTTCGGATTCATTTTATAAATATTTTTTTTGTAACTTAAAACTCAACGATTTCAAAAATTTAATATTCTTAGATGTGATTTTATTCACCGACTTATTAACACTACCTTCGCGATTACTCGACACTTGCTTATAATAGTTATTAAAAACCAGTGGCATTCTTGATTATTATTTTCTAACGATAGGTCTAATGTGTAATCTTAACGTAATCACTTCACCGTTGAAATCGATTAATTTCCCGTCTTGATCGATAATTGATATAGTAATTTTGTCAATGTCGTTAGCATATAAAGGGAAATATATTACGTTTTTAGGAATTTCGACAATTTTATAAGCAGGCGCGTCTAAAGGGTAAAATTGATGAATCGTATGCACAGTGCTATTATTAAAATAAGAACCGTATGTTAGATTACACTCCAAGCGTATTATATTCACTGTTAATATATTTATAGGAGCGTCAGATATATGTTCTTTGTTTGCCACCAAAATACGTCTATGAAATCCTAACAAGCGTCCTATGGAATCTGTAGCATTAAAGTCAATATCCCGATTGCATAATATTTCACTTTTTAACGTGTTGTTATTAGCCTCTATTTTGAATTGAATTTTCGAATTGATTTGTTTTTTCACTCATGGCTGAAGAACTTTGATTACCTCAAACATTTTATCATATGTCGTACGTTGTTTATTTGGAAGCAGAGCGCAAAAAAATGGATGCACTCCGCTATATTTCTTTCCAAGAATTACATAAACTTGCGAAAATAACTACGGAATTATTCTAAATGTTCCATCCCCAAACCACGTTATTGTATCTTATATTATATTTAATATATCACAGTATATATCTGATTATGAACCCAGTACTGGAATCTTTGAAAGTTATAAACCAGAATCAGAACGTAAAAAGTTTTGTAATTCTACATCATCTGATAGCGAAATGGCAAATATAATAATAAATATGGAAAGTGTAAAGGCCTCTATACACCATCCGATCTGCAGTATCCCCTACAAATCAATCCAACATTTCGGGTGATATATAGAGGCCTTTATTACGTATGTAGAACAATGTAGTATTTCCAGTATGAAGGGTTCTGACTTCTGAGGTTCTTGTCATCTTTTAAATAAAGTATTGATTCCTTTGATATAGTGTACCATTCTTATGTACACTATAAAAAAAATCCTCCAAAAACATGTAACACCTAACCTTCACATTATATTTACAAAAGATATTGTGAAAATACTATGGCTAGGCCATAAAATGCACACCCCTTAAACATAAAAAAATGTATTAACTTATAATATCAAATAAATACGGTACAGGTACAATATAATTGGTGAAACTTAAAAGGATGTTTGAAAAAAAGATTGGAGGTAATTAATATTATATAAATATATAATATGAAGTTTATCACTCATTAAGATTTTTTAGAAAATCAATAATGAATCTTGATATCAATCGATTATTACCTTTTTTATTTAAATTTAGGATGTATTGTTGTAATAAAACAACAATCATTTTTTAATATCTAATAATAATTAAAAAGATAAATACATCCACATATTGCAGTGATAACAGCTGTGTTCACCTGATGTCTAGCATTTAAAATGAAACAACAATGTAACGTTTATAGGTTATATGACGTATATAATATATTTGTTTTAAAAATGCAAACTTACCAGATTTTATATTGATTAAAAAGATTGATTGGCTTTGAATAAAATAATTAAAATACAGTACGTATCGATGTACATGTATTTATATATTAATTAACACAATATAATAATTATGGAATTTGAAGTGACATATGAAGAAATAGCGCCTACTACTATTAATAAATTATAAATAGCAACTACTCTATTTGTAAAAAAAATTCTTGTCAAAATATGAATTTTTGTTTAAATAAACTGCAAATTTCGTTACTTCTAGTTATCCAATTTTGTTGAGTTTTAATAGGGTTCTATTCTGATAATAGATGAAGTGAATTCAAAAGGATTGGTGCAAATTTATTTCGAATTGTAACCTGCAGTTCGGCGTTTCTATCAAAAAAGCGGGTTAAATCGACAAATTGAACTTTATACATGTAATACAATCGAACTATGTTATGCACTACATTATCAACCCACATAAATATCATTTTTGAATGATGATTGTAGTTTCATTTCATATTTAAATTTTATTCATCCTTAATATATATAAAGCTCAACGTCTCTCTGTCTGTCTGTCTGTCCGTTAGTCCGCTTATCACTCGAGAACCACTTATCCGATTTACGTGATTTCTTTTTTAATTCATAGGTAAATTCTCTGGCCAGGTTATCCATACTAATATTATAAATGCGAAAGGGTGTCTGTCTGTCTGTCTGTCTGTGTGTTACCTTTTCACGGCTAAACCGCTGAACCGAAGTTGATGAAATTTAGTAGGGAGATAGCTTACACCCTGAGAAAGGACATAGGCTACTTCGAATCCCAAAATTCATCCCCTAAGAAATTGAAAGGGGGTGGAAATATTTGTATGGGATTTTTTTTAATTTCACCCTCTGTCACATGAAGGGCTGTAATTATTTTCATTCGATCCGGTGGGAAAAATGCTACGGGAGTGGGGGGTTTTTGGGGGGAAAATAACCTCCTATCTCCCATAGGAACCGAGATATTTACGATTTTGTATAATGAATGTAAACCAAAACAAATGAAAATATATATATTTCACCCCCTTTCACATATGAAGGGTTGTAATAAGTTTTATTCGATCTGGCGGGAAAAATACCATTCTTACTTATAAGCCGAGATATTTAAGATTTTAATATTATAAATGCGAAAGTGGATCTGTCTCTCTGTCTGTTTGCTATTTTTTCACTGCTAAACCGCTGAACGGATTTTGATGAAATTTGGCAGGGATATAGTTTACACCCTGAGAAAGGACATAGGCTACTTCGAATCCCAAAAATTCATCCCCTAAGAAATTGAAAGGAGGTGGAAATGTTTGTATGAAAAAAAAGGATTGTGTGGTTTTATGAAACCACGGTAAAAGTGAAACTTTTTTTCACATTATAGACATTTAACTAAAAAATTTCGGAATAATAAATTCAAGCACTCAAAATTGAAATAAATCCATAAACAACAACATGCACCAGCAAAAAGTTCTAATAATTCTAATAAATTCTATATAACAACCAAACAATTTCTGTCTCTTTCATTTGACACGGCGCTTTTTTCGAGTCAGGTGCACTATCCATTTCTTTATGTCTATGGCTCTGACGTATTTATCCCTACTCCGCGGCCGAGCGTCACGCGACATGCAACACACAGACGAAAAAGTTTGAGACGATGTAATAAAAGTTTCACTTTAAAAAATTAAATTTGGTTAAAATATTTCACCACCTGTCACATATGAAGGGTGGTAATTATTTTCAATCGATTCAGCGGGTAAAACACTACGAGGGTGGGGGGTTTTAGGGGGAAAAACTATCTTACTAAGGAGCCGAGATATTGACGATTTTGTATCAATACTTAATATTATAAAAAATGCGAAAGTGGATCTGTATTTCTGTCTGTTTTTTACTTTTTCACGGCTAAACCGCGGAACCGATCTTAATGAAATTTGGCAGGAAGATAGCTTGAATCCTGAGAAAGGACATAGGCTACATTATATCCCGAAAAATGTATTAGATAAAAAATGGGTGTGTAACATTTGACCTGTTTTATTGATTTATCATACAAAAATCTGTATTATCTATCTGTATTATTTACCCAACTGAACTTAATGTATTTTCACTAACCTAAATTTCACGCGAACGAAGTAGCGGGTACCAGCTAGTATAACATATATGATGCCATCGATTTGTTGCATGCTATAAAGTATAAAACTGAATTTTACGGAACGATACGAGAAATTGCTATAAATAAATTTTACCTGATAGAAAGGAGGATTCCGCTAACTATGGACGCTACAGGTTCGGTCGTAAAGCGATTATGTCGACTGCATGGATTTTCGGGCGTAATATTCCTGTATCAAGCCGTTCTGCCAGGTCAATCAGGAATATTCCCTCTTTGTCAGATGTCAAAAAAGCATGATACAAACATGATTTCATATTGGCTGATGAAATGTTTTTTTTTTTTTTTTTTTTTTAATAGATGTAAATAAGTAAAGTAATTATTGTTGATAATCTCTTACCGTTTGGGAATAATAAAATAAAAACGAAAAATAATCAAAATTTACTACATAATTTTTATATTCCAAAATTTTTATATAAAAAATAAAACAAGTATCAGAATAATTTAATATTTTTTTCCGTACTAATCATTACACAACACAAAACATTACTGTAAATAAGAAAAATTAACAATTGGCGACGATGGCAATAATGTGGGGGTAATCTTACAATTTTCAACTACGTGCAGGATGATTGGAGAATTTTCAAGAAACAATTTCAACATTTTTTTCTTGTAAACGATTTAATAAATATAGATGATGAAGCAGTGGTTCAAAAAAGGATGTAATTATTTTTAAATACATTACAATTTACATCATGAAACATTTCGTTTGATTACAAATATTATACATCCGATACAACCGGAAGTTGCGACATATGATGTATTGGGTAAAGGCGTTGGATGGCTATTGTATTCCATCGGGATTTGCTGAAAGATAACAATTTTATGAAGCAAGAAAGGAACGGCAAGAATGGGCGGCGCGTGTACGAGCGCTGTCAGTTAACTGCGAGTTTGCTACAGCTTTGTCTATGATATTACTATCAAATATCTATCAAATATTAAGAAATTCTCAAGACAAAGGGTTTATGATAGTTTGCACGCTTCGTTAGGTCCATCACAACTGAAATACGTATCTGCTTTTTTCCCTTATTCTTTTAAAATACAATACCCTAACGTCCAGCAGCATCCTATTGTGGGTTGTTTGCTATTTGTTTTGCTACTTTAAATCCTACGTACGTAAATTATATTGAAGACATGCGTGCCCATTTGATGTCAATGTTAGGCTGTCAAGTGGTGAACTTAAGCTATTCCCGTCTACTGACATTATGAGATCGGTCTATTTAAACAAATTAAATATAGATAAAATTTATATAAGGAAACGAAACAGAAGAAAAAGCAAAAAGCTCGAAATACCCGAATTCTCAGGCAGCTAAAGTAAATTTATCTCAAATCGGATGGCATGTTATGAGGCAACCAATTCAGTTGCAAGTGCTGCAACAACAAAAAGAAGCTTGAAATAATAATCATGACAGAAAGAGATTTTTGAGATCAGAAGAAGACGATATATTAAAAGATAAGGGTAGAAACAAGATAACTATAAACAGTTTATGCTCAAATAAAGGTAAAAGACACAATGAAGAGCGTGATATTTCACCAATACGAAGTTAACCCCGATTAAAGTCCACTTGAATAGAAGCGTGATACTAAAGCGTTTCGTACAGCTCAGGTAGATTCAGAGTATAGGCTAGTCGAGCAAACAGCGTAATACTGAGGCACATCGTACAACTCGACTAGATCTGCACTTTAAAGTAACAGAACAGGTAAGAAATATTAGAGCTCGGGAAGTCACACGTTCAAAAAATATTGAAAATCTACTATTTCCACTAAATATAATGACGATTTTGTGTCAAAGGTGTTTCATTGGTCTTCCAATGACAATTACGGACAATTCTGCCATATTTGCGCTATAAATATTTCTCAAGAGCGTATACCGTGATTGGCCATAGTAAATGGGCTACAATTTCCGGTAATTTCTGATATTTTAAAACAATTAACTCATATGGAGGAAAAGTTAGTAAGTCCTCGTCATGTGTTTTATAAAATAATTCGCAAAGTACAATGATTGGCCTCCAGCATGGTTTATCTGGAAATTTAATCAATGTTCCTGTACATAGGGATGAAACGATACGAGTAAGTACGAGTTCTTACTCGATACTTTTCTTCCGATACCAAGTACTTTTTGTATCGATACTTTGAAATTAAGTATCGAGTAGGTATCGGTCAAAAATACTCGTATCGGTAATCGGTATACTGATGAAAATGATTTTTTGTGAATTGAATATTGAAATTTTTGAACGCACAAAAACAAACAACTGTCAAATATATTAATTAAAATCTACGCTATATAAGCGTCTATCCCATTTTTTACATGTCGTCAAGTATACGTTGTACTCATTTTAATGGACTTTATATTCAACTGAGCTGAGTGCGCTATTGCTACATTCATGCTACATTTAACACGTTTCAAGTTCAAATAAAAAATTAATTCTTTTTCCATTAGATTTTTTATTAGAAGTATTGGATGAACTGCATGCATATATAATAAGAGTGAAAATAATTTTTTTTAAATAAATTATTAGCCACTAACAACTCATTTTAAACGTTACAAAATTGTTTTTATGCGATTGGGAAATTTTACAAAAAAAAATCGATCGATACGAGTATGTATCGATACTTTTCAATCGATACTGAGTAAGTATCGATACTTTACGACCGATACTGTATCGAGTAAAAGTATCGATACCTCAGCAGTATCGTTTCATCCCTACCTGTACAAATTAATAATATGGTCAGGATCCTGCCTCGCTCAAGAAATATTGACAACGTTATCACCGTGGAATTAAAACGCAAATTATACTATGAACATGTAGTGCCATACATCCTTAAATAAAAACGTTTATGTTTAGTGAAATTGCCAAGAATTCATGTCAGCGTTACCAATTCACCAACTGCATTTAGGCACTAGGCGGCTCTGAAGAAGCGCATGTCATTTGTTTTGCTATTGCCGTGTAAAGGTTATGTGTTTAGTGTTTGTTGTATTTGTTCAATAATTGAGTTAATTATTAGCCTAAAATGACTCTTCGGCAGTCTGAGTTCGTGTACACAATATTCGGTTCGAAATAGAACTTAAATTTTATTGTCGATCGGTTCTTATTGGGCTAGCATTACTGTGTTGCCCCAACTATGTCGTCTGTTGCAGTATTATTTACAATCTCGTTTACTAATTAAATTACGTACAGTATTTAAGCCACTTGTACATCGGGATGTTCCAATTTATTACGACACTTGTCATGGAAAGTGCTAATTCTATCTGCATAATGTCAACAGTCTTTGTTGATAATTATGCAGGTAATAATTGTTGAAAAACAATAAAATGTCAAAGTGATAGTGTTTTTCATTTGTATAAGTTGTATGGAAAAAGAAGAAGTACACACTATAATTTTATTTATAAAACAAGTGAAGAAAACAATTATTAACAAGTAGTTAATAAAAAATAAACAAACTTGTATAACATCTTCTTGTATATAATTGATAATCACTGTACTGAATAAATAAATAAATACATCACAATCACACAATCTATCATAAATCATCAGGTTATGGGCCCAGATCACCAGATCATTCAAGATTAACGGTCTCAACAAGAAAGTGTGGTTGGAATAATTGGAATCAAAAATAAAAAAAAATTAACGTGCAACATGTCGATGGAAACAGAAAAGTATCGTGTACCATTGTTTGATGGAAATAACTTCGACAATTGGAAATTCAGAATTACAGTATTATTGGAAGAAAAAGAATGTATAGAATGTTTACAAGGAATACCAGCAACATATAAAATAATGGAAACGGATGAAGCTAGGAAGAAAACAGAAAAAGAGAAGAAAATTGCGGAATTTATGAAGAAAGATCGGAAATGTAAATCATTAATTACTCAATTAGTGGCAGATAGTCATTTAGAATACATCAAAGACAAAGAAACATCTCAAGATATGTGGAATTCGTTAATAATTACTTTTGAACGCACTGGAATTTCCAAACAATTGTTTTTAAGAAAACAACTTCTACAATTAAAACTCGAAGAAGGTGCTGACATGAATTCTCATTTCTTGGTTTTTGACGGAATTATACGAGCTCTTAAGTGCAGTGGTGCAAAGATAGATGAAGTCGACATTATATGCCATCTATTGTTAACTTTGCCTAGAACCTATGAAATGGTAGTAAAATATTTTAAATAAATAATTGTAACAATTTAATTTTTTGTGCAATTACTTTGCGGTCATATATATTTAAACATTTTTTGACATTTATTTGAATTTAGAATATTAGAAACCATAGATAAAATCGAAAGTAAGGCCGCGGCAATACGCTTCCAGTCGACTAGACCGAGTTCACAGCAGCAGCGAACTCGCATAAAATAATCACGTGTACACATTAAAAAGCAGGACATCTGTTGCAGCATGCTGCCTAATACTGTCCTGCTTTTTAATGTCTACACGTGATTATTTTATGCGAGTTCGCTGCTGCTGGCCTGGTCGACTGGAAGCGTATTGCCGCAGCCTAAATGTAAAAAATACTATAAAATAATTTGGGACGCTAAAACGATAAATAACCTTAAATTTTTTTTTATTTAAAAATTAAATATAAATAAATAACCTTACATTTTTTTTAATTTAAAATTTCTGATTATTAACTTCACGTTTTTAATTGTTAATTATTATAATGAATTATTTTAAATAGACCTGATGTTTTTTGAGAAACTGTTCAAATTCTATTTCATATTTGCATAGTTTTTAATTTTATATTTAGTTTTGTCGACATTTCAATATGTTTTTACATAAAATTAATGTTAAGGACTGAAAATTTAAAAAAAATATATATTTTAATAAAAATATGATTCATTGCTTTGATATTTTTTTAAATAGAACAATTTCTGTTAAATTTTCAAATTTTGTTTGTTGAATGTTAATATATGTAATTTTATTAAGTTATAAGATTTTGTACTTAAATTTTATTAATCGTTTCCCAATTTATAGATTTCTGAAGGAAGTGGAAGAAGACGAACGACAGAGGGCTGTGTCTGAAGGAAGAGTTCCGCAGGAGGTATACTTGCGTATACGAGTGGAGGGGAGAGATCAGAGAAGATACAATGCACCAGCAGCGGCGAACGAGGTTGCAGCGATCTTCAGGCAGTCGGCCCTCGTCTATGATTTCTCTATGACTCAACCGAACATAACCGGTATATTTGAAATAAATCTCAACGATACTAATTACGCTACTGACCTACATCCGTTAATACCAAATTGCCAGTGCCGTACTTGTACTACCATGCCAAGGTGCGGAATACATCGCATGGTTATAAACCAAGTATCACTCGGTACAACGTATATCATGATCCACAATATGTTTCACTACACCGAGTTTTTCAAGAAGATAAAGCAGTGCGTCTTCCTTGATATGATTACTGAACTGAGAGATTGGATCAAGATTCAGTTCAATGGTTACATTGCATGTAGGGCACAATTTGTTGACGTAGAAGAAACGCCGTAAGTAAAAGACCAACACATAAATAATAATTTGTGAGCTCTTAATTTATATTGTTATCCGTTTCATGCATAATTCTGATAAGGAAATAGATATTATTAATATTCCTCGTGCAGCATTTAACGGTGGAGGTGGCGATATGAAGTTACTCTAGTCGTGGGATCATTCACCGACTAGAAATAATTAAATATAACATTTAGTGTCCGACCGAAACTGATTTTACGACCGAAACCGAAACCGAAAACGAATTTCGGCAACAGTCTCAGTTTCGGCCGAAACCGAAACCGAAACTTCCTTACAAGGATCATGTTTTGAGGGAAAAATAAAGAAAACGTTATTATAATCAGTCTGTCTTTATTTTTTTATCTTTAAATCACATAGTTATGCAGTCTTTGACATTTTTACTTATTGGTATGATAATAATCAACAAAACAACCCCTCATTTAAGAAAAAAATATTAATTGCGCCTTAAAAATACTCAAAATAGGTGACGTGTTTATTTGAGTAGTTAGATTCTTCTTTTGAATATTATCATATATTAAACAACTTGTAAGTTGTTTAATATATGATATTATTCATGTTTTTTTTTAAATATTAAACATAAAATTACCTATTTTTGATAGAATTTAACGCGCCGAACTTGTCCGATCATAGCGCGAGAACTCCCGAATGCAGTTTCGGTTTCGGTCGTAGTTTCGGCAGGTTTGCCGCCGAAACCGAAACTAAACCGAAACTCGTTTTTTTGCCGAAACTCGACCGAAACCGAAACCGAAACCGAACATTCGGTCGGACACTAATAACATTGTTAAAAGCATTGTGTGCAAGTAATATTTTCCATGTCTGTATTTTTTTTTTATAAATATGCTTAAAGTTTGTCCGCAGATGGCACGCGCGCGCAGGGACTCCTTTTCGCGGCGCAAAAGACCCTAGGCTGCTAAGACACCAGTTTCTGCAGCGATTCTGTGGCGGTCCGTGGCGGCATCAACATTACAGAGCAAAGAAGGCAGGCACGGTATAACGGCACCACGCTACCGTACCTCGTACTTGAAATATAACCTTTGTAATTACATGTAGAATAATGTATAATTTGATCTTATATTAGTAAAAATGTCAGTTTTGTTTTCATTTATTATTTATTGTTTTGCAATTTTATCTGAGTTCTTGTACATGTTATATTATGAAATAAATGTTTATTAACGTTTGAACGATATAATTTCTATTAAAGTTATGTGTTTTTGTTGTTTATGGCAATAGCATCCATTGATGACGCTTTGGCAATAGTTGGCTTAATATTTGCTACAAAAAAACTTAAATGAAACTATATGGTGTAAAGACTGGTTAATAAAACGAGAGCGTTAATCGTACATCAATTTATTAAATAAATTGAAATTTGCAACCAAAGACTGGCATAGCTATCTGCGTATGGACGAATAAACTTCTTTGGCAGCAACTGCAAGGTTTCTTACAATTGGGAAGAATTAGAAACACCTGAAGTTTACAACAATAATATCACCTCAGGCGTTGAGTGTTATTATTCCAGAAACATGTGATGCGATCTACGAACTACTGCGGAAGGATTATTTATTTCAAAGTAAATAAAACTCCTTGTTTATTTACAATTATTAAAGCTAGGTAGAAATGCCCCGGCTGATTGTTCTGGGATAGATAATGTATTTTCAGTTGAATGTTGTGAGTCTGAGATTTACTGCACTGAAGACGTGGAAGAATAATAATTATATTCTTGCTGGTTTTCTGGTACTAGACTAATATTCTCGAGCTCAATCGAGAATAGGTCGATTCGAGTTTATCGTTCGAAATTTTAAATCTCGTATGCTCAGGAGCAATCGAGATTTTTCAATCGACATTTCTATAGAAAAAAGAAGACGTACATACGATGCAGTTACCCCCGAACTTGATTCATATTCAATAAAAGCTAAGATGATAGAAGTTTTGGTACCTAACGATGATCAACTACGCTCTCCACTTCGTACTAATGTAGACGAAACTGAAAAATGAGGTTTGGATGATATTACATCCCCTCGAAATTCCTAACACTCACATGTGGGTAAATTTTAATAGCAGATTTTTTAAACATAACATTCCAAAAACAAAAATTAGTTATCTGACGCCAATAAATGTTTCACCAACTGATCCACCTGTAGTTTATGAAACATTGAAATAAAGTCAAGAGATTGCAAGAGAATTAAATTAACCGTACATGCTTGTCATTTATGACTAAGCAATTGCTAAGGTTGCATTACAGATTCAAGCTACCGAAAAAAACAGCTTTTTATAATACAGTAGAAACCGGTTATAACATCGGTTAAGACGACGTATCGGTTATAACGACTTAGAATAAAAGTCCCGGCTGAATCCCATATAATTGCCTTTTATATAAAACCGTTTATAACGACATTGCTTATAACGAAATACCGGTTTTTAACGACTTTCTGTTTACAATATTTTCGGAGAATTTTATCGGTTATCTACGACGGACCGACTTTTGTCATTTGTTACGAACAATTTCAAGGAAGTAATTTTGAAAGAATTTTTTTAATTCTAATAAACACAAAACAGATGTGGATTTCAAATATTCGTATACGGTACATGATTGGTAGAGAATAACCAACCAGAATCGCACCTCGTAATGTCAAACTTCAAAGTTTCCAGTAAAATAACGTTGAGTGTCGCTTCTGTATATCGTATCTGTATGTATGTACATTTTAACTATTATGTGCTTAAATTTTTTTATTTTATTTGACGATATCTTCGCTCACAGACGGTGAATTTCACAAAATTTTAGCATACTCATGAAATGATTAGTTTTTCCGATAAACACCTTAAAAAATCTAATTATCGGTTATTACGACAATCGGTTTTGACGACCTAAAATATCGATTTAATACTTGAACAGACGATCAATGCTGATGCTGCAAAAAGACTAACATGCGTTTTAGCTTTCACGAATTCCATTTCAGCCCGACAACGTTGGGTACAACAACAAGTCATAATATACGTTCTACAATTATATCTGATACTTATGAAGAATCTGGTATTATCAAAACTCAAGACGTAACCGCTGATTTGGAAAAACATCAACTGAACAATAATTCTAGACATGCGCTCTCATTTACATAGTATTCTTACCATTGGTAAGTTGAAACCTTTCCCTTCGACGCTTAGAACGCCGAAAGGAAATCTTGTTAGAAATATACACAGAAAGAAATAAGAAAGAATTAAAATTAAAAGAGCGAGAGGAAAATAGAAGACATCAAACGCATTCTAAGATTCATCATATTTGTATATCACGAATATCATCTAATGATAGAACCATAGAGACTTTCGAAGAAACTGTATCTCAAAGGTCTGCAACTAGTTCAATTGATAACTTTTTAAAACAAGTTAGAAAAACTAAAGCCAAATAGTCCCCGGTCCCCCATTTAAACTTTTTTTTAAAATATACTCCTCTGAAACTTCGTAGGTGTACTAATTTTAGCGTAACCTACACGCTTTATCTTGGAAAATTCTGAGGGTTGGGGCGTTTTTGAAGGGGCATGCATCAAACATGTCAATTTAACGATGTATGGAAAATTTACGAATAACCATTTCCTTTTTGCTTGAATTACAAGATTTAATAACGCAAACATCGGGAAATATGTTGACTTACAAAAATATTGGGGCATTTAGCGAGACCTACACCCTCAACATGTCAAATTCATGGTGTTATGTAATTTATAAATAACCGGCTGATTTTTGCACAATTGCTAGATAAATAATAATAAAATGTTATGGTTATATTGGCCTACAAAAATCATGGGTCTTTTGCCCTGACCTACGCCCTAAACATGTCATTTCCACGGGGTGTTGTTTATTTAACTATACTCATTTGTGATTTTGTTTTTCTTATTTGAAATGAAATATAGAATACAGTTAAACATGTGACCTACAAGGTAAACAGGTCATATTTGTATATATGTAGGTCTTTGTGTCTGGATGTAGAATTTTCTTCCGTTCACGATAACTACTGTAAATATGCACCGATTTGAATTATTTTTGGTGAAAATGTTTGTCTCAGTGAGTACTCCAGACCTATTAATTTTGATGCTAATCGGATTAGGGGTTTCGGAAATATTCGAAATTTTATACCAATTATCGTCTAAAAAGTGAGTATTATTTCACCAAGTTTGATAAGACTTGGTACACTTGTAGTTCAATCCGATCTAAGGGGAACTTATTTCATAAACGTGCCAAAATAGCCACTGAAGGGGTGAAAATCACCCTCAAAATTTTAATTTTAAATACAAATAAATGTTGCCGTGGAAACAAGCGCAGTTAAATCATAGAGTTAAATACAAATGTCAGATAATTATTATTCTACAAAATGTGTATTATACAACTGACATTAGAAAAAGATATTATAGAACATGGAAGTCATGTATGGTTCTCCATACCGTTATTTTTTTTTATAATAAAACAAAGAAAATTTAGCAGATACATGCAATTAAAAGTGCATAAATTATTAAATAATAAAATATCAAAATATTCTACAAGTAGTGTTTAACAGCAATACTTTCGCAATATTCCGTACCGTTTCAGAAATAATTCTAATAATTATAAAAATTACAAGAGTAAACATCCATTTCCGGTTTTAAAAACATCTTTAATAGCCGATATAACAATGTTCTACACACATTTATAATATATGTATAATATAATGTATAAAATAATATCGGAATCTCGAAAAATATTACAAAAATTTAAGGAAAATTATTCATGTTTTTCGACGACCCCAGACACCTTCTACACCGAATAAATTAAATTCCAGCTAGGAATCTATAGAATATTTAATGCCCTAAATAATGGTTTCTGTCTGACCACGATTATTTTAAAATTATTCAAGTTATAGGTCTATATCTAAAGACTTTTATAACAAAAACTTTAAATATACACTGTTTTTGAATACAATTGTGATTATTACAACTTAAATTATGTACTTTATATATTTTCCCATTCTTTGAACAATTTTAAAGTAAATCTATGGATTCCTAGATGGAATTTATTTTATTCGGTGTAGAAGGTCTTCTCTGCGGGCGTCGAAAAACATGAATAATTTTCCTTAAATTTTTGTAATATCTAGAATTTTGAGTGCTTATAACTCAAACATTTTTCGAGATTCCGACCTTGGGTGCCGAGCATTATTTAGGGCACTCTTTTCTCTATTATAATTTAAAATTACTTTTTGAAATTCAATTAAAGACATATTAAACATAGCGGTCGAACGAAACTCTACATTTCAGGCATAAACTCCAAACTCGACGTCGCTAAGTGATTTTTTCGCGGGCTCTATTTCAATAACTATTTACGATACATCATTTTTAAAAATACTATTTTATTCGTATTTTTATCAGCTTTAAGATTTATCAAACCTGTTTTCTTCTAAAACTGACAGCCCCAGTGGTATACCCAAATAACTGATTTTAGACAGCTTTGGAAGCCCCTAGAAAGTTATGCACCCCCCTGTGAAGGGGGGGAAAGTTAGCACCATGTTCTATACATTGAAATCTACCAATTTCTTGAAAAAAAAAACGTACTCCGTCATTTTTTTCTAGCTCAAATATTATAATGACTGGACTATACATATTTTTATCCTTTTTTTGTAGGTCACGCTATACGACCCAATATTTTTGTAGGCCATTCCATTATTTCATCATGGAATATGTTAAAGATCATGTGGTTTTCATGACCTACAAGTATATTTAAATAAACAACACCCCGTGGAAATGACATGTTTAGGGCGTAGGTCAGGGCAAAAGACCCATGATTTTTGTAGGCCAATATAACCATAACATTTTATTATTATTTATCTAGCAATTGTGCAAAAATCAGCCGGTTATTTATAAATTACATAACACCATGAATTTGACATGTTGAGGGTGTAGGTCTCGCTAAATGCCCCAATATTTTTGTAAGTCAACATATTTCCCGATGTTTGCGTTATTAAATCTTGTAATTCAAGCAAAAAGGAAATGGTTATTCGTAAATTTTCCATACATCGTTAAATTGACATGTTTGATGCATGCCCCTTCAAAAACGCCCCAACCCTCAGAATTTTCCAAGATAAAGCGTGTAGGTTACGCTAAAATTAGTCCACCTACGAAGTTTCAGAGGAGTATATTTTAAAAAAAAGTTTAAATGGGGGACCGGGGACTAAAACGGAAAATGCTTTACCGATCAATTCTAAAACATTGTCTAAAAAATAGATTGCGATAAAAAATTAACCAACTACACGATATTTAACCAGGTTATGAGTATAAATGCAAGTCAAGAATACGCAAGCGTATTGTGTTTTACGTGAAGATCGCGAGTGTCGCGATGTTGAGAGACAGCGAAATGTTGAATCACATCGCGATTCAAGAAGAAATCAAGTGAAACATGAAATAGAGCATATACGTAATATACACAGTCTCGTCAATCTGCAAAAATACATCCTGAATATATGCAAAAGGAAAATGCACTACTTTCAATTCGAAGGGGGAAACAAATTGCAAATTTGCAAACTGTTACAGGGGAATATTTTACAAATATTTCAGAGGGTAACATTATCACATGTCATTGCTGCGGAAGACTTTGGCATAAAAAATCAATCTGGCAAATTTATAAGGATGTGGCTATTTGCACATACACTATGTGCAAGCAATTGGCTATTCGAACATACACTATGTGCAAGCAATTGGCTATTTGCACATACTGAATGATCTGAATGTGAACCGAAACCCCTAAATCTAGAAACGTGAAATTTCAGGGGTGTATTTATTTTATGTCGTAAATACCCACTAAGGAAATATTTTTCGAATTTCAGCCCCTACGGGGGTAAAAGAGGGTGTACATTTTTGTATGGGAAAAATATTTTTTCGATGGATTTACTTGAAACTTAAAATACACACTCTACATTACCAATAATGAAACATGTATTTCAGCATATCCTAAAATTGAACCCCTGAAGGGTTGCAAGGGGGTGTTAATTTTATGAAATTTTGGAATATTAATCTACATAACTGTTTATGATATTGAGGTAAATACGGACAAAGAAAGTAATCTATACTAATATTATAAATGCGAAAGTGTGTCTGTCTGTCTGTTTGTTTGTTTGTTTGTTTGTTTGTTTGTTACCTTTTCACGGCTAAACCGCTGTACCGATCTTGATGAAATTTGGTAGAAAGAAACCTTGCATCCTGAGTAAGGACATAGGCTACATTAAATTCCAAAAATGCATCCCCTAACGAATTGGCAGGGGGTGAAAATGTTTGTATGGGAAAAAAAATTAAATTTGATTATTAATATTTCACCCCTGTCACATATGAAGAGTTGTTATTATTTTCATTCGATCCGGCGGGAAAAATACTACGGGAGTGGTATTTTTCGGGGGGAAAAAGCAACCCCCTATCTCGCATGGGAAACGAGATATTTGCGATTTTGTGTAATGAATAAAAAAAATATCACGTGACCGGGGGGGGGGGGGGGGGTGAATTTTAAAATTATTATTTTTTCGCACTTTATTCATTATACAAAATTATAAATATCACGGACCGTAGATAAGAATAGCAAAAACCCACCCCTGTCTACCCCCGCCATTAGAGGTTGAATTTTGAAATTTGTATTTTTATTGAATACTAGCTGCTACTCGCGACTTCGCTCACGTTGAATTTAGGTTAGTGAAAATACATTAAGTTCAGTTAGGTAAATAATACAGATTTTTCTACACGGAGAAAACGAAACACCAATGAGTATTGTTTTGGAACATTAATCTAGTCAATGTAGTGTTTTTTTATCGTAAAAACCAAGCATTACGGTTGTGACAGCAATGAGACTGTCAGACGCACTATAGGGAAATGTTTTGAGCATCACAGCAAAAAAAGGTAATCGTTTCTGTTTAAACATCGATGAGTCGCGTCACAAATAACACTCGTAACCGTTTTGCGTATGATCTACTCACGGATATAACTAAATTAAATTAAACAGTTATTTAGAGTTAAACCGCTGAACCGATCTTGATGAAATTTGGCAGGGAGATAGCTTACATCCTGAGAAAGGACATAGGCTATTTCGAATCTCAAAAATTCATCCCCTAAGAAATTGCAAGGGGGTGGAAATATTTGTATGGGAAATATTTCACCCCCTATCACATATTAAGGGTTGTAATTATTTTCATTCGATCCGCCGGGAAAAATACTACGAGAATGAGGGGTTTTAGGGGGAAAAACAACCCCCTATCTCCCATAGGAACCGAGTTATTTACGATTTTGTAAAATAAATGAAAACCAAAATAAAAGAAAATATATATATTTCACCCTCTTTCACATATAAAGGGTTGTAATGAGTTTCAATCGATCTGGCGGGAAAATACCACGGGGTAGGGGTTATAAGGGAGATACAACAACTCTTCATATGTGGAAGGGGGTGAAATATATATATTTTCTTTTATTTTGGTTTTCATTTATTTTACAAAATCGTAAATAACTCGGTTCCTATGGGAGATAGGGGGTTGTTTTTCCCCCTAAAACCCCTCATTCTCGTATTTTTCCCGGCGGATCGAATGAAAATAATTACAACCCTTAATATGTGATAGGGGGTGAAATATTTCCCATACAAATATTTCCACCCCCTTGCAATTTCTTAGGGGATGAATTTTTGAGATTCGAAATAGCCTATGTCCTTACTCAGGATGCAAGGTTTCTTTCTTCCAAATTTCATCAAGATCGGTACAGCGGTTTAGCCGTGAAAAGGTAACAAACAAACAAACAAAGAAACAGACAGACAGACAGACACACTTTCGCATTTATAATTAGTATAGATTACTTTCTTTGTCCGTATTTACCTCAATATCATAAACAGTTATGTAGATTAATATTCCAAAATTTCATAAAATTAACACCCCCTTGCAACCCTTCAGGGGTTGAATTTTAGGATATGCTGAAATACATGTTTCATTATTGGTAATGTAGAGTGTGTATTTTAAGTTTCAAGTAAATCCATCGAAAAAATATTTTTCCCATACAAAAATGTACACCCTCTTTTACCCCCGTAGGGGCTGAAATTCGAAAAATATTTCCTTAGTGGGTATTTACGACATAAAATAAATACACCCCTGAAATTTCACATTTCTAGATTTAGGGGTTTCTGTTCACATTCAGATCATTCAGTATGTGCAAATAGCCAATTGCTTGCACATAGTGTATGTTCGAATAGCCAATTGCTTGCACATAGTGTATGTTCGAATAGCCAATTGCTTGCACATAGTGTATGTGCAAATAGCCACATCCAATTTATAAAGCTAGATTATCGAATTAAAATGAATAAATACAAACTGTTGGAGACAGGATTGGTTGTCTTCTTATAAAGGCCGCGTCACTATTCTTTTTATTTCAGATGCTACCACCTTCCTGTACGAGAGACCAAAGTTTTCTAAATCATTTGTAGAGGTTCTTACAGGACATGGCAAATTTGGTTCACACCTAAAACGCAAGTGACATATGACTGTTTTGTCACTCTGGTGAATATCGTATCTTGGCCTGTCCAATGTTTTCAAAGCAGAGAGATGAGCTCAATCAATACCTGGGTACAAACATTATCAACATGCGATTCCGTGATATTATTACCCCAGACTGTTCCTAGGAGTTGATGGACTTGTTTTCAAGATTTGTTGGCCACCTGGTTGATGGCGATGGAAGAGGCCAGAATTTAGATAAAAATAAAATGACTTTAGTTCTTTACCCGTTATGGGAATTGCCAGTTGACTTATTTTTTTAAATTATTATTTTTTTAACGAGCTAAATAGATTAATGTGGGTGAAGGTACCGCCATCCTCACATATAAATTGAATATGGTATTTGATGTATTTATGAAAAATAAATAAATACAGTCCTGTTACCAGATATACATAAGTCTGGTATAAGAGGTATTTTTTTTAAAGCTACCGTTGGATTTTTTTGCTACACATGTGCAAAAAATGTTAGAGAAGGAAGAATACATCGTCTTGCTATTGTAATGGTTTTGTTTTTCCAGATAACCCGCATGCACTACTTATATATTTGTCTGTCATGGAAGAACCCTAAAGAGCATTAAGAATATATCAAACTAATAACAAATACTGACGAGTTGCAGCACTTTTAGGACTATTTTTCAGCAAATTAATTACAAGCTTTGTTAGCTTTTTAATACAAAAATATCTGCCATGGGTACCACGGGCCTTTCTTATACGTAATACTGACAGTGAACGTAATTCTTATTTTAATGAAACATATTTCTGGCAAACTAAAATTAGATAGAATAAAATGAATGGGGTATAAACTATAAAAATATTATTTTATACTTTTTGTATCGAACGAATTTTGTTTAATGTAATTACTTAGACGGAAACGGATGTTTACTCTTGTCATTTTTTTAAGTTTTCGATTTATTTTTGAAATAAGACAAAAATATTTTAGAAAAAAAATATTGCGTACCTATGTTATTATCTATAATTTATTCCCCATACATTTTTTTCCAACACTTATGATTTAACCAGAATGCATTTTAAAAATAGTTATTTAGAACAATAGACACTATTTATTCTCAGCATTACATATAAGAAAGACCCATGGTAACTATGGCAAACACGTATAAAGGTGGCTACAGACGTAGTGTGTGTATGGTAATGCTTGCGCAAAATTACCATACACACGCTACAATATGCTTGATCAAGCGGTGTTGTCAAGCATGTAGTTACGTCTGTAGCCACCTTTATGTTCAATCTCTGTAATACGTGGTCCAATAACACTAAACTTTTTATGATACAGAAACGTTGTGTATAATAAAAGTAACTGCAAGCTTGAGAAGCATTTTTGTATAGGTATACTGTAGCGTCTGTAGGATAATTTTGCGCAAGCATTTTAATTGTAGAAGCCGTTTAAAAATGGTTTAATTGCAGTAATACACGCCACGCAACGATATACTTACGCAAGTTTATACTTGCATAAGCCTCCACCCCCTCTACTAGATATCTAGAAGAGCTGATCACCTTCTGTAGGAATGAAGGGAAGGACTTTCTAATCGGTTTGGTACCTAACCCACAGTGCAAGAAATGCCACACAGAGGAAGAAACCTCAGAACATATCCTTTATGACTGCATAGCACTTGCAGCACTAAGGAACAAATACCTTGGCTCCCCTTTTCTCGAGTCAAAAGACATTCAAGACATACCGATAAACAGGATGATCCTTCCTTCGCTGAAGCAATGGACCTGTTCAACGAGTCTTAGAAACCTCAGGGGAGCACAATGGGCCCTAGTGGCCTAAGTGCCGGAGCCTCTCTCCACCCCTCAATACAAAATACAAAACAATTTTTTTTTATTAAATGTCTAATATAATAATAGGTAACATCTATGTACGTATCAAAATTTCATTCATATACGTAGAAGCATATCACATGAACTTTGCTTTTTTCTTTACGATTTTCGTCCTTTGGCATTTTTTGCACAATATTATTGATTTTGCCTACAAAATATTTAAATTGTTTTTTGCTGTATAATTTCAAAATATACACTTTAAAAATATATATTGTAATATATCAATAATATTGAGCACAAAACAAACCATTCTCATTGACTTTGAAACAAAACCATATTCATGATTTTTCTGAATTTTCAAATTAACCTCACATTTTTTTTTATACAACTGTTATATTGAAATATGGTAATTCTTATTGGCAATGTTTATATATCGACTTTTTCATCAATTTTCGAGAAGACTTGGTTAAAGAAAAAAACCTGACTGACATCGAAATTAATAATAATCAAGAAGAAACTAAAATCCTATAAGAAACAAAAACGATGCTGTTTTAAAATCAAATAAGGAACCTTTCTACAACAAATTCTAAACATGAAGCTGATTTAAGTATGACCATCTTATCTAAAATATATTCTAATGGATGTAGTGTCAATATGGTGAAGTTTAAATACAACCAGTGCATGGAGCTTTTGAGGGAGGTCAAACATTAATAATCATAGCAAGCATCAATGAACATAACTTTAAATACGGCCACTGTGAAATGAAAAATACATTGAACGGATACAAATAAACCCATTCTAAAACACAGCCATTTAAATGTGATCTTTGGGAAAGAAGTTTTAAACAGAAAGATGCGTTAAAAGAACACAAATTTACCCATACCAATAAACAACCTTTTAAATGCAACCTGTGAGAAAGTTGTATTTAACTAAAATGTATGTTAAAAATACATTAATTAACACATATAAATAAACGACTTTTTAAATGCGACCAGGGCCCTTATTCTCGAGTTCGTGCGAGAATATGTCGTATGCGAGATTTTCGTTCGAGATTTAAAATGTCGAGTCGCATGATACATGAAATGCGTATTCTTGAGTTCGTTCGAGATGAATGTCGAACGTAAATTTTCCTTCGACATTTATGCGATGTTGTCAACTTTATTTCTAGCTGTTGACCAATCAAATTCAAGTATTTTATGTTTTATTTTATGTCTATGGTTTTATTTATTTTTGTCTTGTCATTTAAAATGATTACAAAATTAAGTGATTTTAAAATTGATTTTTTTTTATTTATAATTTCCAATTCCAAATTTTGAAATATATTGCACACTTTTGTTACTCAAATTATCCTTGTTGTCAGTATTTATCGATACCGAATCATCAGATATTATTTGTAAGCATTGATCATTTTTTTTCGTTTGTAATATTTCATCCACTTTTGTTTTGATGCCGTTGTTTTGATCCTTGTTGTCAGAATTTATTAATACTGACTCAGTTATTACTTGTACGCATTGATCTTTATTTGCCTTCGTTTGTAATATTTCATCTACTTTCGTTTAGATGCCGTATCGATTTTTTGTATAAATATTGTAACATTTGTTTATAGCTTCTTTATTATTTGTATTGAAAAATAACACAGCGGCTTGTCCAAACAATGAATTAACTGCTAAACTTTTTAAATCAGAAAAATCTTGGACATTAGTTGTTAAAAAATTAATAAACAATTCAATATTAAAATTACTTTTCTTAACTATTTTTAATCTTTTAATCTACCAAATATAAATTTTACAATAAATCTTCAATCCAACGTTTTTATTAATAACTTAAAATTTAATGAAGCTATGTTTTATTGTTATTATTAATTAATATTACAAAATTTCAATTATATAATTATCAATGATAGTTAAAATTTTCTACAAACTTACGTGTATTATAACTTAATATTTAAAATATTATAGTTAGGTATCGAAAAAATTATCGATCATTAAACACTCACTCAATAAACTTAAGTTAAAAAAATGAGTGGAAAAGTATCAAAAAGACTGTCGAATACCTAATTACTTGTTTTTAGCACACGCAATGAACTTATCGAAAATATTTTATTGCAAACAATGAACTTTTTTGAATAGACGAATCAGACGCTTTCATAATATAACATTGATTGGTTCTGCGTAACTTTAATTGTCGACGAATATTTAGAATTTAAACTGACGATTCCCGATCTTCATTTATTATAACGACGCTAAAACTACAATTACAGCCCATTTGTCTTCAAAATGTCGACCGAGTAAGTTTCATTTTTATTCGCTTTTACAATTAATATAAATTAATAATATTGTTAGTTAAATAAATAATTGTTTTATTTTATAGAAACTCTGAATGCAATGCTGAATGCCATAATGAAATGGAGGAGAATAGAACATCGTAAGTACACGTAGTTTGTTTATTATTTATTTTATTTTTTTAAATGTGATAAATTTTTAACATGTTTAATTTTTGTTTCATTTCAAGTTAGTTTTTATATTAGAATTAATATTACAATCAAGAAAAAGGGATTTGTAAAGTACAATTTGTCTAAGGTGACCAAACGTACTCCTTTAGGGAGTTTTGAACTCCTTTTTCGTGGACAGTACTCCTTTTTAAACTGTACTCTCAAATTACTCCTTTTCGAGATTTTATACTCCTTTCTACTTCCAAAAACATAAAAACTACAATGATTACTATTGATTTTCATATTATTTAAAAAATATATCGACAATTATTATAGATTATTACTTTACAATTAAACGTCATAAAAAAAGCTCATTACAATTGGACAGCATTTTTTTAAAATAATCTTAAAACTACTCATTTTGTGCCAAAAATAATTGGTCACCTTAAAAGAATAATGTTAATCGCTATGATCAATTATCGTTCAAAAAATTTAGTATAATTGTAAAGGTATCGTTAAAAAAATATCATTTTTTACTGTTTCAGTACGAGTAGCCAAACAAATAACGAGTAAGTAGTAAGTATCCTTTAATTTTTACTTTATTAATCACTTTGCTTACATTAAATCATTTTTTATAGAATGATCATACAAGGGCAGGAACAAGGTCAGGCATTACACGAAACGTCTGACTTTTGGCGTGGTTATAGATATGCGATGGCACGAATTGAAGCTTTGGGCAGCGAGACCAGACGAACTCGAACGAGTCCAGGTAGAGGTGGTGACGGACGTGGTCGTGGCGACGGACGTTTTCGTGGCGACGGACGTGGTCGTGGCAGCGGACATGGAGACAGACGCGGTGGTGGACGCGGTCGCGGAAATGGCAACCGATCTCACCACCGCGGAGGCAACCGCTTTATCAATATTTTTTAAATAAAAAAAAATATAATAATTTTGTGTAATAATAATTAATATTTATAATAGATTTATAAAGACATTAATAAATATAACTTATTATTATAGTGTTGAAATTTAATTGTTATTTCACCATTATAATGTTGCATTCTTCTATGGTCTCAGGAGGTACGTGTAGAAGATAAAAGATGTTAACCCCTGCTGTAATGTTATAGTCTCGATTATATGAAAGTTGTTACTGAAATTGTATGCATTAAATGATAACATAGGCATAGAAAACACTGAGACGATTGTATCATATTATTGGCACATTTATAATGAATTCCATTAAAATACTTTTTTTTATGAATACATATGCAAATACTCGTGAAACTTAGGAATTCTTAAAATTGTGCTTTGTAATATACAGGGTGAGGCAGTAACTATTACCACCTTAAATATCTTCGGATAGGCCCAGAGAAAAATTAATGGAACCAAAATTGTACTTACTTAATTTATCTTAATTCTTAAGATAAATTAAAAATATTTTGTTGATGCAGATTTGTTAGTCAAAAAACATTTGTGCATGTATCGAACATTGCACAAATTCGTTCAACAATATATAAACAATGATCAAAGTATCATATAAAGGTGTCCAAGATAAGCGTGAAATGCATGGGGATAACGGTAAGAAATACAGATGTGGTTAAATAAGATGAATTATTTGTAAGAAAGGGGTGAGTATTACAACATCAAAAAATATTAATAATTTTATGTGGTTTAGGCGGTATAATAAAAAAAACTGAAAATTAGGAATTTCTTTAAATGACTATAACTTTTTTCGTAAAATAGATAGGTACTTTTTGTTTGCGGTTTCTTAAAGCACTTTTTTGTGTAGAATTGATTGGTGTATTTAGAATTTTTATATTAGTACGTCTGGTACGTGGCAAATAAAGCCAAAACGCTGCACTTTTTGATTGGGGTATGCCACTTTCTGTGGACATACACCAGGTCAAAAAGAAGATTTTCAGATAGGGAGCCACCTTAAAATCCGTGTAGAACATTGTTATATGGGCTATCAAAGATAGCCCCCATCGGTGTTATAAATTTAGCTTTATCTGAGCTCCTAGTCATCCGATTTCAATTTTCTTATTTATTTTAGAATTCTTAATTAGAAAATTGTTTTTTATCATTGTTAATTTTTCTCTAAATCTTAAGGATCCCCTACAATATTCGAAAATCTGAAAATTTCACTTTAATTACAAACTTAATTGTTAGATAACTTTTTATCGTGCCCAATTTTATTTTTTTACTTCATATAAAATCGATTCGTCTCAGTGTCCCCAATAAATATCAACCATAAAAACACCCCATCACCGATTTATATTTTGAGAAAAATTGAAAAAAAAAATCTTGAAAACGGGGTTTTCACCCTACAACCCCATTTTTTAAGGGTGTTGCACTACTTTTGCTAGTTCGGGTAATTTTTTTCGAATTATACGGCCCAAAATTTTGGTACTCTTTACTGCACCCTTGACTGGGTTAACAGTTTACTTAAAAAGTATTGATTATACGAAAAAAGAATAAATACTTTTTCTGTGTAGAATTTTAGAAGCTACAATTTTCTTCAAAACTGTTTTCCTAGAAAAATTGATCATTTTTGAGATATTTGCAAAAAACTAGAATTTTCCCCCCTTTCCCGCTAAAAACAAAAACCCGTCGCCCAAATCAAGGTTACTTTTGTTTATGGAAATCAAAATAAAAGACTCCACCAAAATCCAGCTTGGTCGGAATTTTTTCATAATAAAAACATCTATTTCCTGGGTTATATCTAAGCGGATGAGTGTAAAAACTAAATGGACCAATAAACCTCCTGGCAACATCCAAATCATAATCTGCAAGCTTTTCAAAACTATGCACAGAATGCGGTCTTCATATTTTGCACACTCAACTCCATCCAGAGCCCGGTCCATACATTTCAATGATTTACTTCTAATTCTACATCAAAATAAACTACATAAATGTTTTGTGCGGTTCATTTGATATACATAGAGAATACCCTTTGTAAGTACTCTATTCATTGTTGTCTCTGTTATATTACAACCTTCTATATCTAGCTGTTGTAAATGTGTACATTGTTCTAACAGAGCTAATACACCTCTTGTAACGATTTTTTTTTTATATTTTTTTATCGGATAATTTTTAATTTTTGTTCATCGTCGTTATAATATCTACGGCAAATTTTCATTTTTTTTGTATGTAAATACAACCACAAACGTATTTGCAATTGATGCATTTACGTATAAACGACCTTGCGCGTCATCAGAGAGCCGGTAACAACTTGTCCGCCGATAACGCGTTGATTACTGAGAACGTGGTTTTAAAGGAGAGACGAGTCACGAACAGGGTAGAAGCAAGACGTACGGAAACGTGCCGACAATAGATCGAGAAGAGTAAAGTACTGAGCGAGGAAATTGGTGGCCCTATCCCTCACTCACCAATATTTGGGAGTCACTGCTCTTTCCGGCCTTTGGAGGGAACAGGACGAGGTGTGGAGGTTCAACCCGGTCCTTTCGAGAGGAGTAATACCGTGAGCCGTGCTCTGCTGCTACCGAGTTAAGTAGATACGTTATTTTTGTTGTTTGTAACCGACGTACCGTCTATTCGTCGAGTGTAGTGCGCGGTTTTAATAAAAGCCGATTCAAATAAAAATAATTAAAGTGTACATCCGCCATTTTGTGTAACCTTACCCCCCATTTTGTATTCCGAGTTTAAGTAGAGACTTTCAGTTTACCTAGATATAAGACGCCGAAAGGCCCATATATACCTTTATGTTTGATATAAACCGTTTATTATTTTTGAAATTATATTCATTTCGCTATTATGTCATACAATTTTTTTGTTTTGTTTTACACTCACATATAATTAAGACCTGGGTATTATAGGTCCATGGTTCGCCTTTGGGGGCATAAACCATGTGGCGCCCAAATTAACCTCCATCTAATACCAAATAATAATTAACCATCTTTTTTAGTAACCGACCCCCCCTTCTCCACTGAGCTTGGGAAAACATACCACTATAAAAAGTGCGTTACACTCTGTCTGTAACATTTTTACATGAATATACATTTACATGAGTTAGTTTTCCGTTACTTGCCAATGTTTCTAAAACTTCATCATTTATCTGTAAAAATAACAATTATATTAATCTGTAAAGTTAGTTATAGAAGTTAATATATAAATAATTCAGTTGGTATTTATTTAATTTGAATGTTTATAAAACAAATAAAAAACAGTAACCTGTTCTATTCCTGACATATAGATGTTAGTTAATTTTTGTAGTTCTGACAATCTCTTCAAACCTTCACTTGTTACAGGGGGATCTATTAATATAACATCCAAAACATATAGATTCTATTAAACGACAATTCTCTACAATATCAGTAATTGTACCACATAACTCTAACCCTTCATTTCATCTTGTTGAAAATTTGCTACAAACCTAAAAAACTACTAGGAATCATACAAATATTCAGATAATTGCCTGTACCATATTGTAGCAATATTGCTACATACTGTTTCTATGTGTGTAGTTCACCAATGACCCACTGATAGCGCTCAAGTGCCCGCAGCCAGTGTTTGAATATGTTTATTACACATTTAGTTTCCACATGGTGTGATTGTTTTTTTTTGTGGCATTAAAATCGAGTGAATATATAATAAATTTAGCAAGTTTGCTGCATCATGCATTTGTAGTATATATTGTACTGTAACACTGTAAGAATGTTCAATATGCATTCACTGTATATGTACCATAAGTATTAATGAGTCATAATAGTACTTGTTTTATTTTTTGTTTATTTTATTTTATTTTTAGGATGACCAGAAATAATAAAAATCCTCGACAACCTTTTACAGAACAAGAGTTAGTTGAGTTTTTGAACAATTTTGAAGACAGCGAAGATGATTTCGACTTTGATGATGACAGTGACGATGATTTTGATTTGAGTGGTAATGTTAGAATAGATGACGATAACTTGGAAAATGAACCTGAAAAGGACACAAAGAAACCTCAAGGTATTGAAGAAACGGCGCATCTGAGCACAAGTGGAGTAAAAAAAATTTAAATCTAGACCAAGAAAATTTGAAATTCAAGAGTTCGTCAGTTATAAAATAAACATGTATATATTTAACTAAAATTTTTTTTATTATTTTTCCCATTTTCCACTTCGTCACAGAATATAAAAAACATTTTCTTTCAAAAAAAAAAAAAAACAAAAAAAAAACATGAAATGAAGGGCTAAATGTAATGAGCGAAGATTTTTCAAAACACCCAACTCACGTAACACTTTGTTATGACGCTGGTGACATCTAATTGCTAAATGTTCTATTTGAGGTATTTCTCTGACAAGTTCATTAATTTTCAGAGTATTTACTCTACTAATATGTATTTTTTTTTAATGTTTGAATTTGTTCAAATGTCTAATTACACTACTCAACACTAAATAAATATCTGACCCGGTTCATATTATTTCGTAATGAGGTTGACATACATATAATAAATAGTAGTCATTTTATTTTGATATTATATCTGGAAGTGGAGATACTTGACTTTTTATTTTTTAACCTACATTCAATTGTTAAAATATGGCTAGTCTGAAAATTTAAAGTTTTGCAAATGGAACATAGAGCATTCGTTAGTTTAATAATTAACTTCTAAAATGCCGCGGGTGTGTCCTGATTTATTTTGTTATATTTGTGGCGAGTTTACGCCAAAATCTAAAAAGAAGTCACTTTCTGACTGTGTTATTTAACTTATTTTAACCGTGACGTAAGAAATCAAGATAAGTCGTGGGTTCATAAAGTGTGCTGTTTAGGATGTTATACACATCTGAATAGTTGGTATGAGGGAACAACTAAAAAATGCCAATAGTATGGACGCAGCCAACGAATCATGCCGTGGATTGTTATTTTTGTCTGTCGCAATTAAAGGGGTTTTCTGAAAAATTAAAACGAAGTATTAAGTATGCTGATGTATCATCAGTAATAAAACCCCAGCCACATTCCGACGAGTTACCTGTTCCTGAGTGCCCAGATCAAAATTTAATTGTAACAGAGAATTACTCTAGTCGACGGATAGTGAAAGTTCTGAGGATCCAAATTTTGTCCCAGAAAATGCATCAAAGCCACTTTTAGTGAACCAAACTAGGCTTAATGACTTGATAAGAGATTTGAGTTTACCCATTGATAAAGCAGAATTATTGACTTCAAGATTACAGCAATGGAATCTATGTGAATCTGATGTTAAAGTAACTTTTTATCGGAAAAGACATAACTTACTGATTCCGTACTTTTCTAAAGAAGATGGTTTGGTTTTTTGCAACGATGTGAATGGATTAATGTCACAACTTGAACATAATCATGTCGCTACTGAATGGCGTTTATTTATTGATTCCTCAAAAAATAGCTTAAAAGCAGTTTTATTGCATAATAGAAATAAGCTACCATCTTTGCCCCTCGCTTATAGTGCTAATTTGAAAGAGAGTTATGACGTTATGAAACTTGTATTAGAAAAAAATTAATATAGAAAACATAAATGGCTAATTTGTGCTGATCTTAAAGTGGGTTCTTTGTTAACTGGCTTACAGTCAGGCTATGTATAAAAAATATTGATGCTTTCTTTGCGAGTGGGATAGCCGAGCACGATCGCAACATTTTATCAAAGAAAATTGGCCGTCACGTCAATCTCTAGTCGTCGAACAGAAAAACATTAAATTTGAACCTTTGGTAGAGACAGACAAAATTATTTTACTGGCATTGCACATCAAATTGGGACTCATAAAAAATTTTGTAAAAAAGTTAAGTAAAGAGAGCACTGCGTTCCAGTTTCTCAAGCAAAAGTTTCCCAAGCTTAGTGTCGCAAAAATCAAAGAGGGTGTTTTCGTAGGTCCAGACATAAAGAAGCTAATTCAAGATCCATCTTTTACATCTACTCTTAACGATATTGAAAAAAAAGAATGGAATGCTTTTATTCTAGTCACGAAGAATTTCCTCGGAAACAAGAAATCAGATGGTTTTCGCAAAAAAATAAATGTTTTACTGGAGTCTTAGTATAAAATGCAACATGTCACTGAAATTGCATTTTCTCCACTCTTATTTGAATTTTTTCCTGAAAATATGGGGTCAGTCAGTGACGAACATGGAGAACGCTTCCACCAAGATGTCACTACATATAAAAAGCACTTTCAAGGAAGATGGGAGCCTCCTATGCTAGCAGATTACTGTTGTAGCCTTATTAGGGATTCCCCTGAATCCCAGTACAAAAGAAAAACCAACTACTCCAAAAAAATACACCACTTCATTTACAAAAAAAAGCACAATCAAAACTTTAATTTGTAATAAATTCATGAATTAAGACGTGGCTGTTTATCTGGAAATTGAGATGTGATAGAAAGTGTTTATTCATGTATTTTCATAACATCAATGGTAAGGAATAATAATTACATAATACGAGCTCAGATAAAATAAAAAGTTGGAAATTTGTTGAGTAGTGTTATATAATAATTCTTTATATTTCTACAATCCCTTATAAAAATAGATTCCACTTCTACATTAAGTTTATCAAAGTTTGGTTTGTTCAATGTTTGTATATAGTGTAGTTCTAGACACTTTAGTTTTGATTTAGAAATAAAATTAGCTCTAATTGTTTGTCGGTAATGTTTACACCATATAACTTTATTTCTGTTAAGGAATTAAGTTTCATACAGAAATTTTCAACTCCAGGATCTGTTATATCACAAACTGCAATAGAAACATTTATTTATTTATTTGTGTATAAAATACTGATTTACAATCAGATCTTAAAAGTGTGGTTATATGGTATGCAACTATGGGGATGCATCAGTGATAACAAAACCAAGTCTATACAAACATTTCAGAACAAAGTGTTACGTAACATTGTAGATGCGCCGTGGTATGTTCGCAACGCAGATAAATAATCATAGAGATATTGGTACCCCAACTATAAAAGACGAAATAAAAAAGTTTGCTAGCAAGCATGAAGCCAGGCTTCGCCTTCATGCCAACCCAGAGGCTCTTCGGCTGCTGGACAATCAGCACTATGTCAGAAGATTAAAAAGAACCAAGCCACTTGACTTAGTGTAGTGTAGTGGGTAAAGCAGAGTACAATGCGTGAAAGAAAGTGTGTGTATGCAATGTGTATATACTCGTACATATATGGTCTATAGTGTAAATAGAGAAAAATTAAAGGACAAAAGAAATAATAGTTAGATTTAAGAATAGAGATTAAAATTAATGGCAAGTCTTTAGACTAGTTTTAATTCTAAATTTATATAAAAAAAAATATTTGTGTAAGTTGTGAGTATACTGCGTTTAATATATACAAGTCAATATTAAACTATTGAGGGAGTTACAATACTTGGCGATCAATTCAAGTGCATTATTATTACTACAGTCTACATCTGCAATGGTAAGAAACTTGAGATTTGTACCAAATAGCTTTAAAAGAGGTTCTAATTGAATCTTATTATATCATAAACCAAATGAATAGTACAAATGAAGGTAAAAAGCCACAATAGTGACTAGGTTACCACCAACAAAGTGAGTTCTTATAATATAATAGTTTAGTTTATTGTTATTGAATTCCGAGAAAGATGGATAACACTGAAGTAGTAGTAGCTCCACCACCTAACGTTTCCTCATCTCGAGGAAGAGGCGGCAGAGGACGTGGACGCGGCGGCACGAGGCGAGCCCCAGCTCAGCCAGTTGCGCCCCAACCCTTCCAATATAGCCGAAAGGTCCGGTCGCAAGGACCCTGCCCAAGCCCACCCGCGCAGCAGAAAATAAGGAGCGGCAACCTAAGATAGTGACCAAAGAGGAATCTCTCTTTTTGGAATCAGTATTTTTTCAAGAAAGAGTGGTCAAACCCGGGTGATCCTTCTCTCCCTCAACACAACCGGGTTTACACCACTCATTTATGACACCTTCGCTATCCTTAAAACGGAGAAACGTAAGCAGATGTCAAAAGAGTTCCCACCGAAACTATTCCGCTATTATAACGCGTGCCTTTATTGGTTACGAGTTGTATGAATCAAGCAAACGTCCGGTGAAGCTTTAACTGACGCAGAAAACCGCGTGTTACAGGCTCTGGAGCACAAGACACTTAACGTGCTAGAATCACCCGGTTTCCAGATCTTCCTGAACTACGACAACCTTTCCCTGGCAGTTTCGGTGTAGTATCTGCGCTGAACCATAACACATATGAAGACCTTCCAGTGATCGGACCAACAGTGAAATGTCTCGTCCAGCGCATAACTGGACCGACACAAATCATTTGCCTAAGCATTTTGTAAAAAAAATTAAAGAAATGAGGAAAGACACAATTAGTAATTAAAATAAATGTTTTGGTTTTGCCGTTGCTCAAAATAAGGGAAAAATAATTGAACTGGCAAGGGCTCTGCGACAAACACTTTATCATGTTTTCAGTCATGATGACAATTGTGGAAATTGGTGTTTTAAATTCTAGAAAATTAGAAAGACAAAAAAAAATCTTGTTGCAAGATTCCGAATTCCGAACTATGTACATACATATATACGCAGTTAGAGAACGTATTAGAAAATATGCAGACGATACTATGAAATTCTCAGTGGCTGCTTCGAGCCAAGCTTATGAAAATGGAAACAATATAATGGCTCATAGAGCATCAAACAATTGGAGCTACAGTCTAAGCGAACCAGCTGATTATCGATTTGTTAGTTCTGTCTACTCAAAAAGTTAAATGTTCACCAGGGAAATACACAAGATTATACGCAGAGAGAATTGATAAAGAGAAGTACCATTATAAAATTACCAGCAATAAAAATCCAATTATTTTGAATAAACATGAAACAGATGGCTTACCCTTTATTACTTTAAGTTCTTAAATGTATTCATAGGGTAAATAATAGTTATTGTAAAGTGGCACTTGTTAAGTATATAACAACTTAACAATATAATATTAAACTGGTTATATATTGATGTATAATATTTTTAATTTTCCTTAGATTTGGAACCGGATGTAGAAGTACTTTATGAAGAACTTAGTAGCTAGTTTGCTAGCAAGAAACAGCTACTACAGTTTCAATGTGAGCGAGCTTTTTGTCAACTTTTATCATAAAACAGAAAATTAAATGTCAAAAATAAAAAAAAAATGTTTTATACCATTCTGTTATAATATATTCCTGTGGAATATTTGTATATTATTATACTCTACTTCTCCAGTACATGCCGTATCGTACTGAAAGCGAATGTTAGATGAATTCGATACAGCTAGAGAAACATTTCTAGCAAAAGAAGAACGTTTTAGGCAAATTAGTGAGTACATGAATCTGTACAGAGAACGTGACAGACAGCTGGAAAATGCATTCAATCAAGTACATGCATTCGAAATACTTGATACAGAACAAGTTCAACAAGAAGATGTTGAAGAAGAATTACCAGAACAGCTTGTGACCGAAGACCAGTTTCAATTAGCAAAAAAAGCAATTAATATTGGACAACAAGAGGTATTTAATTATATCACTCAAAGTGTCCAAGATCAAATGAATGGAAGTAATGATCGTTTACGTCTCTTCATAACTGGAAATGCTGGAACTGGTGAAACTTTTCTCTTTAATCTTGTTAAGAATCAAGTAAATCAATGCTATGCAAAACAGGTGGTTGACAAAACTACTATTGTCGCCGGAACACCAAGCAATAATAGGAAAGGAAATCCAATCGGGGAATATATCAGTCAATATGCGGATCACGGAATTCGCGTAACATGGAAAAATCGCAGAGATGTACTGACTATTTCATCAGAGATTGATGGTCAGTTGACACAAACGATGAATCGTCATGACAAATCGTCAATAAAACCAAAAATGATAATTGAATACAACAAACATAGGTGAAATCGACTATCATGACCAAATGTTATCATATTATCCCTATCATCGAAAAACTCTTCGATGGTACAAGAAATTAGGAATACATATATTTCAGACGATACTGCTAAACGCGTATTACTTTTTCAACGCGAATACTAACAAGAAAATAACGTTGTATGATTTAAGACTAGTGATAATTAAAGACTTACTTGGTTTAGCTCTATCATTGCCTATTATGTCCCTACTCACGCAAAAATACACCTAATACACCCAACAAAAATATTAAAGGATAATTTTTAACAAGAAAATTTTTTACCAATTTTCAAACAGTTATACTACCTTGATCAAAAAGTTCCCAGAATCACCACCGTATGGCGCTCTCAGTCACCCGATTTGAACTCTCTTTTTTTAGGTTGCCACATCTGTCATTGACATTCTGTTAAATTTTCAGCTTGAAAGCTTGACTTTTGTGAAAGTGACTCCGTTTGAGTTCATCTGCGATTGTGCCTGTTTTCGATTTTGTACAATTTTAAAAATGGAATTTAATTTGCAACGAGTTTGTATTAAATTTTGCGTTAAAAGCGCAATGGTGCGACGACATTGCAAAAGTTAGAAAACTGTTTCGGCAACAATAAACAGTTGTTTATCAGCGGCACGAACGTTTCAGTCGATAAAGAAGGTGATGCTCACAGTTTTCATGGATTACAAGGGTGTTGTGTATCATGAATTCCTTCCACAAGGCCAGACCGTCAACAAGGAGTATTATTTGGGCGTTATGAGACGTTTGCGTGAAGCAATTCGCCAAAAAATACCGGATTTGTGGGCAAAACTCGTGGATCTTGCACAACGATAACACATCGTCGCACAATGCCATCGTTTTCCGTGAACATTTGGCTAAAAACGAAACGAATACCATTCAACAACCCCTGAATTCATCTGGTTTGGCTCCCTGCGACTTTTTCCTATTCGGTCGACTCAAGAAACCGCTCCGCGGAACGCGTTTCAGCACCAGAGATGAGATCATGGAAAAATCGAAGATGGCTCTGATGGCCATACCGCAAACCGAATATAAAAAATGTTTCGAGGATTGGATCAAGCGCTGGCATAACTGCGTTGCAGTCGATGGGGAATACTTTAAAGGGGACAATATCGATTTTGATGTATCATCTTGTATTTTTAATTTCCTGAATAAATTCCGGGAACTTTTTGATCAAGGTAGTATTTCCGCGAAAAATGATTGGATTTGCATGATCTAAAACTTATTCGAAAGCTTGTACTTTCTAGTTTTTGAATCAAGAGACCAATTATTTTTATAATATAATTATAATATCAAGATAAATTACATCTTGACATACCGCCTAAATCAAGACGTACTAGAAATTGGAGTGATATGGTCAAAAGGTGGACTTCACGACCACTCTTACATTATTGGAAGCAATTAAGGTGCTATAAGTGCAGATGGGAATGTATCTATTGACGATACACCTGACTTGGAATCTGCCACGCTTACAGGTACTAATTGATATATAGTATATGGATATGATTTATCTTGCTTGATTATTAATTTGTTTGTTTTTAGGAAAAAAATTTCAGTCTCGCAATAGACATAGCAAAACCGTACAATGAAGACCATGATTAGGCAGAAGTAAAATATGACAGATTAGAAAACTTGGCTGGATTTATATGCAACAAGTTACAAGATCAGATTCCAGACATTCGAGTCATTCTAGAAAATGAGACCACATGTACCTGGGTAAACCACTTGAGCGAAGGAGGACTGTCTAAGCCGACAAACATCGTAATGGAGTATATGATGCACTTGGAGCAAGTTTTTAACAAAGCCAATGGCGATGACAAGCTAGAAACAATTATGCCGGACAGCTAATGAGTTTAGCTGAAAACATCAAATACGATGACAAAATAAAAAGACTATTTTTTAGTGCTCGGATGTACTTTAGAATACGTAATCAGAACAAAAAAATCTATGAAAACTATTCTAGAAAAAAAGAAAATTCATAAAAACCGTCATATAACCAGAGCTATATAGATATTAACCTAGGTTTTACCTCAGTTCGGGCTTTTACAGCAACATATTCACACCCATTACATTAAAAAGGTCGTTCATTAGTATGGTTATATTTATATTCATTATATTATTTATTATTTTG
Organism: Sialis lutaria; assembly: GCA_949319165.1. Classification (NCBI taxonomy): domain Eukaryota; kingdom Metazoa; phylum Arthropoda; class Insecta; order Megaloptera; family Sialidae; genus Sialis; species Sialis lutaria. The sequence continues at coordinate 26,127,084 of OX439238.1, read as the reverse complement.
GGGACAAAAATTATGAACAACATAAATTTCCATTTAAATGTCATGGTTGTGGAATGTATGTACATAAAAGAATAGACTGTCTTAAATCAAAAAACAACAATTACAATAATCAAGGAAATAAAAATACAGTTTATTCACAACAAAGAAACACTAGTGCTAATAATGGAATATTTAACGAAGAAGAAAAGGAAGACCACGTTATTTTTATAGCCGAGGCAGCAGCTGTTAGTGAATATAACAATATATCAGTTTGGTATCTAGACTCTGGTGCTACTGATCATATGATTAATAGTGATGAATATTTTTACGAGTCCTGGGATTTACCGAAACCAATTCGATATCAGTTGCCAAAAGTGGTGAAATCATTATTGCAAAGAAGACAGGAAACATTAGAGGTTACGTAAACACTGAAAAAGGAATGAAAATTTGTACAGTGGAAAATGTATTATAAGTACCAAATCTTAGTCATAATTTACTTTCTGTACGAAGACTGGAAATGGCAGGTCTAAAAATATTTTTTAAACAAATAATGGCACAAATACAAAAAGGTGATAAGATTGATGTGCCCTAGACCAAGTGAAATTTCTACGTAAACACTTTTCGAACATAAATATAATTAAAACGTGAAACTGACAGCTAGACTTCTAATTATTTACCATACGTCCAAGGATGCACCGACAAAATTGGCAGACTCCTGAGGAAACATGAAGTGAGAACTGTCTTCAAAGCTCCTAGAAAACTAACATCGCATTTCCCAAAAACCCCGGGGTGAACATCAACAACTCCAGGGTCCGGGCGTATACACCATACCATGCACGTGCGGGAAAGTTTATGTCGGCCAAACAGGCAGACACATCAGCACAAGACTTAAGGAGCACATTAGCCAAATCAAACACCAACACTGGCAAAAGTCGGCAGAACACCAAAACCACACAGGACATACCATTCAGTTCGAGGACCTAAAATACTCGCTAGGGAATCAAGATTTTGACCCAGACTATATAAAGAAGCCATCGAGATTCAGAAGCATCCCGACAACTTCAACCGCGACAAGGGGATTGAACTAGCGAAGGCGTGGTAACCAGTCATCCGGAACGTCACGCATGACCACATACAAAACAGGTATAAATATCTGAAGAAGACTCCGACATTAGAGTCGAAACGTCAAGTTTAAAAACAAGACAACGTGGACAACAGCCCGAAAAGTTAGCTACTATGGACAATGGCGCGAAAGCCTACAGAAGAAAATTTACATAAATACATCCATACTAATGAACGACCTTTTTAATGTAATGAGTGTGAATACACTTGTAGACAAAAATGTCATTTGGTTTTATATAAATACATCCATACTAATGAACGACCTTTTTAATGTAATGAGTGTGAATACACTTGTAGACAAAAATGTCATTTGGTTTTATATAAATACATCCATACTAATGAACGACCTTTTTAATGTAATGAGTGTGAATACACTTGTGGACAAAAATGTCATTTGGTTTTATATAAATACATCCATACTAATGAACGACCTTTTCAATGTGATGAGTGTGAATACACTTGTAGACAAAAATGTCATTTGGTTTTATATAAATACATCCATACTAATGAACGACCTTTTCAATGTAATGAGTGTGAATACACTTGTAGACAAAAATGTCATTTGGTTTTATATAAATACATCCATACTAATGAACGACCTTTTCAATGTAATGAGTGTGAATACACTTGTAGACAAAAATGTCATTTGGTTTTATATAAATACATCCATACTAATGAACGACCTTTTCAATGTAATGAGTGTGAATACACTTGTAGACAAAAATGTAATTTGGTTTTATATAAATACATCCATACTAATGAACGACATTTTCAATGTGATGAGTGTGAATACACTTGTAGACAAAAATGTAATTTGGTTTTATAAATATACATCCATACTAATGAACGACCTTTTCAATGTAATGAGTGTGAATACACTTGTAGACAAAAATGTCATTTGGTTTTATATAAATACATCCATACTAATGAACGACCTTTTCAATGTGATGAGTGTGAATACACTTGTAGACAAAAATGTCATTTGGTTTTATATAAATACATCCATACTAATGAACGACCTTTTCAATGTAATCAGTGTGAATACACTGTTTATTTTTGAGAAATAAATGAACATTTGTCATTACAGTTTTTTTTATTAATCTAAAATTATCCATAATTGTAGTAAAGAGAGTTATGCCCGGTATTATCAACCAATTTAAAGCTCCTTTAGCGCTAAATGCTCCTTTAAAGTAAATTTGGTGTGTTTCAAATGTGATTTAAATCAATATTTATGCTCTCAATGAAAAATTTACTAAATATACGTTGTAAATAAATACTGTAGAAAATTTTAAATCTATTTAATTAAATATATTATGCTTGGATCTGTTGATAATATGACAGTTAGTTAAAGGAGCATTTAGTTAAACTTGATAATACTGGACGTTAGTATTAAAAAAATAGGGTTGTCGTCATTCTAGATCTTCTCTGATATTGTCGAAACGAGTGATATTTGCTTAGGTCTAGACAAAAAGTTATTTGTTTTATACTTTTCAAATCACAAAGTTTGTATGTACCCGAGTAAAAATAATTATATAGAATTATATATAATCATATATAATTATATATAATTATATATAATTGTATATAAAATCTTGCAATTGTTTTGGACAGTTATATATAATCGTATATAATTATATATAATTATATATAATCATATATATTTATATATAATTGTATATAAAATCTTGAAATAGTTTTTTTACAATTATATATAATCGTATATATTTATATATTATATCATATAAATTCAAAATGAGATTATGTACAACTATATAAAATTGTATATAATTATATACGATTATATAAAATTGTACAAAACTATTTCAAGATTTTATAAATAACTTTATAGATTTTGATATAAATACAAGGTGTTCCAGACCACCCGTCCACTATGTTTTACGACCAAACTATTGAAGATAGAGTTTTAGGATCATAAATTTACTAAATATATTGACCCTTAAGAATATCAGGAAAATATTTTCAACCCCCTAAAACCGCTCCTTGGGGGGTAGTTTGAGGGGTTCAATTAGGGATAATTCAAAATTTTTAATTACAATGGTGCATCAATTAGTACTTTTTCGTAAAGTAGATATGTAAATAAACGACTTTTGTTAAGTAAAATTTAAATTTAAATTTTTAAAATTGAAAACTGAAATTTTTTAACAAAAGTTGTTTATTTACATATTTATTTTAAGAAAAAGTACTAATTGATATACCATTGTATTTAATAATTTAAAATTATCCCTAATTGAACTTTTAAATTTTTGGTATGTCGTGTATGACACTTTAAACTATTAAAATCTCAAATATTCATACATCTTTGCAAAGTTCATTGCTTGCACTTTCTAAATTTAAAAAAATAATAAATTTCAATATTTAAACGAAATTGGAGTTCTTTTAGTAAAAACTAAAATTTGAGAACAAGTCGTAATATTTTTTAAAGAATTGAAAGTATGAACATTTTTGTTTTATAAATGTGTCTTATTTTTTATGATTTTTACAAATATGTACTTTTTGTTGTACCATCCCATTTGATTTTGCTGAGAAACGGGCATGTACCCCTCAAACTACCCCTCCCCCCCAAGGAACGGTTTTAGAGGGCTGAAAATATTTTCCTAAATTTTTTTATGTTCGATATATATACAGGGTTACAAATTAGGAGTGGATATCGACTTTATTATCGAAACTATAAAAGTTAGAACAATATTTCAAATTGTAACTACCCTGGAATTAGCATTTGAAAGAAAAATAAACAATTTAATTAATGCAAATAATTCTTGACTTTCAATGGTTGGAATTATTTGGGTTACAATAGTTTTAGTTTTTAAATGACTTAACATGTACAGGTATTTTACCGAAACGTTCAATTACAAAATTGTCAATAGAAAGTAATTAACAATACAATTGAAAATTTTAATAAAATTACAAAATCTATAACAGAACTGTTTGTTGTAAAACTTAAAATCACTTAATAATAATATTTAATAAACAAATGTCACTATAGCTTGAATGAGTTCTTTGAAATGTGCTTTACATATTGGGTTTCTCCATATTATGCACATATGTTTCAGATTTCTTTAATAGTCACAATAATTCTATGTACTTTTTGTAAATTTTTATTTCAACAATATGGGCCTAAAATATTACTTAATACGCATCTAGATTATTTTTTTTTAAATAATTCAATAATATCCGAGTACTTTATATATGTAATAGTTATATATACTATCTGCTAAAAAGAGCTGTGATTTACCTCTCGTTAGCAATGTGTTTTCAGTTTGAAAAGTATATAAGCAACGATTTTACTATAACTGTAAGTGTATTCAAGTAAGTTAATATGATGTAAGTAATAAGATATATGCTATATTAATAATTAATAATATAATATGATGTGATTGATTGATTTATAGATCCCCCGTGCGAGTTGTAATTAATACATGGGGGGGGGGGGACTCCAGGATGTATGTCCGATTAAAAAATATTTATATACAATTTTATATAATTATATATAATTGTATATAATTATATAGAAATATATATAATTACATATAATTATATACAATTGTATATAATTATATACAATTGTATATAATTATATACAATTGTATATAATTATATACAATTGTATATAATTATATACAGGGTCCTCCAATAGTGCGTCCGGCATTCCTCACGCACTTCCTGTAGTAGATAGAAAAAAAAGTTTGGTACATAATATTATTGGTTTGAAAAGATCAACGTCGTAAAATTATTTTCATTAATACAGGATGTCCCATTTTTTCGCTGTAACAAAAACAAACATTTTTTTAAATGGAACCCCCTATAAATTTTTCAGTATTCCGATGTCATATTTTAACCTCCATATTATCATCTATTCATTTTTTGATTTTGTGACAGTGTTGCCAAAATATAATTTTTTTTCCGAAAAATAATCCATAAACAGGGTCAACTTTAAAAAATCGTAGCGACCTCGTTTTTTTGGAAGCGATTGATTTTTTAACAATATTATTAGTCCTGGTAAAGAGTAACATTTTGATAATAACCAATTTGAATTTAGTTGTACAGGCTGTCCAAAAAAAATGTCAAAATTTGCAAACTTAAAAATGATAAAAGTCATTTTTTTCAAATGTGACTACCCCTTATTTATTTCGCTATTCGATTGGGGTTTTTCTCCTTTTCAATTTGTATAGGGGATATCCTATGTCTAAACCCCATAGTTTCTCTGATATTCAATACTTTTAATAAAATTAACCTTTTTATTACACTTTTATGCATCGAAGTAGGCCGTGCTGATGAAAAACACATGCCGGCAAATTGATTTGAGCCTAGATGAAAATAGAAGACATTAAGAACATTTATTTTGGTCTTTTATCTTTTATGTTTTTTCAATTTTGTAACTTTTCATATTTTTTTTAAATAAAAGAAAAATTTTTATTACATAAGTATTATCCGTTTTAAACAATAATTTTAATCAAATATTACATTGATACTTAAGTACTACATTTGTTTTTCATCAGCACGGCCTACTACGGTGCATAAAAGTGTAATAAAAAGGTTAATTTTATTAAAAGTATTGAATATCAGAGAAACTATGGGGTTTAGACATAGGATATCCCCTACACAAATTGGAAAGGAGAAAAACTACAATCGAATAGCGAAATAAAAAAGGGGTAGTCACATTTGAAAAAAATGACTTTTATCATTTTTAAGTTTGCAAATTTTAACATTTTTTTATGGACAGCCTGTACAACTAAATTCAAATTGGTTATTATCAAAATGTTACTCTTTACCAGGACTAATAATATTGTTAAAAAAATCAATCGCTTCCAAAAAAACGATTTTTTTTCAAGTTGACCCTGTTTATGGATTATTTTTCGGAAAAAAAATTATATTTTGGCAACACTGTCACAAAATCAAAAAATGAATAGATGATAATATGGAGGTTAAAATATGACATCGGAATACTGAAAAATTTATAGGGGGTTCCATTTAAAAAAATGTTTGTTTTTGTTACAGCGCAAAAATGGGACACCCTGTATTATTGAAAATAATTTTACGACGTTGATCTTTTCAAACCAATAATATTATGTACCAAACTTTTTTTTCTATCTACTACAGGAAGTACGTGAGGAATGCCGGACGCACTATTGGAGGACCCTGTATAATTATATACAATTGTATATAATTATATGCATTTCTATATAATTATATACAATTATATATAATTGTATATAATTATATACAATTATATATATTTCTACATAATTATATACAATTATATCGGGCCAAATCTCATATATAATTATATATAATCAATTATATATAATTATATACAATTATATATAATTATTTTTACTCGGGTATAGGTACAATTAGTTATTACCAATGTTATTTTAATTACAAATAAAATGTATAGGTCTGGAATTATTGTATTATAATTATTTCGTTACAAAATAAAATATTTCATTCAAATATACCCTAAAATAATGAAATTTAAAAAAACCCACTGGGGTTTTTTAAGTCAAGTTGCCCAAAAAACCCGCCCGGGTTTTTTTGGGTTACCCAGTGGGGAGCCAATCCTGATAATAATATTAAACCTAATTTTCTAAATAGCAAATTTGATAAAGCGGACATATTCTTAAATAAAACAAACCTTTTTAGAAAAAATAAATTCATAAAAATTTTAGAAAATTTCAAATATAAAATTCTTAATCTTTCTATAGAAGACTGTTTTTCAGAGATTAAAATAATACATAATAAAATCAAATATATTCATTTTTCCTTAAAAAACAAAATAGAAATAAATCATAAATATCAAATTCGCTATTTGGAAAACGTTCTTTTTCAAAATCAATATGCCACCTCATATAACAAGATCACAAAAAAAATTGATAATTTGGTAAATAAAAATAAAATTTTTTAAAATACAAAATTAGATATTACTACAACTAAAAATCACCTATTTGGCTATATATGGCTGCCACGTGGAAATCACAATACACAAGTGCACTCTACGCCGGCCAGATGCTGTCTGGCGTCTAGGTGAGGGATACTGCGCGTGACGTCAGACATGCCACGTCACTACTGAAAACTTGTTCTATATCGCTTTTGGACCAGTAGTGCAATTGTAAAAAAAAAAACACTTGCATTATCTTATGTGAAACAAATATTTGGTTGGTGTAGGATTATTCATTTGGTCATAAAGAACATTTGTGAATGCACGAACGATTGCGCAATTGTTTAAACAATTTATAAACTGTCAAAGTTACACAAATAGCATTTTTTTACTGTTACGTTTTATGTAGCGAGAACTAAGCAATATACTAGAAAATGCCTAGAACCTTAAACTATTACATGTTTTTGGTATTTTTAATAATCCATAAGTATCTGGTACTCGGGGACCTCCCTCTAATCTCAAAATTTATAAATCATTGCAATAATAAAATGCAAACATTTTATACTTTTATTTTGTTAATTAATTTCTTTAATATTCGTTATGTATGATTATTATTGTATTTATTAAGTTTTGTAAATTGAATCTGTTGTTTTTAGATACTGATGAAATCTTGAAGTAGACGAAACGTATATTATAAAAATAATCCATATCAATACTAATATTATAAATACGAAAGTGTGTCTGTCTGTCTGTTTGTTACCTTTTCGGCTAAACCGCTGAACCGATCTTGATGAAATTTGGTAGGGAGATAGCTTGCATTCTGAGAAAGGACATAGGCTAATTCGAATCCTTAAAATTCGTCCCCTAAGAAATTGAAAGAGGGTGGAAATGTTCGTATGATATTTTTTTTATATTTCACCCCCTGTCACATATGAAAGGCTGTAATTAAAACAACCCCCTATCTCCCATAGGAACCGAGATATTGCAAGGGGTGGAAATTTTTGTGTGGGAAAAAATAAATTTGGTTATAAATATTCCACCACCTGTTAAATATCAAGGGTGGAAATTATTTTCAATCGATCCTGCGGGAAGAACACTACGGGGGTGGGAGATTTCGGGGTAAAAACTATTAAAGAGCCGATATATTTACGATTTTGTATCCATACTTAATATTATAAAAAATGCGAAAGTGGATCTGTCTGTTTTTTACTTTTTCACGGCTAAACCACGGAACTGATCTTAATGAAATTTGGCAGGAAGATAGCTTGCATCCTGAGGAAGGCTACTTTATATCCCGAAAAATGTATTAGAAAAAAAATAGGTGTGTAACATTTGGCGTGTTTTATTGATTATCATAAAAAAATCTGTATTATTTACCCAACTAACCTAAATTCCACGCGAACGAAGTCGCGGGTAACAGCTAGTTTATAATACAAATTATGTTCATAATTTTTATCATGTAAAAAAATCATACGCAGCGCAGAAAAACAACGACCGGGCCATCCTTAATATACAGAGTGACCCATTTTAAGTGCACACCTCTAATAACATTTTATGGTGAAATGTTATCAAAAAACTTTTCAGATAAAAGTTACACGGTTTGGAGGGGGACATAGACGTATGAGGATGAAATATTTTTAGGTGGTGTTTTCAGGGTGATATGAAGGTCAACTTCATTTTTTTAATAGGAACCTATAGTTTTTATCAAGTAATTTTATTTTAAGTGAAAAAACACGTATCTTTCATTGAAAACTTTTTTTGAACAAATGAAACCTTTCCAAGATATCTAACAAAATAATTCGAAATTTTGAACATTCAATATTTTTTACTCAGAAACCATGAATTTTAGAGAAAAAGTACAAAATACAAAAAATGTTTATTTTGATCTAATAAAACTTGAAGAATTATTTTTAAAATTTTAAAACTTTTTCAATTTATTTTATTTAAGCAAAAAAAATGTTAAAAAATTAGAATAATTCGTTAAGTTTTATTAGACCAAAATAAATTTTGTATTTTATACTTTTTTCCTAAACCTGATGGTTTGTGAGTAAAAAAATATTAAAAGTTCAAAATCTCGAATTTTGTTAGATATCTTGGAAAGGTTTAATTTATTCAAAAAGTTTTCAATGAAAGATACGTGTTTTTTCACGTAAAATAAAATTACTTGATAAAAACTATTGGTTCCTATTTAAAAAAATGAAGTTGACCTTCATATCACCCTGAAAATACCACCTAAAAAATGTCATCCTCATACGTCTATGTCCCCCTCCAAACCGTGTAACTTTTATCTGAAAAGTTTTTTGATAACATTTCACCATAAAAAGTTATTAGAGGTGTGCACTTAAAATGGGTCTCCCTGTATATAAACGTCAACGTCTCTCTGTCTGTCCGTTAGTGCGCTTATCACTCGAGAAACACTTATCCGATTTACGTGATTTTTTTTTAATTCATAGGTACATTCTCTGGCCAGGTTATAGGCTATATTTTGTTACGTTAGGTAACATAACAACTAAGCAGTGACGATAATAGTAAATCAAGTCGGAAAAAATTTTGCCGTCGGTGTGCTGTTTTTCAATACGCTGCCTAAACCGTTGAATATAGAACAAAATAATGTATTAGAGAATTGTGTAGAATCAAAAGTTCTACAATAAAGTCCGCGACACCATATGTCTAACTTTTATATTTTAACCACAATGACTGTTTTTATGTTACAAAGAAAACATAAAATATTTGGGTTTTGTTTACATGGACTTATGACCTGCAAAACTTGAATCCTTATCGAAATAAATGATTTCATCGTCATAAGTACTTAATGTAGATATAATTTGCCCTTTATAGCATTCAATTTGGTGGTATAGTTTAGGAAATAACATTAAATAAGTTTTATACTGTAAAATATTATTAATAACGCGCGAACTAAATACGCTGGTATTCGAACTCAGTCGGCTCAGCCGTTGTCATTTAACCGTCAGTTTTGTTTTCAATAATTAAGTTTTAATTTTAAACAGAACACAAATTATATATACTTTTTATTCTTATTCGTTTTTGTTAGGTAATTTAAGTGTTGTTTTTATTATTACAATAATAACTAATCGTGTTTGTACTTAATGCGAGCGAAGCCGTGTGGGCACATCTAGTATATTAATAAGATAACATATTAATATTTAATTATTTCATAATATTATTATGTACGAAAATTTTGCCATAATTATTATCTATTGGCTTGGCTAATATTTTCATGACGGGGCAAATAAACAAAAAGAAATTATATCAACACGAAGAATGGTTGATAATATCGTCGCGAAGCAATTTATTAGTTTTTCTAGTAACCCGTGGTTGGTTGTGTACGTAACAAGTAGGCTCAGGTTGAGATTGGCGCAGCTCGAAGTCGTGAATGTTTTCAAGGTCGTGATATCGATATACGTTTTCTTGACTCGTAGACTTCAAATATATAATTTACTTGGATAACAATTATACATCGATTAGCGTAGATATGTAGCTTACTTGAAATTAGGGCCTTGAAAAAACTTGGACGCAGCGTTATTATATGTGCAGACCTTCTGAATGATTAATTTGTTTGAATATACACTATGTATATTGTATATCTTCGTTTTGTGTTTCACAATCTTCGGTACGATTATTTGAATTTTCTAGCGACATGGAACTCCAAAAATAACAATTATTGTATATAATAGACTTCTTAGTTGATGTTTTAAATGGATGTAGTAATATAAATTACTAATTCGTTGTTTAAATACTTCTTTTACAACATGATGTATTGTTGAATCGGGCAGCGCGGAGTTGAAATGTGCACTCCTTGACACGAAGCCCCCGACTGACTGACTTTGGCATCGTCCGTCTGCTACTGGCTTAGTGCGTGGCCTCCCCTCGCTCGACTTGGATTCGTCCTACATGATTCAAAATGTCGAATATATTTTATTGTTTTCGCTTATTTTAATTTTAAAATAATGGTGCACTTGTATAAATATAAACATGCCAAATTTTACACTGAAGAAATGAAAACCACCCTCAAAATTTTAAATTCTATTAAATACTAATTCATGTTACCTTGAGAACAAATGCAATTAAATTCAAATGTGAGATGAGTTATTCTACAAGTGTGTATTATACAATTCACATTATATTAGAATGTTTGAAAAGTAATATCCATACTAATATTATTATAAATGCGAAAGTGTGTCTGTCTGTCTGTTACCTTTTCATGGCTAAACCGATAACCCAATTTTAATGAAATTTAGTAGGTATACAGGGTCCTCCAATAGTGCGTCCGGCATTGTTTTACGCCCAAACTATTGAAGATGTAGATATTTATATAAAACCAAATGACATTTTTGTCTACAAGTGTATTCACACTGGTCACATTGAAAAGGTCGTTCATTAGTATGGATGTATTTATATAAAACCAAATGACATTTTTGTCTACAAGAGTTATCATATGAAAAAATACCGAAAAGAAATACTAACTTATCTATTTTATAAATTAATATTTCAAAATATTAACATGCATTGAGTTTCAGGTTTATTTGGTATCAACATTACATTAATATTTGATCTACTATAGATTTTTCCAATATTGATATTTTAGACATTTTTTATATTTCTAAATACTACATTAAAAATTAAATGAACGCCACAAGCTTTTTTAGTCATACGAATTCTGGAAGACTTTGTGAAAAAAAAAATATTTTTTACTTTTTAGTGCATATGTAAAAGCTTGTTTTTAATTTTTGGTATTCATAATTAATAATTATTTTGGTATTCATAACCCAAATACCCTTCGTTAGTTTATGTACGTAAATTAACGAAACTATAAAATTCTTTAAAGCAATAGTTCTGCGAACAATTGCATAGATGTAAACACAAGATTTGGTCAACCGAGTATGTAAACCTATAAGGTCGTCAGTAGGTTTCTCTCCTTCAACGAACTAAACTATAAAAAAAGCTTGTAATGACAAAATAGGATTCAATTGTAACCATAGTTTTCTCATTCATGTCAATATTCTGTTCTTTGAATTTACAATGTTTAATAAAATAATCTAGTTTGATTTTATTAATTTAATAGAACAAAAGTTTGTTGATATAAAAAAAAGAAACAGATATGGAAAATATCAATATGGATGTGTAAGTATTTTAATTTATAATCATGAGTATTTATATTATACAAAGTGGTTTATAATATAATGTATATATGTACACTTTCCAGAGTTCAAGAACGTGTAGAAAATGTAGAGCAGCAGCAGAAAACATGCACAGAAGAGAAAAAAAAAGAGTAAGTATATTTTATAATATAAGGGTATTGTTTTTATATGCAGGATATTTTGTACAGCTATACGAATATTTTAAAATCATCTTTGTGGTACGTTTTCAAAAAAATAATTTTTAAAAAATTAATTTTTTTACAATATACATTTTTAAATGTTAAAGTGCAGCCCATAGTGCAACCATATTTTTAGTAGATTCTACACAAAGTTCATTTAAAATTTACTAAAATAGCCTATATAAAAAACTTTTCATATCTATATTTGCTTAAATTATTTCCAAATGATCCGTTCCAACTTTCATTAAATTATTTATATTTTTGTATCAAACACCCTGAATAAATAAATATTGTATAAAAATATAAATAATATATTTTATAATTTCTTTCAGAGTTTCAAATGAAAATAAAATTAAAAAAAAAAATTTTTTTTAAAAACAAGCTTTTACATATGCACTAAAAAGTAAAAAATAAGTTTTTTTCACAAAGTCTTCCAGAATTCGTATGACTAAAAAAGCTTGTGGCGTTCATTTAATATTTAATGTAATATTTAGAAATATAAAAAATGTCGAAAATATCAATATAGGAAAAACTACATTTTCTACTATAAATTAATATTTTCAAATCTTCCATTAAATTGCATTAATATTATGTTAAAATGCATATATGTATAATATTGTATAATGTATATACATTATACATATATGTATACATTAATATTTGGAAATCTAGATTCAAATAGGACAAAGAACCTTTTGCTAGTTTAATTTAGTATTTTAAATTCCTGGTTAATTTATCGCACATGAAAGAAATATTTAGTAATCTAGATTCAACATAGGAAAAAAGTCTTAACAGTATTTTATCTACCTTAAATTATTATTTCAAAATATTACATGAAATATTTGGAATTCTAGATTCAAAATAGAATTAAGGGCTAAGAGTTTCTCAATGGAAAAACTACATTAGCTACATTCAATGAATATTTCGAAATATTCCATAAAATTCCATATATGTACATAATTTATATCAAATATAATATAAAATATTATATCCTGTGAATATTTTGAAATTATATTCAACCTAAATGAATATTTTCAATTAATATTATTTAATTGTACATTAAATTCCTGGATAATTTGATATAAACTACAGGAATATTTTGGCTTCAAGATTTATCATATGAAAAAGGGCTAAGAAATACCGAAAAGAAATACTACCTTATCTATTTTATAAATTCATATTTCAAAACATTAACATACATTGAGTTTCAGGTTTATTTGGTATCAACATTACATTAATATTTGATCTACTATAGATTTTTCCAATATTGATATTTTCGACATTTTTTATATTTCTAAATATTACATTAAATATTAAATGAACGCCACAAGCTTTTTTAGTCATACGAATTCTGGAAGACTTTGTGAAAAAAACTTATTTTTTACTTTTTAGTGCATATGTAAAAGCTTTTTTAAAAATTTTTTTTTTTTTTTTAATTTTATTTTGGTATTCATTTTTAGCAGGGATGGGGAACTATTGGTTTCTATGCTTTTCATTTTATTTGTAAAATTGAACGGAATGAAATAGAAGCGAGATAGTATCACTCTTGTAGTCAACGATAAAAGGAGAGAAAGGTTTGTATTTAAATGAAACCGAAGCAGGTAGTAACACATTCGATGCAATTATAAACATAACCCAAATACCCTTCATTAGTTTATGTCCGTAAATTAACGAAACTATAAAATTCTTTAAAGCAATAGTTCTGCGAACAATTGCATAGATGTAAACACAAGATTTGATCAACCGAGTATGTAAATTATAAAAAAGCTTGTAATGACAAAATAGGATTCAATTGTAACCATAGTTTTCTCATTCATGTCAATATTCTGTTCTTTTAATTTACAATGTTTAATAAAATAATCTAGTTTGTTTTTATTAATTTAATAGAACAAAAGTTTGTTGATATAAAAAAAAGAAACAGATATGGAAAATATCAATATGGATGTGTAAGTATTTTAATTTATAATCATGAGTATTTATATTATACAAAGTGGTTTATAATATAATGTATATATGTACACTTTCCAGAGTTCAAGAACGTGTAGAAAATGTGGTAGAGCAGCAGGAGGAATGCAGTGAAGACAAAAAAAAGAGTAAGTATATTTTATAATATAAGGGTATTGTTTTTATATGCAGGATATTTTGTACAGCTATACGAATATTTTAAATTAATTTAAAATCATCTTTGTGGTACGTGTTCAAAAAAATATTTTTTTAAAAATTAATTTTTTTACAATATACATTTTTAAATGTTAAAGTGCAGCCCATAGTGCAACCATATTTTTAGTAGATTCTACACAAAGTTCATTTAAAATTTACTAAAATAGCCTATATAAAAAACTTTTCGTATCTATATTTGCTTAAATTATTTCCAAATTATCCGTTCCAACTTTCATTAAATTATTTATATTTTTTCGTATCAAACACCCTGAATAAATAAATATTGTATAAAAATATAAATAATATATTTTATAATTTCTTTCAGAGTTTCAAATGAAAAAAAAAAAAATAAACAACAAGGAAGAGTGAGTATATTATATAATTAATTATTTAAATAAATATTCATTATTTCATTTGTATTAAGAAGGTTGGGAAGTTACTTTTGTGGAGGTGACAGTTGGTTAAGCAAATTGTTTGATTGCCAAAACTACGTAATAGTTTCAAATATTTAAACATCATGTCAAATATTTTTTAATTTTATTATATTGTTTTCCTAATAATGATATAGTCGAAATGTGTAATTCTTGTTTAAATATTAACATTAATGTATACTTTACAATATACTTAATTTTCAAATCAATCTTAAATTTTTTTAATTAAGTTTTATCATTTTTTTCTATATTTTAACACTATTTTCATCAACTGTCATTTAAACTTAATTAAAAATCTGAAATTTTAGTATTTCATTCATTGTGAGTGTCAAAACAATTGTAAGAAATTTCAAGTTATTCATACTGTTTTGACATAACTACCCATCCTTCTTAAGCGTATATTTATCATTTATAATTTTTCTTTTTTGCAGTAATACAAACAACAAAAAAAAGACTAAAGAATACTGGCAAGGTTACCGCGAGGCGCAAAAAAAAAAAAAAATATTATAAAAAGAAAAATAAAGCGCCCCGCGGTAACCCAAACCGCAATGGAGGAAAATTGTATCAAAAACCCAATGGACAGCCTGTGTTTTACGGCTCAAATTACAAAGTTATTTTTTAATTTTTTTTATTTTTTATGTTATATTTTATATTAAGTATGTTATTATTTTTTTTATTAATTAATTTAAAAAAAAATTGTTTCCGTTATAACTGTGTTAATAATTTTTTCAAATTTTTTTTAAGGTAGCAGGTTTTTATAGAAAATATTTTTTTATATTTTATGAACTATTAGGTTAAAGTTAAAATGAGAAATTGTTTTGTAGATTTAAGGTCGGAACGCACTAGAGCGGCGCGACGCTTCACTACACTACACTTCATTTTTTTAACCAATCGCACGTAATGCACCGTGCAGCGTAGTGTCGCCCATGTGCGACTAGGTTCATTTAAAACATTAAATAGAATATTTTGTTGCGACGCGTAGTGTAGTGTAGTGAAGCGTCGAGCCGCTCTAGTGCGTTTCGACCTTTAGAGTAGGCGCACACTACAGACTTTTAATCGGCCGATAGTTTAATCGGTCTCTTACATTTCTATTCAATCACTGAATATCGGCCAGTGTGCGCACCTCCCACCAACCCGACAGTTTAGTTGTAGCAGAGTGCGGGGGTACAGTCCGACCCAACCAAACTATCGGCCGATTGTTTAGTTTGTAGTGTGCGCCTACTCTTATACTTATGTTATTTTTAATAGAAATTAATAACTTTAATTGTTAAATATACATAATCACTGATTTAATTGTTTACAAAACACCATGCAGTTAAGTTATGGTTGAATGACAATTGACCTGATTGTGTTAGATTTTTCTTATATTATATTTGTGCTGCAATCCACGTTACAAAGCATTTTGGTATTGAATCTACTTGTATAAACGCACTGTGCTGAAGTTTTGTTGAAAATCTGTCAAACAAAAAATATTTGTATTTATTATTAAAATTTTTATTTATTATTTTGTTTACCTTTCAAATACGATGAATAGAATAAACATTACCGTTTGTATATAAGAAATTGTTTCACTATTAGTGCACTGCTCTAGGTGTTTGACAGTTGCGATGGCAAGGAATTGTCTACAAGCAGCGCACCCCCACTGAAACATTACTGTATGTGTTGTTTCATCAACGAAAGAATATAGTTTAGTTCCACGCATATACTATTCATTATCTAGATAAATGGAACACAATTATTACTCACGAGATAAAAAACATAGCATTTGATTTACGTACGTACATAGTTTATATTAACAATAATTAGTTAAAAATTATACGTGCAATTACTTACTTTTAAATATATTTTACGCAAGTATGTTTTACGTAGACATGAATCATAAGAAATCTTTCCCTTTAAATATTTCTTGACACAATTTTGGAATATCAGATTTGCGATTTATTTAATCGTACAATGCAAATTTTATTATAAATTCTGCACGGTCAGTCTCAAAATTTATAGTTGCTTGTCAAATCACTGAAGATGTACTCTATTATTTTTTTTAAATACCACATGCATTAAAATTTTTAAACATTGTGTGACATAGAAAGATCAGATGAAATCTATAATAAAAGTATACAATAATATTAGTATAAATTTAAATAAGTATAATGTAGTTAAATTTATTTATTTATTTATCTATTGCTACATATACTTTATAGCTTCTAACTTACCATAACACCACAGGCACAGGAATCTCAAAACAGAGTATTAATATCTGAGGTTCTGGGTAGAGTACTTTATACATAGTTTAGAATATTATTTATTGATTTGGCATTTTCTTAAAACTTTTTTAAAATTACACTAATACAATGTATTAGAAGTAATAAAAAAACAACACTATAAGTATATTACATTTATTTTTATTGCAACTAGAATATTGTACTTACATCATGAATTTACATATACATAGTACGTGTTCTAACCTAACTTAAACGTTTCAACGTTTGTAAAAATTCAACAATTACAATTATTTGAAATTTTGAAAGTGTTCCGAAATCATTCTTTTATCATTCCCTCCCACCCAAGGTTGTATAAATTAATGCAAATCAAACACAAATATATCATACAGTTCTATGTCTATCTGCAAACTCAAAAAGTAAATTCTAAATATAAATCATAACAATAAAAAAAAATTAGGTACATAATTTATTTATATATAGATATTTGTTTGTGAAAAATTATTTAAAGAATTTTAAAATACATATGTTTCTTCTTATATCATTTATTATTTAATATCATTTGTTCAAAAAAGTTTTTATATTTTTGTTAAGAAAATAATTGCATATTGCGCAAATCAACAAATACATTTTAAAATTACATGTAATAGATAGTCAATTGGTATTTGGAATTTGCTTATAACAATTATTATCGTATGCGCCATTATTTGAATTATTTGTTGTTTAGAAAAGTTGTTTTGAAAGTACTCCACATACACATAATGTCACTTGAATGTACTCCGCATGTTATAACTTGCTGAATATTTGAAATAAAATGATGAATCTTGTTTCTTGCCTTTTACATAGTCTTATTAAAAATAACATAAAACTTATTAACACATTAATCATGTTATATAAACATTTGCTTTGCCAATAAAGTTTAGTCTTCATGTTTAATAAATACCATAATCTTGAATGATGATTATCTGTTATCAGTTATCGTATCACCAGAAACCATACTGCACACAATAGATCTTAACTTGAAGCCATCAATTTGTTCATAAATAATCTTGTTTGATTTGTTTTTATAAAACGTAACAAAACGTAACAAATATTGTCACGCAGTCTTCATGTTTAATAAATACCATAATCTTGAATGATGATTATCTGTTATCAGTTATCGTATCACCAGAAACCATACTGCACACAATAGATCTTAACTTGAAGCCATCAATTTGTTCATAAATAATCTTGTTTGATTTGTTTTTATAAAACGTAACAAAACGTAACAAATATTGTCACGCAGTCTTCATGTTTGATAAATACCATAATCTTGAATGATGATGTTCTGTTATCAGCTATCGTATCACCAGAAGAACATACTGCACACAATAGATCTTAACTTGAAACCATATATGTAAAAGCTTGTTTTAAAAAAATTTTTTTTTTCTAATTTTATTTTATCCATTTTTAGTCTAAAGTTATTTATTTTTTTACTATATTATATTATATTCATTGCATCATAAGACCAGGCCCAGATAGGGGGGGGGGGGGGCTAGGAGGGCCATATGGCCCGGGTCCTGGTATCAGGGGCCTCGGCGTCCCGAAAATTATTTATACTTTACATTTTTACATTTTTTGATACTAATACTATTTTTAATAGAGATTATTTAAAAAACATAAATATACTACAAAAAAACACACCTTTTAGAAAAAGTACTTAAAAAAACCTCACGGTTTTTAATACTAAATAATATCAGGAAGAAACAAGAATTTTACTAGTACGAAAGTTGTTTGGAATGTCCTTACGTTGAAGCTCTCTCAGGGTCTGCATAAGACTAAAAACCCTTTTTACTTCCATGTTCGAAGAAATGGAAGTATTGTTATTACAATACGTCAAAAAATCGTTAGTTTTTATTTTAAAATGAACACTAAAAATTTGATTGTATATTCGCTTCTTTAGAAATGAAGCGCAGATCCAGGGGAGGGGGCATGGTGAAATGACACCCCACACAAACCTAAAAAGTAAAGCAAATTAAATAGAAAAATGCTTATTAAATATACTAAAGTAAATTTTTTTGTCTATTTCACAGACCATGACCCCCTCCTCCATTGTAAAGTTAGACTCGCGTCTCTTAGAAAAACAATACCTACCTATTTAGATCTACAAAATTACACTAACATAAATTAATTTATATTTAATATTTTTCAATAATGCCATAACAATATAATACATATACATTACATGTATGCATATAGGATGATATAATAACAATAAAATGAGATACTATAATACATATTTATGTATACATACATTTAAATGAAGAAATAAAGCTAAAACGGCTAAATCTTTTCTATATGTCAATATAATCACTACAAATAAAATTTATAATACATACCTGATATTTATATAAAATTCGATAATTTTTCAATAATTTTCTTCAATTTATAATTTATAATCTTCAATAATAATTATCATTTCTATTATTATGAATTATTTGTATTATGAGTATTATATTGCAAAATATTTTGACAAAACATAATTTAATGTTATTGTCGAAGCAAATCATGGTTACGAAATAATTTGAATTATGAAATAATACTTGATCGCGCAGGCAGGATATTTTATTATATTAGATACATCAAAAAAGACCTTATAATGAAATAACATAGCTATAAAAATGATAAAAAAGTGCATTGTCACGGAGAATACACCATATTTGAAAATTTGACGAAAATCGTACGACGGGAAGTTAGTTAAAAAACGGTCGTAAGATTTGTGTTCCGTCTCATACATAGCATTTGAGTTATAGTCCAGAGCATTTAGACGAAAAATAGCTGTATGTAGGAAAAAAATCGCATAGAGCTGAATTTTTGTATACACTTTCTTTTTGTCTTCATACATAATATGCCAAAAGTCCCCATCGATCCCTTGTGAGCATACTTTTTTATAGCCCTCAAAAGGTGCTAATAATTAGTTTTATGTAAATATCTCTGTATTTATAGATTTTACGATAGTGAGTCATATAACAATGGGAAGACTAGAAAATTCTCTACAAAAAAGGTTATTCATAGTTTTTCTTACGAACTATAATTTTCACGGAAACTGGATGCAAAGGTGACGACTTAAGCAAATACTACTAACAAAAGAAATGTAGAATTTTTGACTAATGTAAATATTATGTCGAATGTGCGAGGTTCCAAATTTTGTCAATAGTTAGAGTATACTGACATGTGTATTTCCTGAAAACTCCCTAGCAAAGTAGGCCCCGGAACATCCCCATCGAAGGCCCCAAACTTTCGTTATATACGGATTTTGTGAACAGCTGTATCTAGTGAACGGAATGTCCGATCAACATCTTTTTTCACATTTTAGACAGATAATTTAATCTTCTACAACCTTTTTATTAATATTTTATCCAAATTAAATTGTATGCCTTTCAAAATTGCGGTGAAACTAAAAAAAATATTTTTTTTAAGAAAAATTTTAAGTTTGGCCGCCATTTTGAAAACAATTCGTTAATTTTTAGTTAAAATACTATCAAAATGTTTGTAAAAAATAATTAACTGTCTTATATGTGAAAGACGATATTGATCGGACATTCCGTTTATTAGATACAGTCTGTTTATAAAATCCTTATACAACGATATTTTGGGTTATTCGATGAGGGTGTTCCGGGGCCTACTTTACTAGGGAGTTTGCAGAAAATATACATCTTTGTATGTTCTAACTACTGACAAAATTTGGCACCTCACACATTTGTCATAATATTTACAATAGCCAAAAAGTATATGTTATATTAATATAATATAGGAATGAATATTGATTAAGAATTTTTTGGGAATTTTTTGACAAAAAAGTATAAAACTTTTTACTATAGATTTTTAGTATTTACTTTTATATAAGTTTAGACAAGTTATACAAATTAAAAAAAATAATAATAATAAGTAATTATTACGCTTGTACATGAACCACGTACAACGTGAAAAAAACGTCTCCATATGATTGCCATGATTATAGCTTTTCTGTTCATCCGAAAAAAAAAACCAATAAATTTCTTTATCTATATAAGTGTGGCTATAGCGGGTGGCAAAAAATTTAAACAAAAATTGAAAATTAAAAAAATGGCGGTGTTTAGAAAAGTGTTTATAGAATTTTCGTTACTATTTTTTTCAATCTTTCATTGCCCGTAAAACAAAAATATTTGATTTACTCAATTCTGTTACAGATAGTAATAGCTTGTGTACACAGAAAATTTGAAGTCAATCGGTTCAGTAGATCTTGAGTTATTATGGCAGCCAATTTCAGTTTTTAATTTCGAGAAAAACGCGTTCAAAGTTTACGTATAGTTGGCTATTCAATGTTACATATCTCTTTCAATCCACTATAACTTCGTCAATTTTGGGAATTTGGGTTTAGGGTTTTGTACATCTCTTTTTTGAACTCCTATTTATTAAAAAAATGCAAAAAAATAAAATCGGTATTTTACATTTTTAGACTAGAATACCTCCATACTACGTGAAAACAATTACTTGTACGAAAAAAGGTATGAGATCTTTGTTGTAGATAATTTTCTAATCTTTCTATTTGATAATGACTATTTTAGTCATAGAGACAATATATACAGAGATATCTAGCTAAAACTAATTGTTAGCACCTTCTGTGGGCTGTAAAAAAGTATGCTCACAGGGGATCGATGGGGACTTTTGGTAACTTATTTATAAAGGCAAAACGAAGGTGTATACAAAAATTCAGCTCTATGCGAATTTATTCCTAGTGAAAACCTAAAGTTACTGGACTATTAAGTAAAAGCTTGTAAAAATGAGTGGAAAAGTATCAAAAAGACTGTCGAGTACCTAATTACTTGTTTTTAGCACACGCAATGAACTTATCGAAAATATTTTATTGCAAACAATGAACTTTTTTAAATAGACGAATCAGACGCTTTCATAATATAACATTGATTGGTTCTGCGTAACTTTAATTGTCGACGTATATTTAGAATTTAAACTGACGAATCCCGATCTTCATTTATTATAACGACGCTAAAACTACAATTACAGCCCATTTGTCTTCAAAATGTCGACCGAGTAAGTTTCATTTTTATTCGCTTTTACAATTAATATAAATTAATAATATTGTTAGTTAAATAAATAATTGTTTTATTTTATAGAAACTCTGAATGCAATGCTGAATGCCATAATGAAATGGAGGAGGATAGAACATCGTAAGTACACGTAGTTTGTTTATTATTTATTTTATTTTTTTAAATGTGATAAATTTTTAACATGTTTAGTTTTGGTTTCATTTCAAGTAGTTTTTATATTAGAATTAATATTACAATCAAGAAAAAAGGATTTGTAAAGTACAATTTGTCTAAGGTGACCAAACGTACTCCTTTAGGGAGTTTTTTTTCTCCTTTTTCGTGAACAGTACTCCTTTTTAAACTGTACTCTCAAATTACTCCTTTTCGAGATTTTATACTCCTTTCTACTTCCAAAAACAAAAACTACAATGATTACTATTGATTTTCATATTATTTAAAAAAATATATCGACAATTATTATAGATTATTACTTTACAATTAAACGTCATAAAAAAGCTCATTACAATTGGACAGCATTTTTTTTAAATAATCTTAAAACTACTCATTTTGTGCCAAAAATAATTGGTCACCTTAAAAGAATAATGTTAATCGCTATGATCAATTATCGTTCAAAAATATCATTTTTTACTGTTTCAGTACGAGTAGCCAAACAAATAACGAGTAAGTAGTAAGTATCCTTTAATTTTTACTTTATTAATCACTTTGCTTACATTAAATCATTTTTTTATAGAATGATCATACAAGGGCAAGAACAAGGTCAGGCATTACACGAAACGCCTGACTTTTGGCGTGGTTATAGATATGCGATGGCACGAATTGAAGCTTTGGGCAGCGAGACCAGACGAACTCGAACGAGTCCAGGTAGAGGTGGTGACAAACGTGTTCGTGACGACGGACGTGTTCGTGGCGACGGACGTGGACGTGGCAACGGACGTGGAGACAGATGGGGAGACAGACGCGCACGGTCGCGGAAATGGCAACCGATCTCACCACTGCGGAGGCAACCGCTTTATCAATATTTTTTAAATTAAAAAAAAATATAAATAATTTTGTGTAATAATAATTAATATGTATAATAGATTTATAAAGACATTAATAAATATAACTTATTACTATAATGTTGAAATTTGAATTGTTATTTCACCATTATAATGTTGCATTCTTCTAAGGTCTCAGGAGGTACGTGGAGAAGATAAAAGATGTTAACCCCTGCTGTAATGTTATAGTCTCGATTATATGAAAGTTGTTACTGAAATTTTATGCATTAAATGATAGCATAGGCATAGAAAACACTGAGACGATTGTATCATATTATTGGCACATTTATAATGAATTCCATTAAAATACTTTTTTTTATGATTACATATGCAAATACTCGTTAAACTTAGGAATTCCTAAAATTGTGCTTTGTAATATACAGGGTGAGGCAGTAACTATTACCACCTTAAATATCTTCGGATCTATAAGGCCCAGAGAAAAATTAATGGAACCAAAATTGTACGTTACTTAATTTATCTTAATTCTTAAGTACCGACAATACAGTTATAGGATTACCAAGAAAGAAAAAAAGAGATAATAAAGAAATAGTTAAGCCTTTTAACAAAAAATCAATAAAAGACAAATGTAGAATAATATTAAAGTGGTTGGTGGGAGATGAAATTATAAACGAAGTACTTAATAACAACAAAAAAATAAGTAAATGTGATATAAAAATAAACTACGAAGAATTATCTTTTGCTATTATCGATGAAAAAATTGTGAATTTATCGATTATAAATTCATATTTTACTACTGAGGGGTGGCAAAAAGTATGAAGATGTATGAAAAAAAATTACAAGAATGGAGTTGCAAGTACTGTTTATTGGATTTAAATAAGACAGTCGACAGTGACGATGATGAAGTTAAGAAAAACAAAAAATCTAAAATCAGTATTGGATGTGACTATTGTTTAGAATGGTACCACTTAAAATGTGCTGGAGCAACAGCCTAAAATATTCACCGCTACACGTGAAAAAACGTTCGACAACTGTTTGTCACCGCTATAGCGACCGTCATATAAATGACGGCATCGCTATTGCACACCCAAGCAGGCCCTGCTTGGAAGTGTGTTCTATTATCGTGCTAAAATTTTTTTTCGTATATAAATTGATAAAATGAGCATTATATCTTAAATTTCTTCTGTATCCCACTTACATTTTTACATTTTCTGATAGAAAACATTACAGTCCCCATTTATACTTAGTTTAATATCGATTGGTTTTAATTTTCTGTTATAAAAATATAAATAAAGTTCAATTTGTTGATTTAACCCCCTTTTTCGATAAAAACGCCGAACTGCAGGTTACAATTCGAAATAAATTTGCACAAATCCTTTTGAATTCACTTCATCTATTATCAGAATAGAACCCTATTAAAACTCAACAAAATTGAATAACTAAAAGTAACGAAATTTACAGTTTATTTAAACAAAAATTCATATTTTGACAAGAATTATTTTTACAAATAGAGTATAGCTAGGAGAAGTTCAAGAAACATACGTTAGGCGCTAGTGTCGCTATTTCTTCATGTGTCATTGCAAATTACATGTATTATAATTATTATATTGTGTTAATTAATATATAAATACATGTACATCGATACGTGCTGTATTTTAATTATTTTATTCAAAGCCAATCAATCTTTTTAATCAAGATAAAATCTGGTAAGTTTGCATTTTTAAAACAAAAATATATAATATATAACCTAACTTGACTTTTTTTAGATAATGTATGTTTCATTTTAAATGCTAGATATCAGGTGAACACAGCTGTTATCGCTGCAATATGTGGATGTATTTATCTTTTTAATTATTATTATTAATTAATTAATTTACTTTATACATTTTACAAAAAAAATATTTTATATAAAAATTGTAAATTAAAATGATTGTTGTTTTATCACAATACATCCTAAATTTAAATAAAAAAGGTAATAATCGATTGATATCAAGATTCATTGTTGATTTTCTAAAAAATCTTAATGAGTGATAAACTTCATATTATATATTTATATAATATTCATTACCTCCAATATTTTTTTAAATATCCTTTTAAGTTTCACCAAATTTATTGTACCGTATTTATTTGATATTATAAGTTAATACATTTTTTTTAGTTTAAGGGGTGTGCATTTTATGGCCTAGCCATAGTATTTGACATTACGATCACATTCAACGCTTTGAAAACCAACACCCTTGGTTTTCCTAGACAACGTTTTGGTGACGTCATCAACCACTACATTACGGCTGCTAGATAACGGCACCGCTTCTCTAGGAAACTTTAGCCTAACCATTATTTGAATAATAATAATTTATTTTCAAAAAGTTCAATTCTTTCGATAATTTGAAATTTATTTAGTTTCATTATCCATTATTTGAGTAATGATAATTTACTTTCAAAAACGATCAATTGTTTCGATAGTTTGAACTTTATTTATTATTTGAGTAATAATAATTTTCAATTGTTTCGATAGATAGAAATTTATTTATTTTCATTTTCCATTGTTGAGTAGTTTATAATTTACTTTTAAAAATTATGAATTGATATAATAATTAGAATTTTATTTTTCTTCATTGTCCAATATTAGGTAGGTAATTGATATTGTGTCTACTCAATTGTCCATTAATTTGGTAGTTGAATTTTTTTAAATCATATTAGATAAAAATCTAATATTTATTTTCATAATCAAATAATAGACAATTTTTTTTGCAAAAAGCAAATATTTGAATTATATGCATTAGTATACTTTCTTGTAAGATAGTTTCGTATAATTTATATAGCTGTTATTGGACAGCAATTCATAATGGTTCACAAAATTTTTCTAACTACGCCGCTGCGTATCATAATTCATCATAAAACTCATTGTTAATCTTTTTTTTTATTTTTAAATAACTTAAAATAAAATACAAAAAAAAAATGAAAAATAAAAAGTTTTTTTTTCATATTCCAAAAACGTTTTAATTTTTTTTTCGTTCACATGTAGAAAAACATATGCCGTAACCTCTGAGATAGGTAAGAAATTAAAAATATTTGCCTACTTGTGATATAAATGAGTTTAAAGGTATGTTAAATTACCATATAAATGCATGTAAATGCATAAGGGTCCAGCCAGACCCCATGTGTCAGTCCGAAGGTTATTGGAATAGGTGTCGGTCTGAGGGTTAATGGTATGGCTAAAATCAAATAAGATATAACAATTTCCATCGGTTATAGGATTTAAAAAAATGGTTTATATTTTGAGCCATATTCTAATTCAGCTCATAAAGCCTTACACATACTTAAATTACAAGCTGCACCGTCAAAGGTAATTGAATATACTTTACACTTAACTTCGTGTAATAATCGGAATGCTAACGTTAATAAATTCGCTCGTTCTTTACCCTTTAATGAACGAGCGAGAAGAGGATTGTCATTACTACGTATATTTTCGGCAGTTCCGAAATCTACACAACCATGAAATTGTGCTTTATCGTATATTATTTCTTCTTTTATTGACATTTCATCTAAAACAAGATCTATTATACCGGGTTTATTTTTACATCGTACTTCGATTGCTTTAAATGCTTTGTCAGTGAAACAGTATGTGAAAGGTGTCTATATAGTCAAGAATAGTTAAACAGTCTGTGAAAGGTGTCCATATAGTCAAGAATAGTCAAGATAGATACTGTTAAGTCTCAATTAGAAATGCTTAAAGAAGATTCACAACGAAATTCGAATTATGACTCCTGCAGGTTCAAGTTAGATTTAAATAAGAAGATATATGATATATCACTGGCGTGAAGGTAAAACCGAGCGGAGATGATCAAGACCTTGTAATGTCTGCAGTCTGCATGGATAGATAAAGATCTTGAAGCACAGACACTTATGAGCCATTCCACGTCAAGCGGGACAGTTTTTGACCTCATGTTTTCTGATTTGGCTATAATTTTTTTTACAGCTTCTTTGGACCCACTTTATATGTCAAACAATTTTTATTTTATTTTTATCACCCTTAGTTTAGAAGTTACAAGGGGTTGAAATTTCGGAAAAACGGTAAAAAATCGAAAACATGCTCTCCTTTAACTGCTTATAACTCTGATTCTATTTATCCTACAGACTTCAACAAAAAAACATTTTGAAGCTCTTGAATGTCGCTTTAATAACATATTTATTTTATTGTTATAAACAATTATATTATTTAAACGTGATTTTCAAGGCGAGAACACGCTTTGACAATTTTGAAAAAAATAGCGTATTCCTTGATCAATTCTCTACAAAACTGGTGAGTTATAGAATGGAACTTCGATGGCAACTGTGTCAAAAAAATTGATTTATACGAAAAACCGCGCGCGCGTGCTTATCCACACGGCTTATGTTATGGTACTGCTCAGTAAAGGAAGAATTTTGACAAGGTCATGGTTGATTATTATAGATTTTAGTGCGGAGAATTCGAAAAAAATAACTTGGACTAGTGAAAAGTGATGCAACACCCTTAAAAATAGGGTTGAAGGGAGAAAACCCCGTTTTCAAGTGATATGCTATTTATCTCAAAATCCAAAGCGACATCAGGGTATTTTTATGGTTGATATTTATTGGGGATTTTTTGTAGAGAATTGATCAAGGAATACGCTGATATTTTTTTCAAAATTTTCCAAGCGTGTTCTCTCCTTGAAAACCACGTTTAAATAATATAATTGTTTATAACAAATAAATTAAATTGTTTATAACAATAAAATAAATACGTTATTAAAGTGACATTCAAGAGCTCCAAAATGTTTTTTTGTTGAAATCTGTAGGATGAATAGAATCGGAGATATAAGCAGTTAAAGGAGAGCATGTTTTGAATTTTTTGCCGTTTTTCCGAAATTTCAACCCCTTGTAATTTCTAAACTAGGGGTGATAAAAATAAAATAAAAATTGTTTGACATATAAATTGGGTCCAAAGAAGCTGTAAAAAAAATTATAGCCAAATCAGAAAACATGAGGTCAAAAACTGTCCCGCTTGACGTGGAATGGCTCATGTTTGTCTGCCGCATATTCAAGTAAAGAAATGAATGAAGAATTTGTTGGTATCAAGATTATGCTGCTACGCAGCATATGAGTTCACATAATAAATGGATTATAAATTACATTGAACTTGAAAGGCCATGTATGGTGACGATTGGCGCTGCAACAGAATTAGAAGGTATTGGAACTGGAGACATTGAAATAGTCAGAGTCATAAGAAATGATAAATTGTATAAAATGCAATTTCGTCAAGAGTTTGAATAATGTTTTGTGAGTCAATCAAGAAATGGCATGAAAAATTTGCACATCAGAATGTAAAATATGTAAGAGGTATATTAAATAGTCATATGGAACACCCTATATATTTTTACATTTTAGAATTTCCTGTTCGATTCTCAACACATTTTACAAACTGGACACGTCACTGTCTTGTCAAGTACGTGGACATGTGGCGTCTCGCGTGTTAACATTTAAAATTTAGTTTGAAACGTTTTAACTTGTTTAAATATGTAAGAGATATATGTTTAAATATGTAAGAGATATATTAAATAGTCATGGTATCAAGTTTCAAGATGATTGGAACGATTATGTCTGTCCAGGTTGTGTTTATGGAAAGCAACATAAAGTACCACATCCTTTATATCCAAAGAGAGCTACCAAACCACTAGAATTAATTCACATAAATTTATGTGAAATGGACATTTATTCCTAAGGAGAAGCAAAGTATTTTCTACTGATGATTATGCACGTTATAGAACTGTTTATCTTTTGAAAAGAAAGGATGAAGTCATTAAAAAACTAGATATATTTATAAAATTGGTTGAAAATCAATTAGAAACGACTATAAAAGCATTCAGGTCAGATAATGGCACAGAAATCAAGATTGCAAAATAAAAGAAAATACTGGAAAATGTAGGAATTTTTCATTCAAAATCAAGTACGTATACACCTGAGCAGAATGGGCGTGTGGAACGTGAAAATAGAACTGTAGTGGATGGACCAAGGACAGTAATTCATACCTCAGACTTGAATGAGAATTTATGGGGTGAAGCTATTAATTATGTAGTGTTTACTCTAAATCAAACTGGTATAAGTACGAAGAAAGGCAAGAAACTAGTAGATCTATGGTTTGGGCGAACATTTAATGTAAAGAAATTGAAAACTTTTGGATGTAATTGTTATTATTTATAAAAAGTCATAAGCGAAGTAAAATTGCTAAGAAGTCAGTGAAAGGTATTTTTGTCGGCTATGATTTTGATACACCAGGTTTCAGAGTTTATATTGACAGCATTGGTGATGTAGTTAGCTCAAGCTAGAGAACGTTGGAATCAAAACTTTTACTGAACTTGAATGGACACCAAGTAAAATAAAGGTGGAAACGCTGAAATAAAATCCTGAAGAACAGTTTGAAGAAGAGCCCGAAAAAGAAGATTCAGAAGAAGGGAGTGAATCTGATACATCTGAAGAACTGAATACTTGAAAATTTGCAAGAAGGAAATCTTGAAGTCATTACAACCAGAAATTTGAGAGATTGGCATGCTTAAGACCACCTGGAAGATTTAATGACTATGTAACTGATACTGCCTTGATGATGCAAGAAATAAAATCAGATATGTTTGGTGAAGTGAATATAACTGTGTCAGAGACTTTGAACAATCAAAACTGGAAGGATGCCATGTTGGATGAATTTAAGTCATTAACAAAGATGGAAACTTGGATTCTAGTTCAAAAACCAAAAGAAATAAAACCCTTAACTTGTCGTTGGGTATTTTGCATAAAGGATAATGGAAGACAAAGCAAGACTTGTTGTTCGAAGATTTGAACAAAAAGAAGGCAGTGATTATTTTTAAGTGTTTAGTCCCGTAGCTCATTAAGCAATTGATGATGCGATGCAACAAGACTCAACAACTAGCGTTAAAACAGCATTAAAATCAAAAAGGAATTTATCATCGAATAAACGAGTACGGTATAAAAGGGCTTTTGGTTTTCGTCGACAAAATCGAATTATGAAAAAGGAATGTTTGCAATTAAAGAAAAGAATAAGATCAGCAGCAAAATTAAGTAATATTGAAGCTTTTCAAAGACATATGGCTGGATTCTCAGAAAATGCTTAATTATTTATTAGGTGTCAGTTATGAAAGTCTTAAGAAACAAAATTTGATCGAAGATTTTCTTTAGATGAAAAATTATTATGCTTGAGTTTGTACAAACAAGGTGAAGCTAAAGCGTATAGAACACTTGCAGCAATATTTAAATTACCTTCACGAACTACAATGTTAAGTTTATTAAAACAAATATCAATCTCAGCTGGTACCTAATGTAAATATTCGTATTATTAAAACTATAGTATAATTCTATATTTTATAGGTAACAATTAGATAGTGATAAATCATATTTCTTCAATAGTTCCAAAATTACATCCGCTTGACAAAAACTGCATGATCATTTTTGATGAAATATTTTTAAGTCCAGGATTAAAATATATTTCTTCAACTAGAAATATCATGGGCTTTGAAGATTTTGGGAATGATGTAAAGACCAACAAATTTGCGGACCATGATTTAGTGTTTATGATACTAGGGTTGAGAAAAAATTGGAACTTGCCATTTGCTTACTACTTTTGCCAAACAAGCATGAAATTTATTCCCTTAACTGGAATTATAAAAGGTAGTTGTAGCAAATGTAGCTTCAACGGGATTAAAAATAAGGGTACTAGTTTGTGATCAGGGTAGTACAAATATGGCTGCTATACAAAAATAAAAAAAATGAAACGAGAGATTCTCTCATACGAAACAATAGAGAATACAATGATGATTTTTTAATAACCAGTGATATTAAAATATACAGTTTTTTCGCTGTAAATTTACCTTTTTGCTGAAAAAGTAATTTAATGTAATTTTAGAAAATAATTAATAATAATAAATTTAATAAAGTATTAATACATTAACTTCATAAAAAGATGTGAAAGTATCAAATATTGGCATTTTTTTTATTTCGAGTTGCTTGTGCGCCGGGTAAAAGTTATCCAATTGACTTTAAAATTTGCCACAGTGTGACACGTAATTTATATATATTAAGATTAAGATTGAAACCATTTAGGCAAAAATCAAATTAACAAATAACATCGTAAACCTAACACTTATCTCGATGTTACACATACAGTAACGCAAAACCAAAAAATTGTTTATTTAGAATTAGTTCGGACGTTAAGAACTTTTCAGCTGCACTTTTTGATAGAAGCATGAAATTTGGTATGGTTGTATATTAAACCTTCCTCTACAAAACTAGAAACGGTGACATTTCAGAAAACTTTCCTATAATAATAACAATAAATGATTTATTTTCTTAAAGCCAGTAATAGAAGCTGTGGATTATGTCATAGAGAAAATTAACAAAGAACTACAAAAGTTAGAACAGAAAAAAGTATAGGAATACAATGGAGTCTTTACTTATAATATGAATAATATGATAACATTTTATATATGAATGAGTATACTGTTCTTAAAATAAAAGATTATAGATAGGCTAGGTATAAAGTTGAATCAGCATGTTGTCTTCCGGTATCGATGTCTTATCTTAAACTTAATAAAAGTAATATTGTGATATTGTTATAATATCAATCACGTGTACAATACACATGAGTCACTTATGGTAACAATAAGATAAATCAAATTTTAATTGTTACACAAAATATTCAAACAATTAAAAATATTTATAAATTCAAAAGTTCAGTCAAATTTACTTCGTTGTTAGCCGATTACATTGCCTGGTGAATTTTACCAATAATACAAGCATGACCCTAAAGATAGTAGCAAATCAATGATTAAATTGAGACAATATTCAGAGGACTGTAAACGAGTCTTTAATACTGTTTACAGCAGCCGTGTATTAATCGAATCATTTTTTGAAGGCGTTGATTGTAACCAGACTGTTACTAGGTCAAGATTCGATAGTCTAATCTCTGGGCATTTAGATCAATATAAGCAGCCAACCAACGAGGTTCTAGAAAAAGCTAATGTTGGAAATACCAAAACTCCAATCATTTTATAACAATATTTAGTCCAGATGTTAAAAACTTGTCCTCTGCACTTTTTGATAGAAGCATGAAATTTGGTATGGTTGTATATCAAACCTTCCTCTACAAAACTAGAAACGGCGACATTTCAAAAACGCGTGTGGTCGCCATTTTAGGGGCAAAAAAGTTTCCTCGGGTTTAGTTTTTCTTATTTATCTCGCAAATGGTTATTCGTACAAAAAAAAATAGAGATCAAAAATAATGTGCATTAAATTATAAACAAAAGTTGTTATTATAAATTTTACGATAAGAGTTCACTGTTGCCATTTAAATGGGGGTTAAAATTATGAGAAAATTTTAAACTTAAGGTTCTTGTATACTCTAGAAGTGCACCTCCTATTTTTGAAAACCATCACTAAACCTAAAATTTGATTACCGATAATTTAGTTTCTATACATTTCTTTGATCCAATTGACCGTTCACAAGATTTAGAACAAAAAAGAATATATCCGACACAATTTTTACCGTTATCTTCTAACAGTCGTTAATTTCAACTTCAATTTAGACAAAAAATATAATCATTAGTAAAGAATAATTAATTGTTTAATATTCAAAATTTTTATGATCAATCTACTCATCCCAAAGTTTTGGACGTTTCAAGGTTTGTGTATCAAATAGGTGCTATCAAGAGATTTTGCGCCAGTATTAATAAGTTTTTTCAGCAAAAAGAATAAAAAAATATGTTTGTCGCCGATAAATATTTATAATTTTAGTGTTTTGCCATATTTATAACATAAGTACACATAATACATAAAAATATTTTTTTTCCGAGTGTAAATTTTTGATTTATATGTATTAGTAAATGCAGGTCAATTTAACACACTTTCTCTGTATTTCCTTCTCTAATATATTCATAAATTATTATAAACTATTCATAAAACATATTTACAAGTGCTTAGTTATTTATGTATAACGAAAAAAATTGTACGAGAATCGTTCATTTTCTTGAATTGTCATTTATGTAATTCTACTTTTTTACCGTAAAGCAGATATACATATCTTAAATTTGTCATATAAATTTTTCACATGAGAAAATCCATTTACGAGATCTTTGAGGAAGAACGCAAGTTTTACCGCGCGTGAAAATTTTCTCATAATTTTAATTGTACGAATAACCATTTGCGACATGTTTTTAACGTCTGGATTAAATATTGTTATAAAATGATTGGAGTTTTGGTATTTGAAACATTAGCTTTTTCTAGAACCACGTTGGTTGGCTGCTTATATTGTTTTAAATGCCCAGACTATCGAATCTTGACTTAGTAACAGTCTGGTTACAATCAACGCCTTCGAAAGACGATTCGATGAATACACGGCTGCTATAAACAGTACGTAAGACTCGTTTGCAGTCCTCTGAATATTGTCTCAACTTAATCACTGATTTGCTACTATCTGTAGGGTTAAGCTTGTATTATTTGTAAAATTCACCAGGCAATATAATCGGCTAACAACGAAATAAACTTGTCACCTACTAGACTGCACTTTTGAATTTATAAATATTTTTAATTGTTTGAATATTTTGTGTAACAATTGAAATTTGATTTATCTTATTGTTACCATTTATTAGTCAAGTGACTCATATGGATTGTACACGTGATTGACATAGCAAAAAGAATCTACAACTTTTTATTGAAAACAAATCAGATCGCAGCTGAGCAGTATTATCATGATAGGAAACATTTGATCATTAATTTTTTTTCTTATTGCGTGAAAAATATTATTTTTAACTGAATTTTGGTAGCACAGCGTTATAGAGAAAACAGGCCGTTTAAAGAATACATCAAAACTTTCCCTTTAATAACTTACTGTTTTTTCAACACATTTTATTAAAATCATTTTTTTAATAATGATTTCTATTTTGGAAAAAAAAAGTTTAACGATGTAAAGTAACTCTCGTATGCAACGTAATTTCAAATTTGAGCAACTTAATGGTGGATAGCCGATTCCGTATGCGGATTCCAAGCTCACCTACCTCGGCCTTAATATCTTTCCTTGGGCTGACGTTTCCTCGGAGGGCCTAACAGAATCCCTCTGTAACGGGCTAGAGCTCATCCAAAGACTAGTGCTAAAACCTCCTCAAAAGGATCTAGTCCCGCACTACATTGTACATAATTGTACTTTCACTGACTCCCTTGACTCTGCTCAGGGAGTTAGACTAGGACCTACGAGTAGTGATAGGAGACATATTCCATTTGCCGCAGTGCGTCACGAATGGCTTTACAGCGGTAAGTGAGACGGGGGACTAGGCTTTCCCAGGATGGAGACTATTGCTATTAGCTCCACCCTGAAATCCGGGTTCAACTTCCTACACAGTGAAGACCCGGCAATGCAAGCTCTGGTAGAGTGCTCTAGTCTGGAACACCGTATCAGGCAATGTGCAGCATCTGCTCGCATCGCTTGACCAGAATCGATTCGAGAAATCGGTCAATACAAGAGCTTGCACACTGGGCGATATGCAGTTCGCAGGGAAAATCAGTGCCGTCCCTCACTGATGATAAAATCGGCAACGCTTGGCTATATCAGCCAAGCCTACTAAAGCCTTACCGATTCATAACGGACCTCCACCTGCGAACAAAAGATTTCCCTACACCGAGCCGGAGCACCGCCAAACGCTGATCTCTCGTGTAGAAGGTGTCCACTATTCGTCTAGCTCTGGATAATCGGTAGTTATATATTCGATTAGGTCCAGGTTGATTTTTATATGGATACGGTTTCATTACATATGGTTTCAGAGCAAATGCGTCGTCGGCTATAATCACATATGGGACAGGTTTATTTCTGCCAGGAAGAGGTTTTGGTTCAGGTAGATTCATTGAATTTGTTTCTAAAGCATGTGATAACGAACAATTTTGAAACACTCCGCCATCGGATACTCTTTCGTTACAGCCGACATCAACATATATGAATTTATAATTGGCATCAACCATAGCCATCAGGACAACACTGAATATTGATTTGTAGTTAAAATATATGCTTCAACTGTTCTTAGGTTTTTGTATAACAATATGTTTACCGTCTAGAGTACTCTAGAGCACCGATGCAATTAGGAAAATTCCATTTTTTTATAAAAATCATGTGAGATACTTTCCCAATCATCTTTTGTTGTAGGGACCTGCAAAAAATATCGGTAAAATGATATCCCCAATTGTAATCATAAATTACATATTATCAATAAAATTTCAGGAATGCCTTAGGGAAAAAGAGAATTCAGAAACAGTGCTGCAGTAAAATTAAATGCGGAAAAAGAATAAAATATTAAAAACGCAAAAAGAAGATGAAGTTTTGGAAAAAGCTTTAGAAATTATGAGTAACAATAAGTGTTCTGATGATGATGCTCAAATTTTTGGAAACTTCGTAGCTTCCTCAATAAGAAACATACATTCGGATGAAAATAAAAGGAGACTAAAACGTAAAATTCAATCAGCTATTTTTGAAATCGAAGATTTGGATGATATTCCTTCCGCATCAGTAACTCCAACACCAACTGCGGTATGGTCCTCAGATGAAAATTACAATTTTATTTGAATTTGTAAAAATTAATATAATCATAAAATTAAAATAAAATAATTTTAATTTCGATATATATTTTTTTAAATTGATTATATTATTAAAACATTTAATACATACCTTTAAGTATTTGTCTTTTAAAACTTCATATAAAGGATGTCCAAGATAAGCGTGAAATGCATGGGGATATCCTAAACGGTACGAGATACAGATGTGGTTAAATAAGATGAATTATTTGTAAGAAAGGGGTGAGTATTACAACATCAAAAAATATTAATAATTTTATGTGGTTTAGGCGGTATACCCAAAAAACTGAAAATTCGGAATTTCTTTAAATGGCTATAACTTTTTTGGTAAAGTAGATAGGTACCTACTTTTTGTTTGCGGTTTCTTAAAGCACTTTTTTGAGTAGAATTGATTGGTGTATCAAGCCCTAACTTTAGTTTTGTTTATGGGCTGCCAAGTTGGCTATATCATATTTGAACGTGTTTTTTACTCTACTTTACAATGATATGTCACATGTCATACTTATTATTAAAAAAAGTAAAAACCTTTTTTTTGTAATAGTTAATTGTTTTTAAATATGCATTTGTTATTTTCATTGTTGTTATTGCGATTTTTGTTTAACAATTTTTGTTTTTCATGGCTTACTTAAATGTTTGTAATAAAATTATTTAAAAATATTACCAGTATTTAGTACTTTGACTTATTTTCTATAATAAGTATGTCATGTGACATATCGTTGTAAAGTAGAGTAAAAACACGTTCAAATATGCGACATGTATCTCTTACCGTTTAGAATATCCCCATGCATTTCACGCTTATCTTGGACACCCTCTATAGCTTTACAGTATACAGGAATAATTTGAGAGATAGTCTGGACAAGTATTCTGAATAAATACATTAAAGAATGGTAAGAGTCACCTGAAAAAATATAGGTAAACTTAATATAATTTGAATTTAATTAAAATCACTGACTATGCATCCTGAAAGTTCAATCATACCTGTAGCCAAAAACCGTAGTATTAATGCCATCCTTTCACCTGGTGTTATGGACTTTCTCATAATAGTATTTTGTTTTTGTATTAAGGGAAAAACTTTGTCGAGTAAACAATCGAAATCAACACTTGTCATACGAAAATAATTCTTGTAAACCTTTGGGTCGGCAGTATTTAGTTCCTGAAGTAATGTATTGAAGCAACCGAAACTCTCTCCTTTTTTATCCATTCCTTTACCCACACTCTTTTCAATTTTTGTCTTTTTTATTATTACAGCAGCAGTTATTGCAGCCACTATGCGTTCATTCATTTTGACTTTAAATAAATTTTAAATGTCAAATACTACAAATATCACGTGTAGATAACATGAGACAGTGATCTAGCAACACTGGCTCTGGTCAAGTGCCCTAGACTGATCTAGAGTTGAAGAAATGTCTGCATGTGGACAGTAACGACACTTATCTAGACGCAAATGTCGACACTAAGTGTCTACGTGTAGACCGGCCTTTACAATTATGTACTTTTGAATATACTGTTCCATTTGATTTTACTGAGAAACGGGCATGTACCCCCCAAACTACCCCCTAAGGCGCAGTTTTAGGGGGTTGAAATATTTTACTGAAATTCTTTAGGGTCGATAAACATAGTAAATTTTTTTATCCTAAAACTCTTATCTTCAATAGTTTGGGCGTAAAACATAGTGGACGGGTGGTCTGAAACATTCTGTATATTTCACAATCATGTTATGTTGTTATATAATATAATGAATATTCCACTGCTATAGTCATAATTTGAAACTAAACAATTATAAATATTTAAAATTGATTGTTGTTATAAGTGTAAAAACTGGCAGTTTATAGTAACAGTATATTCAATTTATTATATAATATTATGGGTATATTATCATTACTATTCCTTTATTGTGAATTATGAATAGTTTCCATTAAAATAAAACATAATTATTTAAAAAAATGTCATTTACAATTAAAAACCACCAATCCTATAAAGAAAACGTCACAAAATATTTTGTTCTTTCAAGTGATGTGGTCGTTCTTTTACACTTAATTTTTATATTAAAGTCAAAACACAAGTCCCAGCTCACATAAAAGATGAAATCTTTCAATATCTGCTGAAATACAAAAAATATATATTTAGATAGTTAGTTTGTATTTTTTTGATGAATCAACTATTTATAAATAACAATAATTACTTACTTTTTATGATATTTACTTTTTGGTAAAAAATAGACTTGCACTTTGCATAATTTCTTGCAATTTGTAAAAATAAACAACCGTAAACTTGAATTATTTCAACAGAATTTTCCAAACCAACTGAAACGTGATCTTTCTACTAGATTATTTGAGATTCAAACCTAAGATGTATAGTGGCGGCGACTATAAGTATCGGTCTTGTTTGTACTAACGATAAATTGGCTACTTAGATCCTATGATTCCTATGCAATTGACGCTTCTACTTGTATTTGTTCTGCGGTTTTATAGTTCAAGATGCTACTCAATCATTTCACTGCACTGGAATAATGACCAGGCTACTCTATTGTCATCAGTATTTTACTTTAAAGATGGGCAAGATCTGAAACATGGAAGTATCGTTATAATATACAACTAATATCTATACTACAAAAAAATTTACATCGACATCTCGAAGAAAACCATATTCATGTATCTAAACTTATCTATGTAACAGATGGAGCATCGCAACATTTTAGGAATAGATTTCATTTCTCGAATCTGTTCTACCATAAGCAAGATTTTGGTACAGATGCAAAGTTTCATTCCCATGCAACTTTACACGTCAAAGGCCTATGTGATGGTCTAGGTGGCAACTTGAAACGTTTAGCAGCATGGGCAAGCCTTCAGTAACCTGCAGAAAATGCTATCACTAGTGCCAAGCGATTATATGACTGGGCAAAAGCATCGTTGTCGCAAACTAAAGTTCATTTTTGTGATAAAGAAGCAATAGAACAACAAATAATTTTTTTAGAACCTCGTTTTGCCATGCCCGGCAATAAGAAGTCTCATGCGTTTATTCCGACCACAAAAGTACTTTCAGTGAAAAAAAACAAGCGACAATTCATTTAGTAAACTAATGAAAATAACAAAATGAATGTATAAACAAAATATATATGTTATGGACAAAAAATCCGCGGCGTGTGCAGAGCTGGTTGTCCGCTTCGCGTGAAATGCCCCATATATTAGATCTACAAAAAGTACAACTGGGCAAGCAGCAAGTAATATTGAAAAATGGCTATGGGCCGATCAAATGGAAGCATTTTCGGTTTTTAATATTATAGAATACTTCTTCTAATGTTAGCGATATACAAACAGAAGCTAATACAGAATGTAGCGCAAACGTAAGAAATAGTCAACAAGAAGATATTGAAGGAGAATCTTGGTCGACACATTACCAGTTAAAGTAACAGCTACTAAAACCCCTACCAAACCAAAAACCGGCAAGAAGAGAAAAACTGAACAATCGTCTTCTGTAGGCGAATTTATTAGTTATTAAAAAAACTGAAATAGAAACAGCTGATTGCCATTTTTTGTTCTATGCCAAAACTATGAAAACATTTTCAGCAAAAAGACAAATAGTTGCAAAAATGAAAATTGTCCAAACTATTATGAAGCCAGAACTTTTCATTTAGAAGTCTCACTTCCTAGACCTGATAGTGCACATAGTTTTCAGAGTAATTATTCAAATCCTAGCACTCCATTACTATTATTATTGTGTTTGACAACTCAATCTGTTCCCAAAGATTGATATTCTAAGAATGAAATTTCTACGATTAAATATTGTTTTTAAACGTCAGATAATGTAATAAACTAAAATTGCACCTTAACCACAAAAGTTAGTCACTCGACACGTGTTTCGACTTCACAAGAAGTCCTCATCAGGAGATTAACGATTCCAGACTGAAAAGAAGGCTAAATAAAACGGACAAGTGCGTGTTGGGCACGCACATGATAGGGTTCCGTAGTCATTCTCAATACGATTTATAAAAAGTATTTTTCAAATATTTCGTGACTGAAGGGTTAAAATCAAAAAGTCATTTGACTTATTATTGCATTTTAGGAGACCTATCAAATGACACCCCACTCAATGGGGTAAATGAAAAAAATGTGAGTTCACTTTTCAATCTATGAAAAGAGGGTCCAAAATATTTTTGACAATGTTCGTTATAATTTTCAGTGAAAGTACTAACTAAAAGATAC
This sequence comes from Sialis lutaria, assembly GCA_949319165.1. Classification (NCBI taxonomy): domain Eukaryota; kingdom Metazoa; phylum Arthropoda; class Insecta; order Megaloptera; family Sialidae; genus Sialis; species Sialis lutaria. The sequence continues at coordinate 26,087,019 of OX439238.1, read as the reverse complement.
ATTCTGATTTTTTTTCAAATTTTTTGAATCGATAGTTTAGAAAATAGAGGGGGGGGGGGTGCTCTGACAGCGACATTAAAAAGAAAATATATCGCGACTGAAGGGTTAAATTCAAAAAGTTATTTGACGTTTTTTATTGCATTTTACGAGACCTATTAAATGACACCCCACTCAATAGAGTAAGTGGGGAAAAAAAATGTAAGTTCAATTTTCAGTCTATGAAAGGGGGGTCCAAAATATTTTTGACAATGTTCGTTATAATTTTCAGTGGAAGTACTAATTAAAAGCTACATTCTGAAATTTTTTCAGATTTTTTAAATTGATAGTTTAGAAAATAGAGGGGGGGGGCGCTTTTTTAATGACTTTGGAGAGCAAATACATCGTGATTAAAGTGTTAAAATCAAAAAGTTCTAATAAATTTTTTATTGCATTTTACGAGACCTTTCTAACGACACCACACTCAATGGTGTAGGTGAATTTTTTTTTTTGAAAACACTTCATTTTATGAAAGGGGGGTCTAAAAAATTTTTATTATCAAAAATGGACACGTGTTGGGCACGTACATGATTCCGTAGTCTTTCTACGATTTAAATAAAATTCAAAAATTTTCAAAAACAATTTTTGCTACACTGTTCGTTATAGTTTTCAGTTAAAGTAGATACTAATTAAAAGCTACATTCTGAAAAATTTTCAGATTTTTGGAATCGATAGTTTAGAAAATAGAGGGAGGGGGACGCTCTGATAATGACAATCTCACTAAAGTTTCATCACATTGTGTTAAGCATTCATAACATTTCTCAATATATTCTGGTACTTCCAGTTGATTGAATGAATAAATCGTGGCTGTTATAAGTGCCCAACTGAAATCAGTTACAACAAAGTTAAATGGTAATCCGTTTCTACGTACCGAATATCGGTAAAAGTTTGTGAGAAACGACGTGATGTAATCAGAGTTGTGAACACTTGATGTCATTTGAAAGAACGGTAAAGTCTCCACATTACTTGCGGATGGAACCCGGATGACGCCTGCATAATAGAACACTCTTTTTTCTTTTACATTTAATTTTCTAATGACTGATCCAGTTACGTCTAAATATAATGTAAGCTGTTTATTTTTTCTATATAAATTTATTGCTGCATCGTAAATCCAATCGGGCCAAAATTGAGTATGCATACATCCCCTTATTATATCTTTATACTTGTCTTGCAATGTCAGATCCAACAAATCTGCAGCATCATCTTTATACACATCATTTTGCGCTAATGCCTCCACTCGTATTTGCCTGATAGCAGCATCTGTAGCTAGCCTCGGTGCAGTTTTTATCGTAAGCAAAGCAGTATCGGATTGCAAGAGTCTTTCTTTGCGAAACGCATATGGTTTCTTAAAAAGTAGTTCTCTTTTAGCTTCTGTTCTACGAACTGATCTAATTTGCTTAAATTTGATGCAATCATGTTTTAGATAACCAGTAATAAAGAGATTTGTTTTAACATAATCATCTTCAGAGATCGTATCAAATTCTACAATGCATTTTGCTCTGCGGCAATTTTAATGTATGCATTGTAAGTATATTACAGCGGTTTTATAGTTTATTCTTTTCGATATGATATTCAATTCACATTTATTATAAACCTCACTGATATAATTTATAATATAAGGCGTATATGTTTTCTTAAACGTTATTTTACCATCTACTACTAAAAATAACTCTTTAAAAATAATTTTAAAGTCAAAATTTATTTTAAAATTATTATCTTCGGTATTGGACTTAACGTTGTCAACGATACTGCATTCTACATCTGCATGACGTACTACATCATCAGTATTAGAATATATGAATTCTAAATCATTTTCAACATTACGTTCCTCTGTAGGGATGACATTTTTTTTCTTCAAAATTTCATCAACTTTCTGTTTAATGCCAAATCTATTATCCTTGTAGAGTTTATACATTCTTTGAATGGCACTTTTGTTGTTTGAATTAAAAAACATTTCCGCAGCAACACCAAATAGAGAATTTCTTGACATGCTGTTTAGGTCTTCAACTTCTTTAGCATTATTTCCTAAGAAATTAGCCAAAAGTTCAATGTTCAAATTTGTCTTCTGATGATTCATTATACACTACTTTTAATATTAACACTATAAATAATTCAATTAATACTAAAATCAAAGAATTAATATTAAAACTTAATGTTTGTTATAAGAAAGCACATAACAAACTAATTATTAAAAATAAATAAAATCATCTATTATCGAAATATTTTAAACAATTAACGTTTAAAATCAACGAATCAGATGATGTTTTACATCCTTTCCATTTCCAAAATTGAAACATATTACAAGTGATCTGATTGGCGCTATAGCATTTTGATTATTACATATTTTTGTTATTATTGACTCATTTTAATATTATTAAATAATTAAATTAACATTTAATTAATTAACTAACATAGTTTGCTATTAAAAATCACATAATATATAAATTTATAAAAATTTCTAATAATGAAATTTTAAAACGAACGATCTTATTACAAGTGATCTAATTGGTAATACAATATTTTTAATAATTGCGTATTTGAATTAACGAATCATATACCTTCTTTCAATAACGTGGCTTTATATATCTGAGTACATTACGGATTACGGACATTCTCGAAAACATGGCGTTACCGTGAGTATCTATCTTAAATTTTTAATGAAATTTATAATTATTTTATTATAATTATTAATAATATTTGTATTTTTCAGAAATAATGTTAATATGAACTTAAATAACGATGAGAATATGACGGAAAATGGAGAGTAAGTAAAATTAAAGAATTATGAAAAATTGTACACTTGTTTTAATTGTTCTTTATATGCAGAGCAATTTTTTTTTCTCCAATTTTTACACTTTATTGAGCTCCAAGAAATTTACTTAACTTTTAATAATATTGATAAACTTGTCCTGTAAGAAATCAAATAAGACCAATTTCACACATACCCGGCAGCTGGGAATGTGTGAAATTGGTCTAAGCCTACTTATTTTATAAAATATTTTTCAATTATTAAAAATGTGACTTTGTTTTCTAAACAATTGGATATAATTGTTAATAATTAATTTTTTTCTTGTTTCAGAAATATGAATGATGTGCCGTGAGTATTTATCAACTTTATGATGTAAATAGTAAATGTATTTGTTAATATATATATTTTTTAGAACATACACTACCAGTACTACCACCCAATACAACAATGCCCCACTATATTGGGTGGGGTATTATACTAGGGTGGCTGAAGAGGCTGCGGGGATCCCTGTAAGAGGGGCTGAAGGAGCACCAGTCGCAGGGGTTGCAGGAGCACCGGTCACGGGGGTTGCAGGAGCACCGGTCACGGGGGTTGCTGCAGCACCGGTTACAGGAGTTGCAGCAGCACCGGTTATGGGGGTTGCAGCAGCACCAGTTATGGGGGTTAATGGAAAGATACAAAAACAAAAGAGGCGGAAATAAAAAATGGAGGGGTAAACGAGGGAACGTGTTTCAATTTTATTCATAAAATTGAAACACATTCTTCCATAACAAATTTTGCTAAATTTTTATTATCTTTGCGGTTTTTCCTCCATTTTTCTATGTACTTCGGGACTCTTCTTGTGTTTTTTGGAATTTTATACACAATTACTTTTTGAATTTTTTCCATGTGTTCACACATTAGACGTACAAATCGTGACGCTTTAAAATTTCTTGAACCATCTAAAATAACATGTTTAACCGTGCGAAACCATGCTTCGACAGTCGAGTTAGATAGAAGTCGTTCGTTTTCATTTAATAATAAAGTTGACCAAAAAGGCAGATAAGGCATGTACTTTTTCAAACATTTATCCAAAAAGAGATGACAGTATAAGTCATTCTTTTCTGTGAACTCTTCGTCTACTTTACAATTAAAACGTATAGTCTTGAAGTCTATATAGAATTTACTTTTTTCGTACATTCTTTTTTGATTCATTTTTTTCATCTACATTGTATTCTATATAATGTAAAACAATCAACTTTGTACTTAATAGCTAATAAATAGCTGTTTATTAATAAACAAACATTTAATAATATGATCAGTGTTTTATTTCAACGATATGGTGACCAGGTCTCCGGTTTTGACCCGGAGTCTCAGGGTTTGTATACTGTTTCTCCGGGCTTGGTAAAAATGATGGATACTAAAAAAAGGGTGCAACAGTAATGTTTGAGAAAAAATACCTTAATTTTCGACTCGAAAAACCAAAAATTTGATAGATATATTAAAAAAAATAAGGTCTTCATGTATTAATGCGGGCAATTTTTTTTGTCACGGGGTTTATCAGGGTAAACGTAATCTAAAATCAGGGTTTACATAATCTGAAATCTGGTCACCCTATTCAACGACCAAATATCAAACAGTACGTAGACTTTTACAGGAACGTCTTGAAATATTTGTAACTGATGTACAATTCTGTATTAACATTGAGATTGACATTCATTATTTATGTTCATCCAAGGTGTTATGAATTTCAAAAAGTTTAAGATGATTAAGGTTAAATCATTTCTAAATGGAGTGCGCTTCATAGCATGTAATCAGTTAATAATGTTGTTTACTGAATCCATACTCGTCTTTATCATAAATTAATACATTTATTGCTAATTTCCACATCAAAACTGATTTACAATCGTGCTATATTGCAGTTTGATCGAATTCAGATATATTTTTAGGTTATGATTTCTACATGGTGGGTAATTCAAATTTTACCATAGACAGTAGATAAATCACAGGTATTTGTGAATCGAGTTTTTTTCACCTCATTTTTCAGTTTTTCGCAGATTGTGAAAAATCTAGAAGTCGTAGCGAAAAACCCCAAAAAAATTATTGATCGGCATTAGTTTCTCTATGTATATTTGTAATTTTTAATTTTGCAACATGTTTTTTGTGACCGTGAAATCATTCGTCGCTGGCTTTTTTATGCAGTGTGCAAATTTTGTATACCACTTTTTGACCGTTTTCAAAAATTCTGTTTGTCTAATTGAAAATCTGATAGTGGCGTTTTGTTAAGCTTGTATTTCTACGTATTTTACTGTAATCTCGCAAAAATCACGCAATTTTTACAAGAGTTATACGCATTTAAATGAAATAATTTTTTTGAATTTTTTCAGTTTTTCTTTAATAAAAAAAATGAGGGGGTGATACCAAAAAAGTGAGATATACAAAAGATGCGGCACATAATTTGCTATGTTTTTTGAAATTTTCATAATTATAACGGTGTCCAGTCGCAATTTATCGCGATTCTAATGAACGTTATAATCATTGTTGATTTAATTTTACCATAGACAGTAGATAAATCACAGATATTTGTGAATCGAGTTTTTTTCACCTCATTTTTCAGTTTTTCGCAGATTGTGAAAAATCTAGAAGTCGTAGCGAAAAACCCCAAAAAAATTATTGATCGGCATTAGTTTCTCTATGTATATTTGTAATTTTTAATTTTGCTACATGTTTTTTGTGACCGTGAAATCATTCGTCGCTGGCTTTTTTATGCAGTGTGCAAATTTTGTATACCACTTGTTCACCGTTTTCAAAAATTCTGTTTGTCTAATTAAAAATCTGATACTGCCATTTTGTTAAGCTTGTAGTTCTACGTATTTTACTGTAATCTCGCAAAAATCACGCAATTTTTACAAGAGTTATACGCATTTAAATGATATAAATTTTTTGAATTTTTTCAGTTTTTCTTTATTAAAAAAAACGAGGGGGAGATATCAAAAAAGTGAAATATACAAAAGATGCGGCACATAATTTGCTATGTTTTGTGAAATTTTCATAATTATAACGGTGTTCAGTCGCGATTTATCGCGATTCTAATGAATATAAAAATCATTGTTGATTAAAATTTTGCCATAGACAATAGACTTATGTGAATCGAGTATTTTTCACCTCATTTTTCAGTTTTACGCAGATTGTGAAAAATCTAGAAGTCGTAGTAAAAAACCCCAAAAAAATTATTGATCGGCATTAGTTTCTCTATGTATATTTGTAATTTTTAATTTTGCGACATGTTTTTTGTGACCGTGAAATCATTCGTCGCTGGCTTTTTTATGCAGTGTGCAAATTTTGTATACCACTTTTCCACCGTTTTCAAAAATTCTGTTTGTCTTATTGAAAATCTGATACTGCCGTTTTGTTAAGCTTGTATTTCTACGTATTTTACTGTAATCTCGCAAAAATCACGCAATTTTTACAAGAGTTATACGCATTTAAATGAAATTATTTTTTTGTATTTTTTCAGTTTTTCTTTAATAAAAAAAAACGAGGGGGAGATATCAAAAAAGTGAAATATACAAAAGATGCAGCACATAATTTGCTATGTTTTGTTAAATTTTCAGAATTATAACGGTGTCCAGTCGCGATTTATCGCGATTCTAATTAACGTAATAATCATTGTTGATCTAATTTTACCATAGACAGTAGATAAATCACAGGTATTTGTGAATCGAGTATTTTTCACCTCATTTTTCAGTTTTTCGCAGATTGTGAAAAATCTAGAAGTCGTAGCGAAAAACCCCAAAAAATTATTGATCGGCATTAGTTTCTCTATGTATATTTGTAATTTTTAATTTTGCGACATGTTTTTTGTGACCGTGAAATCATTCGTGGCTGGCTTTTTTATGCAGTGTGCAAATTTTGTATACCACTTGTTCACCGTTTTCAAAAATTCTGTTTGTCTAATTAAAAATCTGATACTGCCATTTTGTTAAGCTTGTATTTCTACGTATTTTACTGTAATCTCGCAAAAATCACGCAATTTTTACAAGAGTTATACGCATTTAAATGAAATAATTTTTTTGAATTTTTTCAGTTTTTTTTTAATAAAAAAAAACGAGGGGGAGATACCAAAAAAGTGAAATATACAAAAGATGCGGCACATAATTTGTTACGTTTTGTGAAGTTTTCACGATAACAACGGCATCTTGTTGTGATGTATTTTAGCATAAACCCATATCTAATTTTCTTAGCGACGGCGCCATAAATCAAACGCTTTGAATGTTGCGTCAGTCTACGCATGCGCATTATTAACTTTTTGTTTCATGTTAAGTAAATTTTGTTTTTTTATTAATTTCGTAAAACCTGGAGGTTATACCCAAAAAATATGCTGCAGATGTGATTAACTATTTCTTTACGGATGTACAACTGTAATAGGGATTTGCAAAAGTTTTTATTTTGGCTGCATTTACATGATTTATCAACTTGCTCGTTTGAAGAATATATGCATTTTAATTAATTGCTACAAACGTTAATACATGCCTTTTTGTTACCTTGACTCTGTGTAATAATTTCGTATTGTTTTATTTGATAATTTTTAAATGATAGTTAATTAAAGTCATCGAAATCTCAATAGTGACTATAAAATGCGTTATTTCTAAAAACGAGGGGGTGATAGCAAAACACTCTTATTTATTTCTAAGACACTATTGTATTGTTAATAATGTGTATAGGTTTCAACAATATCACGGTGGTATTGTTGAAGTTACGGAGGATTTTATTTTTCAGTACGGGTACGGGCTGTTCGATATCAGTCATTATTTCGTAATATTTAAATTACTGTGTGCAATATACAATTAAATAATTTGAATAATTAATCGTACAACATATTAGCAAGTATAGTTTGTTGATAAACGATCTTATTTACTTAAATTACCTATATTTTCAAGAAATTTTATTTTCTGCCAAAAGTGAGGTTATGGTTGATAAAGATGTCAAACCGTTGATGTTTGCTATATATTTGGCAAGAATATTGCTTTATTATCTTAATAACGTTAATTAACATTGTACATATTGTCTAATTAACGTTTAATTAATGATTTTCATTTTACTGATTTTTTTACTTTAAGTTGGTAACCCTACCGTTGCTGTACCGTCGCTATCTTTGCATACCTGGATAAAACCGCGCACAGAAATACAGAGTGAGACAGCATTCGGTCGGCCTAGAGTGCACTTCTCTGTTGTGATTACTTGAACTAAGCGCCACGTGGCAGCCATGTTACTTAAAGAAAATTACTTATCGACTATCATCTGTTCGCTGGATCCACGCTGTGATTGAGGAATAAATAAATCGTCATCCTGAAATACACGAGAAGAGATTCACGCCAATATTTTTGGAGTTTGAAGAAAGAAACGAGTTTTTCAAGATTCATAATCGTCGGACGTATTGTGAAGAAACATATACATACCTGATATGTATTGCAATGATGTTGTGAAGATACGTAATAATGTTACCGGAGTGTCTGAGAACGTAAAAAAATGTACAAAAGATACATGTCACAGTGATGTCGTGAATGTTAATATTAGTAAATCACGTAGAGAAGAGGAAAATACTATGGCTAGGCCATAAAATGCACACCCCTTAAACATAAAAAAATGTAATAATTTATAATATCAAATAAATACGATACAATATAATTGGTGAAACTTAAAAGGATGTTTGAAAAAAATATTGGAGGTAATTAATATTATATAAATATATAAAATGAAGTTTATCACTCATTAAGATTTTTTAGAAAATCAACAATGAATCTTGATATCAATTGATTATTACCGTTTTTATTTAAATTTAGGATGTATTGTAATAAAACAACAATCATTTTAATTTAAAATTTTTATATAAAATATTTTTTTTGTAAAATGTATAAAGTAAATTAATTAATTAATAATAATAATTAGAAAGATAAATACATCCACATATTGCAGCGATAACAGCTGTGTTCACCTGATGTCTAGCAGAGCATTTAAAATGAAACAACAATGTAACGTTTATAGGTTAGGTATATGTACATTATATATTTGTTTTAAAAATGCAAACTTACCAGACTTTATCTTGATTAAAAAGATTGATTGGCTTTGAATAAAATAATTAAAATACAGCACGTATCGATGTACGTGTATTTATATATTAATTAACACAATATAATAATTGTAATACTTGGAATTTGAAGTGACGTATGAAGAAATAGCGCCTTACGGTAATCTTATGAACTACCGAGCAACTACTCTATTTGTAAAAATAATTCTTGTCAAAATATGAATTTTTGTTTAAATAAACTGCAAATTTCGTTACTTCTAGTTATCCAATTTTGTTGAGTTTTAATAGGGTTCTATTCTGATAATAGATGAAGTGAATTCAAAAGGATTGGTGCAAATTTATTTCGAAATGTAGCCTACAGTTCGGCGTTTTTATCAAAAAAGGTGGTTAAATCAACAAATTGAACTTTATTTATATTTTTATAACAGAAAATTAAAACCGATCGATATTAAACTAAGTATAAATGGAGACTGTAATGTTTTCTATCAGAAAATGTAAAAATGTAAGTGGAATACTGAAGAAATTTAAGATATAATGCTCATTTTATCAATTTATATACGAAAAAAATTTTTAGCACGATAATAGAACACACTTCCAAGCAGAGCCTGCTTGGGTGTGCAATATGTTTTATGATAATGGTATAATTAAAAACAGTGATTTGTTTTTATATGATAGAAAGGAAACAATAATAATGCACGTGTCTAAATTTCCAAGATACAATGGTAGATATGATTTAAATTCATTATACGCTTATAAAACATAATCGTTAGGCACCTGATGAGGACTTCTTGTGAAGTCGAAACACGTGTCGAGTGACATTAATTTTGTGGTTAAGGTGTATTTTTAGTTTAAATAAAACATAAAGATAAATCGTTGCTGAATGATAAAATCATAGATGTTTATTTAAAACACCTTATTAAAGAAAAGTCATATTTTATGTCAATTGACTGTGTATTGACGAATGATTTATTTAATAAAAATAATAAATAAAATGTATAATAAAGATGGTAATCACTGGGTATTTTTTATATCAAATAATATTCAACAAATTTTATATTACTTTAATCCTTATTTAAACAACCAAGACGAATATGTAGTAGAGCATGTGCTACTTCAACAAGGTTAAAAGTTCAATCCTAAGGAATTATCATTTAAATGAAGAATGGTCACAAAAATTATTAATTTTTAAATCATTTTCCTCGAAATAAACATTTTTATGCGTTTTTTTAAACCCTCTAGAACAGCGGTTCTCAACCTTTTTTAGCTTGCGTACCCCTTGGAAGTTCATTATCCTAAATTGTACCCCTTATATTAGAAAAATGTTTATAATTTAAATACTCGTACTTGTTATTATTTTAAACTTGTTCTAACACTAAAGAAATAACAATAACGTGTCAAGGAGTGTTCCCAAAATGTTTATTAATGAAAACTAAACGATTTTTACAGATACATAATTAAATTTTTGACACAACAATTAAAAAAACGTTGAAAATTCGGTTACATTAAAAAATATTTGAAAATTAATTGTTGAAAGTAGGTATTGTGATTTGTAATACAAAAAAATAACGTTGAGTGTCACTTCTGTATATTTATTATTCTGTAATTTAATGTGAAAAGTTACGTAACAGCGGAAAACTGAATCGAGACGAGAGGAGAAAGTTATATTTTTAACATCGGCCATTACTCATTTTTTTTCGCGTACTCCTAGGGTTGAGAATCGCTGCTCTAGAAAGAGTATTTTTCTGTCAAATTCAATATTTGTGGTCCCGATCGATTTGTTTAAGTGTCCCCAATAAATATCAACCATAAAAACACCCCATCGATTTAGATGTTGAGAAAAATTGAAAAAAATCTTGAAAACGGGATTTTCACCCTTCAACCCCTTTTTTAAGGGTGTTGCACTACTTTTCGCTATTTCGTGTTATTTTTTTCGAATTCTACGCCCCAAAATCTATCAAATCAAGTATAAAATTGCTTGCCCTTAAAAGTTCGGATGTTGGCACTCTTCACTGCACCCTTGACTGGGGTTAACAGTTTACTTAAAAAGTATTGATTATACGAAAAAAGTATAAATACCTTTTTTATGTAGAATTTCATAAGCTACAATTTTCTTCATAAAAATTTTCCTCGAAAAATTGATCTTGAGATATTTGCAAGAAACTAGAATTTGCCCCTCTTTACCCCCTAAAAAACAAAAAGCCGTCACCCAAATTAAGGGTACTTTTTAGGGTACCATATGTTAAGGGAATCAAAATAAAAGTCTCCACCAAAATTCAACTTGGTCGGAATTATTTCTTAGTCGACTACTGTAAAATAAATTAACAGGAACTGGGACCTATAATGTAGTTATATCAAATAATATACAATTTGTTGTTGTTTGTTGTTTTGCTACTATTTTATTGTTTATTTACAATACAGGACTGTACAGCAACACATTTATTCACATACACATTGAGATACTATATTGTTGATTTGTTACTAAATATTGTTACTTGAGAATATATTTGTTTTGCTACAAAATTTTATTTGATTTGCTACACATGATAATTGTACACAAGAAGATATTGTAATGTCCGCTCCTTTTTAAGGTTGTTCAAGGTTATATACCACACACACATACACATATTTTGAGATATATTTTAAATTATTTACAAAAGCCAATAATTTAAGTAAACTAATAACATGTGCTCTTGAGATGTGTCCCTTTTCCACTTGCAAAAGTATATTCATAAAACAAGCCATAAATATTAGTGGTAATGGTCAGTCATTCCGGTTAACATAAAATATATGCGAAACCGATATGACCGGACCTCACAAGAACACTCAATATGTCACGTCAGTGGACTAAAAAATCTCTAACTACTTTTTTAAGTCTATTGCCTGGGCTATTAGTCAAGTTATTTACATTTTTAATTCCATAAATGCATTGATTTTCTGATCAAAAAAACAAACATTTACAACTAAAATTCAAAACAAAGTAGGCTTATTTTCTTAACAAATAATTTAAAAAAATACTAACATCCAATTTGAACATTTATTGAATTAATTTAAGGTTTTGGATGTTGATAAATTTTAGAGCCAAAGGAGTCCCAACCGAATCCGTTTCTTCAATACACAATAACCAAGAATTGTGAAATTCTGGCATTAATAATAATTGTTCCGCTTGTAGTTTATTGGCCGTAATCTTTGCTGGTTTTATGCTTTCACATACTTTTGGATCCCATCCCAATCATTTTCACTTATGTAAGAAACTTGTGATGAAAAATCTTTGTAATTTAAAAGTGACACCAACATATCATATGTCGCATAGACATAGAGATATAGACAGCGCATTCGTATTTAACATAATGGTGTAACATGGGTGTAACATTTGTTCTGTAAGTGAGAGAGAGATGCAATTCGTTTGGAAAATAACATATATGATTTCCAAACATCTTCTGTCTCTCTCATTTGACACGGCTCTTTTTACGAGTCAGATGCGCTGTCCATTTCTTTATGTCTATGATATGTCGAATGTCATCGTGTGACAACATCTAATGTTGGCTTGGGAATATTTGGCCTTAATTTTCGCACACTGTACATCACACTATCTTTATAGTCTTTATTATATTTAACGGCCATTCTTGCTTTGGCAATTAGTTTTCCAATATTCACATATTTTATAGCGTCATTATGATTATCAGTGAGTCAGTGAGGGCACTTCCTTTTATATATATATAAATAACTAGGAGGCTAGCTATTCATTTACGTTTTAAACTATACAATTTCTCAAGATATTTCTCTTACTCTTACAATTTCTAATATTTCTTTGAGAACTTTGTATAACTCACAAACATCATTTATTGTTGTGGGTTATGAAGTTAAGATGCATGAGTAGTAGAGTAAGTATTAGTATAAGTAGTAATAGTTCAACATTATACATTTCCCAATAAAACAATTTTAGGCATTATTTCTATATCACACTATAATATAAACGTGTATGTTTATATGTATATATATATATATGTATGTCGCCCCGAAATGTTATTTTTATAGACTCTGGAATTACCCGGCCGATTTTGATAATTTTTTTTTCGTCATGTAGCTTGACTCTTTTTTCAGTCAATAGGCTAGATTTCATTTCTTAGTTATGAAAGGTCTGTGAACTGTGATTTTTTTCCGAAAAAGTACATCGAAATTTTACTGAAAAAACGATGATTTAGCTGGTTCGAGTGTCGGCTTTTGTTTTTCAGACAGTGTGATTGTCGTTTGAAAAATACTATTTTTACGATAATTTGCTAAATTACAAGATATCACTGTTGTATTTTGTTTATATCTGTCAAAATATGACATTTATAAAGAAGAAAACACATGGATTTTTATTGACATTTTCATAAAAAACACACTGATAAATTACTTGATTAATTTTAAAATGTTAGTTTTGTGAATCTATTATAATTTCTACGTAAAATAGATTTTGATTGAAATTGTTAAACGAAGAAATTCTAAACAGCTGTTTTTTATCTTATATACGTCAGGAGCGTGGAAAGAAATGTTATTTTGTACATTTTGATTAAATTGCTTATAAATTAAATTTTAACCAAAATTGATTGGTAATTTGATGTAATTAGTATAATTATCTATAGATGATATTAAAAAGTATAATGTCAGGAGCGGCGAATTAAAAAAATATTTAAAATCTTTTTTTCTAATTAGTTTAAATTTGACAGATAACAGATGACAGGGAATGTTCTAGAAGGTTTTCTATCGTTTTCTATTAGGAGTGAGAAAATTTTTGATGACGTTAAATTTGATAGTTCCAAAATTACGTGGTTTTTTACATGTGACATATTTTTTATGTTTGTAAAAAAATTATTTTGAGTGAAATTGTTGAATTTTTTTTAATTGTTGAAATTATTCATTTAAATCAGGGACGGTGTTTCAAATATTTTTAAATTTGTGTTTTTTTAATGAAATTGTATAAAAATATAATTTTTAATAGTTTTGTTGATGTAATTTATTCAAAATTTCACATTTAAAAATAATAATTAAGTCAGGGGCTGGTGTCGTTTTAAATATATGAAATTTTTGGGAACTGTCACATTTCGTAACGATTGTAAAAACTTAAAAAAACATTTTTTATAGTTCAAAAATATAAATTTCATAAAAATATGAAAATTATAATATAGATCAGTAGCGCCTATAAAAAATTGTTTATGAATTATTATTTTTTTGAAAGTTTTGAGATTGATTTATTAATTTTTTTTTTAAATTATAATTTAGTCAGGGGCGTTGCATGAAAATAGTTCAATTTGTTATTTTTTAAAAGTGCAATGTTTTTAAATTTATTTAATAAATAACAGTACATTTTAGGTTGTGTAATTTATACATGTTTCATTTAAATCAGGGACGGCGTTTCAAATAATTTTAAATTTGTGTTTTTTTAATGAAATTGTGTATAAATATAATTTTAAATAGTTTTGTTGTAGGTGATTGATGCAATTTATCCAAAAGTTCATATTTAAAAATAAATAAGTCAGTAGCGTCTCAAAATTTTTTTTTAATTGTTCAAAAATTAGAAATTTCAAAAAAATATGAAAATTATAATATAGATCAGTAGCGCCCCAAAAAATTATTTATGAATTATTATTTTTTTGAAAGTTGAGATTGATATATTAATCTTTTTTTTTTAATTATAATTAAGTCAGGGGCGCGCATGAAAAATAATTAAAATTGCTATTTTTTTAAAGTGATGTAGACAAATTAATTTTGATTAAAATTGAACAAAAATTAAAAACTTCAGGAATATATAAAAATAAAAAGTTAACCATTTAATAAATAACAGTACATTTTAGGTTGGGTAATTTATACATGTAATATGATTGAAAATTGTAATATTGATATGTGATTATCACCGCCAATTTAAGAAATAAAATGAGTATCAGCAAAAAGATTGGAAAATTATTATATTATACACATACGAGGGTCGCAGACCCGAGTAAATTTGTGATTAGGTAATTTGTACTTGTAAAATTACTGAAAATTGTAATATTGATTATCTCCGCCAAATGAAAAAATTAACTATCAAAAAATTGTGGAACGAGTATGATATATACACATACGAGGGTCGCAGACCCGAGTAAATTTGTGTAAAAAATATGGCGTCAAAGGGGGTTGGGGCGCGAAGCGCCCAGGGGCACAGCCCCTAGTAGGTATTATATCAATTCAGATGCCATTATATTCCAAAATTCGTTTCCTCCTAATCGTCGACGTCCTACTTTTTCTAGAATATAATCCACGATTGTTTTATCTTCAGCAGGTGTATATGGTCTCATTTTTTTTATATAGGCCAAATTTAATTAAAAATATCTGCCGTGTGCCACAGGACTTTCTTATACATAATAATGACAGTGAACATTGTACGTGATTTTTATTTTATTGAAGGATATTTCTGACAAACTAATAAAAGATAGGATAAAATGAATGAGATACAAACTATAGAAATATCATTACATATATACATTATGCATAGAACTTTAGAGCATATACCTACTAGAGGCAGCCTTTCCGTCCGCCGTGCGAACAAGCCTTCGAGAGAGAAAGCGCCACAACGATACATTCTATCTTTTTCACTTTTCTTCTCTGTTGTGAACCATTTTAAATGTAATTAAAAACGGATACTTATTAAAAAAAATTATTTGTCTACATAAGTCGTTAGGGATAGGTACATCAATCAAGAAACCATTAATCATCAAATGTTATTTCTCTTAACTTACACAAATCCTTTTCTAAATATAATTTATTCCAAGCACAAAGTGTCCAAACTTTAACAAATTTGTACCATTATGTTTCAGCAAATATTTTACAATGAGATCTATACAATAAATGATATATACGATAAATTCAAAACAGTTTACAGTTGAAAGATAAAGTTTAGACACTTCATTTTCAGACAGTTACCATTCATCTGACGTGGTTATTGTTCTATAAAAAAAAAAAACAATTCTAATATAACTCAAACAATTAATATTTAATTACATACGGTGTTTCTACTGCTGACGTCACAGAGGCCGCAGCCTCCACTTGCATATTAATTCTAAATAAAAATACTTAATTATTTTGATTGGCGATTATAAGATGTTTTTATCAACTGTTTAAATATTTCAAAACCTCTCGATTGTTATTACTAAGAGTTGATTGTCAAGTTATATTCAGCATTCTGCTATATGATGGCATCAGTAATTCAAAAATTCCATTACACGACGACTAATGGGACACCTACCACGGTGCCGACTTAATGTTAATTGATGAATTTAAATACGCAGAAATCTAGCAGTCACGGTGGTATTATGGTAGAGATAGGGGAAGGTCGATAGTTAAAGCTGTCGGTACATCGTGGAATGGAACGGTCATGCAACGAATGATCATATAGCAGAGTGCTGAGTGTGTACATATAGATTTGTGCACACTCGATCAGATCAATCAAACTTAAATCAAAATTAACTGTTATTTTAAACAATGCAAATAGTTTCTATTGTAAGAACATCTCACAATTGTTTTTAACAATCAAACATTTCGATTGTAAAATGAAAAGGCAAGATAATTTTTAATTCGATTATTTTAATGGATGGCTGACTGTTTTGACTGTAAAAACTTCACAATCACCCATTAGTAGGTATTATATCTAACGAAGATCATCTAATATTGTTTGAAAAATAAATTAATTTGGATACATAAATAATTTATTCAATATCTTAACTATAAATAAATTGTGTAAAAATAAGAAACATATTTCGTAAAGAGCTCAATACAAGTTTAAAATGACTGATAGTTTTGGTCTATAGAACACAATAAAGCAAGTGATACATTTACTTTGTTATTTTATATAATTATTTAATTCTACTTACTCGTTCATTTGGTTTATATTAGTATTCTCGTTTCTGAAAATTATATATTAAATAATTTAGTAATAAAACTTAAGTAATTATATGATTTTTTTAGTACTTACGTCTCATCCATTGTAAACAACATCCAAGCCCAATACGAAATGACAAAATCGACAAAGAAAAACGTTATCGAAAAAAAAGATTCAATGTGATTCGTTGGTTCAAAAACAAACGCAACGTATCCAATAATGAAAAATAAAGTAAACAGCGCCAATCAGATCTCTTGTAACAGATGATTTTAATTTATTTGTTAAATAAATGTATACAAGTTTGATTGTATTATTGTATATTATTTGTATCTTGTTTAATATGTATACGAGTTCGATTGTATTATTGTATATTACTTGTATACCCGTGACCAGTGAGGAGCTGGGTGAGATAATAGTTTATCTCACCGTGCGCGCGTCCCGTCCAGGCGGCAACATTCTCGTAGTCCACCTCCCTCTGGTCTCTCCTTCCCAGCGCTCTTGCCATCGTCGCATGGTGATTTCCCTGGCCTCTGCCGTCGCGGCGTCTTTGCCGATGTCGGCCATTTTTTCGTAAATGAACTTTCTTTCTGCCGCGAGGAGGTCAATGTGAATCACCCCCGCTACTACAAGGACAGTTGGTTCTGAAACGGTTCGGTACGAGCTGGCTATCCTAAGAGCTCCTCTTCTCTGTACCGAAGTCATTTTCTTTCTATATTTCACTTGCTGGAGAGCGTCAGCCCATATCTCGCTGCCATACTGGAGGATGGAATGCGTGACCAACACGAGAAGTTTTCGTTTGCTTGCCGATGGACCTCCGATGTTCCTCATGAGTCTACTTAGGGCTGTCGTGACTCCGGCTACCTTATCGTTTGTGTGTCTGATTTGCTCCCAGAATGTCAATTTCGGGTCGAGCCTTATCCCCAGGTACTTCACCGCCCCCTGCTTCGGATCGTATCCGGGCCGACATACACATCAATGGTTGTGGGGATCCGGCGCCTGGTCAGTATATACATAAGTATCTACATACCCTACAGTAATTAATACATTAGTCACTTTGACTTGTGAACAACTCAAACATACGACATTTAATATCTATATTTTATATTATATCTTTAAAATGATTTACTAATGATGTATCCCCATCAAGTATCATTTGGTCAGTTATTACGTACTTTGTTTTGTCAAATAACATCTTAAAATATGTTATAATAACTATCAACCAGTTTGTCAATTCCTCGCTATAAGTTTTACCAACGTTATAGACTCCAACTAATGTAAGGAATTAATATTGGTGCTAACAATGTATTCACTTTCTATAAAATTCGGTGTGATACATAAGTTCTAAACACACTAATATACGCAGTACTAAAACTATCATCTATTTCTATATAGGCAGAGCTGTGCATAAGTACAAAAAAAATTTACATAAGGACAAGTACAATTATACTTTACAAAATAATGTACTTATAAGCAGACCCGGATTTAGACATTTGCCGCCCGTAGGCAATGTCGAAAATTTCCGCCCTCTTATTCAAAATAAATATTTTATTTGAACAAAAATAAAAAAAGTATATTATATCGGATAAGATCCTTAGATACTGTTTTTTTTAGGTTTATTAAGTTTACTTAAAAAATGTAGACTTTTTTTTAGGTTCCGCCAAAATTTTCCGCCCCTTAATTTTTGGCACGTGCCTACACTGCCTGCATGGTAAATCGGGGCCTGCCCAGAATACTTGAAAACCCGTGCATCGTGCACTGATCCGGGAAAACTGCAATTCAAAATCTCATCCACTTTATCATTGCAAACCAGCTGCAATTCGAAAAAAATCAATCTTCATTTATTATATAGAATTTGTGCATTTATTAATTAAACTCATACATATCTTGTCCCGCTATTTTCATAAATGTTAATACATTATTGAAAATCCTATGTTTAACATTATGTATTTTGGAAGCCCATCTCTGTAATGTAGATATGCCTGGATATTTCAGATAACTTCTAAGAAAGCTGTAGCACTGTTTACTGAAATATCGCAACGTGAATGCTGTTCCATTTTACTTTTTGTTTTCTCAATAATATTATATCTAATTAAGATTCACTAAAATTTCTTTAAATGTTTGTCTCATATTTAACATATTATTTCGAGAGCAATTTTTTATTGTTGTTTCTAAATCATCAACTTTTTTAAAAAAAATTTTTAACACCAATATTAATATTAAACTGTTCTTTCAGGAATAATAACGAATTATATTTATTTTCAAAATAATTTTCTTTATTTGTAATAGGAACAGAATTTTCTAGGGCAGGATTTTTTGTTTCAGGATTTTCTTTAATGAAAATATATTTTTGTGGAACATAAAGTTTCTTGAACTAATAATTTCTGTTGACGTTTTTGATCTTCATTATTTATATTCAAAATATTGGGAGTAATATGATCGGTTGTAGAAGTCAATTTTAAAGATGGTACAGCTGAAAATAATATTACATGATATTAAGTTTTATTTTATTACAAACAGGTACTTATATAAAAATAGATCGAAAAATTAAATAATCAGAATTAGAGATGTAAAGGAACAAGATGTTTTGATTATTTGTAATATGTAATTGTATAACCATGGCAAAGATGATTACTCTTGTATAACTGATGTTTTCTTAATGTTGTCTATTTTAAGTACAAATTAGAATAGGTAAATAAAGTAGTATTTTGATTTTCAGTGGAAATAGGAATGGTCATTATTATATAGGAATATTATATATCTACTTAGATTTTTAATATTGAACGGAAGGAATTTGTACAAAATAGCACGCCGTATCTGTAGAGTAAAAAATTAATAATAATAATGATCTTTATTGTTATTGTACATAGTACGTAAATTGCGTCGAATTACAAATTAAAATTTACATTGAAATTACAATAAAAATTAAAAAAACATAATATAAACATAAAAAAATATATTTAAAATATTTAAAATTTACCCTGACAATTCCTATTCAACAAATTCTCTTAATGAGTAAAAATTTCTCACATAGAGCCACTCTTTCAACCTATTTTTGAACTCTTTAACTGGTAGTTGTTTAAGTTCTTGGGGCAGTCTGTTGAACAGTCTTATGCAGCTATTTACAACCCCATTGAGTACATAGTTTTTTTTGGTGTTGCTTATTACGAGGTGTTCCTTTTTCCTTGTATCATAACCATGCTCAGGCAAATATTGGTGAAACAAGCCTTGGTTGCTCTTCACAAAAGAGGTGCACTCGAAAATGTAGATATCAATGACCGTTAGCAGTTTCAGTTCTTTAAATAAGTGTCTACAATGTTCTTTCGGTCCGATACCCAACATTGTTCGAATACATCTCTTATGGATCTTAAGTAATTTGTCAATATCCGGGTGTCCTCCCCAAAACATTATTCCATAACGAATATTTGATGTTACATAGGCTTGATAAACCTGAACTAGGATATCCAGAGACAGGACACCTCGTAAAGATCCCAGCGCAAATATATATTTCGATGTTTTTTTTGCTATGTACTCAATGTGGTGTCTGCCAGCAAGACTATTGTCCAGCATTATACCCAAGAATCTAACACATTCAGCCACCTGTATAGTTTCCCCGTCAGATAGATGTACGTTTTTAATTAACTTATTTCTGAAGCACAATGCCTGCGTTTTGCCTACATTTAGTTTAAGGCTGTTTCTTTCAAACCAAGCCTGTATCTCGTTCACTGTTAAGCTGATTTCCTTCTGAACCAGATGATACTCAGGTCCATGAAAAATTATGGTGGTATCATCAGCATATAAAACTATTTTATTTTTAGTGGATATATTCACTAGATCATTAATGTACAAGACAAACAGCAAGGGACCGAGTACAGACCCCTTCTAAATTAATTTTGTGTACCATAGATATTACTCTGTTCACATATGAATTTTATTAAATTGTCATCAATAAAGTATCGGAAAAAATCATAGGTGTGCTCAAATCCTTTATAAACTACGAACTCTTGAATTTCAAATTTTCTTGGTCTAGATTAAATTTTTTTTTACTCCACAAAATATTTCTATATGTCACCTTACTTGTGCTCAGATGCGCCGTTTCTTCAATACCTTGAGGTTCGTTTGTGTCCTTTTCAGGTTCATTTTCCAAGTTATCGTCATCCATTCTAACATTACCACTCAAAACAAAATCATCGTCGCTGTCATCATCAAAGTCGAAATCATCTTCGCTGTCTTCAAAACTGTTCAAAAACTCAACTAACTCTTGGTCTGTAAAAGGTTGTCGAGGATTTTTTTTCTTTCTGGTCATCCTAAAAATAAAATAAAATAATCAAAAAAATAAAACAAGTACTATTATGACTCATTATACTTATGGTACATATACAGTGAATGCATATTGAACATTCTTACAGTGTTACAGTACAATATATACTACAAATGCATGATGTAGCAAATTTGCAACATAGCTTATATAGACATTATTTACTTGAATATTATAATATAGCATATAAAAACATAAATTATGGCAAAATCCCTTACCTAGTAATATAGAAAAAAAAATTGTTTAAATTTATTATACAGGCTGAATCATATCACGTGGAACATACTTGAACAGTTAATTGAAAAAAATATTTCAAGCAAAAAAGTTCATATGAAAATGTGCCCGGAAAATCTTCATAAGGGAGCTACAGACTCTCAAAGATTTTGCCTAAAATTAGGTTTTATTTAATATCTTAAGACCCCATTATGTTACAGTAACGAAAATTGATATCCGGATTAATATTATTACATGTTATCGATTTCCAGTATCAAACAATTATTATTTTGACCAAGGCTGTATGAAGTCTGAGGGTTCTTTGGTTTTTATCTAGTATTTTTTTGTTCCTAATTTTGTTTACTATGTTTGGCACTTTTATAAAGTCATATGACACAAAATACATACAAATTTACTTTGTTAATTTATCATAAGATCAACCGTTTACTAAAAATACGATGGTAAAGATAATTTTGCAGAATTTAACTTAATACGGATGCTTCAAATTACACAAAATTAATTTTTTATTGTTCTATAACTAAAAACAAGAAAAAAAGTTTATATAAATGTTCTTATATAAACTTATGTACCTACTTTTCTAATTTGACTGAAAAACGATACTAAAAATTGGAATCTGTTGATAAGGATGCATTTTTGGAAGTATATTTACATAAACTTTTTTTCTTATTTTAAATCCTAGAACAAGAATATACATTCATTTTGTGTAATTTCAAGCATCCGTATTAAGTTAAATTCTGCAAAACTATCTTTACCATCGTATTTCTCGTAAACGGTTCGTCTTATGATAAATTAACAAAGTGTATTTATGTGTATTTTGTGTCATATGACCTTATAAAAGTGCTAAATATCGTAAAAAAATTAAGAACAAAATAATACTAGATAAAAACCAGAGGGCCCATAGACTTCATACATCCCTGATCTAAATAATTATTGTTTGATACTGAAAATCGATAACACATATTAATACTAATTCGGATATCAATTTTCATTACTGAAACGTAATGGGGTCTCCAGATATTAAATAAATTATAGGCAAAATCTTTGAGAGGCTGTAGCTTCCTCACGAAGAGTTTCTGGACACATGTTCATATCAACTTTTTTGGTTGAAATATTTTTCTCGGCCAACTGTTCAAGTTTGTTCCACCTGATGTGACTCACCCTGTATATTCACTCGATTTTGATGCCACAAAAAAAAAAACAATCACACCATGTGGAAACTAAATGTGTAACAAACATATTCAAACACTGGCTGTGGGCACTTGAGCGCTATCAGTGGATCATTGGTGAACTACACACATAGAAACAGTATGTAGCAATATTGCTACAATATGGTACAGGCAATTATCTGAATATTTGTATGATTAATAGTAGTTTTTTAGGTTTGTAGCAAATTTGCAACAAGATGAAATGAAGGGTTAGAGTTACGTGGTACAATTACTGATAATACAATAGCTGATATTGTAGAGAATTGTCGTTTAATAGAATCTATATGTTTTGGATGTTATGTTAATAGATCCCCGTGTAACAAGTGAAGGTTTGAAGAGATTGTCAGAACTACAAAAATTAACTAACATCTACATATATGTCAGGAATAGAACAGGTTACTGTTTTATATTTGTTTTATAAACATTCAAATTTAATTAATACCAACTGAATTATTTATATATTAACTTCTATTACTAACTTTACAGATTAATATAAATGTTATTTTTACAGATAAATGATGAAGTTTTAGAAACATTGGCAAGTAACGGAAAACTAACTCATGTTACAGACAGAGTGTAACGCACTTTTTATAGTGGTACAGTAATGTTTTCCCAAGCTCAGTGGAGAAGGGGGGTCAGTAACTAAAAAAGATGGTTAATTATTATTTGGTATTAGATAGAGGTTAATTTGGGTGCCACATGGTTTATGCCCTCAAAGGCGAACCATGGACCTATAATACCCAGGTCTTAATTCTATGTGAGTGTAAAACAAAACAAAAAAATTGTATGACAAAATAGCGAAATGAATATAATTTCAAAAATAATAAACTGTTTATATCAAATATAAAAGTATATATGGGCCTTTCGGCGTCTTATATCTAGGTAAACTGAAAGTCTCTACTTAAACTCGGAATACAAAATGGGGGGTAAGGTTACACAAAATGGCGGATGTACTTTAATTATTTTTATTTAAATCGGCTTTTATTTAAACCGCGCACTACACTCGATTGAATAGACGGTACGTCGGTTACAAACAACAAAAATAACATAGCTACTTAACTCGGTAGCAGCAGAGCACGGCTCACGTTATTACTTCTCTCGAAAGGACCGGGTTAGACCTCCACACCTCGTCCTGTTTCCTCCAAAGGCCGGAAAGAGCAGTGACTCCCAAATATTGGTGAGTGAGGGATAGGGCCACCAATTTCCTCGCTCAGTACTTTACTCTTCTCGATCTATTGTCGGCACGTTTCCGTACGTCTTGCTTCTACCCTGTTCGTGACTAGTCTCTCCTTTAAAACCACGTTCTCAGTTATCAACGCGTTATCGGCGGACAAGTTGTTATCGACTCTCTGATGACGCGCAAGGTCGTTTATACGTAAACGCATATACATTTGTGAATGAAAGGTGGTTGTATTTACATACAAAAGAAAAGAAATGTTAGAACAATGTACACATTTACAACAGCTAGATATAGAAGGTTGTAATATAACAGAGACAACAATGAATAGAGTACTTGCAAAGGGTATTCTCTATGTAGTTTATTTTGATGTAGAATTAGAAGTAAATCATTGAAATGTATAGACCGGGCTCTTGATGGAGTTGAGTGTGCAAAATATGAGGACCGCATTCTGTGCATAGTTTTGAAAAGCTTGCAGATTATAATTTTGGATGTTGCCAGAGGTTTATTGGTCCATTTAGTTTTTACACTCATCCCCTTAAAAATTACCCAGGAAATAGATGTTTTTACTATGAAAAAATTCCGACCAAGCTGGATTTTGGTGGAGACTTTTATTTTGATTCCCTAAACATACCCTTGCTTTGGGCGACGGGTTTTTGTTTTTTTTTTTAGGGGGGAAATTCTAGTTTTTTGCAAATATCTCAAAAATGATATATTTTTCTAGGAAAACAGTTATGAAGAAAACTGTAGCTTATAAAATTCTACACAGAAAAGGTATTTATACTTTTTTCGTATAATCAATACTTTTTAAGTAAACAAAATTGTTTTACTTGTACAGAGTGTATCAAAACTTTGAACCTATTAGCTTTTAAATAATATCGTATAATCAATTTCGAACAAAATAACCTGGACTAGTGAAAAGTAGTGCAACACCCTTAAAATGGTTGAAGGGTGAAAACCCAGTTTTCAAGTTTTTTTTTTAATTTTTCTCAAAATCTAAATCGACGATGGGGTCTTTTTATCGTTGATATTTATTGGGGACACTTAGACGAATCGATTTTATATGAAGTACAAAAATGATATTGGACACGTTAAAAAGTTATCTAACAATTAAGTTCGTAATTAAAGCGAAATTTTTAGATTTTCGAATATTGTGGGGGATCCTTAAGATTTAGTGAAAAATTAACAATGATACAAAACAATCTTCTAAGTAAGAATTCTAAAATAAATAAAAGAAAATTGAAATCGGATGATTAGGAGCTTAGATAAAGCTAATTTTATGACATCAGTAGTTTTTTTTTGATAGTCCATATAACAATGTTCTACACGGATTTTAAAGTGGCTCTCTATCTGAAAATTTTTCTTTTGACCTTATGTATAATCACAGAAAGTGGCATACCCCAATCAAAAATTGCAGCGTTTTGGCTTTATTTGCCACGTACCAGACGTACTAGAAGGGCGAGGAAAAGGGACCAACAATACTCCCAGCAACATGTTTTTTTTGTTTGTTTGTTGTCACAGGTAAATGAATTTGAGCATAGTTGCCGGTCCTCACATTTTGCATACTCAACTTCTTTGGCGCCTGCACTATATACCTTCAAACGAAAAAAAAGACGATGTGAGATAAATTTCGTGTTTTTTCGGAAATTTTTCGTTTTTTTTTTCGGGTAAAAAAATCACAACTCGGAAACTAATCATGATTAAAAAATGTAGCTAATCAGTTCGGCAGATATTTAAATAAATAATATATAAAAAACAGACTCGTGATTTTCGCTGCCGCAACAAACACCTTTTTATTCCCCACCCCAATCACTGCTTATTTTTCGCGTCGGTCTGTCGGAGCCTTTATTCGCTGCCGCTGCGAATAATTCTCGTCGGTCTGTGGGAAGCTTAACGATGGAAAATTTCGGAGTAAAATGGTTTTTTGCTAATATCTATAGTAAGCTATGAAAATTTTTTTAAATGTAAATGCACCAATGAACTGTTCCCTCTTAAAGGTATTTTCTTTCATTTAATCGAATGATGTCATCTGGTATTTAGACACCCTGTATAGTACATGTCATGTATGTGTAAAAAAGTAAAAATACATCAGCTTCCAAGGTGCGGGTGACCCAGAATCCTGAGTGGCGACAATGGATGCGTTATGGTTTATATAAGACAGTTGATGTGTTGGTGATGATAGTGGAAGCAATGTCTGTGAGTTCACCTAGTTGGCAGCGAACATCAGTTGTGGCGGACTCGGTGGAGATTTAATACACAACTTAATAATTAATTAATTAAATTTAATCAATGTTTATTATTTTCGCGTTTTTACCCTCTGCGCTCACACTGAATAAAGGTTAGCTCAAATAAGCCAATACTATGATTTACTTCAGGAATCAATACCGGATATTCTAATGCTTCTTAAGGTTTCAAACATAAATTATGTAGAATGCAACATACTAAGATATAATACGGCATGAGATCTGTTCTTCTCATATGTATTTTATCTAATACAACTGTCTATCGTACTTTTAATAAACCGATGGAATGTTCCACCACTATACGAGCTTGAGAATGGATCGTATTAAAATGTATTTCATCTATAGCAGTGGTTTCCAAACTTTATGTAACTACGCCTCCCTTTTAAAAAAATTAATCTCTGGCGCCTCCCCTCCCCTTTATTTCATAAAATTATACAGACATATTTTAAAAAGGTATAAAATGTATTTTTTTTGCGTATAAAATTTATTTTTAATGCGATGAATATGCTTGTTTATTAGCACAAACTTCATTAGATCTAGGTCTTATTAAGGGGAATGATTTCACTCTGAATTTTTTTTATGATAATTCTATCAGTTTTGCTTTTTTAATAATATTTGTCAGTCAAAAACTACACAGTGACGTCCCTTTCAGAAACAGATAGTATGTATATGTATACAAAAATAATGTTATAAAAGTTTATTTATAATTATGTATTTTTTATCTATAAACCTTAAAATGTGATGTCATAAAAATTAAATTTCTGTTAAACTTTTCGCGCCTCCCTTTGCACTAGTCCACGCCTCCCCAAGGAGGCGCGCCTCCCAGTTTGGAAATCACTGATCTATAGTATCAAATATCCATTGTCACGATAAGAATACCAAAACATTTTCTTGATTGGTATAAGCAGAATTTGCCAAAATATGTGAATCAGGAATAAAAAATTATTCATTACACTTATATTGAATCCCAGAATACTTGAAAACCTGTGCATCGTGCACTGATTCGAGAAAACCGACATAGCAATTCAAAATCTCCAATTTATCATTACAAACAAGCTGCAATTCGAAAAAAAATCAATCTTTATTTATTATGTAGATATACATAGTTTTAACTATTGTTTTGAATTATACAATCAATTGATAATAAATTTTTTATATTATCTTTAAAAGTATTTCAGTGATATCTGATTAACAGATAATTGTCTATTTGGAATTATCATCTCTCATACATTACCAAATGCCATTGTAATTTAAAACATATTTGTATATTTTAAAATTTCAACTGACGCCTCTTTTGGGATATATCCATAGAAATGATGAAAGTAACATTACATTAAATATCGCTGCCATCAAGTTTAGTAAATACACAGGTTGCCTCATTAGCTTTTACCAATCAGTCTGGGCATCCCAAATGACGTCATACGAAGCTACATATGTTATGATTGGACACATCAGTCCCTCTCCTCATTTTGGCACCCCAGATGATGTATTTATCTTTCTCGAGCCGAGTAATTAGACTATCTTATACTTTACATACCTACATTATCCTCAAAAAATTATAATTTTTTTTCCCTAAAGTAGTACTATTTTGTTTCTTTTGAGTAAATAAAAATGTCAGTACTCCTTCCGCAGTGAGTAAGGTTGAAGTATTTAAGTTCTTTTACTGCCAAATCTGTCGGCTTTAATATTTCAACTAAAAATTACCAAAATATTAAAGTCCTTTTGAAGGGTGAAAACCCCATTTTCAAGATTTTTTTCAATTTTTCTCAAAATCTTAATCGATGACGGGGTGTTTTTATGGTTGATGTTTATTGGGGATGCTTAGATGAATCGATCGGGACCACAAATATTGAATTTGACAGAAAAATACTCTTTCTAGAGGGTTTAAAAAACGTAAAAATATTTATTTCAAGGAAAAAATTTAAAAATTAATAATTTTTGTTCAAAACAAAATTGGTCTCAAATTGTTCCTGAAGTTCTATAGAATACTGATCAACCATAATTTAAAAAAATATTTATATTTTAATCAAATAAAATTAATAAAAAAAAATTACGTTACCTACCTTTAAACATTAGCGATTTTCATTGGTTAAAATATTAATATTTTTTAAAGTTATGGTTGATCAGTATTCTTTAATACTTCAGGAATGATTTGAGATCAATTTTATTTGAACAAAAATTATTAATTTTTAAATTTTTTCCTCAAAATAAACATTTTTTCGTTTTTTTTAAACCCTCTAGAGAGAGTATTTTTCTGTCAAATTCAATATTTGTGGTCCCGATCGATTTGCCTAAGTGTCCCCAATAAATATCAACCATAAAAACACCCCGTCATCGATTTAGATTTTGAGAAAAATTGAAAAAAATCTTGAAAATGGGGTTTTCACCCTTCAACCCCTTTTTTAAGGGTGTTGCACTACTTTTTGCTAGTTTGGGTTCTTTTTTTTCGAATTCTACGCCCCAAAATCTATAATAATCAACTATAAAATTGCTTGCCCCTAAAAGTTCGGATTTTGGCACTCTTCACTGCACTCTTGACTGGGTTATTTCAAAAATTTAACTCTAGGTGTTAGGAGGTGAAAAATTTTGTTAAATATATATATTTTTTGTAATCACCGAATGAAACATGGCACAAGTACAAGTAGGTACTCTACAAGACAAATATCAGCTATGAAAATTCAACCCCTATGGGAATGGGGGGGGGGGGGGTAAAATTTTGATATATGTATCTTCATAATTGCATGTTCATGATATTAAGTAAATTAGGACAAATTAATATTTAATTAAAAATGAAAGTTCGATATTCAAGTCCTACTAGCATGGGGCGGGGACGAGGAAGAATTTAGATATGTTTATCTGCATACCTGATTTACTTATAAAGGTAAATTCGGGCAAAAAAGTCATGTATTAAAATAAAAATTTCGACATTCAACCCCTAATGGCGGGGGTAGACAGGGTCTGTGTTTTTGATATGTTTATCTGCATAGCTGCTTACGTTATAATGGTAGAGTCGGGCAAAATAATCTGCAATAAAAAAATTCGATATTCAACCCCTAATAACGGGGGTAGACAGGGTAGACATTTTTACAATTTTTAACTAAGATCTGAGATATTTACGTTTTTTTGTAGGTAATGAATAAAAATCAATATAAAAAAATGTTATATGCCATCCCCTATCACGCATAGAGGGTTCTAATTAGTTTACGCGAGCGAAGCCGCGGGATTCCGCTAGTAGACTAATATTCAGTAGAGGCAGTTACAATAATCAAATGTCAGCAAATATTTCTTATTCAGTACATACATTTAATTTTAAAATGTTCACCATTGTTTAAGATTGGTACCAGTTATAATCAGTAGGTACCTTATAAATGTATTTTCAAAGTACCTACTTTTTTGTATTTCAATATACCGGGTGTCCCAGATAACTTTTCCAGCATGGGGATCTCAGTATCTACAAGAGATACAGGTTTGGTTAAATCAGATGAATTATTTATATGAAAGAGGTGAGTATTACTACATAAAAAAATATGTATAATTCTATGTGGTTTAGGCGGTATACCCAAAAAAACTGAAAATTCGGAATTTCTTTAAATGGCTATAACTTTTTTGTCAAAGTAGATAGGTACTTTTTGTTTGCGGTTTCTTTAAGCACTTTTTTGTGTAGAATTGATTGGTGTATTTAGATTTTTTATATCACTTTTAGTTTTCGAGTTATAAGCCCTAACTTTAGTTTTTCTTATGGGCCGCTAAGTTGGCTATGGCATATTTGAACGTGTTTTTTAATCTACTTTACAACGATATGTCACTTGCCATATTTATAATCGAAAAAAAGTCGAAATACTAAATATCAGTAATATTTATGAAGTATTTTATTACTAACTTTTAAGTGAGCCATGAAAAACAAAAATAGTAAACAAAAATCACAATAACAACAATCAAAATAACAAATGAATATTTGAAACAATGAACTATTTGAAAAAATATATTATAATTTTTTTTCGATAATAAATATGGCAAGTGACACATCGTTGTAAAGTAGATTAAAAAACACGTTCAAATATGCCATAGCCAACTTAGCGGCCCATAAGAAAAACTAAAGTTAGGGCTTATAACTCGAAAACTAAAAGTGATATAAAACAATTCTACACAATAAAGTACTTAAAGAAACCGCAAACAAAAAGTATCTATCTACTTTAACAAAAAAGTTATAGCCATTTAAAGAAATTCCGAATTTTCAGTTTTTTGGGTATACCGCCTAAACCACATAGAATTATGAATATTTTTTGGTGTAATAATACCCACCTTTTTCATACATATAATTCATCTCATTTAACCAAACCTGTATCTCTTATAGATACTGAGATCCCCATGCTGGAAAAGTTATCTGGGACACCCGGTATTTGGTGTATTACAAACGTGATTTAAATCAATATTTAAGCTTTCAATGAAAGATAGACATAATATACGTTGTAATGAAATACTGCAGATAATTTAGAATCTATTTATTTAAATGTATTATGCTTGGATCTGTTGATAATATGACAGTTAGTTAAATGAGCATTTAGTTAAAGTTGATAATACTGGGCGTTAACATCGAAAAAAAATTATAATGTATTTTTTTAAATAGTTCATTGTTTTCAAATATTCATTTGTTATTTTGATTGTTGTTATTGTAATGTTTGTTTACAATTTTTGTTTTTCATGGCTCACTGAAATGTTTGTAATAAAATACTGAATAAATATCACTGGCATTTAGTACATCGACTTATTTTCGAAAATAAATGTGACATGTGACATATCGTTGTAAAGTAGAGTTAAAAACACGTTCAAATACGCTATAGCCAACTTAGCGGCCCATAAGAAAAACTAAAGTTAGGGCTCATAACTCGGAAACTAAAGGTGATATAAAAAATCTAAATACACCAATCGATTCTACACAAAAAAGTGCTTTGAGAAACTGTCTACAAAAAATACCTATCTACTCTTTGACAAAAAAGTTATAGCTATTTAAAGAAATTCCTTCAGTTTTTTTGGTATACCACCTAAACCACGTAGAATTATGAATATTTGTTTGTGTAGTAATACTCACCCCTTTTTTATAAATAATTCATCTCATTTAACCAAACCTGTATCTCTTATAGATACTGAAATCCCCATGCTGGAAAAGTTATCTGGGACACCCGGTATACGCGAAATATTTATTTAAGAAAATTTAATATTTTCGTAGTTTTTATCATACAAAATCTGTATCACGGTGTAAAAATAATATTCTCTCTCTTTTTAAATCTATTATAGTGTTTGTCGTATTGGTTTCTGGTTTGTCGTGACAATTAAAAAAGCTTGTAAAAATAAAATTATCTTAATACATAATTACAAGAAATTTAAAATTATTTTACACATTGCGCATTCGTTCATCGATGTCACACATTTTATTTTTATCTATCTTTAGGAAAATAAAATAATATATCACTTGAAAAAATTAATAAAATAATAATTTACTTTTTTTGGGGAAAAAACTGGTTTTTCGGTTTTGGAAAATTTTAATAAAAAACCGGTACACCGGTTTCGGTTTTAACCGGTTTGCAAGCCCTATCTGACATGTTGTGAAGTTCTTTATTGTACAATGTTTTAAATAGTTTATTTCCATTGCTTTATTTTTTACAGTTTATTGTTAATATTATAGTTACGTTAAACAATATATACAATAGTATTCAGTGTTCAATGTTTATTTTCTCACTTCTCTTCAGACAAAAATTTTTTTACCATGTGTTTTCCAATAAACATAATCTTACTTTTTTCTTGCTGCCACCATGTATTATATTTTGGTCTTCTCTCTTTACCGTGCAATAGGGTCACCAATAAGTAATAAGTTGCTAGTACATTTCTATTAGAGGGCTAGTACCATCACAGCATGTACCAATAAAGTGGAACACTTTCTATCATAGATAATTGATATTCCCAAAAACATAGATTATATGTACTTCCGTACATCACATTCATTTGGCCACTTAATAAAATAGTTACTGTAGTTATATAAAATCTTGACTACTCTAATAACAGATATCTAAGCCGTGGTATTGGCTACACAAAATTTGGTTGTAATGATTCTAAAATATAAGAATTTACTTATATTTTATTATGCTTAATTATGATCCTTTCATAAACTTTTATTTATAAATTTTATGGTATTTGAAAAAAAATGTGTTTGAAAAAAATAATACTGAAAAATAATATTCAATATTATTATTTAAATATATGTACCTATGTTTTTAAATAATAGATTCAGCTCGGGCCCCGATGATTCTTGTAGGCCATGCTCAATTTCCACACCCTATAAGTAAATAAAACGGGCAAGTGCATGTTAGGGTTCCGTAGTCATTCTCACTACGATTTATAAAAACATTGTTATTTCAAAATTTTCGTGACTGAAGGGTTAAAATCCAAATTCGACTTTTATTATTGCATTTCAGGAGACCTATCAAATGACACCCCACTCAATGGGGTAAGTGGGAAAAAATGTGAGTTCACTTTTTAGTCTATGAAAGGGGCGTCCAAAATATTATTGAAAATATTTGTTATAATTTTCAGTGAAAGTACTAATTAAAAGCTACATCCTCGGATTTCTTCAGATTTTTTGAATTGATAGTTTAGAAAATAGAGGGGGGGGGGCGCTTTCATAATGACTGAAGAGCAAATAAATCGTGATTGAAGGTTTAATATTAGAGATAAAACGGATACAGGGTTCCAACCTAAGGGTTATCCCCCTAAAATTAGGGGGTATATAAGTGTGATGGGGTTTTTTCAGGGGTATTTTTAGGGATTTTTTGACTCTTCATACTTTTTTATTGATAAAAATAAAGATGTAAAAGATACACCCTTAGGACAATCCAAACTAGCCAATCATATTTATTTGTTGACCTAGCGACTTACAAGGGAACCTTTTCAAGTCGAAAATTCGTATAGAGTTTAAACTTTGTATATAGTTAGAGGAGGTCAAAGTAAGTAAGAAAAAAATTATCACAGCTGCGGTAAAACGGTTTAAGGGGGTGAAACACCCCTATGAAAATGTGCAAAATAATCATATTTTTTCAAATAACTCTGAAACTAATGAAAATTTTAAAAAATCCATAATACAAAATTTTCATGATTTTTTATGCTCTTTCAAATGGCGATAGTCAAAATTCGAAAAAATAAACCGTTAACCCCCACTTCCCACCCACTTAATTTTTTCGAATTTTGACTACCGCCATTCGAAAGAACATAAAAAAATATGAAAATTTTGTATTATGGATTTTTTAAAATTTTCATTAGTTTCATAGTTATTTGAAAAAATATGATTATTTTGCACATTTTCATAGGGGTGTTTCACCCCCTTAAACCGTTTTACCGCAGCTGTGATAATTTTTTCTTACTTACTTTGACCTCCTCTAACTATATACAAAGTTTAAACTCGATACGAATTTTCGACCTGAAAAGGTTTCCTTGTTAGCGACATCTAGTGCAAATATATATTACTCTGTGGTGACTGTGTTTATTGAGCCTATGCTTACTAGAAATATATACGAGTATATACGTTGATGTATTAAATAATTTATGAATAAAAAGTATTACAAAATATCACAGCATATTATTTAATAATTATTATTTATTACTTTTACAGAATATTATTTCCTTTAGGGGGATTTCTAAGTAATCGGGGCGATTTTAGGGGTATTTGACTTTACCTTTAGAGATAAATATTTGTGAGAGTTGGTAACACTGAACGGATAGTGTTTTGGCCGGATACCGAATATCCGGTGAGTTGTCAGGCCGGATAGCCGGATATTCGGCGGCCGAATATCTGGCCTTTTTTGACGGTAAAATGCACGATTCATACCGTCAAAACCCCGGCAACCACT
Organism: Sialis lutaria; assembly: GCA_949319165.1. NCBI lineage: Eukaryota > Metazoa > Arthropoda > Insecta > Megaloptera > Sialidae > Sialis > Sialis lutaria. The sequence goes on along the minus strand of OX439238.1, from coordinate 26,053,201 downwards.
GCATTCTTAAATGAAATAGAATATAGATAGTAGTAAATTGTGTTGCGAAGTATTAATTAATAATCAAAATTAATGAGTAGTTCATTATTTCCCCTTCTTTTTCTTCTATCAAGGGAAAAAATTGAAAATTGATTGTGATTGAATTTCTTATTTTAATAAAATTCGTTATTTTACAAGTCAATTTCTTATTATTTGCCTCACAAATATTTTTTCTTGCAGTTTTTAAATCAAAAATTCTAATATTTAAATATTAATTTAAATATCCAGTATCCGGCCGGACAATGCGTTACTATCCGGTACTAAGCCGGATAATAAAATAAGGCCGGATACCGGATAGTTACTGGATATCCGTTTTATCTCTAGTTAATATCAAAAGAATCTGTTACATATTCTGTTGAATTTTAAGAGACCTTTCTAACGACACGGGGTAGATGATTTTTTCATTTTATGGAAGGGGAGGGGGTAAAAATTTCAAAAATCTTATCATTTCTGTATTTGGGGCATCAATCTACGACCATATACAAAATTTCATCTTATTATGTCAAAATTTTTATAAGACGGACGGACGGACGGACATGGAGAAACAATAAGGGTTCCTAGTTTTCTAAGAAAACCCTAAAAAGGATCGTTTTTGACTTATTGGCACTACCTTGAAAATGGGCAATTTTGGATAAAATTATGTGGTCCTTTAATTATGTCCATGAGTGTATATTTTAAATTCTACGATAAGTGGAAACTGCCCCAATCCTGATACATACTTAAGGCCTTCGTTAGATATATTGACACAAATAGAATAATATGAAATTAAATAAATATCCGCAAAAAACTCACGCTTTTTTGGCCCCACACATTGTTTCTGGATAATAAATATTTTTAAATCGATAAATAATTTAAACAAATTGACAATCAACATACCTATACTGATTAGATACCTGTAAGATAGCTTTATTTGATTATTTTTTAGAATTCGTCGTATTTTTGATAAGATTCAGATTGTTTTATATCTAATTCGTGAAAGATGTGTTATATTTCGTTCTAAAATTAAATCAATTTTCCCACATTATTTTTGGTGTTATTTTTTGTGATTTTTTTAATAGGTGAGTTAAAATGTATTAATATATTTATAATTATTATTACTAAATAAAAATGCGGGTAATACCAAAGTTAATAAACTATTCAGTAGAATATAGGTTATCTCACAGGGTTGTATCACGCTATTGGTTGACAGTTAGTGACGTAGTCAGCTGTTAAAAATAAATTCTCTTGCATTGTTTACACCGAATAAACAAAACAGAAACATTGTATCTTTTAGATAAAATGACGCCAGATTTCAAAAACTGTGTTTATAGTCGAGTCAATGAAGGTTTTTACTTCGGAAACCTGTATTTATCTAACGTTTCTAAAAGTTTTAGCGCTCTAGGTTTATTATTTTCAACTCTAGAGTAGTTTATTCTTTAGATTTTTCGCGCGTCAGCGGTAAGTTCGCCTTTATGATCGTTTACTCTGTAAAAAATATTTATTGATTTTTTATAAAATTTTGCATAATTGTTCGAATTACTTTAATTTAGCAGTACACAATTTAAGAGCACGTCACTAACATTATTTATCATTTTACAACTACTTTTTCCTACGAAATTTACTATCCGCTCGTGTCGCGTATAGACAATAAACGTTTGCCTTTTTGTAAATAAACAAACGATTTTTTCCAAAAAAATTGAACTTATTTGAGATGTATTTACCTAATGTTTTTGAAAGTTTTAGCCCTTTTGGTTAATTATTTTCAATTCTATAGCAGTATATTCCTCAGATTTTTCGCGCGTCAGCGGCACGTTCGTCGACAAGATCCTTTTACTCTGTTAAAAATATTTACTGAATTTTGATGAAATCTTACATAATTGTTTGAAATAGGTACTTTAATTTAGCAGTAAAAAAATTACGAGCACGTCACTAGCAATATTTTTCATTTTACAACTAGTTAGGCTACGAAATTTACTATCCGCTCGTGCCGCATATAAGACAATATACGTTTCCCGTTTTGCTAATAAACAAACAATTTTGACAAAAAATATTATGCTTATTTAAAATACATTTACCTAATATTTCTAAAATTTTTAATTCTCTAGGTTCACTTTTTTAAATGGTACAATGTTATTTATTACAAATTCAAAATTTTTGAGGAAAAATTGGGAAATTTCTGGAAAATTCCTTAAAAATTTTGTATAATTCAACTTTATTTGTGAAAAGAAACACCGCGAATACACATTTCTATCAAAATTTTCAATAAATTTAGACAAAAATTAAAAAAAAAAATTGGAAAATTTCGGGAAAATTCCCAGAAAATCCTTATTTTGACAAAGTATTCTTATTCAGCGACCCTCAAAACCCCTATAAGTAAAAAAATTCGTCGAAATCGGACTTAATATATGAAACCAGTAAATTATACAAATTTTCAAAATTTGGGGGGTAGGGGTTAAATCCGACGACTAGAATGTTTCTGATTTCAAATAGTATGGTATAACGAACATTTTTAAAAAAATTCTATCAAAATCGGTGCTGTTTCTGAGGGTTCCGAAGTTTTAGCCATTTTCGAGCTTCATTGACTCGACTATTAGATCGAAAAAACACTCGATAACGGACAAAACGGTATCATGGTTTCATGGAAAAAATTGTAGTTTTTTACCATTATTTCGCCAATACAACATTATAAACGGGATAGCAAAATATAAACATGTCAATGTTGGTGTTTTCACCAACAAAAATATATAAGAAAGAGCATGGCAGGGTAAGCATGGGCGATCTGCCCCTGGGGAAAGTGGGGTCGATATTTTTTTTATAAAAAGGTATGACTAAAAGGTACTCATCTACAAACTTTTGGACCTCTGCCCCCACTAATTTTCCAGAAATTTTGAAAAATGTAATTTCGAAGAAAAATTTTTCTTGCTGTAACGGCTTTATAAATGTCGATCTGTGTGATATATGTTGTAGCTATACCTTAGTAGTATCATATCTATTTTTTTGAAAAATCTCCCATTAAAAATAAATAAAAATTTTGGAATTCAAAATTTTCAAAAAACATTTTTTTTACTTAAATGGCTTGGTACACCTACGAAATTTTTGTCATAAATACCCCTTCTTATGTACAAACACATATATTTTTTTCAAATTTCTACATTGGGTGGACGGGGGGTAAAATTCGATATGTTTACTGACCGCTATTTCTATAGTATGCATATACATTACACATGTATAGTATTGCTTGTATGTTGGAGGTTGGGTGAAATTAAGTAAAGTTTCGCAGATCGAAACATAATAGTCCCTCTCATTAATACATACATAAAGATAACATTTTTTTTGAATTTAGTCAAAATCTTGATTATGAATTAGGTCTAAAATTTCGAAATTTTTAATTAAGTGATTTTTAGAAAAATCATTAATAGAAATTCTCATAAATACCCCACATTCTTCACTAATACTAATTTTTTTTTTATTTTTTATTTTAGTTTGACGAAGAGGGACGGGGGTAAAAAACAGTGCGTTACTGGACATAAGATGCATTTTTTTATGTGAACGTCCGATAAAATGATATATTTTTACAAATCTGTATTTCTGGAGTAGATTCACATAGGTATACTTATTACATACGTATAAACACTACTGTCCAACCGATCAATCGGCTTCGGTCACCTTCGGCCAAAATCAAGCCGAAGGTTTGTCGAATGATTAACTATTTACTATTTTTATTTATTTTTTTATAAATTTTTTTTTACAAAAAATATGGTTTTTCATTAATTTAAAAAAATATAGAAACAAAACATAAAAAAATCCCACTAAAGAAGGTGGCCGAAGTCGATTGATCGATAGGACAGTAGTATTTATACGTACCTATGTAATAAGTATACCTATGTGAATCTACTCTAGAAATACAGATTTGTAAAATATATCATTTTATCGGACGTTCACATAAAAAATGCATCTTATGTCCAGTAACGCACTGTCCATTTTTACCCCCGTCCCTCTTCGTCAAACTAAAATAAAAAATAAAAAAAATTAGTATAAGTGAAGAATGTGGGGTATTTATGAGAATTTCTATTAATGCTTTTTCTAAAAATCACTTAATTAAAAATTCCGAAATTTTAGACCTAATTCATAATCAAGATTTTGACTAAATTCAAAAAAAATGTCCTCTTTATGTATGTATTAATGAGAGGGACTATTATGTTTCGATCTGCGAAACTTTACTTAATTTCACCCAACCTCCAACATACAAGCAATACTATACATGTGTAATGTATATGCATACTATAGAAATAGCGGTCAGTAAACATATCGAATTTTACCCCCCGTCCACCCAATGTAGAAATTTGAAAAAAATATATGTGTTTGTGCATAAGAAGGGGTATTTATGACAAAAATTTCGTAGGTGTACCAGGCCATTTAAGTAAAAAAAAATTTTTTTGAAAATTTTGAATTCCAAAATTTTTATTTATTTTTAATGGGAGATTTAAAAAAAATAGATATGATACTACTAAGGTATAGTCACAACATATATCACACAGATCGACATTTATAAAGCCGTTACAGCAAAAAAAATATTTTTTCAAAATTTCTGGAAAATTAGTGGGGGCAGAGGTCCAAAAGTTTGTAGATGAGTACCTTTTAGTCATACCTTTTTATAAAAAAAATATCGACCCCACTTTCCCCAGGGGCAGATCGCCCATGCTTACCCTGCCATGCTCTTTCTTTTGATTGGCATTTTAACAACATGTAATAAATTAGACCCTTGTTATCGAATAGATTTTTAACAAAATTGACACGATTTTTGTTACCTATGTCAAATGGAAAACAAATTGTGTTTTCATTTTTTTATTGGAGAAATACGTACTATTTTCAAGATTTAACCGTAATTAATCTCGAGAAATAAATACAGGTTGTCCCAGGACTGTGTCAAAGCTCAATATTTCACATTATTATAAGAATTAGAAGAAAACTTTAAATGCAAAAGTTGTCAGGCTAGAGCATCGGCATAGTTTGAAATTAATTACATTTATACAGGGTGACCCATAACTGCGTTACAAATCAAAGTTATGTTTTTTTAAATACAAACTATATATTTTTATTTGATAATCTAATAGCATTCATTTTTCTGAGTATTTTGATATATCATTATTGGATTATACAGAGGGGCTTAGAAATTATGACCAATTTTGTAAGAAAATGGGAACGTTTTCAACACCTTGTAATTTTCTAATTACAAAAAAAAAAAATTGTTTTCTGTTTGAAGTAGTTTTGGCATATTCTCTATTATTGCGGTATTATGTCAAACATTTACAAAATTGTATTATTTGTACAGGGTGTATCAAAACACTAAACTTAGTTTTTTTCAAAATTTTCAAATGGAACACCCTATATATTTTTACATTTTCGAATTGCTTGTTCAATTCTCAACACATTTTACGAACCATGTTCTATACCTAAATCCAGCCGTTAAAGAGTTATTTATTTTATTTTAAAATCTTAAGATGTTTTATAAAAACAATACAACTTTATTATAATCAATAAAACAGTTCGCTTAAAAATAACTTAACAGACTAATAGAACTTACAAACTTCAACAACATAAAAATTTAATTATTTTGTGGAATAAGTTGTATTGTTTTTAAAAAAATCTTAAGATTTTAATATAAAATTAATGACTTATTAACGGTTAGATTTAGGTACAGAACATGGTCTGTAAAATGTGTTGAGAATTGAACAGGCAATTCGAAAACGTAAAAATATATAGGGTGTTCCATTTGAAAATTTTGAAAAAAACTAAGTTTAGTGTTTTGATACACCCTGTACAAATAATACAATTTTGTAAATGTTTGACATAATACCGCAATAATAGAGAATATGCCAAAACTACATCAAACAGAAAACAATTTTTTTTGTAATTAGAAAATTACAAGGTGTTGAAAACGTTCCCATTTTCTTACAAAATTGGTCATAATTTCTAAGCCCCTCTGTATAATCCAATAATGATATATCAAAATACTCAGAAAAATGAATGCTATTAGATTATCAAATAAAAATATATAGTTTGTATTTAAAAAAACATAACTTTGATTTGTAACGCAGTTATGGGTCATAAATGTATAAATGTAACTAATTTCAAACTATGCCGATGCTCTAGCCTGACAACTTTTGCATTTAAAGTTTTCTTCTAATTCTTATAATAATGTGAAATATTGAGCTTTGACACAGTCCTGGGACATCCTGTATATAGTTGTCGTTTTTAGGGTTCCGTAGAAAACTAGGAACACTTATAGTTTCTCCATGTCCGTCCGTCCGTCCGTCTTGTAAAAATTTTGATATAAGATGAAATTTTGTATATATTCGTAGATTGATGACCCAAAAACAGAAATGATAAAATTTTTGAAAAAAAAGAAGTGTTTTCGAAAAAAAATTCTCCCACTCCTTTGAATGTCGTTAGAAAGGTTTCCTAAAATGCAACAAAAAATGTATCAGAACTTTTTGATTTTAACACTTCAATCACGTATCCAAAGTCACTATAAAAGCGCCCCTCCCCCCAACCTCTATTTTTTTAAACTATCGATTCAAAAAAGCTGAAAAAAATTCAGAATGTAGTTTTTAATTAGTAGGGTAGTTTCACTGAAAATTATAACAAATATTGTCAAAAATATTTTGGAGCCCCTTTCATAGATTGAAAAGTGAACTCATTTTTTTCATTTACCCCATTATGTGGGGTGTCATTTGATAGTTTTCCTAAAATGAAATAATAAAAGCCAAATGACTTTTTGATTTAAACCCTTCACTCACGAAAATTTTGAAATAACTCTTTTTTATAAATCATAGTGAGAATGACTACCACTACCCTATCATGTGCGTGCCAAACACGCACTTGCCCGTTTTTTTTTGTATACCATCAAAATAAAACTAGTAATTTAATAACTTTAAATAACTTCCCGACCACCGTCCAGAATGTTTTACGTCCAAACTATTTAAGATAGAGTTTTATGAAATTTTTTTTACCATGTATATCCTAAAGAATTTTAGGAAAATATTTTAAACCCACTAAAACCGCCCACAAGGAGGTAGTTTTAGAGTTACATGCCGCAAAATCAAATGGAACGCTATATCCAAAAGTACATATGTAATTTTAAAGATCATAAAAAATAAGAAACTTTTGTAAAACACAAATTTTCATACTTTGAATTGTTTAGAAAATATGGCGCCTTGATCTCAAATTTTAGGGTTTTACTAAAAGTTATTAAATTCGTTAAATATTAATGGAATTATTTATTTTTTTTAGTTTAGTGTCATACGCGACATATCAAAAATGCAAAAGTTTAGTTAGGGATATTTCAAGAAAAATACATAAGATCAAAAGAAATATTTTCAGATAGGAAACCACTTTAAAATCCATGTAGAACATTATAACATGGGCAATCAAAGATAACCCCCACCAGTGACAGATTATACAATTTTTTAACTGTCCCATATGATAAATTTGACCCCAACTAAAAATTTCATATAATAAAAGGTATACTTAACAGAATAATCCAAAATTAGTCCATTTTTAGGGTTCCGAAGAAACCCTATTAATCTCACTTTGTCGTCCGTCCGTCCGTCCTTTTCACTCAAAGCTCAATAGCTCGTAAACTATATAAGCTAGAACCTTTCGCTGAATATGTATAATGACACCCTCTAGTAAAATATGTACAAATATTTGGAAAAACATTTTTCTAGGGGGGGGGGGGTGCTAAGAAGCTAAAGACAGGCAAAAAAAATATTTTTTTTATACCAAGGCAAGTGGCACATCAAAGTGTGTAACCAAGCTAGTGTAATTTGACCCTTATTCTTATTTTTTTTATAAATCAAAAATGGCGCCTGCAGGGGGCTTTAAAGCAAATTAAAAAAAAAAAAAACAAAAAAAAATGATTTTCAAGTCGTGTGGGATGTCAAAATGTAGATCTCAGTGAGTAGAATGTGACACTTTTTTTCTAAATTAAAAATGGCGCCTACAGGGGGCTCCAAGCAAAAATTTTGTCTGCCCCCCCCCCCCCTAACTCGGAAAATCTGAAAAAAATTAGGTAATGAGACTTTGGTGAGACTACCAACGGCAAATACTAAAGTCACCAATATCATTTCAAATTTTGGAGAAAAGGGGAGGGGTGTCATAATTTTATTTTTTTTATTTTTTTATCTAGGCATGTGGGGTGTCGAAATATAGATCTCAGTGAGTAGAATATGACACTATTTTTTATTTTTTTATAAATCAAAAATGGCGCCTACAGGGGGCTCCAAGCAAAAAAAAAAAATTGCCCCCCTCCTCTAACTCGGTAACTACTGGCTCGAAAAATCTGAAAAAAATTAAGTAATGAGGCTTTGATGAGACTACCAACGACAAATACTAAAGTCACCAATATCATTTCAAATTTTGGAGAAAGGGGAGGGGTGTCATACATTTTTTTATTTTTATTTTTTTATCTAAGCATGTGGGGTGTCGAAATGTAGATCTCAGTGAGTAGAATATGACACTATTTTTTATTTTTTTTATAAATCAAAAATGGCGCCTACAGGGGGCTCCAAGCAAAAAAAAATTGTCCCCCACCCCTCTAACTCGGTAACTACCGACTCAAAAAATCTGAAAAAAAATTGGTAATGGGGTTTTTATAAAACTAGTAACGATAAATACTAAAATCAACAATATCATTTCAAATTTTGAAAAAATAGGAAGGGGCGTCATGGAATTTTTTTTTATTTTCATATCTAGGCTTGTGGGGTGTCAAAATGTAGATCTGAATTAATAGAATATGATCCTATTTCTATATTTATTTTTAACTCAAATATGCACCAGTAAATGACTCTAAACAGTCCACGTAGTATATACTTCGGAACCCTTATGGCATACACTGTTGTATGTCTTGACAAATTTTTTCTTAATGACTTTGCCAAAAATAAAAATATCTTGATGAAAATTTGAACAAATGTTCTTTTTATGATTCCAAATCAACTTATCAAGTTTCATTTAAAAATATTTTCAACTATCGCAAAAATTTAGATTTAGAAAAAAAAATTTATTGGGCAAACCATCGCAGAGAAATTAATTTTATCTCAAATTGTAGGGTTTTTATGCCCTTTTAAATGATGTATATAAAATTGCTTCTACATATTGAAACAAAAAAGTTATTTATATTTCTCTGAACTGATTTTTTTATTTTTGGATTTTTATTATTGTTGAAAACAAATTATAAAATTTTAAATCTAGTTAAAAGATGATTGTTTGAAACAAATTTAACATATTTTTACTGTAATAATTAGTTGGTTTACCAAAAAATTCTGAAATTTTCAAATTTCGCCCGCACAAATTGGATAGTCAAAAATGGATACTCGAAATTTTCGAGTATCCATTTATAATTTTATGTAGTTCTAATAAATAACTTTAAATTTGATAACATTTATTTTTTAAATCTTACTAAAAATAATGATTTATGGTATACGAACCGATATTTAACAAACAAAAGTGATTAATTTGTGCGGATGAAATTTGAATTTTTCATAATTTTTGGGTTAACCAACTAACTATTACAAAAAAATATGCTAAAGTTGTTTCAAATACTCATCTTTTATCTAAATTTTAAATTTCAAAATTTTTTCTGAACAATAAAAAAGTTAATCGGGAAAAAAATGTATATAATGCAACAATCCGAAAATGCCAAAATCAATTCAGAGAAACCTAAATAACTTTTTTGTTTCGATATGTAGAAGCAATTTTATATACATCATTTTAAAGGGCATAAAAACCCTACAATTTGAGATAAAATTATTTTCTCTACGATGGTTTGCCCAAAGATGCGCCGTCGATCAAATTTTTTTTCTAAATCTAATTTTTTGCGATATTTGTAAATATTTTTAAATGAAACTTGATAGGTTTATTTGAAATCATAATAAGAACATTTTTTCCAAGTTTCGTCAAGATATTGTTATTTTTTGCAATAATTTTATTGAGAAAAAACAAAAAATCTGTGATAACCGCAGTATATAAATTTTTTTGAGGTGATAAATTAAGTCAGAGTATCCCTCACTACACCGATCTATAGGACGGTTCTTTACGCGTAAGAGCAAATTTTTTTCATCGAAATACATTAAGTAGAAGCCGAGATATTAGCAAAAAACAAACCAAAAAATGGGAAAACTGATGATTTTCCGAAAAAGTCGTGAAAAAAGTACCGCGCGGAAAACGGACAAATCCACAAAATCAGTTATGAACTCCTATTGAACCCTAGAACATTTTAAAATCATAAAATCGCTGTAAGGAGAGATTGTTTTATTCAATATAAAATTTCGGTTATATGACTCCACTATACAGGCTGATTCAGCACTGTCGTGCCAAACTTGAACAGTAGATTGAGAAAAATATTTAAAGCAAAAAACATCCAATAAACATGTGTCCGGAAATTTTTCCTTAGGGAAGTACAGGCCTCCAAAGATTTTACTAAAAATGAGTTTTAATTTAATATCGAGAGAACCCTTTGTGATAGAATTATGAAATTTAGTACTTGGTTTAGTAATAATATGTGTTATCGATATCTAATATTAACCAATTATATTTTAGACCAGGGCTGTATGTGGCCAGTGGGCCCATCGATTTTTATCGAGTAATTGTTTGTTCCTTAATTTTTTTCCTGAATTGGTACTTTTATAAGGTTATATGACACAAAATACACAAAAACATACTTTGCTTGTTTATCATACGATAAACCGTATTCGAGAAATATCGATGGAAAAGAAAGCATGCAGAATTAAACTTAATACGGATGCTTGAAATTATAAAAAATAAATGTATATTCTTGTTTCATGATAAAAAATAAAACAAAAAGTTTATATAAATATACCTCCGAAAATGCATCCATATCAACAAATAGCCATTTTTAGTTTGTTTTTTTAGTCATGTTAATAAAGTTCATATAACAGTAATAGAACTGGCTATAGATCTTATAGGATTCATATTAGGAGGTTTACTTATATGAACTTTATTCTTACCTTTAATCATAGAAAAAGAATATAAATTTATTTTTTGTAATTTCAAACATCCGTATTAAGTTAAATTCTGCATGTTTTCTTTTCCATCAATATTTCTCGAACACGGTTTATCGTATGATAAACAAGCAAAGTATGTTTTTGTGTATTTTGTGTCAGATAATCTTATAAAAGTACCAATTCAGGAAAAAAATTAAGGAACAAACAATTACTCGATAAAAATCGATGGGCCCACTGGCCCCAAACAGCCCTGATCTAAAATATAATTGGTTAATATTAGAAATCGATAACAAATATTATAACTAAACCAAATACTAAATATCATAATTCTATCACAAAGGTTTCTCTAGATATTAAATTAAAACTCATTTTTAGTAAAATCTTTGGAGGCCTGTACTTCCCTAAGGAAAAATTTCCGGACACATGTTTATTGGATATTGCTTTAAATATTTTTTTCAATCTACTGTTCAAGTTTGGCACGACAGTGCTGAATCAGCCTGTATGTAATTAATATTATTTCTGCTGTTAACATAAAAAAAATAATCTGCCGTGTGCCACAGGACTTTCTTATACATAATAATAACAGTAAACAGTGTACGTGATAAAATTATAGATAATAATATTACCTACAATTTTCAACTTTGTCATTTTTCTCTAATTCGCACTGTTTCAGTGTAATTCGAAAAATTCAAAAATCGATGTAGGTAAACATCCGTTTCCGGTTGAATGGATTCAGGGAAGGTCAAAATTGATAATTCCATCAAAATCCGGATTTCGAAAAAAATCGCGTTTACTATACTTACTTATACTATATGTATATTTCATATACATAGGTATAAGAAAGTAAAAAATGCTCTAAGTCCTAAACGACTAATGATGGAAGGCTAAAATTATATATTTAAGATAAACTTTCATCTGGGAAGACAATCACCTTATTTTTAAAATGATCACTAAACCGGAAACGGATGGTAACTCTTGTAATTTTTTGAATTTATGAAATAAGACAAAAATGTTTTAGATAAAAAATGTCGAGTATGTTATTATCTATAATTTATTCCCCATACATTTTTTTCCAACACTTATGATTTAGCCAGAAAGAATTTTTAAAAATAATTATTTAGATTATGTATACTGGTTGTCGGGTGATTTGACGGTACAGATCACGACTTATACGGTCAAGGCACCCGGCAATCACTGCAAACTAAATGAAATAGAGTGTACAGTGTTTATTCTCAATATTACGTATAAGAAAGACCCATGGTACCTATGGCAAACACGTACAGTCTCTGTAATACGTATAAGAAAGTCCCATGACACTCATGGCAGATATTCTTCTCTGTTATGAACCATTTGAAATATACTTAAAATCGAATACTTAGTAAAAAAAAAAAAAATTAAATTTGTTTTTTCGAAAAAGTGAATAGAACATAAATTATAGATAATAATATTACCTACAATTTTTAACTTGGCCATTTTTCTCTAATTCGCACTGTTTCAATGTAATTCAAAAAATTCAAAAATCGATGTAGGTAAACATCCGTTTCCGGTTGAAAGATCGCTTTCAAAAATAGGAGGTTTTCATCCCAGGCAAAAATTAATCTTAAGTATAAAATTTCACCTTTCCACGATTTGTCGTATTTGAGTTACAGCGCCCACAGACAGACAGACAGACAGACACACAGACATCATGGCGAAAATAGTCAGAATGGATTCAGGGAAGGTCAAAATTGATAATTCCATCAAAATCCGGATTTCGAAAAAAATCGCGATTACTATACTTACTTATACTATATGTATATTTCATAAACATAGGTATAAGAAAGTAATATAGAACGGGGGCGAAGCGGGTAGGTCTAACACCACTATCATCAAATTTTTTTACGATAAAATTATTTGTAAATTTTCGTTTATACAGGCCTGCCCAAATTGCACAATTCTAGTTAGTTATATTAACATAACTATATAATTTTTTCATTATTTTTTTGTATATTTTTAATATGAAATATTATTTTTAAGCCTGCCCAAAATGACCAATATTGTAATTTGGTTGAATTATGTTAACATAACAACTATTTAATTTTATTTTTACATTTTTTTGTTTTTATTTTTATCGATATTGTTAACACTTACACTGTGTGTAAACGATTCATAAAATTTTGCTTTGTTTGTTTTCCGCATTAAACATCCATCGAAGTGAGCTAAAGGATAAGGAGCTAACTCATATAAATTTGAAGCTCTTCATCTGATTTTTTAATACGCAAATACGTTGGAAAAGTAGGTAATAATGGATCTACTACCGCTTTTTACAACCAATAAAGGAATTACTTTATTTTTTCTCGTTAATTTTAATTGTTTATAATTTTCACCCCTTATTGTTTTCATTGTTTTAATACTTTCTTCAAAAGCATCGTAGCAATTAACTGCTTTACTACCAGTTATTCCAATTGCAATTGACATGGTAACGTCAACATCAAGAAAAGGGATGTGCTGAACAAAAATTATTCTATTTTTCTCGCATCAGTGTCGTCTCCCTTTATTCGAACAGTAATATACGTGTTGATGACTTTTTTAAGATATGTTACAAAAATCTTCAATATCTTAGATTATATCATTCGAAAAAATAACTCTTTTGATTCATTTATAGACGATACTTTAGCACCACGCTTGAAAGGGCCTCTTTCTACACTCAATGACTTCATTAATGTTTGTTCGATTGTTTGATCGAAGAGGATGCCAGCAAAAAAATTATGTGTACGTCGAGAAGTAAAAAATCATTCTGTTGTATATTTTTTTTTAATTTACGGGGTGCATTTTTTGTTCCAATTCTCTCATCTGTTGTAAATAGAGATACGGAGATTTGGCGTTTGGAAAATGTCCACTTGCATGGAAATATGGTATCATTAATTCAATTGTATGTAAAATGTAAATTCCAATCGCCCATTCGATCAGCAGCAATGATATCTTTTAATATCGAAACCATTCGGAAATAACTGACCCATAATTTTGAGGTTTTACTTTTCTTTTCTAGCTCTGATAAAGTTTTTTTCAAAAACATCGACGATTTTTTAAATGTATCTTTCTGATTTCAGCTCTTTCTTTTCTTTGTTGGAGAGAATATCAAATCTCTTCTCTGTCTATTACTTTTTTATACATACATGAAATGTAATGTATAAATAAAGTATTGTGATCACGAAAAAATTCGAATTCGAGGTTTTAACGGAATTACATGAGGTGCAAATGCACATACTGTATGTGCATGCAATTGGCTATTTGCACATATCACTATCTTAACGTTATCTAACCTACTCTAACTTAACAACATAACCTAATTAGGTACATAATGTTACATAAACAGTATGTGCAAATAGCCAATTGCATGCACATTGCACATACAGTATTTTCAAATATTATAGGCCAGTCATATTCTACATTAAAATCGCAAAACGCGATGTAAAGCTGCTTTTTTGGTATGTTGTTTGGACCCCTTAGGGGAGTGTGAAACTACGTTTTGCAAGCAAAAAAAAGTTGTACTACCTGCGTAATACGTGAAAAACTGCAAAATTTTCGGACTTTTTTCAGTTTTTGCAGTTCAATTCAAAAACTATGAGTTTTTTGACATTACTTGTTATTATCATTTTGAAAGTATATTAAATTTGAGACAATTTGAGCCCACCCAGCCACAGCTCCGTATGTATAATAGTTTTTAAGATATGGAGTTTCAAAAAATTACATGGTTTTCAGAAATGTTAAAATTTTGAGTTTTGTTTATGTTTTCAGCCGAATATCGGCATAATCGCTCATACTTAGAGAAAAATTGTGAGAAATTTAGTTTTAGTACATTTAATTACCATTTATTTATAGTGGAGTCATATAACCGGAATTTTGTATTGAATAAAACAATCTCTCCTTACAGCGATTTTATGATTTTAAAATGTTCTAGGGGTTAATAGGAGATCATAACTGATTTTGTGGATTTGTCCGTTTTCCGCGCGGTACTTTTTTCAGGGCTTTTCCAGAAAATCATCATTTTTTCTTTTTTTTTTGTTTGTTTTTTGCTTATATCTCGGCTTTTACTTAATGTATTTTGACAAAAAAATATGTGTTTATGCGTAAGGAACCCCTCTATCGATCTGTGAGGTGCGGAATACTCTGACTTAATTTATAACCTCAAAAAAAATTATATACTGCGGTTATCACAGATTTTTCATTTTTTTTCAATAACTTTGCAAAAAATAAAAATATCTTGACGAAAATTGGAAACAATATTCTTATGATGATTCCAAATAAACCTATCAAGTTTCATTAAAAAATATTTTCAAATATCGCAAAAATTTAAATTTAGAAAAATAAATTGATTGATGGGCAAACCATCGTAGAGAAAATAATTTTATCTCAAATTGTAGGGTTTTTTATGCCCTTTTCAATGATGTACATATAATTGCTTCTACATATTGAAACAAAAAAGTTATTTAGGTTTCTCCGAACTGATTTTTTCATTTTCGGATTTTTATTATTGTTCAGAACAAATTATAAAATTTAAAATCTAGTTAATATACACTGAAAAATGAACTCACATTTTTTCCCACTACCCCATTGAGTGGTATGTCATTTTATAGGTCTCCTAAAATGCAATAATAAAAGTCAAATGCCTTTTTGATTTTAATCCTTCAGTCACGAAAATTTTTAAATAACTCTTTTTTTTTAAATCGTAGTGAGAATGACTACGGAACCCTATTATGTTCGTGCCCAACACGCACTTGCCCGTTCCCAACAATATAATTGTTTTACCTTATAAAAAAGAAATACATTTTTTTCAGCGAAAAAACAATCCTCTATCTCGCATAGGAAACGAGATTTTTGCGATTTTGTGTAATGAATAAAAAGAAAAAATAGAAAATATTAATAATTCATCCCCTGTCGCGTAGGAAGGGTTGTAATTAGTTTAATTCGAACCGGTGGAAAACATACTACAGTAGTGGGGGTTTTAGGGGGAAAAACGACCCCCCCCCCCCGTATAGGAAATGATATATTTGGGATTTTGTATAATGAATAAAAAAAAATTGATTACGTGACAAGTCTTATTTTCACCCTCTTTGTAATTTTGGGGTAGTAAATACCGGCCACAGCGAGCTGCCAGATTTAACTTTTCTTTTTCAGTAAGTATACAGGGTGTCTAAATACCAGGGGATACCATGGGGATCTCGGAAACTATAAGAGATAGAGATTCGGTTAAATGAGAGAAAAGTTACATTTAAGAGGGAACAGTTCAATGGTGCATTTACATTTTACAAAATTTTCATAGCTTACTAGATATTAGCCAAAACCCATTTTACTCCGAAATTTGTCATCGTGAATATTTCTTAAGCGACTTGAAATTAAAAAAAAATGTTTCAAATAAATGCTGTAGGGTTCAGTATTGTCTATTAAAAAATATTTTTTTAATTTCCAGAAATCTCATTGTTTTTGAGATATGACACTAACTTATGTTTTCTTAAATAGAAGCAATATGAAATTTTGTAATTTTTGAATAGAAGATTTTATTACCTTTTTAATAACATGCAACTTGATATACTAATTTTTCAAAATATCTCAAAAAATGATGAAAAACTACTTTTTATTTATTTAATACACTGGATCATCCTAAGATGGCTATGATAATTAACAATAAGATTAAAAAACAACTGAAAATTTACTTATTAGCTTACATAGCATGAAATAAGTACTTTATTTATAAAAAGAAAACATAGGTATTTCTATTTATTTAATACAAAATAATATATAATAGATTTTTCTATTTAATACAGAATACCAGTCTTAGTGGAAAATTAAAGAAAAAACTTGATCTTTAACAATAGGTACCCCATATGAAAAAAATCCATCGAAGTTATGTCTGGTGAATAATATTGCATTTTAAAAATGTAAAAAAAAATCAACAAATACGTATCACAAATAATTATAAGTTACTTTTTAGTATTCTTACAAACAGGCAAAATAACAATTTCTCAATTGATTTAAAAATCTCATTGTTGACAGCCACAGCCATTTTTGACTGGAAATAAAAAAAAATTGTTTTTTTTTTTTAAATAAAATAGCTTACCTATTGTTTTTTTTATATTGTTGTCAATAGCCATAGCCATCTCTGATATTTTGTATTAAATAAATAGAAATATGTTTTCTTTTTATAAATAAAGTAGTTATTTCATGCTATGTAAGCTAATAAGTAAATTTTCAGTTGTTTTTTAATCTTATTGTTAATTATCATAGCCATCTTAGGATGATCCAGTGTATTAAATAAATAAAGAGTACTTTTTCATCATTTTTTTAGATATTTTGAAAAATTAGTATATCAAGTTGCATGTCATTGAAAAGGTAATAAAATCTTCTATTCAAAAGTTACAAAATTTCATATTGCTTCTATTTAAGAAAACATAAGTTAGTGTCATATCTCAAAAACAATGAGATGTCTGGAAATTAAAAAAATATTTTTAAATAGACAATACTGAACCCTACAGCATTTATTTGAAACATTTTTTTTAAATTTCAAGTCGCTTAAGAAATATTCACGATGACAAATTTCGGAGTAAAATGGTTTTTGGCTAATATCTAGTGAGCTATGAAAATTTTGTTAAATGTAAATGCACTATTGAACTGTTCCCTCTTAAAGGTAACTTTTCTCTCATTTAACCGAATCTCTATCTCTTATAGTTTCCGAGATCCCCATGGTGTCCTCTGGTATTTAGACACCCTGTATAAGAGTTAGTACCTAAATTTTCACGACTTATGAAACGATGACTGGAAATCATTGCAGTTTCTCCGTCTATACCGGGTGTTTTTTAAAGACTTTCCAGCTGATTATTTCCAAAATAACGAATTTCAGTAAAAAATTCCAGGCCAAAGTTTTAGAGTTTCGAGGGCGCTTTATATTGACACTATTTATAAAAAATTCGCTGGAAAGTTAAAAAAAATTACTCGGTAGGTATATACCTTTATTAACATACAACGCGTGTGTGAAACTTGCCAAAGTCAAAATTTTCATGAAACTTCAAGAGAACTGACATTAAAGTTTGATACCTAATTTTTACTAAGTTTAAGTAAATATACTCTAACCTAAAATTTTATTTATTTTGTTTGTTTCAGCCTATATCAAAACAATCAATACAAACTAGCATACAAGAACTTGAGTAAGTTTTTTATTTAAATAATTATAACGTAGATAACACATTCACCAGACTCATTAGTGAATATACACTACTCTCAGCTTGAACTACTTATTGCAGTAATGAAGAGTGACTTAGAAGAGATGGAACGTCTTATAAAAGAAGGGGTGGATATTAACTTTATAGATAGGGACGGTAATACACCTCTACATAGGGCAGTTGAGAGTGGTGATTTGAAAGTTGTTAAAATGCTCTTAGATAAAGGGGCGATTGTAACAATTAAAAACAACAAAGATGAAACTCCAATAGATTTTGCTCAATGTATTAATAGACAAGATATCATCCAAATCTTACACTCAAAACCACAGATACAACCTCAACATGAAAAACTGTTGGATAAGCAACTTGAACATAACACAGGTCAAAATATTAACCAGCTATCAAGACAACAAAAACAAGTAAACGCAATTCATGGCAATATTTATCAGTTAAAGATACTTATGCTATTCTTGCATCGAGGAGTCGCTCTTAAGTATTCTTTTCGCTTAGGTACAGAAATCGAAGAGGCTCAAAAGTTTGATGATTTATTGTTTGAATATACCCAAGGTGATAAAAAGATATTTAGACTTTTGCAAGCAAAACATAAGTTAGATGAGTCTAAAAAAATAACGGAATATAATTTACTTACAGAAAAAAATGGTGATTATAACTTAATAAAGTACTTCTCTTCTTATCAAGCCTCCAAAGAAAAAGAGTTATTTAATGGTGGTGTAATAAAAGACGTTACTGTTTGTACAAATATTGATTTTAATTTTAAAAACTTGAAATTTAAACAAATTAGAGTTGAAAGGATAAAAGACGAAGATGATATTTTAAATTTAAAAAGTGATAAAAAGCAACCTATGAGATATAGATTCAGTCAAGATATTGTTCCGTTGTTAGAACAAAAATTACAAGAATCAGTAAGAACGGATGAAATTAAAGACTTTTTAAATCATCTTGTGTTTGCAGTAAATCAGCCTAATGAAGAAGAATTAGGTATGATTATTAAAGAAGAGATAGGCAAAGAATTTGATTTTATTACAACAGAAAATGTATATAATAAATTCTTTATGACAATGTTGAATTGGTTGCAAGGTAAAGAGAGGGGTATTTTTTTTTCTTATGAAGAAGGAAAAGAGTTCTTTGAAGAAGCAAGAAGATGAATCCCCATTTATTTTGGTGTTAGAGATCCGGTAGAGTCATTTATTGGAAGACGTGAACAATTGGACAAAATACACAGAATATTCCAAGGTCAAGATAAAAATGCAATAATAAGTGGTCTAGGTGGTGTAGGTAAAAGTGAATTAGCTAGAATGTACATCAATAAATACAGTCAATGTTATGATAATAAAATTGTATGGATAAATGCTGAAAGCTATCAAACTCTTGTAAAGTCTTTTCGTAGATTAGCTTGTGATACGTTGAGAAATAGTACACAGAATGCAAATGGTGAAGAAAAAGAAATAACTTCTATAGTTGAAGACGTTTATAAATTCTTGTTATCAAATGGAAAAAGTCTATTTGTTTTTGATAACGCTGAAAAATATAAATGTCAAAATGAGTTTGATCATGGTATAAACAAATTTTTACCTTCTCTATCACTTGATTGTAACAAGCCGTATATTTTAATTACCTCACGTAATCAGAAATGGCCAAAAGATATAAAAGTATTACAATTAGATGCATTAAATGAAGAAGAGGCAGTGGAGTTTATCAAAAAATCGCTCAATATAAAAAATGATGCACAGGAAACAGATATCAAGGAATTATCAAAGAAGTTACAGTTTTTCCCTCTAGCATTGCAACAAGCAGTAGCATACATAAAAGTACATGATGAGAAGTTGAGAAATGTGAGTTCAGAGTTTACGATTAGTAATTACCTAGAAAGATACAGAGAAAAAACAAGTGAACTTCTTAATTATGAGTTTCCAGAAGATAGTAATGATTATACTAATACAATACTTACAACTTGGAATGTTACTTTAGATGGAATAAGACAAAAAGAGAATGGCAATGATGCTTTAGATATTTTAAATATTATATCTTATTTAGTTCCTGAAAATATCCCAATAAATATATTTTTAAATTTATTAAGTAATGAAGAAAAGCTAGGGTCTGCTATTGAGTTATTAAAACAATACTCAATGGTTAATTCAAAAGACGGAATGTTGAACGTACACAGGTTAGTACAGCATGTAACAAGAATAAAATTAGAAAAGCAAAATAAAGAAGAAGAAATTTTAACAAAGGCTTTAAAATTATTTAACAAAAACAATGTGGACTCAAAAAACGTAGACCATGCAATATCTGTTTGGAATTATTCAAACAAATATAATGAATTAGTGAAAGAGTTTTCTCAACTTACCAGTTACATTAGTTGTGAGCTTTTCAACAGCGCCAGGTACGAGGAAGCATATTTATTTGGATCAAAGGTATTAGAAGTATTAAGTACATACCCTAGTGTTTTAGCTACTAGTTTAGCAATTAAGAACATAATAGCTGTAGTACTTCTAAAGCAGGGTAAATACTAGAGATCAGATCGGGCCTTAAAAAAACGGCCCGACCCGGTCCGAAGATATTTTTTTTTTAATTTGCCGACCCGATTCGGTTCCGAAACTTTTTTTTTCGACCCGGTCCAATCCGGTTCGATTTATTCTAAGGTCCGATCCAACCCGGTCCAAACGTTACAAACAAAAATCAAGCCCAGTCCGGTCCGATCCGAAATTCGGGTCGGGCTAAATTCGGACCGGATCGTGCTGGCCCGGCCCGAATTGATCTATAACGTTTTCTTATATGTTTTCTTGGTTTGAGAATTCTTTCTACCCGTGTATAAATTATAATTTTGTTAATAACTGTGAATTTTTATTAATTTAACATTAAACAATTAAACTATTAAAAGTAAAAGTTTTGTTTTGAAAAAATAATATTTTTATTTATTCGTAAGGTCCGTCCAGCTCGGTCCGATTTATGCTAAGGTAAGATCCGACCCAGTCCGGTCCGATGTATACCAATCCCGGACCGGTCCGAATTGACCCGGTTCAAACGTAACAAACAAGAATTAAGTCCGGTCCGAAATTCGGGCCGGGATAAACCCGGGCCGGGCCGGGCCGGCCCGGCCCGATCTGATCTCTAGTAAATACGATATAGCTCTGAAAGCTTTTCAAAATGTTTTTAACATTCGAAAAACTATTATCGGACCAGATCACCCTGATACATTAAGCGTAAAAAATAATATTGCTTCAACGCTTTTTAAACAAGGTAAATATAATGAAGCTTTAAAATATTATCAAGAAACACTTGGTATTAGTAAAATCATATTAGGAGAGAGTCATCCTGATACTTTATCAACTAAACATAGCATAGCAGCAATACTTCTCAGTCAAAGTAGTTACGATGAAGCATTGCAGATGTTACGAGAGATACATGATATTCAAGAAGCTACTTTAGAACAAAATCATTCTCAAACTTTGATTACAAAAAATAGTATTGCAGGTGCGCTTATTGATCAAGGTAAATACAAAGAAGCTTTACAGATGTTACAAAAAATACAGGACATTCAAGAAGCCACATTGAAAATAAATCATCCTAATATTTTATGCACAAAGAAAAATATAGCAAGAATACTTTCAATGCAAGGTAAATACAGTGATGCTTTGCGGGTTTATCAAGAAGTACTTAATAAAGAAAAAGTGGTTTTTGGAGAAAATCATCCTGTTTTATGTATTTATCGCCAAGTTGCAGAAATACTGCGAATGTAAGGCAAATATGATAAAGCATTAGAAATATTCCAAGAGGTTTTTGATAAACAAATAGACACTCTAGGCTCTGATCATCCTGATGTATTAAATACACAGTACAGCATAGCACTCACGCTTTATAACCAAAGCAAATATACTGATGCTTTACAGATTTACCAAGAAGTATTAAGTAAGCAAAAAGTAATTTTAGGAAATGATCATTCTGAAACTTTAAAAGTAAGAAATTGTATTGCTTTTATATTATCAAATCGAGGAGAATATGATAAGGCAATTCAACACTATCAGGAAATACTGAAGATTCGAAAAAGTAGATTTGGAGAAAACCATTCTGACACTTTATCTACAAAAAATAACATGGGCGTAGCACTTTTAAATAAAAAGGAATATGATAAAGCTCTACAAATTTTTCAGGAGGTTTTTAGTATGTTTCAAACAATACTTCCTGATCATCCTGATACATTGTCTACAAAGAATAATATAGCGCTAGTATTTTTAAATCAAAAGAAACATGATGAGGCTCTGAAAACTTTTAGAGAAGTACTTGCTTCTCAAGAAGCTGTTTTAGGGGAGGAGCACGACAGTACTACAAAAACAAGAAATAATATAGCAGTAACACTTTTTGCAAAAGGTAGACACAATGAGGCCCTAAGAGTTTATCAGGAAGTCTTTAAGGGATTTAATAAAGTCCTTGGACCAGGACATGAAGAAACTTTAAAAATTGGCGAAACTATACAATCATTATCAATGGCAGCTAATGATTTATTGATTGCTGTAAAGGGTAACAACTTTAAAAAAATAGAAAACTTAGTTCAAAATGGTGGAGATGTTAATACTAAGGATGATGATGATATAACATTACTACATTATGCTGTTAACAATGGTAATATAGATATTGTAAATATCCTATTGAAAAATGGAGCTGATGTCACTCAAATTACTAATAAGAGTAATAATACACCGCTACATATTGCTACCTCTAAAGGTCACGAAGAAATTGTCAAAATTTTGTTACAACACGTAAGTCGTGATAAACTAAATGATTTTATAAATGCTAAAACTAATTCTGGTGGTACTACATCACTTCATGTCGCAGCAAAGAATGGTTTCTTAGAGATTGTCAAATCTTTACTGGAACATGGTGCAACTTATGATATTGAGAACAAAGAAAGTAAAATACCTATTGATCTTTCCAAGGACCAGGATGTTATTAACTTACTGAAATTAGTTACAGAACTGTTTGAAAATGCAAGAAAAGGTAACGTTGAAATTATCAGCAAGCTAAGAGCAGTTAAAATCGATGAGTTTTTAGCTGTAACAAATGCTTGTAATAATCAAAGAAATACGTTATTGCAAGTTGTTCGACTTAATAAACATATGAATATTGCAAGTAAGTTGGTAGAGATATTAAAAAAGCTGGATCTAAATTTGCAAGGTTAATAATATAGAAAGTGGAGTTAACAGCTAGAAACTGAAAGCAGCCGTGTTATAATTAATTTATAATAGTCGTACCCGTACTGCTTAGCCTAGTTAACAAAGCTATTGTTCAGAAGATATAAATATATACATATATCATGAAGAATAGAGACAGGAGAATAAACTTTGTATCTCTAGTACAATTTTATGTATCAAAATATGACTCCCTAAGTGGGAGGTCTCTCGTGCACGGACGGTTGCGCAGTAGTTGACTACGCAACCGTATAGTTGTGTGTGTACCGCAAGCTTCATAAATGAGTGGTGACTGCACACAAAATAAATTTATTACTTCTGCACAGAGGTCTGAAAAATGCAGACCGCTCAATCCAGGTTCTGTTTTTCGACATACCCTTTCCACTCGAGTTTAATTTCCTGTCTTTAATCTCCATGACGTACATATATACAAAGGTGAGCATTAACTCGTTAATCCGTTAATCGTTAATTAAGGAAGTTAACAAAATGCTTAACGGATTAACTTTTAAGTTAACTCAAAAAAATGTTAACGCTTTTGTTAACTTCCGTTAACTTTAGTCCGTTACATTGGTTGTTGGATGACAAGTACATAAGAAAGTTGTCGAAATAGCAAAAAACAGTCTTCAAATATTTTGGATGGTTAACTTTTAACGGTTAACTTTAACTTTCGTTAAATTATTGGAATTTTAATGTTTAACTTTTTTATTAACGAGTTAACGATTAACGAAGTTAACTTTTCGAATAACTGTGCCCACCTATGCGTATATACTATAACGAAACAATAAACATTGTATTATATGATACGTATTGTTTAATTTATGATAAGAATTGTGATAAAATCAAGGAAAACAGATTATATTAACTTTTTATACTTATAACTTTTATTATATGGTATCACTGTAATTATTGGTTGAAATATGTATAATGATAAATATAATATTATACTTTTTAAGTAGGTACCTATTGTGTTTGTATTTGCGTAGTTTTGCAGCTCTTATATATTATGGATTTATTAAGTTTTGTAAGATAATTTTAAACAATCAAAATTAATTATTTATACACAGAGTGAGTCATATCAAGTGGAACAAACTTGAATAGTTGATCTAGAAGAATATTTAAAGCAAAAAAGTCCATGTGAACATGTTTCTGGAAACTCTTCGTGAGGGAGCTACAGACCCCCAAAGTTTTTACATAAAATTAGTTTTTATTTAATATTTGTAATTAAATTTGATACCCAGTTTAGTATTAATACGTATTATCGATTTCCAGTATCAACCAATGGTTATTTAGACCAGGGCAGTGGCTGCGTAAGAGGGGGGAGGGGGGGGGTTAAGTACCAAGGGATGACAACTCACAAAAAATTTCTTATTTTTATTGACACATTATAATTATATTAATAAATTTATATTAATGAAGTGAGAACGAAAAAAAAGGTCATTACTTTTTTGTAGAAGGGGGTGCGTTATTAATTATATTAATTAATTTATATTAATAATGAGAAGAAAAAAAAGGTCCACCTTTTTGTAGAAGGGGGTGTAAAAAAACCGCCCCGGGTGCCAATCTACCCTACGCCGCCACTGGACCAGGAATACATGGGACCTGTGGGCACTTTGATTTTTATCTAGCATTTATTTTCTTAATTTTTTTCCTATCATATATTTAAATATAATAACTGATAAAATAAATCCCCGAATGCGTGTTACAAAAAAGTATGTCTTCTGTCTGATGGTCATATTTAATGTTTATTTTTATATTAAGAGGGGAATAGGTGTACGACGGCGAATTTTTAGTGATTTTCATTAATTTTTTTTTTACACATAAGGAATGTATATATGTTATTTATACTTTGGGTTCATTTTACACATATATTCAAGAGTATAATATTCTAAAATTTTCAAATATTTTCCTTAAAAAGTAACGGAGATATCAGCTGCACCGCATTGTAAGTCGCCATCCGGCTGGGCAATTTGTGTACATCCTGGAGGTCACAATTTTCATCTGAAAACAATTTTAAAAAAATATTTTTTATTATTGAACTTCAATCCTAAACAATATTCTAAAAAGTGGTAAAAAATCATATTAAATTTTCACATTCCTCAAAAAAATATGACCCCAAAGTATAAATAAAATATATACATTCGTTATGTGTTAAAAAAATTCATGAAAATCACTAAAAATACACCGTCCTACACCTATTTCCACCCTTAAATGAATAAAAGTTTCTACATATTTTCACTAAGGGGAGTCAACAGTCAAAGGATGAGGGATTTCAGTCAGGTTTTGGTAGGTGAAACTAAAATAAAATTACACGTGTCCGAGCATTCAATGTCATGGCCATTATTAATAAAGATATTTCATTTTGAAAATTGTTATATTTCAAATATAGTCATTATCATTTTAATATCTCCTATGGGACAATATTTTCAAAAAGGACCCCGCACATTCCATATGGGAACTGACTTTCCGTGAAAATCGCTAAATTTTTGGTATTCCTAACGGTTTTGGAAATGCCGAAAAAATACCGCAATTATACAGTATTATTACTGTATTTTTTCAGCATATTTTCAGTTGTTTAGGTCAGTTTTTTTACCGAAACATTACGGAATATTTACCATATAGATGCGTAATATTTACGGTACAGTATATTTTTGGTAACTGTACGGCATAAGTGCAGTATATTTTGGGTTAAATTTGGGCATTAATGCAGTAATTGTATAGTATATTTTTGGTAACTGTACAGCATAAGTGCAGTATATATACTGGATAACTACAGTATAAAAACTGGCCAAAACAACTATAGTTTAACCGAATTATAACCGTAAATATACGGCATGAGCATAAATGCCGAAAAATTTCGGTATTTTTACGGCATTCTCGAAACCGCTAGGGATGTTGTAGTTTATGTGATGCTGATCAAAAGCTCTCAAAGGCACAACCTCGAAAAATGAACCGTTTCGGCGATAAAAATTTTTCAAGTAAAAAAATTGAAACTAAAAATTTGTTTGTTTTAATGATTTTTTGGCTATTCTAGTTTTTCACTAGTGCTACTTCAGAGGTAAGTTGTTATTAATGATATTACAATGATGAAAAATGTAATAATTAATTTTTTGACCATGGTGTGTAAACAACAAAATTGATGTAGCCCCTGAAAAATTAAGATTTATATTATGTTTCATTTAAGTTTGCAGTGGTTGCCGAGTGATTTTACACGATTCATACCATCAATCACACTGCAAACTTAAATGAAATAATATAGCAAAAATTTTGATGACAAAAAAATAAATGCTGTTCAAATCACCAATTATTTTAATTAAATAATAAAAATAAATTGGTATTTATGTAAACTAGTAATGATATACAGGATGATTCAGCACTGCCGTGCCAAACATGAACAGTAGATTGAAAAAAATATTTTAAGCAAAAAACTTCCAATAAACATGTGTCCGGAAATTTATCCTTAGGAAACTACAGGCTTCCAAAGATTTTACAAAAAAATAGTTTTAATTTAATATCTAGAGAACCCTTTGTGATAGAATTATGAAATTTAGTATTTAGTTTAGAAATAATATGTGTTATCGATTTCTAATATTAACCAATTATATTTTAGGCCAGGGCTGTATGGGGCCAGTGGGCCCATCGATTTTGATCTTGTAATTGTTTGTTCCTTAATTTTTTCCTGAGTTGATACTATTATAAGATTATATGACACAAAATACACAAAAACATACTTTGCTTGTTTATCATAGGATAAACCGTTTACGAGAAATATCGATGGAAAAGAAAGCATGCAGAATTTTACTTAATACGGATGTTTGAAATTACAAAAAATAAATTTATATTCTTTTTCTATGATTAAAGGTAAGAATAAAATTCATTTAAATAAACCTCCTAATATGAATCCTGTAAGATCTATAGCCAGTTCTTTTACTGTTACATGAACTTTATTAACATGTCTAAAAAACAAACTAAAAATAGCTATTTGTTGATATGGATGCATTTTCGGAGGTATATTTATATTAACTTTTTGTCTTATTTGTTATCATGAAATAAGAATATGCATTTATTTTTTATAATTTCAAGCATCCGTATTAAGGTTAATTCTGCATGCTTTCTTTTCCATCGATATTTTTCGTAAACGGTTTATCCTATGATAAACAAGCAAAGTACCGTAAAATCATACAACTATAGTCCTGTCATACAACTATGGTCCAACTGATACTAGTAACACTTTATCATGGTGTGATACAGTTTTGCCATCTACCGAACTTTTTTTGCACTAATATGTAAGTTTATGATGTGTACTAATGATTTTGTGAGTATCTGGTAGATGGTGCAACCGCTCCTCGAATCAAACGATAGGCGATCCAAACATGATTTTACTTGTTGTTTGTTATCATCAAACTTTTGTTTAGAAAATATAGAAAAAGTTTTCGGTGGAATTTGGTGTTGGCTGTTTTTGAAAGGTAAGTTATCAGTTATCATTATACAACATCAATAATTTCAAAACATTTGTTTGTTGTAGAATTATGACGGTTAAATCATTTTGTCGTACTTTGATTTCAACAATAGTCCATGTTTAAATTTGAACCATAATTAAACGCTTTATTTATTTTAAGGTCAGAATACTTGTTTGGTCCAGAATGTCGAGAAAAAAAATAGGAGCCAGGTCATATAAATTTTATTCTGATCGGCACATGGCCCTATGTCTGTCTGCTATAGAAAATAAGATTCTAACTCAACGAGAGGCGTCGGAAAGGTACAAGATACCGCGAAGTTCAATTATTCTAAAATTAAAAGCGATCAGAAACAATCGAGTTCGAGCTCCTGGACGACAATGTATATTTTCTGATGAAGAGGAAAAATCTTTTGTCCATCATGCTACACAAATGTGCCATTATGGTTTTCCAATAACGATATTCGACCTGCGATGGATCGTCAAAACCTATTTAGATAAAAAGGGAGTTAGGATTCCACAATTCTGTAACAACTTCCCTGGACGTACATGGGCACAGTTGTTTTTAAATAGACATAAGAAAGAACTTTCACAGAGGCTATGCAGCAATATTAAACGCGTTCGTGCTATGATTAATGAAGAAATAATTCAAGATTACTTCAATCATCTTAAAGTGGAAATCGAGGGCGTTCAACCCCACCTCATTTATAATTATGATGAAACTAATTTGGTTGACGATCCAGGAAAGAAGAAAGTTTTAACAAAACGGGGAACAAAATATCCAGAAGCCATAAAAAAACTCCACTAAGGCTGCATTCAGCTTGATGATGTGTGGGAACGCTTGTGGTGAAATTTTGCCGCCGTATGTTAACTATAAGGCGGAACATTTGTGGAACACCTGGACTGAAGGAGGTCCGTTAAATACGCGGTATAATAGGTCTAAATCAGGGTGGTTCGACGCAAATTGTTTCGAAGATTGGTTCTTTACTACAGTTTTGCCCGTACTTCGCCGAGAAGAGGGAAAGAAATTAATAATTGGTGATAATCTAAGCTCCCATCTCAGTTACGACGTCATCAAAGCTTGTGAAGAACACAACATAGCATTTGTTTCACTACCACCCAATAGCACACACCTTACCCAACCTCTCGATGTAGCATATTTTAGACCTCTAAAAGAGCATTGGAGGAAAATTTTAGATGGATGGAAATCCACGAGAGAGGGTCAAACTATGCCGACTATTCCAAAACACAGATTTCCTCAGCTACTGAATAAACTTTGGAAAAGATAGCACTCAAATCCGAAGATAATCTGAAAGCCGGATTTCTTAAAACAGGGATATATCCAATCAACGAGCTACCAGTGCTAAGGCGACTTCCAACTTTTAAGCAGCCCGAGCCAGCCGTAGATCCAAGTCTTATAAGTGATTCTTTCATTCAATATTTGGAAGATAAGAGACAGGAAGTTGTAGGTCAAGGAAAGGGAGGCAGAAAGAAAAAACTCAACGTTGCTGCTGGAAAAAGTATTTCCTCAGAGGAACTGAAAATGGCACAGGCTGGACAATCAACTTCTAAACCCAAGAGATCAAAAACCAACCGAAAGAAGAGAGTAATTAAATCAGATACCGAAACAGAAGAAGAAGATGTACAAATAGAAACTGTTGAAGATTCGGATGGGCCTTTAGATTTGGATGAAGAATTAAGTGACGAAGAAGAGGTGGAAAACGAACAGGCTAATCCTCCTCTCAAAAAGTATTTGCTGTAGAAGATTTTGTCGTCGTCGAATATGAAAAAGAGCTATGGCCTGGTCAAATAAAAAGCACATACGAGGAAGGAGCTTACGTAAAATGCATGTCCCGCTGTGGCTTGTCGTGGTAGTGGCCTGAAATAGAAGACATCATATCTTATCCCGTACAGGACATCAAATTCAAAATACAACCACCAAAACGCCTCCGCACCAAACGAGCTTTGTTTCAAGTTCCTGAGCTTGAGAGCAGATGGGGTAAAACAAAAAAATATATTTTTTTAACATTTTCGTTTTGACATCTTGTTAATTTTTAAGTTCATTATAAATTACCATATTAGCTTAAGAAGTTACATTTTTGTTAGTACCTATGTTTTCAGAGTTTTTAAACTTAATCTCTTTGTAATTTGAAAGACTAATAAAGGTTCCAATTTCTCACAAAACCGCTGTTTTTTCTTCTTCATTTTATCTTTTATGATCTATTCTAACTGTCAGGACTATCAGCTAAGGTCCTAATCTAAGAAAAGTATCCATTTACGTGTATTTTATTTCATGGACTATAGTTGAAAACACTAGAGGCAACTATATAAAAAAAAAAAATATATATATATATATATATATATATATATATATATATATATATATATATATATATATATATATATATATATATATATATATATAACTCTATTTTTATAATGTGGTATATCGCCATTAATTGTATCGGTTCATTGACTATCTATAAAAAAATATTCCTTTAAAATACAGCTTATAGATTTTTTTACATCGACCGATAAAGTACGAAACTCAAGATTTTGGACCATATTTAGGTGATTTTACGGTACGTTTTTGTGTATTTTATGTCATATAATCTTATAAAAGTACCAACTCAGGAAAAAAAATAAGGGACAAACAATTACAAGATCAAAATCGATGGGCCCACTGGTCCCATACAGCCCTGGCCTAAAATATAATTGGTTAATATAAGAAATCGATAACACATATTATTACTAAACCAAATACTAAATTTCATAATTCTATCACAAAGGGTTCTCTAGAGTCTAGATATTAAATTTAAACTCATTTTTAGTAAAATCTTTGGAAGCCTGTAGTTCCCTAAGGATAAATTTCCGGACACATGTTTATTGGAATTTTTTTGCTTAAAATATTTTTCTCAATCTACTGTTCAAGTTTGGCACGATGTTAAAAGATTTAAAACTTTAATTTCAATTTTTCATCTTCAAAAATTTTTATCGCCGAAACGGCTCATTTTTCGAAGTTGTGCCTGTGAGAGCTTTTGATCAGCATCACATAAACTACTACATACCAAAAATTTAGCGAATTTCACGTAAAGTCAGTTGCCATAAGGAATGTGCGGGGTCCTTTGATTTTTTAATATTACGGTTGGTATTTTTTTCAATTACGAAATAAAAGGTGAGTAATATTAAATAAAAAAATATATTAAAAGAATATTATAACAGATAAAACTGGTAAATAATTTTTAAATAGTTTTTGTTAGTTTATTCAAAACTTTGTATTTAGCACGTATACCTACTGTATTATGTGGCCAAGCGGTTAGCATGCTAACATACTAACATATACCTAATACGGTGGTTTGAAACTCACAATCAGTTTGGTTTACTTTTTATTATTTTCTTATAGATATTTTGCCTACATTCATTCAAACGTTGATTTTTTTTAATCCAGAAACATGCATTATCGATAATAATATTTTCTATCTAAAAAAAAAAAAACAACGTTTGAACGAGATGTAGGCAAAATATCTATAACAAAATAATAATTCCCAAACCAAGTTTCAAACCAGCGTTGACCGCGTTAAGTACATATGTTAGCATTCTAATTCTATAATTGACATAATACAGTATATGTATTTGAAATATAACAATTTTCAAAATTAAATATCTTGATTAATAATGCTCATAAGGTTTAATGCACCGACACATTTATTTTTATTTTTACTCTGGTTTCACCTCCCAAAAGCTGACTGAAATTCCCCAAACATGATCGTGCACTCCCTTTGTAAGATTTATATAGTTTTTAATTTTTCCAGAGTAAGGTAAATCAAGGCAATAAATGTACAATAAACTTTATATTTGAAAAATTTCAGTTTCAAAAAAATTTATTTTTATACAAACAAATATATATTTTTATATAATATCTTACATGTCAATTAAACACGATTTGACATTTTAAGGGTCGATAACATTGAGCGAGTTTATTGGCTACAAGCCGGCGAGTTTAGAAGCAGGCTAGTACGATAGTGATGATGACACATTAAACATTACGCTCTCTATTAACTAACTAGCGAGTTAAAAACCTCATGTTGTGAATAGGAACCACCGGAATACTCACATGATGACACACGACTAGTTTACTCTAGCTAACAAGCCCACACGATAGCGAGTAGCGAGTAAAGTAGCCCAGTTTCCAACTTTTGTAGCAGATTGTTTACAATCTGTTTATTAGCTAGTGAACATGATTACACTGAGTCAGTTTATTAGTGAATTCGCCGACTAGTAGATAGTAAACTTGCTCAATGTAATAGACTCTTTACAACTAATATTTTTTACAATACACTTTTTCCTATAAGATACTTATCACAGCTACAATTCATAATAGTAATATTTTACTGAAACAAAATAAAAACAGAATAATTAAACATAACATTTATTAAATATAACACTTTAAAAAATGTTATTCAACTTTTCATTTATTAACAGTCACAAGATATTTATTATTTAGTGATTAAATAAATGAAAAATTCTTTATTCTTTAAAATAATATTTATAAAATCCCAGCTTAAAAGGAACAGGCAATTTTCTCATAGTTTTTTTTATTGAGATCTACATTATTTTAATCAAACCGTAGCCAAACTTATTTGATAATTATACACAGTCGAATTGGTTATAACGACATTGAAGGGACCAGTCATATTAGGTCATAAAAACTGATAGTCATAAAAACCGGTAAAAACCGATATATTGTATTAAACGATGTCATTATAACCGGTTTCGACTGTATTTCCGTTGTTAGGTAACGTATTATTTTTCTACGGAGGTTGCTGAAGCCAAGAAAAAGGATAAAAGAAATCGAAAACATTATCATCTCCTACCTATATAAAAAGAAGTTATATTTTTCTAATGAACCGATTTTAATGTGGTTTTCATTTCCACCAATAGTTCTAAGCCAGTGATGGGCAACCTCTTTATCTCAGCATGTCAAAATTCTGAAAAAACCGGGTGCCGTGTCATATCTGGGAAAATCAATAATATAGTTATTTTTTGTACTACCTATTTATTTAGTTTTATTATTAAAACGAAAAAAAAAACTAGCTGCCGGATCCAATTTTACCCGGGGATATAAAATCAAACTATATAACGTATAATGCTGTGGGGTGCGATCCTTTAGGTCCACACAATCAACTTCCCAACATGGTATGACTAACAATACTTGAATATTGATTATTTATTGTTTCCATAATTAATATTACTACATATGTTATAGTTTGTAAATATATTTTTTTAATATGTATATGAAAAATTTTAATAGAATTTGTCAGAAATAAAACTCACCTTTGTATTATGAATATTAGTTTTCTAATATCCTAATAATGTCAATAATATAATGCACATTTTTAGAATAACTAATCTGACAGTTTGAATTTTGAATTGCGTTTGTTTCCAAGGCAACATGAATTATTAGACGTATTTATTAGTATGAAATTGAAATATTGATGGTGGTTTTCATCCCTTTAATGGCTGTTTGGACCTATATAAAAAATAAATACTGAAATACACGTTTGATTATTTGTATTGTATAATATTTATTTTAAGTTTCGACTAAATCCGATCAAGAAAAAAAATAAAAAATAAAAAACACCCTTTTTACCCCCGTAGGGGTTGAATTTCGAAAAATCCTTTCTTTCAGATCATATTCACCTCAAGACGCTTCGATTAGCACCCCAACGAAGTCAATAGCATTTTTTGTTCGCGAGATTTCGTCCCGGAAAAAAAGGACACGTACGTACGTACGTACACACGTACGTACATACGTACGTACATACACACACACACACACACACACACAGACATTTTTCTGAAAATAGTGTAAATATACTCTAATGCCCTTGAAACATGAAAATATGTTAAAATTTTTGATTTAGATTTTCGGACCAATTACAATAACTTCCTATTGGGAAGTTAATAAAGATTTACAATAATTACTTCTTTGTGATGCATGTCACCCAAAATGTCTTGGCGTGTCACCTTTGACACACGTGTCATAGGTTGCCCATCACTGTTCTAAGCTATTAATATTTTATGAAAACCTAATGCTGGCATTACACACTCGGGATACATTTGGTAAGGCGAGTGTGTACAAGGGTGTGGATGTACACACTCGGCAAAACTACTCACAAGGGAACCTTTTCAAGTCGAAAATTCGTATTGAGTTTAAAAAATTGGTATATAGTTAGAGGAGGTCAAGGTAAGTAACAAAAAAATTATCTTAGCTGCAGTAGAACGGTTTAAGGGGGTGAAACACCCCCATAGGTGGGCATTAACTCGTTAATCCGTTAATCGTTAATTAATGAAGTTAACAAAATGGTTAACAGATTAACTTTTAAGTTAACTCAAAAAAATGTTAACGCTTTTGTTAACTTCCGTTAAATTCAACTTCTGTTAACTTTAGTCCGTTACATTGGTTGTTTGATGAAAAGTACATAACAAAGTTGTCGAAATAGCTAAAAAAAGGTCTACAAAAATTTTGGATGTTTAACTTTTTAACGGATTAACTTTAACTTTCGTTAAATTTTCGAATTTTCGGTTAACTTTAACTTCCGTTACATTTTCGGAATTTTAACGCTTTAACTGTTAACGAAGTTAACTTTTTTATTAACGGATTAACGATTAACAAAGTTAACTTTTCGATTAACTGTGCCCACCTATGAACACCCCTATGAAAATGTGCAAAATATTTTTTTCAAATAATTGTGAAACTAATGAAAATTTTAAAAAATCTACAATACAAAATATTCATGATTTTTTATGCTCTTTTGAATGGTGATAGTCGAAATTCGAAAAAAATTAAACCGTTAAACCATACCTCCCACCCAGATTCCATAGGTTTAATTTTTCGAATTTTGACTATCGCCATTCGAAAGAGCATGAAAAATAATGAAAATTTTGTATTGTAGATTTTTTTAAATTTTTATTACTTTCAGAGTTATTTGAAAAAATATGATTATTTTGCACATTTTCATAGGGGTGTTTCACCCTTTCAAACCGTATTACCACAGCTGTGATAATTTTTTTGTTATTTACCTTAACCTCCTCTAACTATATACAAAGTTTAAACTCGATACGAATTTTCGACATGAAAAAGTTCCCTTGTCAGTTCCATTTAAACTGCAGAACACTCAAGAGAGAGTGACCATGAGAGTATTTTGTATTTTAAATTGTTAAGGGGTATGTTCTGAGTATACTACATTAAGTTGGCGTGGTTTATGACCTTGAGCGTTGTCCGCCATAAGCGCGAAAACATTAAACGTAATTATCTCATGAACCGTTCATCCTACAATAAAATCTGTCATAACCTTTTTGATTCATCAGGGTTGAATCTACAAATTTATTCACAGGCCAAATTCTCTACCACCAGTTGGTGTAATTTATGTAGAATATTCCGGGTAACATCGGGTCCAAGGCATTAGTTTACAATATTTATCAAAGCAAAGATTGATAACTGTGTCAGTTGTTATAAATACTATAGGGCACTATAGGCTATTGATTATAGGTTTTTGAAAGGAACAATTGCCTTAAAGGGTTTTTATTGTTTAATATGTTTGTTTGACACCTACAGATGATAAAAACACAAAGTGCTACTAAATTCACCCTTGCGTTTTTTAGGGAGGGGTTAAACTAGTCACTTTTCAATGTTTTAAGTATAACTCGAAAACTAAGCAGACATTGAAAATTTTACAAGAATGATTTTTTATAGAAAATTAAATTTCCCATCAAAATAGATGATTTAAAAAATAACAAAAAAAAATTATGCAAGAAATATTTAAAAAGCAAATCGAAAAAATATCAAAAAATCACAATTTTTTACTAAATTGCTCATACATTTTCTCTAATAGGTATAGGACATGCTTTGAAGAAAAAAAAGTAGAGGTCACGCCCGTTAAAATGTTGAGTCGAAAAGTTTATTTTTTATGAAAATTGGCTGAGCTAAAGTAATTCAAAGTTTACCATTTTTAGGTCATTTTTCCTCAAATCGTAACTTAATGGCAATTGATTAGAGGTTTTTGAAAGGAACAATTACGTTAAACGGTTGTTATTGTTTTATATGTTTGTTTGACACCTACAGATGATAAAATCACAATGTGCTACCGCATTTACCCTTGCGTTTTTTAGGGGGGTTCAACTAATCACTTTTCAATGTTTTAAGTATAACTCGGAAACTAAGCGGATTTTGACAATTTTACAAGTATAATTTTTTATACAGAATTAAATTCCGCATCAAAATAGATGATTTAAAAAATTAAAAAAAAAATTATGCAAGAAATATTTAAAAAAAATTTATTATTTTTTATTTTTTAAATCATTTATTTTGATGGAAAATGTAATTCTCTATAAAAAATTATTCTTGTAAAATTGTCAAATTCTGCTTAGTTTTTGAGTTATACATAAAATATTGAAAAGTGATTAGTTGAACCCCCCTAAAAATCGCAAGAGTAAATTCGTTAGCACTTTGTGATTTTATCATCTATAGGTGTCAAACAAACATATAAAACAATAAAAACCGTTTAACGTAATTGTTCCTTTCAAAAACCTCTAATCAATTGCCATTAATACTTGAAAACGGAGAAACTGTGGTTTCTTAGTCACTTAAACTAAAAATACACCTTAACCACAAAATTAATGTCACTCGACACGTGTTTCGACTTCACAAGAAGTCCTCATCAGTCTGGAATCGTTAGGCTCCTGATGAGGACTTCTTGTGAAGTCGAAACACGTGTCGAGTGACATTAATTTTGTGGTTAAGGTGTATTTTTAGTTTAAGTGAATTGCCATTAAGTTACGATTTGAGAAAAAATGACAAAAAATGGTAAACTTTGAATTACTATAGCTCAGCCAATTTTCATAAAAAAAAAACTTTTTGACTTAACATTTTAACGGGCGTGACCTCTACTTTTTTTTCTCCTAAGCATGTCCTATACCTATCTTTACTTAGAAAAAATTTATGAGCAATTTAGTAGAAAATTGAAAAAATTGTGATTTTTTGATATTTTTTCGATTTGCTTTTTAAATATTTCTTGCATAATTTTTTTTTGTTATTTTTTAAATCATCTATTTTGATGGGAAATTTAATTTTCTATAAAAAATCATTCTTGTAAAATTGTCTGGTTAGTTTTCGAGTTATACTTAAAACATTGAAAAGTGACTAGTTTAACCCCTCCCTAAAAAACGCAAAGGTGAATTTAGTAGCACTTTGTGTTTTTATCATCTGTAGGTGTCAAACAAACATATTAAACAATAAAAACCCTTTAACGCAATTGTTCCTTTCTACCTATTATTTTCCGGTATAATCAATAGCCTACTAATGCTATTTTTTTAAATCGAGCTATACATTTTTGGAATTACCGCCTTAATGCACCTGTAATCGGTTATTCGATACCATGAATATCAATCTTTTCAATTTACATATTTGAAAATTAAACACCTTACACTCACTGGCTGATAACCCGCAGGAGTATTCCCTAAACCCCTCGCAATATTTACGTATACGTTAAGTCTCAAACTCGCATGAGATGATTTAATCACCCATACTTAATTTGTGTCCGATGACTATTTGTTAAATATTTTTACTTTTTTATACATACATGAAATGTAATGTATAAATAAAGTATAGTGATCACGAAAAAAATCGAACTCGAGATTTTAACGGAATTACACGTTTTGAGGGTCCCTGAATCATATACCACCATTAACTCAATGACGTCTGTGTGTGTGTCTGTGTGTCTGTCTGTCTGTCTGTCTGTCTGTGTGTCTGTGAACGCTCTACAGCCAAAACTGTAATACTTACGAACATGAAATTTTAAACTTAAGGTTCTTGTATGCTCTAGATGTGCACCTCCTATTTTTGAAAACCATCACTAAACCGGAAACGGAAGTATAATTATTTTTCGAATTATTTTTGAATTATTTTTGAAACGGTGCACATTAGAAAAAAATGTTTTAGATCAAAGTTGTAGAGGGTATTTATCTATAATTTATATTCTATCCATTTTCCCCCCCAAAAATTGTTTTTAGGAAATAATCGATTTTCTAAAAAAAATAATTTTTTCGATTTATTTTTTAAACGGTAGGTATTAGAAAAAAATGTTTGAGATACAAGTTGTAGAGAATATTATTTTCTATAATTTATGTTCAATTCTTTTTTTTTGTATCTTATGAACTAACCAAAAAAAAGAATAATTTTAATTTTAATGGCTTTAATTTAAAAATGATTTGAATAATACAAAAAATCTAGTTATCTATGAAAATTTTGGCATTTATTATTATTAGAAGTGTCAAAATTGAAATCTAGCAAAATAAATACTTGTTAATACAATAATCACTAATCTTAATTGATTTCATTTAATATCTAATGTCAATATTAAATACAATGCATCAATTTCATTCATTGAAAATCATTTTGTAAGTAAAAAAAATTAAAATCAAATATTAAATTATAAAAGTAATCACATATTAATACTCGGTGTCATGATGTATAAACGGTGCACATTAGAAAAAAATGTTTAGATCAAAGTTGTGTAGAGGGTATTTATCTATAATTTATGTTCTATTTACCCCCCCCCCCCAAATTGTTTTTAGGAAATAATTGATTTTCTACAAAATTTAATTTTTTCGATTTATTTTTTAAACGGTTATAGGTATTAGAAAAAAATGTTTGAGATACAAGTTGTAGAGAATATTATTTTCTATAATTTTTGTTCTATTTTTTTGTTGTATCTTATGAACTAACCAAAAAAAGAATTAATGGTTTTAATATAAAATGATTTGTATAATACAAAAAATCTAGTTATCTATGAAAATTTTGGCATTTATTATTAGAAGTGTCATAATTGAATTCTAGCAAAATAAATAGTTAATACAATAATCACTATTCTTAATTGATTTCGTTTAATATTTAATGTCAATATTAAATACAATGTATCAATTTCATTCAGTGAAAATCATTTTGTAAGTAAAAAATTTTAAAATCAAATATTAAATTATAAAAGTAATCACATATTAATACTTCGGTGTCATGATGTATAAAAAAGTCTCGTGCCTGCCAAGGCAGTTTATTTAAATAATAATAGTCCAGGAAAAATAGACATAAAAATATAGAAGATCGGACAAAATTTGTAACAGGCTAAATTTTTGCATACACCTTAGTATAAAGGTACTTAATAATATGTGAAAGTTCCTCATCTTTTTGACGTGTGCAAGTGTCAATTTTGTGGGGTCAAAGTTCAGAAAAATAGTGTTTTTCAAATATCACGAAAACGATGACCTTTTCGAGAAAAAATGTATCTGACTAATTTGTAGCTCAGATAATTTACTAAAAAATCGAACATTAAAATTCTTTATGTAGGAGTAACCGTTCATGAATTATAAAGATAAATTAAAAATAAATGGAAAAAAACTTTTTTTTAGACTAATTTGAATATAAAATATATATTTTGAATTTTATTTAAAATTTTTTTTGTATTTTTATTTATCTTCTAGATTTACACATTCGTGACATTTTAAATATTGCCGGCTATGTTGCAAACATACCGGGTCTGCGCAAGCATTGCACGTGAATCTTGTTTTTCTTTGAAATTTATCATTTATTCGGCAAATCTTGCAGGATTTCTTCTGTTTTGCTGCTGTTTGGCTAGTGGTCGGTTGTGGAATTTTAAGTTGTAACGGTGCCCCATTTTAAAGGTAATTAAAGGTATGAAGGTCTGGCCAGACCTATAAGGTAGACAAGAGGTATACAAATAGAAATATCATTTTTTTTCGCACTCCCACACACCCTATTATTATTTTTTTGCACTGAATCATAGAAAAGAGGTAGATTAAGGAATTCAAGGAATTTGATAAAGATACATAAAATATTTCTATCAAAAAAACTTATGGAAAGATCAAAAAGGTCTGGCCAGACTTAATGGTTGACAGAAGGGTTAATATAATGTTCATGTTCTGTAATTTTAGAATAAATATTTATAATATTATGTTGATCTATAGGGACTTTTTTTAAATTTTTTACAAAACCTTGTATTGAATTTAACAAGTCAAACATATCATTCATCATCATACAAAGTTTTTCAGTAGCCAAGGAACCAGAAAATTCAGACATATTAATTTTTGTTCGAAGAAAGTTTAATGGATGACTGACACTTGTACTTAAATCTTGAGTTGCTAATTTTACTTTCATTTGTTTACATAAAGCGTAAAAGGGTTGAGCCCTTCCCGATCACAATTCATTATCGGTTACTGAAAATCACTAAAATATACATTTTTTGCAACGTTTTGATACTGTTGATTGAGAATGATGCCAATCATTTTCAGTAACCGATAATATATTATTTGTGATCGGGAAGGGCTTTGAAGTAATCATTTTTCAATTTACATCACTGATTTTCACTTTCCTAATTATTATTATTATTACTAACAACTTTCAAAGTTAAATTAACATACAAAAGATATTTTTTGGCACGCTGTAAATCTAGTGCGGTGTTTAGACCGAAAAAACAAAACAGAAACATCGTGTCTTTAAAATACTTCGTATTCAAAAATGTATAGCTTTTATTTATTTATTGCTTTTTTGTCATAAAATCACCGTGCTTTTGTTTTATTTTCTCGGTATAAACACCATATAAGAATCTGACATTTATTACTGTTTGTGATATAGTATTCATCACTTCAAGCTTCAGTTCTTTATCTTGAAAGTTTTCTAATAGTGCCCCTACAAACAATAACAAACCATTGATTGTCGGGTTCGTTGAAAGCTGTGTATTTTGTGTGTTGCCCATAACAATGGATTGCCTTAATGATTTGGCTAGACTATTGACAGCTCTAGAAAAATTATCATGTATCGAATCATGTTTAGTGTTTTTTCTCGATCTGCGCTGTGTATTACTCTGGATACTTCAGAAATCGATTAGTAATTAAAATTATTACACTATATAAACAGGTACAGGGGTTTCGCGTTTCGAGTTGTGTCGTCTAATAAATGATTTTTCAGTAGCATTTTCAACAGCGTGATAGTATAAAAGCTGTCATATATATTTGTAACTTTTCGTCCACTGGTCTAAAGAACATTGACCCAGAGGATTAATCGGATATTGTTGTAGTACATTTTTCAGTGTTGTGCTGATATTTTTTTGCCAGGTTGGTACTTACACTAGCAAAAAAGTCGTTGAATAGTTCGCATATTTGTATGGGATCGGTAACATACTTATTGTGCGATAGAATAGCATTTGGGAAGCTTTTATTGTTGGTAGTTTTGCCCATAATAGAGTTAATTGTTTTCCAAACTTGTTTACCATCACCCATGCAGGCATTGAACTTATTATAGTAGTTTGTTTTAAGTTTTCTTCTCAGACTTGTCACTAAATTTCTATAATGATTATACTGAGATTTTAGGATAACATTGAACATTTTTTCTAAGTTTGGTAGTATTGAGTTTTTTGTTTTTATAAGATTTAGCAGACAACTTGTTACCCATGGTTCATTTCCCACTTTAGCTTTTTTTAATTAAGACTGTCTTAGCTTTATTTGATTGATTACAAATACTATTAGTAATCATTGAGCATTACATGTTTGGGTTGGACTCTAAAAGATCTAAGATATGAATGGGATTATTCGAGTAGTAAGATAATATCTTTGGATAATCGACTAAGGTTTTAGAACTATGCTGTTTGGTTCTGGTTCTCGGAGAATTGCCAGTCGAAGTGAGTAGCAACTTATGGTCACTTATATCACTATTTATATTGTAAATATCAAAAATTGTCCTACTAATATTAGATATAATATGGTCAATGAAAGTATCATTGGTACTTTCGTTTCTTGTAGGAAAATATGTATTGATAATTTTGTAGGTGGAATTGTTTAGATTTAGAAGATCAGTGTACTGCCCTTTTCAACGAGATTGTTCACTTAAGTTGAGGTTCATATCACCTAATATAATAGTATCACATATATTTTATTGTAGTATAGAATCTAGATTAAACCATCAAAGTTCGAACTTGGAGATCTATAAACACTGCCGACTCTTATCTTGCTACTCCAAGTAATGGTGGTGACTTCTGTCAATATAAATGAGTTTTCTTCGTTGCAACAGATTTTAGTTACTGAAAATTTAAGACCATTTCTGATGTAAATAGTAAGACCTCCGCCTCTTCTCTTTTCTCTACAGCTATGCACCGAGTGAATGTTAGGTATATTAAAATATTTTGTTTCGTTTTGATAAAGCCATGTTTCGGAAATTACTATTATATCCACATTAATGATGTTGTATTGAATTATTACCACAACATCAAAACAGTTTCTGAGGCTACGAGCATTAAGGTATATAATATTAAATGTATTTGAGTTTGCGGTGATAGGTAATTCATCGACGGTACTACATTGGAACTCCTGTATATTATTCGGCATTGTGAAGGTCAAATGGGTCTCGTATAAGTTGTCTCTCCGATGATTCCCCATTGCTGATATAGATATTACCATTTTTTATCCATGCATACTCGTATTTACACATACCTTTCATTTTATGCTCTCTTGCCAGCTTAAATAAATACCGATTTCTATTCGTTATTCGTTCATTAATACCATAAATATACGCCTTGTATTGGAGTTGGACTTTGTTAAGTTGAGCTTTTTTTGTTTGCTAGAATTTCGTTTTTGTTACATTTACGAGTTGTTTCAAATACTATTATAGGTGGTATGTGAGAATTAGCTTTATATGAGACTCGGTAGCAGCTACTCAAATCCTTATAATTGATGTTGACATCGATGCATACTTCAATTGTCATAAACGTTCTCATCGGGTTTGGTATCGACACCAGTAATTTCAAGTTGTGTAGCTAGCATACGCTGTTCGATTTCGTTGGTTTTAAAGAATAAAACATCTTTTAAGTTAGCAACCTCGGTCTCCAGATTCGCAATTCGTACAATTTGCTTTTTATTTTTGACCTTGATTTCTTCTAGGTTATTTGCCATGTTATTAATGGTCTGTTGTATACATTTATTATATATATTACATTAAACTGTTCATAAAGTGCAATAAAGTGTGTTACTGTTACATAGACCAAAATCAAGAGTGAATAGAAGGTATTTATTAGGGTGGTCCTTATTTATAGGTGAAGGAAATTTTTTTGGATATTTTAAACTCCGTACCCCCCAAATTTGTTCGTTATCATGAGACTTGAATTTCTGTCAAATTTGGTCTTGATCAACCAACCCCTTCCCGTGCCGACTTAGGGTTGAAAAAAGTCCAAATAGGGTAGTTTTATGGTTTTTTGCGTTTAATTAAAAAATAAAGCAATTAGCAT
The DNA here is from genome assembly GCA_949319165.1 of Sialis lutaria. Lineage (NCBI taxonomy): Eukaryota > Metazoa > Arthropoda > Insecta > Megaloptera > Sialidae > Sialis > Sialis lutaria. Next base: position 26,009,956 of record OX439238.1, on the reverse strand, counting down.
AAATATGAATATAACATTTATTGTAGAGCGTAAAATTGTCTATAAAAAATGTTCTCATAGTGTATCACGAATATCTATTATTTTCCATAAAAAATAATAAATTTTATTTGAAAAAAATTATTTGTTGACGGTAACGTAAATATGAATGGTAGTCCAGTAAAGGAAGCATTAAGATAAGAACTTTAAAGGACAAGCAATGTTATTGTTGATTATTATAGATTTTGGTGCGGAGAATTCGAAAAAAATAACCTGGACTAGAAAAAAGTGATGCAACACCCTTAAAAATGGGGTTGAAGGGTAAAATCCCATTTCCATGTGTATTTTCATTTTATTTCAAAATCTAAAGCGACAATAGGGTATTTTTATGGTTGAAATTTGTTGGAGATACTGAGATGAATCGATTGAGACCAAATGTATTGAATTTGACCCAAAATTACCCCTTCTATAATGTTTAATATAGGTAAAAATGCGTATTTTTGGTGAAAATAGTTTAAAATTGTATAACTTCTGTTAAAATCATCCAAATGACTCGAAATTGGTCTCAAATTGTTCCTGAAATACCAAAGAATAATGATAAACTATAATTAAATAAAAAAATAATAGTTTAAACAATGAAAATTGCTAATGTTTAAGGGTAAGTGACGTAAATTTTTGGAAAATTACCATTTTACTAAAATTTAATTAAAAACATATGGGTTAAATATTTTTTAGTAAAATCAACTTGAATATCTTCGATTTGTATATACAAACAAAATGAGCCCCTCTCAAAAAATATTTATTCACTTGAACGGATGCAATTCCACACTAAAATGCACCGCATTTTATTGTATACAATTTAAGTTAATTCATTTTTTTAATAAAATTGTAAATTATGATTAAAACATACTTTTATGTATGCTTTAACGTAAATTACAAGTTTATGCATTAATAAAGGCTCATATGAGTGCATAATAATGTATGCGAAAGTGCATACAAATATATTATTTCAATAAAACAAAAAAATTCGGTGCATTTTAATGTGGAATTGCATCTGTTCAAGTGATAAATATTTTTTTTGAGAGGGGCTCATTTTGTTTGTATATACAAATCGAAGATATTCACATTGATTTTACTAAAAAATATTTAACCCTTATGTTTTTTAATTAAATTTTAGTAAAAGTGCAATTTTTCAAAAATTTATGTCACTTACCTATAAACATAAGCAATTTTCATTGTTTAAAATATTAATATTTTATTTAATTATAATTCATTATTCTTTGGTATTTCAGGAACAATTTAAGACCAATTTCGAGTCATTTGGATGATTTTAACGGAAGTTATTAATTTTTAAACTATTTTCACCAAAAATAAGCATTTTTACCTATATTAAACATTATAGAAGGGGTAATTTTGGGTCAAATTCAATACATTTGGTCTCAATCGATTCATCTCAGTATCCCCAACAAATTTCAACCATAAAAATACCCTATTGTTGCTTTAGATTTTGAAATAAATTGAAAATACACATGGAAATGGGATTTCACCCTTCAACCCCATTTTTAAGGGTGTTGCATCACTTTTTTCTAGTCCAGGTTATTTTTTTCGAATTCTCCGCACCAAAATCTATAATAATCAACAATAACATTGTTTGTCCCTTAAAAGTTCTTATCATAATGCTTCCTTCACTTGACTACCATTCATATAATATATTTACGTTACCGTCAACAAATAATTTTTTTCAAATAAAATTTATTATTTTTTATGGAAAATAATAGATATTCGTGATACACTATGAGAACATTTTTTATAGACAATTTTACGCTCTACAATAAATGTTATATTCATATTTATGCTAATTGCTTTATTTTTTTAATTAAACGCAAAAAACCATAAAACTACCCTATTTGGACTTTTTTCAACCCTAAGTCGGCACGGGAAGGGGTTGGTTGATCAAGACCAAATTTGACAGAAATTCAAGTCTCATGATAACGAACAAATTTGGGGGGTACGGAGTTGAAAATTCGAAAGTTCAAAAATAAGGACCACCCTAGTATTTATACATTATTCAATCTTTGAACTTCAAATAAATTTCATAAGGGCGAATATCGCACGGAAATAAGCTGTGCAGGTACTGAGTGCGACTGCTTGCGCACGCACCACAGTAAGCCAGCGCACAGTGATCCAATAAAGTACTGCTTGAAATATGTCAAAATGTAACTTGTGTGAAAAGAAAACCCAACGAAATGATGATGATACGTTATATTGCTGTGGTCCCTGTCAAGGCCATTATCACATCCAATGCGCTCAAATAAGTGAAGATAAACTAAGTGATATGAATATTGATAAAAGTATACAAAAATGGAAATGTGATGAATGTAAAATATTAAACACTGATGAATCAAATCATTCAACTCAAGCAAATGAAGATTTGAAAAATAAAACAATACAAGCATTAGATGCTAAATTATAATTAATTTTAATAAACCAAAACAAGATGCAAGACACTATAAACATGTTAGTTGAAAAGTTAGAGACCTCAATTGCAGAAAATATAAAAAATAGAAAGAAAATATCTGAACTAGAAACGGCACTGAAAAAAACAAAACAAACTCAAGCAGCCAAAAACGAAGACATCCCACGAGTGAATGAGAACAATACATCAAATAACAAAACAAAAACAAACGATAAGGATAATATCAAAATCGATGAAAAGAAGGCCGAAACTCCAAAGCAAAACTACGCATCAGTATTAAAGAAACAAATTATAGAAAAAGTAAATATCATGAATGAAACCGGCGTCCGTGACTCAACTATTTCAAATAATCCTCCAGAAAATGATAGTGATTTTCAGACAGTAACGTACCGCAAAAACAAACCAAAAGTTTACTTTGGAAAAGGCACAAACACTACCGGTTTAATGGCTGCTGAAAGACAGATTCACTTGTTTATTGGTAGAGTAAACCCTAAAACTGAAATAGTCGATATGCTGAAATACCTTCAAACAAGGCTTCCCAATGAAAAATTCGAAGTTGAATCTGTGCCTACAAAAGCTACAAATTACAAATGCTTTAAAGTGTCAGCAAACTATAAACTGAAAGAAGACGTTTACAATGAAAATTTTTGGCCTGATGGCACAGTTTTCAAACAATTTAAATTTTTTCGAGGAAACACCTCACAAGTCGCCAACTTTTAACTCAATAAGTAGTGATTTTAATTCAACTAATAATATATAAAATAGAACGTAGTAAGAAAAAATATACTAAAAATAAGGCAATCGAGAATATTAATATAATGTATATGAATATACAATGCCTTCGGAAAAAACCGATCTATTAGAAATATTTATCTGTGAAAACAAGCTCGATATAGATATACTGTGCTTAACTGAACATTGGCTAAACAAAAATGAAATATCTCAAACATATATTTCATCATTCAAATTAGCAGCATCCTTCTGCAGAGAAGAAAAAATCCATGGAGGCAGTTGTATTTTTATTAGTGAAAAACATAATTTTGTTACACGCAGTGACTTATTACAGTTTTCGAAAGAATTAACTTTTGAATGTAGTGCTATGGAGATACCAGATCGATCTATATTAGTGTTATGCATCTACAGATCACCTTTGAGTGACCCAAAATGTTTTATGGAAAGTTTACAATTATGTCTAAATTAAATATTTAAAAAGGTTCCTTACAAAGAAGTGGTGATTTTAATATAGACATATTAACAGACAAAAAATTAGTTGTGAATTTCAAGAAATAATCAATATTTACAACCTAAAATTTTCAGTGAATCAACCAACTAGAATATCTAAAAATTCAGCTTCCTGTATAGACAATATTTTAGTCAATTTTAACAATTACTCAGTTAATGTAATTGACAACTCACTTTCAGACCACACTGCACAATTACTCAAATTTAATATTGAAACCTCACATTCACACACAACAAATGTTATCCACAACAGACAATATCATGATTATCAGTTTTTACAATTTAATTATATACTTAACAATGAAACATGGTTCAACGTTTATAATTCCACAAATTCATCCGATGCCTATAGAAATTTCTATGAATCTTTCAAACGTGCTTTTGATATAAGTTTTCCATTGTCAATTAAAAAGTTCAATACATCTAGTAAAATTAAGCCCAACTCTAATTGGATCACTCCCGAAATCAAACAAATGTCTAAACACAAAAGAAATACATTTCTTTTAATAAGAGACTGTACAAAATATAATATCAATTGCGTAAATTTAAAAATTGTTTACAAAGATCTGTGTAAAAATATTCATAATAAAGTAAGTGAACATAAACAGAAATATTTTAGTGATATCATTAAAAACTCGGACAATAAAAGTAAAACGTCCTGGAGTTTAGTAAAAAAAATACAAATAATAACAATCACAATGCCCCAAACAATTTAATTTCTAAGATACATAAAGCTAGTAATAATAATTTAATAACAGATCCAATAGAAATTGCAAATGAATTTAATAATTATTTTATTACTGTCTCTAATAGTACCAACTTAAATAAACAAGCAAATACACACTCTATTCCAAACAATGATAAAAGTTTATTTCTTTTCCTTGCACAGAAAATGAAGTTTTTAACACATGCTTAAATATAAAAAATAAAAAATCTTTCGGCTGGGATATATCCCTCCCTTTTTACTAAAACGCACTGCACATTTGATAAAAGGGCCACTAACATACATAATAAATAAATCTTTTGAAGAAGGTGCATATCCCGAACTACTAAAAAAAGCCGTTGTAACCCCCTTATTTAAAAAACAAGATAATTTGAAGCTAGTTAACTATCGACCTATCTCAATATTGCCATCCTTTTCAAAGATATATGAAGTCATTATTGCCGAGAGACTTTACAATTTTCTATTTAAAACTTCTCAATTATCTGAAAAGCAATTTGGTTTTATTAAAGGTAGAAATATTAATCAAGCGATATTCAACACTATACTGAATATCACAAATGCCTGGAATAATGGTGAACAAATTATAACTCTATTTTTTGATCTCACTAAAGCTTTTGACCGAATCGATCATTCATTATTGATTGATAAGTTGTTTTATTATAGTATAAGAGGTACACCTCTATATTTAATTTTTTCTTTCATTACCGGAAGACAGCAGTGTGTGAAAATTAAAAATGATCTAAACAATACTTATTCTTCATGGAAATCAGTTGAGTCAGGAGTTCCACAAGGTTCGGTCCTAGGGCCCTTATCAAATTTGGCAACTATGGAATGAATGATAATAGTATAACTTTACCTAATCATGGAAATCTTAAATTATCTACAGTGGTGAAATTTCTAGGGTTATATATAGACAAAAAAATAGCATGGAAGGAACATATTAACAATCTCATAAAAACAATTAACAAATACATATACTTAATACGCAACTTAAATAAAACTATACCAAATTTAATACTACTAAATATTTATTATTCTTATGTACAGTCCCAATTATCATATGGAATTATTTTCTGGGGAAACTCAGTCAATGTAAAAGATGTTTTTTTAACACAAAAAAGATGCATTAGAGCCGTTTGTAACATATCTCCACGCACATCTTGTCGCCCCTTTTACAACAAACTTTTTATTCTAACTGTTTTTGATATCTATATTTTAGAATGTTCTATTTTTATTAAAAAATACGAATATCTTTTCAAAAACAATACACGTAATCATGATCACTTTACACGCAATAAACATAGTCTACTTCCGCCTTTGGCGACTCTGAATATTTTTCAAAAAGGTCCACTGAGTCAAATAATAAAAATATACAACCATCTACCGATACATATTAAAACTTTACCATTTCGCCAGTTCAAAATTCAATTAAAAAAATATTTGTTATCTAAAAATTATTTTAGTGTTGATGAATATTTTGAAGACTGACTAATAATAATATTAATGTATTTTTCTTTGTTAGTATGTATACATGTGTGTACCCATGTGTCCACATAATGTATACATACATGATTTTGTACAATGTTTTATGTTTAAATTTATTTCTTTCATGTTTAACTTCTTTATAAATGACATATTTCACTGTATAAACAGTCTATATGAAATAAAACCTATCTATCTATCTATCTAAATATATAAAAGGAAGTGCCCTCACTCATTCACTCACTGATCGAAAATTAACAATCAACCGTACGGTATCTTCCACTGTTCGTAGAAAGCTCAAATTTGGAATATATATTCCTTGGTTATCGAACCAGAATGTGACGTCGAGTTTTTTTGAAAAAAGTTCAGTAGGGGGGTTAAAAAGGCCCCTCTAAATTTTAACGCCTACTAAATTAAATTCAAATGTCATGTCGTAACTATGGTTACAGTTTATTTTATTATTTATCGGTGAAACGTCATGTCAGTTTAATTTTATAGTTATAATAAAGTGAATGTGTTTAATATACAATAGAATACAATAATAAAATAACATATAGAGAACATAACGCATTAAAATAAATGCACAGCTGAAAGTAATGAATAAATGAAATTTTTACACATTTGTCGAAAAACTTGAAGATAAACCATCACGGTTACAAATATACAAAACAAAGGTTGGTACATATAATTTTCTTTAGTAGGTACTTATTTTCGATTTGAAAACATTATTAATTCTTAAGGTTTAGTGCGATCAATTGATTTGCGATAAATTGTTCTTACGGTAAATTGTTTTACGATGAAAATTTAAAAATTTATCATGATAAAAGTAAAAATTGTTGCAAATAAGAATTGGTAATTGCAGACAAAATTCATATTAAAACCTTTATTTTCATCAAAATAGTCATATGGGAGGGAAATTTAACTTCATATAATATGTATAAATCAACGACTAGCAATAATTTGTGACGTTTTTAACATCTATACAAAATCAAAAGCATATACACTTATTAATGAATTTTAAAATTTAGCTACTTTTATCATCGATTATCTTACAAATTACTCATAAAATCCGGAAATTATATTCCAATACAGAAATAGTCATAGGGGAGGGAAATTTAACTTCATATAATATGTATTAATCAACGACTCTAGCAATAATTTGTGACGTTTTTAACATCTATACAAAATCTAAAGCATATACACTTATAAATGAATTTTAAAATTTAGCTATTTTTATCACCGATTCTTGCAAATTACTCCTAAAATCCGGAAATTATATTCCAATACAGAAATAGTCATAGGGGAGGGAAAAACTCCATATATATGTATAAATCAACGACTCTAGCAATAATTTGTGACATTTTCAAATTCTATACAAAATCTAAAGTACATACACGGATTGTTTTTCAAGTTATTCCTAAAACCTGGAAATAATTATTTTCAAAAATAGAAATTAATTTAAATAAAAAAAAGGATATAGGATGATTTTATGTTAACAATAATTTGTGAGATTTATAACTTCTATATAATATCTAAAGCACAGATATAATTTTAAAATTTAGCTACTTCTGTCACCGATTGTCGTTTACTTTTTAAGTTATTATAGAAATAATTTAACTAAAAAAAATATTATAACATGATTGTATGTTAAACAGTGTGGTCAGTTTCTGGAAAACCGGGAAAAGTCAAGGAATTTTGCTATACAGGGAAAAGCCAGGGAATTTGGTTGGAAGTCAGGGAATTTTTATAAAAATGCAAAATCTCACAAATTCTCGCAAATATCTAAGTGACGTTTATTTTAGCTTATTTATCTAAATTATTTAAATAAAAAACAGGGAAAAACGGTAAAAATTATCTTGGAAAAGCGGGAAAAGTCAGGGAAATTTGTCCCAGAGAAATACTGGTCATCCTGTTAAATATAGTTTAATTTAATATCCCCGGGTAACACCGGGTTCTATGGCTAGTCTATCTATATATAAATGAATTACCTCAATACATCAAACACCCAATTACTGTTTGCAGACGATACATCGATTACTTACACAAATAGTAGCTTTAATAACTTATTAATCCAGATTTACAGTTCGGTCAAAAGCTTAAATCAATGGTTTATTTCAAATACATTATGTCTGAATATTTTAAAAACACAAGGTATTAAATTTGGAGACTATGGGACGGCAATAAACTCAATAACCATCAATAATGAAACCATAAACCTTCAGAACTGCGTTAAATTTTTGGGAATTTTAATTGATAAACACCTTAATTGGAAAGAGCATATTTCAGAATTAACTAAAAAAAAACTAAATTCTGCTACGCCTTAAAAACACTACAAATCAACGTGAACACAGATACGTTACTCTTAGTATATTATGCATACATCGAAAGTAATCTAATATATGGTCTGTGATTTTGGGGTAATTCAACGCATTGCATAAACTTATTTAGAATCCAAAAGAGGTGCATACGTATAATTGCCAACGTTGGGCTTAGGGACAGTTGTGTTGAACTTTTTAAAAAATTCCAAATTCTAACGCTTACGGGCTTGTACATTTATGAATGTGCAGTGTTCCTAAAACAAATTAATAACATTGTCAAACTATTTCATAATGATCATGAATATAACACACGATTCAAACATACGCTAAAGCAAAATCCTACAAGTTTAACAGTCATATATAAAAACTAGGGGCTGTGCCCCTGGGCGCTTCGCGCCCCAACCCCCTTTGACGCCATATTTTTTACACAAATTTACTCGGGTCTGCGACCCTCGTATGTGTATATATCATACTCGTTCCACTATTTTTTGATAGTTAATTTTTTCATTTGGCGGAGATATCAATATTACAATTTTCAGTAATTTTACATGTACAAATTACCTAATCACAAATTTACTCGGGTCTGCGACCCTCGTATGTGTATAATATAATAATTTTCCAATCTTTTTGCTGATACTCATTTTATTTCTTAAATTGGCGGTGATAATCACATATCAATATTACAATTTTCAATAATATTACATGTATAAATTACCCAACCTAAAATGTACTGTTATTTATTAAATGGTTAACTTTTTATTTTTATATATTCCTGAAGTTTTTAATTTTTGTTCAATTTTAATCAAAATTAATTTGTCTACGTCACTTTTAAAAAATAGTAATTTTAATTATTTTCATGCGCGCCCCTGACTTAATTATAATAAAAAAAAAAAGATTAATATATCAATCAACTTTCAAAAAAATAATAATTCATAAATAATTTTTTTGGGGCGCTACTGATCTATATTATAATTTTCATATTTTATTGAAATTTCTAATTTTTGAACAATTAAAAATTTTTTTTGAGACGCTACTGACTTATTTATTTTTAAATGTGAACTTTTGGATAAATTGCATCAATCACCTACAACAAAACTATTTAAAATTATATTTATATACAATTTCATTAAAAAAACACAAATTTAAAATTATTTGAAACGCCGTCCCTGATTTAAATGAAACATGTATAAATTACCCAACCTAAAATGTACTGTTATTTATTAAATAATTTTAAAAATATTGCACTTTTAAAAAATAACAAATTTAACTATTTTCATGCAACGCCCCTGACTAAATTATAATTAAAAAAAAAATTAATATATCAATCTCAAAACTTTCAAAAAAATAATAATTCATAAACAATTTTTTTTAGGCGCTACTGATCTATGTATATTATAATTTTCATATTTTTATGAAATTTATATTTTTGAACTATAAAAAATGTTTTTAAGTTTTTACAAACGTTACGAAATGTGACAGTTCCCAAAAATTTCATATATTTAAAACGACACCAGCCCCTGACTTAATTATTATTTTTAAATGTGAAATTTTGAATAAATTACATCAACAAAACTATTAAAAATTATATTTTTATACAATTTCATTAAAGAAACACAAATTTAAAAATATTTGAAACACCGTCCCTGATTTAAATGAATAATTTCAACAATTAAAAAAAAATTCAACAATTTCACTCAAAATAATTTTTTTACAAACATAAAAAATATGTCACATGTAAAAAACCACGTAATTTTGGAACTATCAAATTTAACGTCATCAAAAATTTTCTCACTCCTAATAGAAAAGGATAGAAAACCTTCTAGATCATTCCCTGTCATCTGTCAAATTTAAACTAATTACAAAAAAGGATTTTAAATATTTTTTAATTCGCCGCTCCTGACATTATACTTTTTAATATTATCTATAGATAATTATACTAATTACATCAAATTACCAATCAATTTTGGTTAAAATTTAATTTATAAGCAATTTAATCAAAACGTACAAAATAACATTTCTTTACACGCTCCTGACGTATATAAGATAAAAAACAGCTGTTTATAATTTCTTCGTTTAACAATTTCAATCAAAATCTATTTTATGTAGAAATTATAATTGATTCACAAATCTAACATTTTAAAATTAATCATGTAATTTATCAGTGTGTTTTTTATGAAAATGTCAATAAAAATCCATGTGTTTTCTTCATTATAAATGTCATATTTTGACAGATATAAACAAAATACAACAGTGATATCTTGTAATTTAGTAAATTATCGTAAAAATAGCATTTTTCAAACGACCATCACACTGTCTGACAAAACAAAAGCCGACACTCGAACCAGCTAATTCAACGTTTTTTTAGTAAAATTCGATGTAGTTTTTCGGAAAAAAATCACAACTCAGAGACCTTTCATAGCTAAGAAATGAAATCTAGCCTATTGACTGGAAAAAGAGTCAAGCTACATGACGAAAAAAAAAATTATCAAAATCGGCCTGGTGAATCCAGAGTCTATAAAGCTATAGTTTCGTGCGGATATATAAATAAATATATATATATTCATACACGTTTATATTATAGTGTGATATTAACTACATTATTAAAATATTTAACTTCATTCCCTCTGAAATTAAAAACTTACCACTAAAACTATTCAAAACGCAACTGAAAAATTATTTAACTTCAAAATGTTATTATAAATTAGATGATTTTTTTGCTCATGTACGAGCTGCACATGCGCGTCTACGTATTTCCGTCTGATAAGGCAACTCAAAATTAATTGTGTGTTTAACCTCAGATCTGTCTGAACTCTTGACCAAGGTTAGGTGTCAATTCCTGTGGGAAAAGATATAGTATATTCGTGTCGGTAAATGTTCGATTGTTGTCTCTTACAAAGATATACGTGAACATTGGACCCTGATAGAAGTGTATACATCATAGTTATATGTGTAGAGTTTATATTTTATTTGAGAATCGTTTATGTGAATGTTATATAGTTTTAATATATATCGAATAGTGTATTTAGTTTTCCGTTATTTTTGTGAGGTTACTGATTTATTTTAAGTGTTGCAAGTGCTTATTGTACTGCATATAAAAGTTATTTCGATCAAAGGAACGTGCTTAGAAGTCGCATGGATAGCTGTTTGAATTATTACAATTGATATCCTTTTTACCATCCAATCCTGATAATTGTATTTGGGAAGAGCAGAGCCGTACTTGGGTACAACAAAAGAGGTAAGCCGTTTCTTTGTACTAATATATGCAGTTGTATGAATCAACAATGTTATATTTCGTTTAACCTATTTCGTACAGTCCACTTAAAATCTATTTTACGGTGTTTAAAAGAAACATTCTGGTATTTCGATACCGAATGAAACATTTTGGTCACTTCTTGCGGATAATGAACCAGTTTTTTAGTTCATTTTCGTATTAATTTTGATAAAATATTCAAAATTTTGTCATATTTGTTTGTTGATTCATGCACATGGTTCTTGCAGAAACACGTTTCAGTTGGTTAAGTCAGTGACCTTCAAACGGTTTATAACATTCGAACGATTTTCAAATGATTATGTGTATATGCTGTTTAACTTTGATAATTTTGGGGAAGTTTTGATTTGGTTCGGGATGCCATCAGTGGCACACAAAATTTGTCAAGTTATTGTTTTTATGGAAATTTCAGTGGGGTTTTTTGCGACGTTTTTGTTTTGTGATGTTAATTAAATTTAACACACCCACTGAAAAGCAGGAGTTCACAGATCTCACATGGGATATCTAGGTTGCGACGTTATTATTTTGAGATGTTTTTTATGATAAAAAACACACTAGATTATTCTTATTTTTCGGCATTATCAGTTTAGGGTTTAAGTACATATTATTTCGAGATGCCCCTTTTTAAAGGCACACTAAACTGATAGTGAGGTATTTTTGAAATATACCATTTTGTTAAAATTCGTTGTAAGAACATTTTGAGATGCATTTGCAAAATTTATTGTTTTCTTGAAATTTCTTGCAAAACTATTACGTATATAATTATTTGATTGAACACGAAAAAGTCTATACGCTATAACATTGCATTTGTAGGGATTTTTGTGTGTTAATGTTAATCACCACGTGGTGATTTTGTATAGTGCGATTAGAGCGCCAGACGGCGTAACGGCCCACGGGTGTTCAACTCAACGTTAAAAAATTTTGATCGCTATATGTGCTGCCGCCTGGCGACTGTTGAACTAACTATACCATTCCGTAGCGCGAAATTCAAATCCCTTTTCATTCCAATATATATTTTGTATTATACTCAACAGTTTAGATGCAAAATATTGCAACTACAATAAAATATATCACCAAATATGATATAATTTATTGTAATTACAATATTTTGCATTTAAACTGTAAATCTGTAATGAAAATAATTGAAATAAAACAAAATATTTTTACAAATATTTATTATCATTTTTTTCTAGAAAGCATGCAAACATAAATATATTATATAAATTGGAAAAACAAAAAAAAATGTTAAATTAATTAAAAGATTAACTATAATTAATACAATATCTATCATATTTAATTAAGGTATTTCTCTGGAAGCAACAAGGTTTGATAAATGATAGAAAAAGATAAATATTGCATGATTTGTAAAATTTCTCAGAAAATTGAAAAAAATCAACAGTGAGCTCAGATTTTATAAATAAATAACAGAGTAAAAGAAGTTCCCTTAAAAATTCTGAAAACATTGCGAGTACAATTTCTATAGTTGCATTGTTAAATACATTCATTTTATTTTGATATCTTTTGCTCGTAGGTATTATATCATTTGAGGATTTTATTTGGAGCTTCTTTTACTCTTATGTTATTTATTTACAAAATTTGGACTTACTCTTCAATTTAAAGCTCCTTTAGCACTAAATGCTCCTTTAAAGTAAATTTGGTGTATTACAAACGTGATTTAAATCAATATTTAAGCTCTCAATGAAAAATAGACATAATATACGTTGTAAAGAAATACTGCAGATAATTTAAAATCTATTTAATTAAATGTGTTATGCTTCAATCTGTTGATAATATGACAGTTAGTTAAAGGAGCATTTAGTTAAAGCTGATAATACTGGGTGTAAGGCCACAAAAAGATTTAATGGAAATCAGATTTAATCAAAACTGGATATTGTTCAGATTTTAATCAACATTGAAAGCGAAATATGAGATAATAAAATATGCTTAATCTTGGTAACAAGCATTGTGTACAAAATGTACACATACAATGTCTGTCATTACTAATAACACTGGTCCAGATATTATAGTTTTCTCAGAATTATTGTTGTCCGGTACATCATTCTGATGATGGGTCCTGATTAAAGCGTTTTCATTATCCTGACACCTGATGATTTAATCTCTTGCCAAACGTTCTTCACAGCTTGAATCGTTGCCCCACCATCCTTTGAGTGAAAGTGATCGATAGGAACTGTCATTCCAGTTAAAACTCCAATTTAGAAGATTCTGTTCTATCTGTGTCCAGAATCTGTTCATATAAAATAAAATTTTAAATTAGTGAACCATAAATATTGTTGTTTTAAAATGTTTTTATAAGAAATATCTATTATTTCGATATATTATTTTATGTTAACATACCTTCAATGTTCGGATTCTTCTGTAACAAAACAAGATAGAACATTCTGCCACTTTGGAGTCTTTTCTCTGCAGTTTATACTGTCGAACAGATCATTCATCATCTTCACAAATTCAGCGGGTGGTACTGTAATCATACAATGAATAGGTATATATGATTATATATTTATATTATAAATAAAACACATCATTAACATTTAAGTATAATGTGTAAATACAAAAAATATATTTCAAAATGAAATTGTATTTCATAATTTTTATTAGTACTTATACTTTTTTTTATGATTATATGTAGGTATATTCAAAATAATGGTAAAAATCATATTAATTTTAATTTGTGGAATTTATTTGCATCATAAACTATCTTATTTGTTTTATTTCCTTTACTTTTTTGTTTCGTGTCCCTAAATCTTTATGCTTCATACATAAGAAACAATCATATTAAATTAAATATAAAACTATTTCAATGAAATTCAGTTATTTTCAACTTATGTATTTTTTTTATTTCAATATACATAATCAATTAAAATTCAAAATAAAGTTTTACTTACTGATATCCAAATTACGACGTAATGTATGACATTTTACTCCAATTTGTTCTTGATTAATTATACACACTTATTGTTAGCATAAATGTTTATTTTTATTAGCACTAAACTGATCAGACATACTTATTCAATTTAAAGTCGAAACCACAGAAAATACTGTCGAAACACAGTTAAAATAGTTTTTAGCACAAAAATTCATTTGCAAATGGCGACAATAATTCTGAAATGTTCCTCTTACCGCTCGCCCTCCTCATCATAATGCTATGACTTTTTAATACTAGTGCTGCCATCTAGCACCTGTTGAACCTTACTAAAAACGACGTTTACATAAAGAAAAATTTCCTCATTCTCAGTCGGTAACAGTTGGACCCCCGTGTAACGGCCACTGTAGCGTTCTCAGGTGATAGACGGCTGCCATGTTGATTACTAGCTGTCATTTTGACATTTCGATGAAATTGTTTTGTTTATAGATCAGCTGTTTTGGCAACAATTAGTTTCGTATTCAAAAGTGTAATATATTTTAATTAATTAACATTAATTATATTTTGGTTTGATAAATGTATTACACTATAATTATATATATAAATTAGACATTTATTTAAACTCGTGTGTATGCAATAACATTTGTTGTTGTTTAGGTATTTATTTGGTTGGATACACGAGTGCAATGAACGTTTGACGTTTATAAAATATTTTTGTCGATGATTTTAAATATTTTTGCTACGATTTATTTTGTTGTTTGTTTAGAAAATTAAGTATAATTATTTATACTATATATTTTAGTATATTTCAGTTATTTCAGCTGTTATATATTTATATTTTGTTTGTTTTGTGTATTATTTGGATCTTTTGAAAAATTTAGCTGTGTGTATTGTTTAAGTAAATAGTTATTTTTCGTTTGGTTAGATTAATAGGGGTATTACATAAGTTTAGTCATAGATCGTGTATTATTAGCTACGATTAGTTATTTGTAGTTGTTTATTTCGTTTTGGTAGATTTGATTGAGGCTTTACAATGGCAGATATCGAAGCTCGGGAACGTTTACTAAAAATGCGACTAGCGCGACAGCAAACGTTGTTTCAGAGGATACAAAGGGTTCATGATATGATTAAGGATCTGGAAAAAAAGGCCGTCGTGAAGGCTTTTAAAGGCCAGCTTGCTACGCTCGATAAAACTGAATTCGAATATGTGGCAGTGACTGATGAAGTCAACTCGCTACAACTACAATTAAATGCGGCATTTGAACCTAATTATCAAACCCTCGAATCCTTTAATGATTTGTTAGGTCATATTAGGGTCGCAGAAAAGGATCCTCGAGTCAATCCGCCGCCTGAAGTTAAGCCTGTGGAAAATAAGGCGACGACCCCCCCTCCACAGCCTTCCATACCCAAGCTCCCACGGATCAACCTACCCGTCTTCGCAGGACAATTGAAGGATTGGCCGGTCTTTTATGAGGTTTTTAAGAATCTTATTCATGATAACGCCACGTTAAGTGACATGGATAAAATTCATTATTTAGTCGGCCAATTAACCGGGCCCGCCGCTAAGGTCTGTTCGGGATTGCCCCCAGTCGGCGGGAATTATTCGATCATGTGGAACGCGTTATTGAAACAATATCAAAATCCGCGGTCATTAGCAACGAGTTATTTGGATCAAATAATAAATTTCAAGCCAATTACCGCCGCTAATGCGCAAACGCTAGGCAGTATATTAGATAAATGCGCTTCAGCGCATCGAGCTTTAACGAATTTAAAATTAGACGATCTCTCTGATTTTACTTATGCATATTTGCTTTGGAGCAAACTAGATAAGGATACGCGTATGCTTTTCGAGAATTCTAGGCGCGATAGAGCGATATTTACTGTCAATGACATAGTAACGTTTCTCCAGGAGCAAATGCAAATATATACCGTTTCTTCACAACATAGTAAGATAAGTTCGTCCGCGACTGCTTCGAAACCAAAAACACATTCATTTTTTGTGAAGCAACAGGACTCAGAATTACACTGTGACATATGTTCGAGCAATCACACGATTTTTAAATGTAAAAAATTCAATGATAAGTCTCCGCTTGAGCGTTATAAACTGATTAAAAGTAAGAATTTGTGTCTGAATTGTTTAATGCGGCACCACGTTAGAAAGTGTCCCAAGCGACCAGCGTGTACAAAGTGTCACTTTAGACACCATACTTTATTACACTATTTTACTGAAAATAATGTTTCCTCGGAAAATAATGATAATAGAATACAACCGACGACGTCGCGTTCGACTGATGGTCAGGATACGCCGAGTATAGCACCAAGGCCTGCTGCCTTTTGTAGTACCACGGTTAAACCAAGACGGGGCGCGACAGTTTTATTATCAACAGCAGTAGTGTATATTTTTGATAAAAGGGGTAAGAGACACAATGTACGATTCTTATTGGACTCGGGATCACAGGCTCATTTTTTGACTGTAGAGTGCGCACAGCGTCTTCAATTAGATATAGTTTCTTGCGACTATGCCGTTCGTGGTATTGGAGTTCGCGATAGTGCTGTTGCGGGACAAGCCAGTGTCGAGATCGTCTCGAGGTATAATAAGAATACTAGTTTTGAAATGGAGGTACTTGTAGTCGATCAGACTTCGGACAATTTACCTGATTTCACTATATCTACTGAGCACTTTACTCATTTAGAATGTTTACACCTGGCTGATGATAAGTTTAATCAACCAGGTTCTATAGACGGTATAATAGGCGCGCAATTATTTCCAATTTTATTAGGGCCGAATAAAATGACTGGCGCGGCGGATGCACCCATAGGTTTAGAAACAAAGCTTGGATTTGTCGTTATGGGTTCGGTGCCCAGTTATATGCCCTCTAATAAGCATATTAAATCTTATCATACTGAGATAGAACCATCGTTAGAGTCATTATTGACTAAGTTTTGGGAAGAAGAGGACCTGCCGAGTCAAGGGTTTGCACACCCCGATGATATCGCGTGTGAGAATATTTTTAAATCCACGATAAAGCGGGAACCCTCAGGTCAATATTCAGTAACTCTACCGTTCAAATTTGATACCTCAAGATTGGGAAATTCTTATAACACCGCGCTAAAGTGTCTTTATTCATTAGAGAATAAATTTGACAGGGCACCGCTCCTAAGGGAACAATATAACTCTATTATGAAAGAGTATTTAGATTTAAATTATATGTCATTGATAACTGAGAATTGTTTACATGAAGATCATTATTTTATACCTCACCACGGTGTAGTAAAACAAGACAGCACATCCACGCCGTTACGTTGTGTGTATAACGCGTCTTGTAAAACCACCACTTCTGTTTCATTGAACGATTTATTATATACAGGGCCTAAATTGCAAACCGATGTCGTTAGTATTTTTATTAATTTCAGGATATTTCCAGTCGCCTTTACAGCCGACATTCGGCAAATGTATTTGCGTATTGGTGTACAAGAACACCACCGGCGCTTTCAACAGCTGTTGTGGCGTTTTTCAGAGGCAGAACCGGTACAAATGTATCGCTTAAATACGGTTACGTTCGGTATTAGATCTTCGCCGTTTTTAGCTCTCCGCACATTACAACAGCTAGCCGTTGATGAAGCTGAAAATTATCCTGAAGCCGCAGAAATCGTGAGACGCGATTTTTATATAGATGATTTAGTTTGCAGTTTACCTGATATCGAGACCGCACGCGACGCACATATTCAACTAATTAAATTATTTGAACGCGGTCATTTTTCGTTGACAAAGTGGGCCGTTAATTCTGAGGATATATTAAATGATATTCCAGAAAAGGATCGCTCTCCTAAAGTAGTTAGTTTTAACACTGATGGGTTAAAAATTTTAGGTTTGCAATGGTACCCCCATTCTGATATATTTACTTTTAACATAAACACAGAATTTAAAGCATGTACGAAGCGTTATGTTTTGTCCACAGTCGCGCGGTTATTCGATCCGTGCGGGTTTTTAAGTCCAGTTACTTTAATAATTAAATTAATTATACGAAAATTATGGACCCTACGCTTAGATTGGGATGAACACTCCCCCCTGATATTGAACAGGAATGGGGAGAGCTACAAAAGGAATTAAGTCTTTTAACAAATTTTAAAATTACACGACATTTGGGAGTTACACCCGAGTCGCGGGTCGTACTTATAGGATTTTGTGATGCGTGTATGAATTCATACGGCGCCGTCGTGTATATTAAAACTGTAAATAAATGTGGTGATGTAGGTATCAATTTAGTTTGTGCGAAAACGAAAGTGGCCCCCCTGAAAATACAAACGATACCACGATTAGAATTAGCGGCTGCTGCGTTATTAGCTAAGTTATTAAATTTTGTACGTGATACTTTGAGTACACGAATTCATATCGACGAAATAATCGCGCTGTCGGATTCGACAGTCGCTCTAGCTTGGCTAACAACTCCGCCGTATCAGTGGCACACCTACGTTGCAAACCGTGTAGCGCAAATACAGGCCTTAATAGCACCTTCATGTTGGTATCATATTAATGGTACAGACAATATTAGTGATTGTCTTTCGCGCGGACTTAAGCCGTCCCAGTTCATTGCTATGTCAACCTGGATAACAGGCCCGGACTGGCTACATTTTGATAGGGACTCATGGCCTATTCGTCCGGTTTCGGCCATTAATAAACATGATATTCCGGAAGCGAAACCTGTAGCGCTAACAGTAACCATACCAATATCGCACCCATTATATGAATTAATTTTACGCTGTTCATCATGGACAAAAGTTATTAGAACTACAGTTTATGTACTGCGTTTTTTACATATTTTAAAATCAAAAGGAATTATTACAATATCGGACCTTGAGACGGCCGAATTAGTTTTAATTAAATTAGTGCAGGAAAAACATTTTCATGCGGATATTATTTTGTTAAAAAATAACAAATTAGTGTCAAATTCGATTCGATCATTAGATCCATTTTTACACAACGGCGTTATACGCGTTGGTGGGCGTCTCACCCACGCAAATTTAGATTTCGAACGGAAACATCCGTTACTTTTGCCCCGACATGATCATTTTGTCGATTTATTAATCGATAAATGTCATAAGGAAAATTTACATACCGGCCCTGCTTTAGTGTCGTCGATTTTACGGCAGCATTATTGGATCATAGGGTCACGTAATGCGGTCCGGTATAGGTTACAAAAATGTAACCATTGTTTTCGCACACGCCCCAGGAATGATTTCCCAAAAATGGCACCGCTGCCAGCGGTACGGGTGACCGAAGCGAAACCGTTTTTACATTGTGCGACGGATTTCGCAGGTCCATTTAAAATTACTCTGGGACGGCGGAGAGGCGTAATAAGTCAAAAGGCTTATTTATGCCTATTTATTTGTTTGTCGACTAAGGCGCTCCACTTGGAGTTAGTCTCCGATTTATCGACCGCGTTGTTTTTAGCCGCTTTTAAGCGATTTTTAGCTCGAAGAGGCGCGGTGTCGGTGATTTATAGCGACAATGGTACTAATTATATTGGTGCTCGCAACGAATTGGACGATTTATATAAATTTTTAAATTCGAAAGCTTACCGCGACGATATCCATCAGGAATTAGTTTCTCGGAAAATTTCTTGGGTTTTTCAACCTCCCTTAAGCCCACATTTTTCAGGGGTTTGGGAATCCCAGGTTAAGGCCGTGAAGTCACACATGTGCCGGGTTATAGGGCATCAAATTTTGACATTTGAAGAACTATCGACAGTTCTCACTCAAATCGAGGCGTTATTGAATTCACGCCCTCTATCGTGGCTGAGTACAGACCCCTCGGACCCTCTCCCTTTAACCCCCGCACATTTTCTCACTCTTACTCCCTTAACCTCTATTCCCGCTCTACCCTTGCCTGATGTGTCCGTAACTTTACTCGACCGCAAACGTTTGTTGGATCAACTGGTCCAGTCGTTCTGGCGTCGCTGGCGTTTGGACTATATATCTCAGCTCCAGCGGCGACAGAAGTGGCACGGCGGTAGTCCCGAAGTCAAGGTGGGAACACTTGTTATCATCATATTCGATAACACACCCCCATTAAGGTGGCCTTTGGGCGTTATTATAAAAACATTTCCAGGGGCCGATGGTATCGTCCGGGTAGTTAACGTCCGGACCGGGTCCGGAGTCTATAAACGTCCAGTGGTGCGATTATGCCCACTACCGACCCAATGATTTATATACAATATAAATTATTTTGTTTTAGTATATTTCGTTTTGTTTGATATTTCGTTCGTATCTTAGTTAAGATAATTTTAGTGTGTTGCGGAATTTATTTTGATTTGTTGATGGGTTAATGAAATAGTCTTTCATGTCGAGGGGTATGTACGAGCTGCACATGCGCGTCTACGTATTTCCGTCTGATAAGGCAACTCAAAATTAATTGTGTGTTTAACCTCAGATCTGTCTGAACTCTTGACCAAGGTTAGGTGTCAATTCCTGTTGGAAAAGATATAGTATATTCGTGTCGGTAAATGTTCGATTGTTGTCTCTTACAAAGATATACGTGAACATTGGACCCTGATAGAAGTGTATACATCATAGTTATATGTGTAGAGTTTATATTTTATTTGAGAATCGTTTATGTGAATGTTATATAGTTTTAATATATATCGAATAGTGTATTTAGTTTTCCGTTATTTTTGTGAGGTTACTGATTTATTTTAAGTGTTGCAAGTGCTTATTGTACTGCATATAAAAGTTATTTCGATCAAAGGAACGTGCTTAGAAGTCGCATGGATAGCTGTTTGAATTATTACAATTGATATCCTTTTTACCATCCAATCCTGATAATTGTATTTGGGAAGAGCAGAGCCGTACTTGGGTACAACAAAAGAGGTAAGCCGTTTCTTTGTACTAATATATGCAGTTGTATGAATCAACAATGTTATATTTCGTTTAACCTATTTCGTACAGCTCATAACACTTAATATGTATTTTTTTTTTACCTGACTATTTCCATGTACTTATGTATATATTAGGAAATAAAGAATTATTATTATTATTACATTTAGGTTCATGTCTTCAGGTTCAATTCAAACTGATAGAACTGATATTAAAACATTTCGAAATCATAACCTCTCTGATTTTATTTGCTTAAATCATTTGTAAAATATTTGTTAATATGAATGGTAGTAAGCACATAATTTATATAATTTCAAAAATGACAAAATTTCCAGGATTTTAATAAATATTAATAGAAAATAGGATTGTAATGAATTTCATTAAAATATTTAATACCAATAAAATGATACAATCCTTTCAGTGTTTTCTATGCCTATGTTATCATTTCATTCATACAATTTCAGTAACAACTTTTATATAATCAAGACAATAACATTACAGCAGAGGTCATATATGTTCTCCACGCACCTCCTAAGACCCTAGAATAATGTAGCTAAGACATTGCTAAATCATGTCTTTAATTCAAATACCTGTAAATCCTAATTATAATGAAAGAATTAAAAAAAACTCAGTTGAAGATTAACTATTATTTATTAAATTTTATTAAATAAAATTAATAAAATAAATTATTAATATATGGTAATATGATGGCGGCCTCCACCGTGGCGAGGTGGCGGACGCGGGAATGGTGACCCTTGCGGTCGCCATTTCCGCGTCCGCCACCTCGCCTATAATGTTTTCCATGACTATCGTAGCTATCTTCTCTTCTTATACCGCGTCCACCGCGACCAGGTCGTCCACCACGTCCAGGTCGTCCACCGCGTCCTTCCTGTCGCCCACTGTCCTCCGAGAGTCCTCCGATGATTTGGGTCTCGCTGCCAGTACGTTCAGCTTCAATCCGGACCCGAGCCAGCGCGTAATCATATCCCCTCCAAAAATCTTTATTTTCAATTATTCTATGCGTTCTAAAAAAAAAGTTTTAATGTAAGTAAAGTTATTAATAAATTACAATTTGAAGGATACACACTCGACACCTCTTTGGTCACTCCTCCTGAAACACAAAAGAAAATAGTTTTCAACAATACCCTTACAATTACATTAAATTGATTGAACGATAATTGATTAGAGCGATTAACATTAAACTTAACAGAGAAATTATACTTCAAAAATATTTTCATCTTGATTTTAATATTATGTAATTCTATATTAAAACTACATGAAATGAAACAAAAATTATACACGTGATAAATTCATCACATTTAATAATTGAATAAACAAACTATGTATACTTACGGTTCTTTATCTTCAATTTCATTAAAAATAATATTCTTTGGAGTTGGAGAAATTGAACTGCATTCTTGCGTTCTATAAAATAAAACAATTATTTATTTAACTATCATATATAACAATATTATTAATCTATATAAAGCGAATAAAAATTCAACTTACTCAGTCGACATTTTGAAGACAAATGGGCTCTTCTTCTTTTAGCGTCGTTATATATAATAAACGGACGTGGGGATTCGTCAGTTTAAATTCTAAATATTCGTCGACAATTAGAAATCATCTGATTTGTCGATTCAAAAAAGTTAATTGTTTGCAACAAAAACTATTTTCGATAAGTTCATTGCGTGTGTTTAGTAATAGGTATTCGATAGTCGATAGCCTTATTGATGCTATTAAACTAATGAAATTTATTGAATGAGTGTTTAATGTTCGACAATTTTTTCGATACCAATTATAATATTTTTTTTAAATATTAAGTTTTATTACACGTAAGTTTTTAGAATATTTTAATTATCGTTGATAATTAAATATAATTGGAATTTTGTAGTAATAATTGATAATAACTAATAATAATTAACAACAATAAAATAGCTTAATAGATTAATTCACAAAATACCTAATACATAATTAAATTAATTCCTAATTTATTGGTGATGGTAACGAAATTCATTAAAAACTTAAAACTTCTATTATTTTAATTATATAATAATTATAATAACTTACTAAATTATAAAATCTATATTTGATAAATTAAAAGCTTAAAAATGGTTAAGAAAAGTAATTTTAATATTGAATTATTTATTAATTTTTACTTTCTTATACCAATGTATATGAAATATACATATAGTATAAGTAAGTATAGTAAACGCGATTTTTTTCGAAATTCGGTTTTTGATGGAATTATCAATTTTGACCTTCCCTGAATCTATTCTGACTATTTTCGCCATGATGTCTGTGTGTCTGTCTGTCGGTCTGTCTGTAGACGCTGTAACTCAAATACGACAAATCGTAGAAAGGTGGAATTTTATACTTAAGATTGATTTTTGCCTGGGAAGAAAACCTCCTATTTTTGAAAACGATCATTCAACCGGAAACGGATGTTTACCTACATCGATTTTTGAATTTTTCGAATTACACTGAAACAGTGCGAATTAGAGAAAAATGACAAAGTTGAAAATTGTAGGTAATATTATTATCTATAATTTATGTTCTATTCATTTTTTCGATAAAAACAAATTTAATTTTTTTTTTTTTTATTCGATTTTAAGTACATTTCAAATGGTTCATAACAGAGAAGAAATATCTGCCATGAGTGTCATGGGACTTTCTTATACGTATTACAGAGACTGTACGTGTTTGCTATAGGTACCATGGGTCTTTCTTATACATAATATTGAGAATAAACACTGTACACTGTACACTCTATTTTATTTAGTTTGCAGTGGTCGCCGGGTGACATGACGGTATGAGTCGTGATCCGTACGGTCAAATCACCAGACAACCAGTATAGATTATTTTAAATAATGATTTTAAAAAAATTATTTCTGGCTAAATCATAAGTGTTGGAAAAAAATGTATGGGGAATTAATTATAGATAATAACATACTCGACATTTTTTATCTAAAACATTTTTGTCTTATTTCAAAAAATTCCAAAAATTACAAGAGTAACCATCCGTTTCCGGTTTAGTGATCATTTTAAAAATAAGGTGGTTGTCTTCCCAGATGAAAGATTATTATAAATATAAAATTACACCCTTCCATCATCAGTCGTTTAGGAGTTATGTGTATTTTTACTTTCTTATACCAATGTATATGAAATATACATATAGTATAAGTAAGTATAGTAAACGCGATTTTTTTCGAAATCCGGTTTTTGATGGAATTATCAATTTTGACCTTCCCTGAATCCATTCTGACTATTTTCGCCATGATGTCTGTGTGTCTGTCTGTCGGTCTGTCTGTAGACGCTGTAACTCAAATACGACAAATCGTAGAAAGGTGGAATTTTATACTTAAGATTGATTTTTGCCTGGGAAGAAAACCTCCTATTTTTGAAAACGATCATTCAACCGGAAACGGATGTTTACCTACATCGATTTTTGAATTTTTCGAATTACACTGAAACAGTGCGAATTAGAGAAAAATGGCCAAGTTGAAAATTGTAGGTAATATTATTATCTATAATTTTATGACGTACACTGTTTACTGTCATTATTATGTATAAGAAAGTCCTGTGGCACACGGCAGATTATTTAACAACTAATGCACAAGATTTTTCTGATTTAAAAAGTTCATCAGTTAATTCATTGTTTGGAGAAGCCGTTGTGTTATTTTTCAATACAAATAATAAAGATACTATAAAAAATTTTTTCAATATTTATACAAAAAATCGATACGGCATCAAAACGAAAGTGGATGAAATATTACAGACGAAAGCAAATAATAATCAATGCGTAGAAATAATATCTGATGATTCAGTATTGATAAATACTGACAAGGATAATTTGAGTATTACTGAAGAGAATAATATTAACATTACAATATCAGATAATAGAAATAACGAGCCTGAAGTATATCTATTATTATCTATATATGAATTTAAGGTAAGATATGAACATATGTATATGAGAATCGAATATTTTACACCTCATTTTTCAGTTTTTCGAAGATTGTGAAAAATCTAGAGGTCGTATCAAAAAAACCCCAAAAAAATTATTGATCGGCATTAGTTTCTCTACGTATATTTGTAATTTTTAAATTTGTAACATAATTTTCATGACCGTGAAATCATTCGTCGCTGGCTTTTTTTGGCAGTGTTCAAATTTTGTATACCACATTTTCACCGTTTTCAAAAAATCTGTTTGTCTAATTAAAAATCTGATTGTGCCGTTTTTTTAAGCATGTTTTTCTACGTATATAACTGTAATCTCGCGAAAATCACGCAATTTTTACAAGATTTACACGCACTTAAATGAAATTTTTTTTTTGAATTTTTTCAGTTTTTCATTAATAAAATAATCTGCCGTGTGCCACAGGACTTTCTTATACGTAATAATGACAGTGAACAGTGTACGTGATTTTTATTTTAGTGAAGGATATTTCTGACAAACTAATAAAAGATAGAGTAAAATGAATGAGACATAAACTATAGAAATATTATTTTATACATTATGTATCGAACGAATTTTGTTTAACATAATTACTAACAATAAAATGGAAACGGATGTTTACTCATGTAATTTTTTGAATTTTTTGAAATAAGACAAAAATGTTTTAGATAAAAAATGTCGAGTATGTTATTATCTATAATTTATTCCCCATACATTTTTTTCCAACACTTATGATTTAGCCAGAAATATTTTTTTTAAAATCATTATTTAGAATAATCTATACTGGTTGCTGGGTGCTTTGACCGTACGGATCACGACTAATACCGTCAAGTCGCACGACGACTACTGCAAACTAAATGAATTAGAGTATACAGTGTTTATTCTCAGTATTACGTATAAGAAAGGCCCATGGTACCTATGGCAAACACGTACAGTCTCTGTAATACGTATAAGAAAGTCCCATGACACTCATGGCAGATATTTCTTCTCTGTTATGAACCATATGAAATGTACTTAAAATCGAATACTTAGTAAAAAAAAAAAAAATTAAATTTGTTTTTTTCGAAAAAATGAATAACATAAATTATAGATAATAATATTACCTACAATTTTCAACTTGGCCATTTTTCTCTTATTCGCACTGTTTCAGTGTAATTCGAAAAATTCAAAAATCGGTGTAGGTAAACATCCGTTTCCGGTTGAATGATCGTTTTCAAAAATAGGAGGTTTTCTTCCCAGGCAAAAATCAATCTTAAGTATAAAATTCCACCTTTCTACGATTTGTCGTATTTGAGTTACAGCGTCTACAGACAGACCGACAGACAGACACACAGACATCATGGCGAAAATAGTCAGAATGGATTCAGGGAAGGTCTGATATATATAGTATAAATACTATATGTATATTTCATATACATTGGTATAAGAAAGTAAAAAAATTAGTAGGTCATAAGTATAAAGTGAGATATACTAAAGATGCGGCACATAATTTGCTATGTTTTGTGAAATTTTCATGAAAATAACGGTATCCAGTTGAGATGTATTTATGCATAAACCCATTATCTCATTTTTTAGCGACGGCGCCATAAATCAAACGCTGTGAATGTCGCGTCAATCTACGCATGCGCATTATGAACTTTATGTTTTGTATTAAGTAAAGTGACCAGACGTCCCGGATTGTGCGGGACAGTCCCGGATTTGAGAAGTCTGTCACAAATTGTCCCGGAAATCGTCCCGGATTAGACATGAAGAACATTTTATTATGATTAGTGTGAAAAAAATGCAAAAATTGTTGGTGAGGAGCTAAAAAAAAAAAAGGTCTTCACAATTAGAACGACTAAAAAAAAGGTCTTTAGAATTTCAACGACTAAAAAAAAATAAAAAAAAAGGTCGTGAAATTATATTTATTATAAAATATTTTTTTTATGCGTGTCCCGCAACAAGGTTTTACAATTCTGGTCACTTTAGTATTAAGTAAATTTGGTTTTTTGTTAATTTCGTAAAATCTGTAGGTCTAAACCCAAAAATATGCTACAGATGTGATTTACTATTTCTTTACGGATATACTGATGTAATTGGGATTTGCAAAAGTATTTAATTTGGCTGCATTTACATGATTTATCAACTTGCTCGTTTGAAGAATATATTCATTTTCCCAAATTGCTACAAACTCATATAGGGGAACCCGGGGCGGAATGGGGTACTGGGGTGGAATGGGAAATGAGTGGTGCTCTCCCTATGGACGACGGAGACACGTGTTTTTTGCACACAATGTTTAGTTCGTTGTGCTACACAGTACAAAGTTGCCGTTTTTAGTGTAAGAGTGCATTTAGTGTGAATTCTACCGAATGTCCAAGAAAAAGCTTACAAATTGTAATTTTTGGTTTACGACACCAAGGTAAGTACACTGTATACTATTTTTTATTCGGAAATTTACATTACATGTTTGTTTCATCATACTCTTGGCTAACTAAAAGTCTAGTGATAACTCAAGGTCAACACATATAACGGCCATAATACTCATGTTATAAAGAACGTTACGTCGGGGGCAGAATGGGGTACACCTAGTGGTGTGCTGGAGACGGCTCGCGCGAGCTGGTTGTTAAATTATTCCGCGAATAAAAGTTCGGACCATTTCTATATTTTCGGCGAACATATTCAAATGTTGAATTTCAGACATATCTATTTCTTTATTAATTACAAAAGTACAAATTCAACATTGCAAAATCAAAAAAGGTTGTCACAGACAACATTAACTGGACAGTGTCGTGTTGACAGCTTTTTATGATTTTATAATGTCGAATTTGTACTGATAATATGAAGACAATAATAAATAAAGGACTGTTTTTTGCTATTATACATGTATTTATAACATTTGAATATGTCCACCTGAGCGTCAATTCCCACGTGGCCGCGTTTTGCTCTTTTCTACAGTTCTGCCAATCGTTTTTAAATTTTCTTAACACAACCCATGAAGATAGAGATAAGAGATGATACTCTGTTGCCCGATTTCTTCTAGAAACCTGGTACCTTCTATGGTACCTGGTCTTTATCGAATGGATAAATGTAGTTTATCTCCGGCTATTGACTAATTACATGTTTTTATGTTTACTTAAAGTTGGTACTGGTCTTATGTCTAGTTTTTTAAAGTATATTTCGAGTTTCGGGGTTGGATACACTGGTTGTCAAATTTAAAAATATACATGTTCTGTAGTATTATATTTTAAGGTTATAAATATGTACAAATATAATAATATGATTAAACACACAAAAAGTATAACAACAACTAAATATTTACAAGGAATAAAAAAGGCAATGAACTTTACAACTTTTGGAAATGACGTTTCTTGTCTGACATTATTTTAATTATCATTGTAAACAAAAAACTGACTTCAATTCTTTACATCAAAAAAACAAGGGAGATTATCACTCAAATATACAATTCATTGTACATAACAAAACAAATATCATTGAACACACTACAATGTAAGTATAAATGTAAATTACATCAATCCACACTTCTTTTTAATAAAAACAAATTCATAAATTTTAGATTGAAATGTATGACTGTCAAGTATTTTATAAAACTGAAATTGATAATTAAATAAGAAAATGCCTTCAAACTGTAATTTGTACTAGGCAATAATTCATTCGACTAAAGTGTTTTATTGCAATGCTAAAAATATGCACTGGTACGTACAAATTTTTCTCGATTAATTTATTACGGAGACCATATACATATTCATTTTTAACATAAAAGTAAATAAAATTAAATACATTATTAAAATGAAACTTTTATTTTTTCCAGATGTCACATACATGTATAATACACAAATAATTGAAATCAATACACCAGCATATGACGTTACGTTAACCATGATTTTGCTTGACTGTTCTACGGTAGCTCCTAAAAAATACACACACATAAGTAATAACATAATACATACAAAACAGTTGAATTATTATAATTGTTAATAATACATACATGTATCAAACTCAACAAATTTTTTTATAAAATTATAATCTGTTAACATAATAACACGTTAATTGTGTAATTTAATTTAAATTATTTTTTTTAAATAAATCTTATTAATTATGTTGCATTTGTTTTAATACATCTATCATAAATATATAATATAAGGCAAATTTAATAATATTAATTAATCTTACCTTCGAATAATAAATTATTTTGTTCCGATAAAAATTTCCTCGCGATAAAGTTATTTTATTTCAGGCCGATTGAAAAGTGCTGTTTCTTTTTTAACGTTGTTTGAACTTTCATTATTATTATATGAAGGAACTCTTCTGATGACACTGAATTCATTCTAATTCCTATTAAAATTAAATCATACATATTTATATTATAATATTTCAAGCATGCATAACGCATAAATAATATGTATTATAACAATGGCATTTGAAACTTACCCTTTTAAAAATTCATTTTAATATACATTACTGGACATGGAACTGTTTTCAATTTACTTCAAAATCAAAAAAACTCGATTATGTAAAAAAAACTTTGAAAATTGACATAAAAACATATGTGGCATTGTGGCAACCATTTATGTAGAATGACAGATCAGCAAAAATAAGCATTCTGCGCATGCGTGAAGCGATACCTGTCAGCTAAACGGTCGACTCGCTGCTGTTACTTTTAAATAGTGTGCTTAGGTAACTTGTCCCAATTTACGTTGTTTTTCGCTACTTAACTAGCCTATCAAGAAAAATAGGCTGGTAACACTGGTTGGTCTCAGAAGTGATGCAAGTTATATATGCTATAACTGTGCATGTTATGTTGATAAAATGAAT
The DNA here is from genome assembly GCA_949319165.1 of Sialis lutaria. Classification (NCBI taxonomy): domain Eukaryota; kingdom Metazoa; phylum Arthropoda; class Insecta; order Megaloptera; family Sialidae; genus Sialis; species Sialis lutaria. Next base: position 25,979,946 of record OX439238.1, on the reverse strand, counting down.
TTTGATGGTGTAACTTATAGGTACCACCAAACGAACTGGTAAAGTGGACAGAAGAAATCGGGCATGTATATATGTAATACAATTTTATGTGTCACAATATGATCGTGGATGTGGGCGATCTCTCGTGCATGGACCAATAACAATTTCCCATTCCGCCCCAGGGGGTGAGGCGGAATGGGAAATTTCATATTTTTTTATTGTTGTTATCAACATAGATAAGTTTAGCTGTAGTTTTTTTGTAGAGAAATAAGTAAATAAAAGTACACATTGACAAATAATGGTGTTATTTATTTCAAACCCTCTAAACTTGTAATCAAAACTTAGCTACCCCGTTCCGCCCCATGTTCCCCTATATATTCCTTTTCGTTACTTTGAGTCGGTGTAATAATTTCATATTGTTTTAATTGCTAGTTTTTAAATGATTGTTAATTAAAGTCATCAAAATTCCACTAGTGTCTAAAAAACGATATTTCGTTGATAAACGATCTTATTTACTTAAATTACCTATATTTTTAAGAAATTTTATTTTCTGCCAAAAGTGAAATTATGGTTGATAAAGATGTCAAACCGTTGATGTTTGCCATATATTTGGCAAGATAATTGCTTTATTGTTTGGATTCACAGATAGCGGTTAGTTACCGGTTACACTGACCGGCGAGTTTTGATTGGTTGATTTATCGTATTTCTGGTACATTCTACCAGAAATTCCATAAATCAACCAATCAAAACTCGCTGGTCAGTGTAACCGGTAACTAACCGCTATCTGTGAATCCAAACATTATCTTAATAACGTTAATTATTTTTTTTTACTTTAAGTTGGTAACCCTACCGTTGCTGTACCGTCGCTATGGTCGCTATCTTTGCATACCTTTGTAAAACTGCGAGAACATTATATTTAACTCACATGAAGACATGTACTTGTAGAGATATTGTCTGTACCTTCTCACATTGTCGTTCATCACGTAGACTTATCAACCATTAGAGACATTGTACTCCTACTAGACAATGTCAATTGTGTCTTCCATTACACAAAGACAGTATTAGTACAAACGGTAAGTACAACAAATTATTATAACTGTTATATACCGGCCCACACAAAAACTACAAACTTTCAAAGTACTTGAGATCATTTTACAAGGACTTTTTCTTATAATTGAATCCCATTTGAAAATACTTAACAAATTATTTTTTGCTATTTTTAAGTAAATGTACTTGAAGAAAAGTATATCAACAAGCAAATAGTACTTTATAGGGTTTCTTCGAAACCCTATTAACCTCACGTCTACCCTTTTCAATCAAATCAAAATAGCTCGTAAACTATATAAACTATAGATCATTGACATTTTTACTGAACATGTAAAATGATGCCCTCTTGTAAAATATGTACAATTTAAAAAAAAAAAAAAAATTAGGAAGAGGCACTAATGAGCTAAACCTATGTAAAACAAATTTTTTACCAAGGCGTGTGGTACGTCAAAATGTGTAACCAAACCAGAATAATTTTGATCTTCTTTCTTATTTTTTTCTAAATAAAATATGGGTAATTTATTACCCCCCCCCCCCCCACTACCGTCTAACTCAGTAACTACTGGCTCAAAAAATCTAAAAATAATTTTGTAACGGGGCTTTGGCTGGACTACCAACGACAAATACTAAAGTCAACAATATTATTTCAAATTTTGGAGTAGTATATTTTCTTTTCAAGGCATGTGTGGTATTAAAATGTAGATCTCAATTAGTGGAATATGATCCTATTTTTATATATTTTTCTAACTCAAAAATGCACCTGTAAAGTATACTTGTAATTGTGGGTATTTGAATCCCATTTGAAAATACTTAATAAAATACTTTTAGCCATTTTTAAATATATGTACTTGAAGAAAAGTATATCAAGTAGCAAATAGTACTTTTTATAGTAGTTTTATTTGAAGTGTAATAAATATGTTACAGATTATACGTCACTATTGGAAATATTCCAACAATCTACAACCTTGGCGGCTGGAACATCTACATCCCGAGGTAATTATAATATAACTAGTATTAATTATTGTCTGCTTTAAAATTTTTGTTTCTATTACTAAGCATTTAGGTACAATAAGATAAAAAATCATTTTGGAAATATTTATTGTTATGTTTGCATTAAATCCATACCATAGATTAGAACACTCTAAAAAGATGAAAAATAATTAAATCATTAAACGTATATAGATCACTGATTTAATTGTTTACTAAACACCGATTAAGTTAGGTTAGATGACAATTAACTCGACTGTGTTAGTTTTTATTTTACCACTGAACACGTCGCTACCATCTCAACACATATCAATTACATTGAATATAATTATTTATATTTCCTTGATTCTGTGTACATTTTCTTCAAATGTTGTAATTTTGAAATTAAATTTCAGATGAAGTAGCAGGGCCCTCGACAACTCAAAGTCACCTTCGAAAGATAAAAAACCCAAATTATCCTAAAGAAGAAAGTGAACAAAAGAGCAGATATTCAGAAAACCCAAGAAAATCAACCGGTATGTTATGTTAAATTTTATTTAATAATAATTGAAACCAACCCGTAATTCGGACTAAATTAATATGTCATTCAATTGTCAATTTTACGAATATAATTTTTATAAAAATAAACAAAATATTCCTTAATTTTATAAAAAAAACATCGTTTGTTACACAGGAGCTGATAAGGCCCACGGGATCATCGGCAACAAGAGTGGTATTGATTACCACTTCTTCGTGGCGATGTCCTTGTGTCTCAACGGTTACAAAACTAAACAGTCAAACTCTAGCTACGAGTTCACAATTAAACAAGAATGTAAAGATGTTGGTATGTTTGATGACATTGTCTACAAGTACAGAGAAAACAAAAGTAAAGAATGGACTCATTTACTCATACAAGTAAAAAATAAAAAATCATCAGAAAATAAAATACAAGTGTTTATTACGATAATACGGCCATAAATATTTGATATTCAGATCTATGTAAAAAGAAATGTAATCAGATACTAAAAGTCACTGTGGTGTTGTTACTCGTAGTTCTATGTCGATAGCTTTATACACCCTAGACATAAATAGTAAATATATTGTATACCGATCCTTAAAATTTGTTAAAATGCATTTTTTTACACATTCTTGGAAAAGACAATGCAGCCAGTAGACCCTTATAAGTGTACAGTTTCTAAAAGGGTCGTCTTTATTGCAACCAGATGTGTTGGCGCCAAACTTAAAAATTTCACTTTCTATATGGGTTAGCGTTACAATAATATCTTCATAAAAATATCAGAATGCAAATGCAAATTCATTTATTAAAAAATCCCGAAATCCCGGTATTTATGTGTCTCTAATCCCGGGATTTCGAGATCAAATTATTAGGCGGGATCCCGGGATTGCAATCCCTAAAGACAATACAATTGTACCAAGTCAAGAAGATAATAAAAAGATACAGTTATTTTATGAAGAAAAACATGAAGAATTAGCTCTAAAACTGCTTTTTAGTAAAGAAATAGGAAGTTATACAGAAGAAGATTATGAACAAATAACTAAAATAGGTTTAGTTATACAAGTAACCAATGAAAGTATAGTATATAAATTAATTGTTGTGTTCCCAAAAGTGTCTTTTTAAAAAGGTTTCTTTATTAATTTAGAACTTTACAGTATTGTCTCTAACCACACAGACTGATTTTGATAATTCAGAATTTACAAAACATTACATATTTGCTACAGGAAATTACACATCATTTTATAATTGTACAATACATGGTAAACCGCTGAGTTGGTGGTTCCCATCCGTGGACATTGCGACTGATGTAAAGTAGACTGCTGAGTCCATGTTTCCCATCAATAGGTATTCGTATTATAGTGGATATAACTTATATACATAGAACCTTTGCCGAATATTTTATAGCTACGTACATACAAATACATTTCATCGAAGACCGAGCTATTATTATTAAGTTATTATTGGAAGACGTGTTAGTTTATAATGATTTAACAACACTAAGACAATTCATAAATAACTACATACCAGATAAGATTAATGATGATGTAACAATAAACAACTACAGACAATATATTGATAAGAATTATAAAACCATAGAAAAAAAGAATCCTGTATTGCAGCGGTTCTTAAACTTATGTGGTCTGGGGACCCCTTTTTTGAACAATTATTTTTCAGGGACCCCCATCCCTGATAGAAAAAAAAAGGTCGTTAGATATTAATTAATCACTGATAAATTGAAATATAAAAGAACTTTATGTAAATTATTTTTTTGCCAAAAATGTTTCACGGCCCCCCGTAAAAGTTTGGCGGCCCCCCGGGGGTCCGCGGACCCTAGTTTAAGAACCGCTGCTGTATTGAATATTTAACTTACAGCTGTGTTTGAGAACAACTTAGAAATAGCAACTTTTATATTAGAGTGTTTTAAACAAAATCAAATTATGTTAGACAGCATTATGTCATATGGAGATGAAACAGTACTATACATTGCACTTATTTATGGTAACATAGAAATAGCAAAACAAATAATTAATTGTGATAAAAATAAAATAAATAAACAATGTAAAGCATACAAGTTTACATTTGGTGAAGGTATTAGATGGGATGAGACAGCTCTACACTGGGCTGCTAGAGCGGGTCACACAGAGGTGGTGAGTTTGTTACTAGCTAGCGGTTGGACAGCTCTACACTGGGCTGCTAGACAGGGTTACACAGATATAGTACAACAGTTAATAGATCACGGTGCTGATGTTAACTTTACTGTTGATGACGGTTGGACAGCTCTACAAATAGCAATACAACACAACCACACCGGAACAGTTGAGGTGTTACAAGAAACAAATACACGACAATAAACTTTTTATTTACTAATTTATGTTTATTTATATATTAAAAGTTATTATTTACTTAATATAATATATAAATACAAATATTGAAAGGTTTGATGTATTTTACAAATGTTTATTCAGGGATAAAAATAAACGTATTTTTTAAAATGCAATACAATTTTATTTACATTTACCTACGCATAACAAATCAAGAAACAAAAATCTGACCTACTTTATTTGAATTAACTTTTTGACTAAACACGACCACTTACGGACTACAACAAGAACGTCTTGAGCTGCTTAATAAAGTCTATGTGCTTTAAGGGGAGGGTAACGTTACTTCGTACAAAAAACGGCACATTTTTGTCAATTTTTTCCGACAACACAGTTAATATCTATTTATTAAAACTAATGGTACATCAAAGTACAACATTTGAAGAATATTTTGTAAAATTTTCATGTAAAAAAATTGAAAAATACGGCAATGGCAGCAATTATTTGGAAGCGTCTCGGAAAAAAGTATAATTGCGGTGCCCCTCATAACTCGGTGCTGGATTATCTGAAATCAAAAAAAAAATTTGTTCGTTAACTAATAGTTTTCCCCAGGTAACGCTGGGAGGATTTTTTGAAATTTCAATTTTTCAATTTTTGGGAACACTTTGAAGTGAAAAACACGATTTTTGCAAAAAAAATCGGGTAATTTTTTATTATAAAATAAAAAATATTGACTTTGAAAAAAAAACTCTCCAGCGTTACCTAGTAAATTATGTACAGAAATAGTGTTCAAAATTTCAAAAGAATCGGTGCAGTAGTTTTGAAATTGAGGCAAGGTTTTGCAAAATGCGACAAACGCCAAAATTGAAAAAATACATTTTTTAACCGTTTCTGTTAGTAAATTTCACAAGGAAACGAATAGTGATATTATGGTTTGTCAAAACACTACAAATCCCGTAGTAAATTAAAGGTAAAGTTCAGGCGGTTTTTCAAAACCCTACAAATCCTAGACCTTGAGTGACGAGGCAATCCTGGATGATGGTAGGAACACCAAAGATGAAAGAGACGAACGTCTAGAATTTGACAGCGAAAATGAGGAAGATATGTTTTAATGATGTCACTTACTTTTTTGTGTTTTTGTTTATTTTTTACTTTATTGTACTCGTAGGTACCTTTTTATGTGCCAATGACTTGTTAAAATTAAATAATATTTTACATATTTTTATTTTATTGTACCTGTTTCAATCCCTTCATGGGTTTTAAAAGATAGCTCATTATTAATAGTCAACGAAAAATGGCCACTTTACAAGTTTTTGCAAAAAACGACAAATCCTGGACTTATAGGATTTTGCAAAAATTGATAACTTTCATGATTTTTTTTAAACATCTGATAATAACTATTTCATGGTTTGGTGTAAATTTTTCGAAACGCAATTTTTCGAATCACAATTTTTCGAAACACAATTCTTCGAAACACAATTTTTCGAACAACATTTTTCGAAACACAATTTTTCGAAACACAATTCTTCGAATGAACAATTTTTCGAATGAACAATTTTTCGAAAAATTTGTAAAAGCGCGGGACGCTATAGAGGCAAATGCATGGAAAAATATCTTGTGTATGAATTGATAAAATATATAAGGGTAGAAATTTTTTTAAATTCATTTAAAGCTATAGGTACATATGCCTTTATGAGCGCCCCACTCTTTTAATGGTCTTAGTCATAAAAACCTAAGAATTAAGTGACAACTGAATATTTATTTTTGACTTTTCAGTGCATTTTTAATAAAAACCACTTTAAAAAACATTTATTTATTTATTTTTAATTAAAATAATATACCTAAGTTTTTAGTGATTATTGAAAACTATGCTGGATCCCTGTAAATTAAATATTACCTTTATATAACCTAACCTAAACGGGCACTAACCTAATCTACTCTAAGCAAACCTAACTAAAAATAACTTACCCTAACCGGGACTAAACTAATCTATTCTGACTAAAACTGACCTAACCTAAACTCTTTATTCTTTTTCATTTCTACCATTATCAAATTTTGTGTAAAACTTACCTAACTTAAAAAATCCAAAACTTATTTTTTTTCGAAAAATTAATCATTCGAAATATTGTTCATTCGAAGAATTGTATTTCGAAAAATTGTGTTTCGAAAAATTGTGCTTCGAAGAATTGTTTTCGAAAAATTGTGTTTCGAAAAATTGTGTTCGAAAAATTGTGTTTCGAAAAATTGTGTTTCGAAAAACTTTCCGGATACCCTATTTCATTATATGATTAGAGGTATTAGAATTACATAAGAAAAACCAAAATTTAGCAAAACAATTTTTTTCCATCAGATATTACAGTAGCTGAACGTTTTTGTTAGATTCTGAAAATTTTAAATTTTGGATTTGTAGGGTTTTGAAATACTGCACCTCAATTATGAGGGGCACCGACTTTGAAAACGTGAGTTGTGGGAAAATGTTTTAAAATTTTAAACACTAACTTAGAATAAAACGTTGATAAGCGAGTTTTATCGGCTTACCTCACACTGAATCATTGATGCCAGGTCCATAAAGGATGTTGCTATCGTCCATAATGTCTAATGTATCTTTTTGCTCCTGTCTCCGACGAATTCTGCCTTCTTTAGTTTTTTTTTCAGCGTCCTGCTCCGCTCTACTTATACGCATGGAGTCAGTTGATCGCGCCCATTCATGAGCGTTCGGTTCACTTTAAACTGCTGTAACTTCGTTAGTTTTGCTCCGATCCGTGAAAAAATTTTCACACAATATTCTTGAATAGTTTTTCATTCAGAAAATCGAACTAAAAAAAAAATGGAAAAAAATAATTTAAATACATTAGTCTACCCTTAAATCAGATGAAATATTTGTAGGAGGGGGGTGAGTATTACTACATCAAAAAATATTCATAATTTTATGTGGTTTAGGCGGTATACCCAAAAAACTCAAAATTCGGAATTTCTTTAAATGTCTATAATTTTTTTGGCATAGTAGATAGGTACTTTTTGTTTGCGGTTTCTTAAAGCACTTTTTTGTTTAGAATTGATTAGTGTATTCAGAATTGTTATATCACTTTTAGTTTTCAAGTTACAAGCTCTAACTTTAGTTTTTCTTATGGGTCGCTAAGTTGGCTATAGCATATTTGAACGTGTTTTTTACTCTACTTTACAACGATATGTCACATGTCATATTTATTATCGAAAAAAATTGAAAACATTATTTTTGTAATAGTTTATTGTATACACACACACTCATCTCTCGATTTCGTAACCGCTTGATTTAGTAACGAGCCAAACGCGCGATTTGCCGACTTTCTCCTATCCCCTCCATAATACTACCGTGATTGCTATTTCTGCACGGTGGTGGAGACCCCTCTCGATGTTTTCAATTCAAGCGGTTCAATTACCAACAACGTTGTGAAATCAAGCGATGAGTGTATATATGACGTGAATTTTCCACGTGGAAATTAAAGAAGATTCTCTATATCAAAAATTCTTACCCAAATTTCCTCACTGGCCATGATGAAGTTGCAAAGAGTTTTGATTAAATGAAAGAAATCTGAGCAAAACCACAATTGCCTCTCTTTTCTCGGTTTTTGACTTTTATTTAGGGAACCTGATGATTCCTGGTCTACTTCTGGAACTAGCATCTCCTTCACGTAATCCAAAAAGTGTCCACATCTTTCTGTTCCACGTTGCTCCGTCAGATGTAACGACATTGACAAACAAGTCGTGATTGCACTTCCTTTACTGAGAAACTCCGCCATATTTTGTATCCAAGTACCTTGAAATGGCTGAAACAACAAAACAAGAGCGTGGTCTCCATGTCCTTTCTTCTGATTCTGGGCTCCAAGGTTGGTGAAACCAAGAGATGTTAAGTTGTTCTTGTTGAACGTGACTGCTTTGCTGAGTTTCATCTCATCAAGAACCAAACCTCCTGTAAAATAACATTGTTTCTTTCAAGACAAAAGAATTTGCAGTATAAGATTTTAATGTAGAAGTATATTTTCTTTAACCTCGCCTGTCTTTGGGGTTTATTCCTTCACACTTTTTCTATATCATTTTAAATAGCGTAGGGTCAAATCCGTAACTTGGCTTTAAATTTTTAATGTATTTGTTTAACGTTTCATGCGTCGGTACTATTAGAATTCCATTTTTTCTTATGTGCAAATACGCCTTTTTACTTTTTATTCTCAATAGCAAACAATCTAGAATCCAACGTTTTGTGTACCGCACTCCTCGTTTGTCTTTCATATTGGCATATTTGCAGCAGGTTCGAATTGCTTCTTGCATGGCCGCAGGAAAATCTTTGATTTGCTCTTCAATAGAAGAGCCTTTTGCTGCCATACTTGTTTTAAACTCCTTCAAAGCCAACTCTGCTGAAATCGCCTGTTACAAAGAAAAAGTTGCAATTTAATTCTAGAAAACTCGGTAGTAGGAATGAATAGAACGGTTTCTTGTCAATTTGCGAGCACCTTTTTCCTGTAACGCTGGCATTTTTGTTTGAAGTTTTTGATGAACCTTTTCCCTTTCATATTTTTGTCACATTTCCGTTGATTTTTTTTTCCATTCAAGTTTTTTATACTTTCTCCTCGTCTCTTACACATTTTGCAGCGGTTAGAACTGGAGTAGGGCTTTCTAATATAGAAACCATTCAGACAGGGCGACCTTTCGTCGATCCCTTCACAAATGTTGTAGCAAGATATCATTAAGTGTACACCGATGGCATCTTTTAGACTCGAAATTCTGTCCAATAAGTAGTTTCTTACAATACGTTCATTTAACTGAAGCTGAAATATAATTTTAAGATATACTTTACATCGAAAAGCTCAATTACACATTTTTACAAAGTGCAGACGGAAAAATATATTACTGTACCTTAATATTCATATTCCGATCAACAATTACAGTTCGTGTGATAGACGAAAATGTGTCCCCGCAATAGGTGAACACGTCTCCCAAGGTCGTTTCAATCATTGCAGGAACTCCCTTATTGGAATGGCAGTCCATTCTTTCACCAGGCTAACAATGGATTCTTGATACGAAGTAGTCGCCGGAGCCGATTGTTCTCCATCGCTCTCTGAAGGTTCCGTTTTCACCACAATTTTCAACGATTTTTAATTTACTGAAGACAATTGGTTCTTGTGGCTCGAACATGTTTCCACTTCAGAGTATCTATTGTTACCTTGACGCTGCACAAGCAGCGATGAAAGCTTATCAACAGTTACCATTTTCTTGTTTTCTAAGCTTTGTTTTTTTGACTTTTTTCGCAGCTTCTTGGAAGAATTTTCAATCTCAACCTAAAAATAAAATTTAACAAAATATCACTTATATTTTTTTCTTTCCTACCAAAAACTTTGAAGGCAAACTGTTTGCTTTCAATCGCTTGCGTTTCCGCGTTAGTTCTTCCAAGGCACCATTTTTTAAGTAATTTAAGGAATAGTCATTTTAAAAACAATTTTCTTCAAAGTGTAGTTCACAAATATAAAAATATTTGTTATTTAATTTACCTTCCGCAATGATATTTCCTACAGCATTTAACAACCTCTGACGATTTTCAAAATCCTACAGAAATTTTTAACAACTGCTTGAAAACTTTTTATTAAAAAATATTAAAAATTATGATTCAAAATTATTTATAAAGAAAAAATTTCAAATACATAAACAAATTAAATCAAATCAAACAGTTATCAAAAACAAAAAGATTTGAGGTTCTATATTGAAGCAAAAACAATTTAAAATGTGGATGTTTCAAGAAATACAAGCACACACACGATTTGTAATATAGATTTATGTACTTACGCTTTCATCACGAATTTTGAAAAGAACTTTTGAGTTGCTGCATTTGATAATACAGCAAGCCGTCGGCATTGTCACAATCACTTAATGACGCATTAAATGATGAATGTACACATGCTTCATGAACACTGCAAGAGGGGTGAATGAATGAATTTGATTGGTCAAAGGAACAGAGGGGTCCAAGATACATTTCACGAAAGACAGCCTAGTCCAGCGCAAGGTATGTAAATGACTAGGTATGCTGACTTGCCTTGACCAATCAGCGCGGACGAAATGACGTCACCACGAAGTTCTTTTTAACACTCTAGATTTCAAATGGTCGCCAACGCTGTGTTTAATATTATGGCAGTTAAAATCATATATAAATAAAAAAATCAAGTAGGTAGAAAAGAACTTCGTGGTGACGTCACAACTCACAAGTCAGCAAACCTGTACATTTACTAACCTTGAGTCCAGCGTCCGTTTTTCGACATACCCCCTCCACTCTAGTGTCATCTCCTACCCTTCATGGGTTTTTCATTAGAATGTGTTAATTTATGGCCCGGTATTATAAAGAAATTTGTTTCCATGCAAATTTGCAATTTGCAAACGCTATCTACTAGGAATCAAATGTAAATGACAACCAATCACAGATTGTAGCTTTAAAATTTGACTCCTAGTAGATAGCGTTTGCAAATCGCAAATTTGCATGGAAACAAATTTGCTTGCATGCAATTTCTTTATAATACCGGGCCTATGTCTTGTTAAACTTGATTTTAGTTTACAGCTATTAAGGGTTTTGTTATTAGAATGTGTTAATTTATGGCTTAATAAATGTGATTTTTGTTTACAGCTATTAAGGGTTTTGTTATTAGAATGCGTTAATTTATGGCTTAATAAATGTGATTTTTGTTTACAGCTATTAAGGGTTTTGTTATTAGAATGCGTTAATTTATGGCTTAATAAATGTGATTTTTGTTTACAGCTATTAAGGGTTTTGTTATTAGAATGCGTTAATTTATGGCTTAATAAATGTGATTTTTGTATACACCTATATTCACATCGGTCGCATTTAAAAGGTCTTTCATTTGTATGTATTAATTTATGGATTGTTAAATTTTCTTAACGTTTATAACTACAATCGCACTGGTTGCATTTAAAAGGTCTTTCATTTGTATGTGTTATTTTATGTTTTATCAAACTGTGTTTCGTTTTACTACTATACTCGCACTGATCACATTTATGTTTATGTAATTTTACACTAGTTTTATGAGAACGTTGTTTAGTTAAACTGGACTCGTTGTTTATTATTTCATTATTACAATATGTAGTAATAATAATATCTTCATTTTCTACTTGTTCATGTTTAATTTCTGGTACATTTTCTTGTTTAATAACCAAGTCTCCCTGTAAACCGATCACTATTTCACTATCACAATCTGTTTTTAAAGGATCTTTGTTTTCTAGTTGTTTGTTTCTAGTTTCTGTTAAGTATTCTTCTTTAACAGCCAAACCTCCCTGAAAAACGTAACACAATACAGTAATAAATTGAATTAGTTGTAGGCTTGTAGGTAACGTTTTATACAAATATTTTTGACAATAATGACGTCATGCACGCTAATCTCTAGTTTAACCGACAATTGTTTCGGAACCTCTGTTTTACATTTGAGCAACTGTCAAACATACAATATGCAACATAACCTGTATTTACTAACATGTGATTCACTTGTATTTCTTACCTCATATTCCTGTTTGTAATATTTAGAAAATTCATCATAGGTTTCAATATCCTGAAGACAATCGATGTCTTCTATTTCTTGTTTTATATCTTCCTGTTTTACTTGAAACATTTTAACGAATTTAACACACAATCTGCTACATATATTATACGTTCTGCGCATGCGGCGAATCCCGTTCTTTGGCTGCTTGTGTCAACTAGAGCAGTGATACTCAACATTTTAATTGGTTGCATGTATATTTATTTATTTTAATTTTAAATAAATATTATATCTTCCAAAGACATGGGTGTCTGCAGACTGAAATGACGGGGATCGAGGCGTAGCACACCCGCCTAAGGATCTAGTAAATTGATGCAATACTTTGTTCATTCATTTAGTTGTGGGAAAATCAGATACAAAATATAAAAGTTTATTGATGTAATTATTTGTGTACAGGTTTTGTATTTGTTGTGGTATTCAAATATAAATTATAATTATTCTTAATAAATACATTATTAAAATTAGATACATATTTTATGACAAAGGTTTTTTTTATTTTTTAGATTTTATTCATTTTTTTAAGGAGGAATGGGAGTAGTGAATTTTATATATTATTTTCTATACAGGGTGTCCCATTTTAATCTATCACCCCCCCTAATTTTTTTTATCTATCAATTAAATCAAAAAATACTTCAAATAAAAGTTGTTTGGTTTTGAGGGGGACCCAAAATGGCGTTATTAATAGGCCCAACTTTTTTTTTCAAATGGAAACCTATATTTTTTATTACAATATCTTATTGTTTGGAAAAAAACAAGTAGCTTTTGTTTAAAAAAAATTTTTGTATGACTTCATTTTTTTTTAATATTAAACAAAATAATTTTAATTTTAGTTTTTTAATAATTTTTTACTCGAAACCCATTAACTTTAGAGGAAAAATGTAAAAAACAAAAAAATTTTATTTTAATCTGATATAACTAGAAAAATTATATTTTAATGTATTTTTTGTTAACTTTTGCTCTTCAAAATATTAAAGCAAATAAAAAATAAAAAAATAAATCTGAAATAATTTTCCTTATGTATATATATATATATATATATATATATATATATATATATATATATATATATATATATATATATATATATATATATATATATATATATATACATAAAATTTTTAACGAACCTCATTTTCGTGATCTCGAGATCAAGTTTGATAAAGATATATAGTTTTTTTTCCGAAGTTGCGTCATGATGGTGATAGCAATAGCTATATTTTTCTTCGAAAAATTCGCTAAAATCGCGCCATTCTCCAAATGAAGTACGCCCCGCCCACTTTATATATTTATGTTATCTATGAGTACACTGTTATTTTCTCAGATTCATTAGAATTAGTTACCGTAAACTGCAGTTTAACCGAATAATTAATTATTAACACAAATTTATTGTGAAATTTCAATCACCTGTTTAGAAAAAAATCAGGCCAAAACAATGGAGACGATATAAAAATATTGAGTATCACTGCTCTGTCTACACAAGGGACACAAGCTGTTACATGCGCGGAATAAGCAGCCATTCATTGTATGACAGTTTATGTACTGTGTGCTATTATACATATTTTGTAAGTTTGTATTGTAATATTATTGTGTTGAAATGTTTCATATTAAACAGGAAGATATAAAACAAGAAATAGAAGACATCGATTGTCTTCAGGATATTGAAACATATGATGAATTATCTAAATATTACAAACAGGAATATGAGGTAAGAAATACATATAGAAACAGTGGCGTAGATAGCTTTTTGCGATGGGGGTGAATATGAAAGTATTAAATATTATAAAGTTATATTATTTTTTATTATGAAAATCATCTTTTATGAGGTGCAAAGTATAAAAATTGGTTATATTCTTATTTCTTCACTTAAATGTATTCATTATTGAAAAAAGTTCCTAAACAATAGTTTTATTGCTAAATGTGTCTTATATGGTGTATCAACGTTTTTCACTCGCATGCGCGCGCAACAGCGTGTTATTTAACTGTTATCAGAATGTGTATGAAACGGCAAAATGTTTGTTACAATAAAATTTTTATTTTCCCCGTATTTTATACTAGATTAATCCCCTTTCGCCCCAATAGATCGCCCTAACCAAGGCGGAGATTGAATTCCCGTTCATAACCTAACAGAGAAACTTACCTGTTTTTTTAACCCCAAAAACCAAGGACAGTTAACGTCTATATTATTAGAGCATCAACTTTTTACAAAACGACTAACCGCTTTATAAAGCGGCTAAATTTACAATCTGCCTGCGACATATCAATATTCTATTCTTATATGTTTTGCTATTTATTAATATCCAATGTCACTTAAACTAAAAATACACCTTAACCACAAAATTTATGTCACTCGACACGTGTTTCGACTTCACAAGAAGTCCTCATCAGGAGCCTAACGATTCCAGACTGAAATCGTTAGGCTCCTGATGAGGACTTCTTGTGAAGTCGAAACACGTGTCGAGTGACATAAATTTTGTGGTTAAGGTGTATTTTTAGTTTAAGTGACTAAGAAACCACAGTTTCTCCGTTTTTCAAGTAATATCCAATGTGCCGCCTATCTCTAATAACGTACCCAAGTAGAAAAAATGGCGTCTATTTTGTACTGTCAATCGCTTTAAATTTTTATTATTTTTTAATGAACAGTGAACTGTCATGAAACCCTCCCCAAATTTTGAATCTTTTAAAGTTTATTCCAATAAAATCCGTTAAGTAGAAGTCGTTCCACCTTATAACAAACAATTACCATTGGTTATATTCTTTACTTTTAGATGTATTCACTATTGAAAAATTATAATTTTCGTAGACTCATGGGGGGGGGGTATTGATCCCCTTAATTTCCCCCCGCCCATAACTACGCCACTGTAGTGACCGTTAAAATTGAATCACATGTTATGTAGTAAATATTAGTTAGGTTACATATAGTATTTTAGAAAGATTCTTAAATAGAAAACGGAGGTTCCTAAACAATAGTTTTATTAAACTTCTTTAAGGTGCTTCGGGACTAAAACAAAAATATTAAAATTCTAGTCATTGTTCAGTTTAGCGAATTTTGCTAGAAATTGCCTGACAAATGTCAAAATAGGCGTATTTTTTACGTAGATCATGAATAAATCGGCACTTAAAAAATAATTCAATCTTATTTAAATATTTTTTATTTTATAAACGAATAAAGATTGAATCCCCGTTTTTAACCTACCGAAAACCAACCTAAATTTGACATATTAACCTATATTACAGAGATTGAACAGTGTACGTGTTTGCCATAGGTACAATGGGTCTTTCTTATACGTAATACTGAGATTAAACAGTGTGGATTATTCATAATAATTATATTAAAAATTTCTTTCTGACTAAATCATAAATATTGGAAAAATGTATGGGGAATAAATTATAGATAGTAACATACTCGACATTTTTTATTAAGGTAGTTGTCGTGGTACAGTCTTGTCAGAAAGTTATAGATTATACGCGCCACAAAAGTATACTAGCTTGTAGCTAAGTGATTCATAATTTTTTACACAAGACTGTACCAACCCACACAGTATTCATGTGTATATATACACAAATACTCTTACATATTTTTCCAAGTTTAAGATCGGCAACGTCGCTTATGCGCGCGCAACCAGTAGATATATTGGAGACAAAATATATGTACAGTATCGATATTTCTGTGTTTATTTATTATTGTATAATAATAAAATCTTGTAATAATGTCCGATCAGTTGAGGTATAAAGGAAAATTTATTAAAACGAAAGTGTTAAATAAACGGCATGAATTTATACATGTGCCACATAAAGAAGATATCCGAAAAAATGGTTTTATCTTGCAAGGTGAGATCTAAAGAAGTTATCAGCCAAATCAGTGCTTTACTTTTATGAAGATCATTTTAATGTAAGTAATACTTTACATAAATACATTGAAGTCACAAACGTGAAATTTATAATGCTTTTAATGTAAACAAAAAATGACAGTTGAGGTTAGGTTATCGAAAAACTACTTTATTTTGTAATCTGTTTAAAAAAATATATTTAATGATTTCAGTTACCAAAGGATATGGCGAATTACATGCAATACTCAATAATTAGTTCCATCAAAAGAATCCAAATGATAAAGGGATGTTTACCTTCAAAATTTTAAAATAAATTAAGTTACCGAAGCCTTCAAGTGTTGCGACTGGTTCAAAATTATCAAAAAAAAGAAGCTCGACAAACTAAAGAAATTACTAGTTTGACAATTCATGTAGAAAGGACAATACGAAAGTTTTCAATGTTAAAACCACATACTGTGATTAATTTTAATTTAATTTGTATTTTTGATTAATCTTTACGAAGCTATTACGATAGGTTGTGCTCTTTTAAATTTACAGAATTCAATTATTAAATAAATTTTATATGTTCAAATAATATGTATTTATTGTACAGTACAAAGTAAATAAAAATAAATATAAAATTTTGTAATTTCATTGAATAAATTCAATAAACGGCATGTTTGCAGCCTCTTCTTGCAGCAATCGTGGCACTGAACGCTTCATCGTAACCGAATTGGATTTTGAATAGACGTTATGTATCCGTCCATGTATCGTCTCATCATCAACTTATAACCTATTATATTTTATTTATACTTACACAGATATACTTTAGCGTTCCTGAACTCTGCAGAATAAAAATCAGGGTTTGACTTGAAGCATTCTACCATTATGCTTTGTTTTATTTTTGTATTCTATAAAAATTATATTTATGTAATTAAATAGTATAATTTAATTATATTACTTGATGTGTTATAGTCCAAGAGCTCGTGAACCCTCCGAGTAACCTTCGTCCTGTAAGGCTAGTAATTTTTTTAGTAGCGAGTCATAGCATACTAAGTACGAAAACCACCACCTGGCAGGCATCAGCCCTGCACATCATCAGACCTTATATTTGTTAAAGTGTGAATAAAATTAAAAAAAAAAAAACTTGTCGCTGTAAACTTCAAATTTTAATATGATTTAGTTAATTTACTGTAAAGTATAAAAACAAATTGACAGGCGATTTCAACGAGCACAAGTACCTGACAGGTGAATCGAAAGGTGTGCAGTATATGATTCAAAATAAGGATTTAAACTCGGAATGAAAGATAATAAGCTACAAACTTGTATACATCTTTGTTTTGACATTTTATAAGTTGGCTAAAAAGTCACATAGTATCTCGTGTCTGCAAGTCAAGATATTCAAGGTCAAAGGTCACGAAGAACGGTTTTTTGTAAATATATTGTTTTCTTTGCTCTAAATGACATTTTGAGTTATTAGAAAAGTTGTAGAGCATAAAATTCTCTACAAATTTGGTACTAAGCAATATTTTATACATTTAACCGTTCTTGAGATAGAGTGCAAAGAGCGGAGAGCGTTTAGCCGTATGGGCCGTATATACAGAGTGATTCAGCACTGTCGTGCCAAACTTAAACAGTAGATTGAGAAAAATATTTTAAGCAAAAAACATCCGATAAATATGTGTCCGGAAATTTTTCGTTAGGGAACTACAGCCCTCCAAATATTTAATTAAATTGAGTTTTTATTTAATATCTAGAGAACCCTGTGAAAAAATTTTGAAATTTGGTATTCTGTTTAGTAATAATAAGTGTTATCGATTTCTCATATTAACTACTTATAATTTAGACCAGGGATGTATGGGGCCAGTGGGCTCATCGATTTTTATCTAGTATTTTTTTCTGCATGCTTTCTTTTCCATCGATATTTCTCGAAAACGGTTTATCCTATGAAAAATAAGATAAGTATGTTTTTGTGTATTTTGTGTCATATAACCTTAAATAAGTGCCCAACATTATAAAAATATTAAAGAAAAAAAAATACTCGATAAAAATCGATGAGCCCACTGGCCCCATACATCCCTGGTCTAAATTATAACTAGTTAATATGAGAAATCGATATTATTACTAAACAGAATACCAAATTTAAAACTTTTGTCACAAAGGGTTCTCTAGATATTAAATAAAAACTCAATTTAAGGAAAATATTTGGAGGGCTGTAGTTCCCTAACGAAAAATTTCCGGACACATATTTATCGGATGTTTTTTGCTTAAAATATTTTTCTCAATCTACTGTTTAAGTTTGGCACGACAGTGCTGAATCACTCTGTATATACGGCCCATACGGCTAAGCGCTCTCCGCTCTTTGCACTCTATCTCAAGAACGGTTAAATGTATAAAATATTACTTAGTACCAAATTTGTAGAGAATTTTATGCTCTACAACTTCTCTAATAACTCAAAATGTCATTTAGAGCAAAAAAACAATATATTTACAAAAAACCGTTCTTCGTGACCTTTGACCTTGAATATCTTGACTTGCGGACACGAGATACTATGTGACTTTTTAGCCAACTTATAAAATGTCAAAACAAAGATGTATACAAGTTTGTAGCTTATTATCTTTCATTCCGAGTTTAAATCCTTATTTTGAATCATATACTGCACACCTTTCGATTCACCTGTCAGGTACTTGTGCTCGTTGAAATCGCCTGTCAATTTTTTTTTATACTTTACAGTAAATTAACTAAATCATATTAAAATTTGAAGTTTACAGCGACAAGTTTTTTTTTTAATTTTATGGTTTTCGTACTTAGTATGCTATGACTCGCTACTAAAAAAATTACTAGCCTTACAGGACGAAGGTTACTCGGAGGGTTCACGAGCTCTCTAGCTATTACTAAAAATAGGATTTATTCCATTTCTAAGAACAGTATATTTACTTTTATTTATTTATTATTAAATATTTATTTTTTTCATTTATAAGAAGTCACTAGAAATAAGTGCATTTTGAAGACACAAAAATAAATCAGTTTGAAAACATTATTAAGTTAAATAATATTTTATTTTGTTGCTATTTCTACTTTTAATTTTGAATTCCAGGTAATTTTGTGTTGTGTTCTCTTTGTATTTGATAAAAAGATTGTTCTGATATCATTTTTTGGATTACTAGAAATTTAAAATTTTTATACGTAGTAAATATATAAATATATCCATCAGTCCGTTCGAATTTACCGCGCAAATAATATATCAACTCGCGCACAGCGTTGCCAAGTTGTTTCTGTCCGACTCCGTGAATGTATACTTTTATATAAATTGTTGAACTTTAAACCGTTATTTATAAATAATTAGACGGTAAAAAAATTTTATTATTTTTTTTTAAGTCATAATAAATGTATTAAAAGACTGAGTTTTTGGGACGTTTCTGACAGTTAGTTCTTTTTTTATAAATAACAAACTGGTTCAGAACTACAGAAATCGTATATACTCAATGTTAATTATCCAATTTTTAATTAAGTTTATCTCGGATTCTATACGGTGGATCGACTTCAAATTTTTAGGGTATATGTATTATCGTGTCGTTAACAAGTATACAAAAATTTATAACTTTCTGACGCTGTGCCCTAATCACGACAACTACCTTAAAAACATTTTTGTGTTATTTCAAAAATAAATCGAAAATTAAAAAAAATTACAAAAGTAAACATCCGTTTCCAGTTTAGTAATTACTATAAACAAAATTCATTCGATACATAATGTATATAATAATATATTTCTATAGTTTATGTCCCATTCATTTTATTCTTTTATTAATTTGTTAGTAATATGTTTCAATAAAATAATAATTACGTAGGTACACTGTTCACTGTCAGTAATACGTATAAGAAAGTCCCGTGGCACCCATGGTAGCTTTTTTAAAGTCGGTTTTATTTTCCTGTAAAACAATCCATAAGATTTAATTTACTTACACATTTATCGGTTTTCAGGGAGACTTGGTTATTAAAGAAGAAAATGTACCAGAAATTAAACATGAACAAGTAGAAAATGAAGATATTATTATTACTACATATTGTAATAATGAAATAATTAACGAGTCCAGTTTAACTAAAAAACGTTCTCATAAAACTAGTGTAAAATTACATAAACATAAATGTGATCAGTGCGAGTATACTAGTAAATATAAACAACATTTGTTAGAACATAAGTTAACACATTCTAATGAAAGACCATTTAAATGCGACGACTGTGAATATAGCTGTAAACAAAAAGCTAGTTTATTAAAACATAAATTAATACATTCTAATGAAAGACCTTTTAAATGTGACATATGTGAATATAGCTGTAAACAAAGAGCAAGTCTATTAACACATAAATTAACACATACCAATGAAAGATCATTTAAATGCGACATATGTGAATATAGCTGTAATCAAAAAGGCAGTTTATTAATACATAAATTAACACATACCAATGAGAGACCATTTAAATGCGACCGATGTGAATATAGCTGTAAACATAAAGCAAGTCTATTAAGACATAAATTAACACACACCAATGAAAGACCCTTTAAATGCGACATATGCGAATATAGCTGTAATCAAAAAGGTAGTTTATTAACACATACATTAACACATACTAATGAAAGACCATTTAAATGCGACGTATGTGAATTTAGCTGTAGACTAAAAGCAAATTTATCAAGACATATTTTAATACACACTAATGAAAGACCTTTTAAATGCGACATATGTGAATATAGCTGTAATCGAAAAGGCAGTTTATTAACACATAAATTAACACACACCAATGAAAGACCATTTAAATGCGACATATGTGAATATAGCTGTAATCAAAAAGGCAGTTTATTAACACATAAATTAACACATACTAATGAAAGACCATTTAAATGCGACGACTGTGAATATAGCTGTAAACATAAAGTTAGTCTATTAACACATAAATTAACACATACCAATGAAAGACCCTTTAAATGTGACATATGTGAATATAGCTGTAGACAAAAACCACATTTATTAAGCCATAAATTAGCACATACCAATGAAAGATCATTTAAATGTGACAAATGTGAATATAGGTGTAAACAAAAATCAAGTCTATTAACACATAATTTAACACATTCTAATGAAAGACCCTTTAAATGCGACATATGTGAATATAGCTGTAGACAAAAACCACATTTATTAAGACACAAAATAGCACATACCAATGAAAGATCATTTAAATGTGACAAATGTGAATATAGCTGTAAACAAAAAGTCAGTTTATTAAAACATAAATTATCTCATACTGATGAAAGGCCTTAAATGCGACCAGTGTGTAGATAATAAATTTAAAAGTAGAGATTATTTAGCAAAACATGAATTAAGACAAACTTATAAAATACCTTTTATATGCAACTGATGTGAATATAGCTGTAAACAAGAAGCAAATTTTATTAACACATACTAATGAAACCCCTTTAAATTCCAACAATGTGAATATAGCTGTAGACCCAAAGCAGTATTGTTAAGACCTAAATTGACCACTTCAAACCTAATTTTTTTGCTCAATTGTAAACAACTTTTTTAAGAGCTTTTATTTAAGGGTCAATTATTGCAATCAAAATTTCGACTAGTTCTTATTGAGTTAGAACTTTGAAATTTTGTGTACGTGTATAAGTCCTGTGACAATGCAATATAGTATACTCGTATCTAATATCGTTCTAAATCCAATATGGCGGACTCACCAAGATGATGGATAACCTTTTTCTTCATAATCATCTTGATATGGATATCAAATGAAAGAGTTTGATGAGCTTTACCTGTTACAATATTACTATCAGTGACTAAACATTTTAAAATAAAATTATATGAAAAATACTTTTTAAAAACAAGCTTTTATTAAAAATGCACTAAATAAAAAAAAATCAGCTATCACAAAAATTTCAGGTTTTTATGTCTAACATGTTGTAAAACAGAATGCTGGGTGCTATAAAGTTATATTGTACCTCGAATTATATCTTTATTGCAAATCACGTCAAAATTATTGTTCATAAGAAAAAAAAATTATAAAAAATGCCCCTGGATTTTTTGGCACTTAATAAAGTTCTCGCCGCTCGACGCGCGATGTTAAAAACCGTCATGTCAGTCCAGGGGCATTTTTTTTAGAATTTTTGTTTCTATTGTATGTTATTATATTTGTAAATACCTACAATTTAATACCCGTATAAAGTTGAAGCATTGAGTTTTACAATTGACTTAGCGGTTTTTATAATCGCGCGTCGAGCGCTCAGAACTTTATTAAGTGCCACATCAAGGGGCTTTTTTTTAGAATTTTTTTTTTCTTATCAACAATAATTTTGAGTTGATATGCAATAAATTTAGCCATGCCAGATTTCAGAGCAAATTTTTCGTATCAATTTAAACATCAAATCAAACCTATTTTACAATTAAATAGACTATTACAGGCGGAAGCATTTTTTCGGAAGTTTTATTTCTATTGTATGTTATTACAAGTGTACATACCTACAATTTAATTCCCATATAGAGTGGGAGAAATGATTTTTACAATTGTTTTAACCGTTTAATTCTACAAAGTGACTACTGTGGTCTGGCCGCTAGCTTCAGTGTCATGTAATTTTGACGACCTTTTTAACGTAGGTAAACTTCTTAAAAAATCCCGGACACATTTGAAAAATCCCCCCGGACGCCCTTGAAAAGAGTGGAAACGAGAATTCCTGATACTATGTCCTATGAGTGATAAAAATCCTTTTATAAACACTTGTTACTTTCTGTTTTTAAGATATGACTTTGTCTAGGAAAGATATTATGTAATTAAAAAAAGATATAGAAAACTGAGTTACTTTTATTTGTTGCATTTTTCTGTGAGCATTTCAGTTTTGAAAATATAAATACGTACCGTCTTCTTTAGAAGTAATTTATGACATTTAACCAATAACAATATAGTTATAATGATTTAAATAAAAAAACGTATATTTATAATATTGAATTTGTGTACTAGTTTCATAGAAACCTTTGTAATATGTTCCTAGTTATAAGAATGTATTTATTATGAATAAATTAAAATAAACATAATTAAGTGTTATCATTTCACTTATAATCCTGCACCTATTTTTTTTTTAGAATAATAAATTATTAATATAAATTTGTGAGACTGCAATCCCCAATTTAGTAAAAATATGAATCAGAACAAAACAAACGATTTAAAAATATGAAATAATCACAAATATTGCCTATAAGTAAGTTATAAGTTATATTTGAATACAACAACAAATACAAAACTTGTAAACAAATAATTATATCAATAAACTCATACATATTTACGTTATTTTTTATTTTTTTTCACAAATTTTTATTTTAAATTGTATTCCTTAAAATAATGCATTAATTTAATCGATCCCAAAGAAGGAGTGCCTCCTCCTTTTTCCGTTAACGAATGCTTATATTCGTAGCCATATTTCGATACTGTAATATTCTAATAAATAAAATAAACAAAAATTCACATTTATAATTCTGCACCTAGTTTTTAAATAATAATTAATTATTAATACAAATTTATTGTGAAATTTAAATCTCCAGTTTAGTAGAAAAATCAATCAAGCCAAAACAAAGGAGACGATTTAAATATGTTGATTGTCACTGCTCTAGTTGGCACAAGCTGTCAAAGAACGGAAGACAGCGCATGCGCGGAACAAGCAGCAATTTATTGTATGACAGTTTATGTACTGTGAACTACTGTGTGCTATTATACATATTTAGTAAGTTTGTACTTATTGTAATATTACTGTGTTGAAATGTTTCACATTAAACAAGAAGATATAAAACAAGAAATAGAAGACATCGATTGTCTTCAGGATATTGAAACCTATGATGAATTATCTAAATATTACAAACAGGAATATGAGGTAAGAGTTGAATCACGTGTTAGTAAATACAGGTTACGTATGTTTGACAGTTGCTCAAATGTAAAACAGAGGTTCCTAAACAATTGTTTTATAAACTGTTATATTTTTAACCTTTAAACTGGGACTGGTCGATATATCGACCAGCAACTTAGTCGGGTACGCCACTGGAGAAATTAATTGATTTAAAGGGGATAGCCACAGTGACGGAAAAAAAAATTCTTAGATTTTTTTAAAGTTTGCATATTCATAAATATGTATACAAATAATTTAGTTTAAATTTTGAAAATTGACTGAGTTACAGTTAATTTAGTGAGACGATGTAGCACGGCCGTTTATAACATAACAAAAACATTAAACACGTTTATCTCGGAATGATATTTTTCGACCTTCAATTCGATTTCAATTACTTGTGATTATAGTAGCTATCGTTGCACTTAGCCGATTTTTGAAATTTTGATAATTACTATTTTTAAAACCGTTCTAATAAAAAAATAGGTCTTAAAAATGAAAAAAAAATTCAAACGATCACCATTTTGTGAAAAAAATAAATAAAAAAAACACGGCTACGTGCAACGATAGCTACATTCAAATAGATATTGATAAAATTTTTATTTCTTTTGCTTCCTCGCAATATCGAAGATACGAGAAGCTTCGTTATCGTTTTAAAACGAGAAAAAATACTCTGCCTTGTAAATGCACGGTGCTTCCTCGTGCTAAATTCATCAAAGGTAGGTAATTATTGAACAATTTAAATAAAAACCGATAAAGTATTCAGATGAACTGCGTGTCATTGGTTAACCATTTAATTTTCATACGATTTTAATAAAAAAAATTAATTTGACATTTTTCTTAATACGCGCCTGGTTATTATGTCGTATATTTTGAATTTTTTGATAATTTCAATCAAAATCATTATTTTTCTGCTATACGAATGTCAAAATGACATTTAAAACGTCAAAGTGACATTTAATATGTCAAAGTAAATAGCAGTTTTAAAAAAACAAATGACGATTTTCTTAAGTCAAATTGAGATAGATCTTTGTAAGGGAATATTTTACAACAAAAGTAGGTGACCTATATTATAGAGAATTGAATGCTCTACAAAAAAGGTTCTATAAAATTTTCACGTAACATGTGTCTTTCTTGAGATATCTTCAAAAAATAAATCTTTTTGGATGTCACCCCTCCCCCTTACACACAATTTTAATTATTTTGAAATGGGACCGTCCTCAAGCCAGACCCAACCAACCAACCAAGTTTCATCAATATCGGTTCAGTGGTTCATGAGATAAGCGTGTGACAAGGATTGGGGGACAGACACACACACAGACAGACAGACAGACACACACACACACACACACACACACACAGACAGACAGACAGACACGGAACAAAAAGTGTTTGTCTTGACCTGAAACGGATAGATCCGGTAAAATTTTTAAAATCGGAGAACAAATTTTTTTTCTCGTTTTAAAACGATAACAAAGCTTCTCGTATCTTCGATATTGCGAGGAAGCAAAATTTGTTCTCCGATTTCAAAAATTTTACTTTATTTATCCGTTTCAGGTCAAGACAAACACTTTTTGTTCCGTGTCTGTCTGTCTGTGTGTGTGTCTGTCTTAGGCGAGCGGTTTACTGCCAAAAATACGCTTAGAAATGAAGTCGTGACTAACGAAATATATACAGGCTAAGACAAAGTGGAATCGATAGCTAGTACTTAGACCTACATTTTCATGTAATTTTTTTAAATTTGGTTGCGTAGAACTTTTTTAAACCGCAAAAGGGTTGACTTTCTGCGTTTTCATAAATTTCTCATTTTTTAACTTAAACTCGTTGTATTTTTTTCCCCTTTTGAGTTAAGCTAAAAAATTGTTGATCACGATCTTACTTAGTTCTTACCGAAAGTAGTAATGTAGTTTTTAAATACCCAACAAGACTCACTTTGTTATAAATAAATTATTTACTAAAAAAAGTTGAAAATACGATTAGTTTTTTTCAAACGCTTGCGGAGTCGAGGAAATTTCCAAGTATATTTTTAAAAACTATACAACACTATGAAGTATTAGTTGATAAAGTTTTCTGTGAAAAATTAGATTTTTGTAAGCAGTACAAACAAAATTGTGAGCGTTTTAAAATATGGAACGCCGTGCGATGCGGCGCGACACGCTTAGTGCGGGCGTAACCTCGGCGCTCGTTCGAAAATACACATCTAATTCTAAGATGAATTTTAATTTTTTTGTAACATTTATTTAGAATATTTATTTACTTAATTAATTATTATTTTCCTTATTTAAACCGTATTCTATATAATATGTTAATTAATCATAAAAAGTATTGTGCAGATTATTAAATAATAATTAATATTATTTAATGTTTTTTTTATATAATTTTTGCAATATGTAGTGTTTTGAGGTCCTTGTCCGCTTTGATTCATATATTGATTGGTTTGATTTAGTGGACTTGTATTTTCAGACAATAAAAATAAACACTTTAATAGGGAACACCATTTTAATATTGCAAAATACATAACTATAAAGGGAACGCCACTTTTATATTGCAAATTAGACATGTGTGAACAAATAATGATCTCTTTGTATTGATGAATGCACTTTATGCAAAAACAAAATCATTTAAATTCAAAAATGTCCTACAAATATATATAAAAACAATATAACAAGATCACTTATATCTATAGTCCAGTGCTTAAAGACAAAAAACACTGGAATAAAACTAAAACAATAAAAACAATCCAATTTTTTGGGGGGGATTTTATATATTTATGTACGAGCATTAAAATAAAAATAAAATTACACTGAAAAGAAGGGAGCTTCTATCCCAAAAATGGGTCTAATGGTATAAAAAACGAGGTTTTTCAAATATCTCTGAAAGTTTTATAGGGACGTAAAATTTTTTTGGAGTATAAGCTCCCCTGTTTTCAGTTTTAATTTTTTTTAAATTTCTCTTAGAATTAGATGTGTATTTTCGAACGAGCGCCGAGGTTACGCCCGCACTAAGCGTGTCGCGCCGCATCGCACGGCGTTCCATATTTTAAAACGCTCACAATTTTGTTTGTACTGCTTACAAAAATCTAATTTTTCACAGAAAACTTTATCAACTAATACTTCATAGTGTTGTATAGTTTTTAAAAATATACTTGAAAATTTCCTCGACTCCCCAAGCGTTTGAAAAAAACTAATCGTATTTTCAACTTTTTTTAGTAAATAATTTATTTATAACAAAGTGAGTCTTGTTGGGTATTTAAAAACTACATTACTACTTTCGGTAAGAACTAAGTAAGATCGTGATCAAAAATTTTTTAGCTTAACTCAAAAAGGGAAAAAAATACAACGAGTTTAAGTTAAAAAATGAGAAATTTATGAAAACGCAAAAAGTCAACCTTTTTGCGATTTAAAAAAGTTCTACGCAACCAAATTTAAAAAAAATTACATGAAAATGTAGGTCTAAGTACTAGCTATCGATTCCACTTTGTCTTAGCCTGTATATATTTCGTTAGTCACGACTTCATTTCTAAGCGTATTTTTGGCAGTAAACCGCTCGCCTATCTGTGTGTGTGTGTGTGTGTGTCTGTCCCCCAATCCTTGTCACACGCTTAACTCATGAACCACTGAACCGATATTGATGAAACTTGGTTGGTTGGTTGGGTCTGGCTAGAGGACGGTCCCATTTCAAAATAATTAAAATTGTGTGTAAGGAGGAGGGGTGACATCCAAAAAGATTTATTTTATGAAGATATCTCAAGAAAGACACATGTTACGTGAAAATTTTATAGAACCTTTTTTGTAGAGCATTCAATTCTCTATAATATAGGTCACCTACTTTTGTTGTAAAATATTCCCTTACAAAGATCTATCTCAATTTGACTTAAGAAAATCGTCATTTGTTTTTTTAAAACTGCTATTTACTTTGACATATTAAATGTCACTTTGACGTTTTAAATGTCATTTTGACATTCGTATAGCAGAAAAATAATGATTTTGATTGAAATTATCAAAAAATTCAAAATATACGACATAATAACCAGGCGCGTATTAAGAAAAATGTCAAATTAATTTTTTTTATTAAAATCGTATGAAAATTAAATGGTTAACCAATGACACGCAGTTCATCTGAATACTTTATCGGTTTTTATTTAAATTGTTCAATAATTAACTACCTTTGATGAATTTAGCACGAGGAAGCACCGTGCATTTACAAGGCAGAGTATTTTTTATATAACTCTTCTCGAATTTTTGAGTCGAACATAAAGAAAAATATTTTTTTGGTCGTCACATCGAGCCTCATAACTTTGTAAATATTTAATATTTTTCAATAAAAATTGATATTAAATAAGTTGAATACATACTTAATAAAATGTCCTTTATTTGATTCAAAAATAATATGTCATATCTGTGAAAAAAATTCCTAAACATTGACAATTTTTTGACCCGTCACAGTGACCAACACTTCTGTACAAATTTTGCAAATAAAAAGAAAACTTAAAAATCCCCCGTCCTGTAAAGGTTATTATCACACATTTATTTATGTATTTATTGAAAAGCTGTAATAGTAACAATTATTTTACAGAAAAAGTACATAAACTTATAAAATCTATAAAATATTACATCAAATTCAATTTTTAAATATTGTATAACTTACTTATGAATGATCGGTTTTCAGGAAGAGTTGGTTATTAAAGAAGAAAACGTACCAGAAACTAGAAGCGAACAACTATAAAATGAAGATATTATTATTACTACATATTGTAATAATGAAATAATTAACTAGTCCAGTTTAACTAAACAACGTTCTCATAAAACTAGTGTAAAATTACATAAACATAAATGTGATCAGTGCGAGTATAGTAGTAAAAAGAAAGAACATTTGTTAGAACATAAATTAACACATAGTAATGAAAAGCCCTTTAAATGCGACCGATGTGAATATAGCTGTAAACGTAAATCGAATTTATTAACACATAATTTAATACATACTAATGAAAAACCTTTTAAATGTGACAAATGTGAATTTAGTTGTAGACACAAACCTAATTTATTGAAACATAATTTAACACAAAGTAATGAAAGGCCCTTTAAATGCGACCGATGTGAATATAGCGGTAAACAAAAGTCTGATTTATCAAGACATAAATTAACACATACAAATGAAAAACCTTTTAAATGCAACAGTTGTGAATATAGCTGTAAACAAAAGTCTGATTTATTAAGACATAAAGTAACACATACAAATAGTCGCGTCATTATAATATTTTGAAAAAAATTAATTAGAGCCCTTTATATTATTGATGGAATTTGTCGGGGAAGGTGTAAGGAGTAATTTCTCATCAAATGAGTCAATTTTTTTTCATTGGAACATTGTTTATTTTTAAACAATTTGGTCGGAAAATCGGTTTTTCTGATATAGTGGAAAAATTATGGGTTGTAGAGAAAAGTAAAGCACAGACAAAATATGCGCAAACAAAAGATCTATAATTTGGTGCCTGGTAGATTAAAATCCGATAATTGGTTCAAAAGTTATTGCAAAAAAACCGCTAAAAAACGATGAAAATTAACTTTTTTTAAATTGTTTATAATTTTTATATTATTTATTAAAATTCAACGAAAATACCTAAAAGTTGTTAGTATTAATATGTTTCAAAAGTGAGCGAAAGATGGGTGCTGTAGGTCGAATAGTTTTTGCAAAATTCTATTTGTTTATCGGGTTGAGAAAAAAATAGCTAAATTTCAAACGCGGAGCCTGATAAAAGTTATTAACCAAAAAGGATTCACAACCCCGATTTTTAAAGGCCAAAGCCTAACTTAACTTTGTATTTTCGTACAATATCGATTTATTATCGAGAACCCTTTTAAAACGTGCAATAAACAAAATATTTAAAAAATTGCACTAAAAATTAATAATTTTCAATATTTCGACTTAGCGGTGAACAATGTTATTTTACAACTTACAAGGGGAACCTTTCAGTGGGCCGGTTTGGATTTTCTTCATATTGAAATATGTTGTGAAGGGGGTCCCCTGATAACACCTATACCCGGTTTTGGGCGCAGACGGGCAATAGTTTAAAAATTATGACATATATACCTATATGTTAAGTCTATTTATATAAGCGTCTGTTGACCTAGCGGTTATGATAATAGTCCGGTAATCAATGCACCCGTGGTTCGAGTCCTCTTAAGTTTTTATTTTTATTTTTAATTGCAAACAGTGACATTATTTAAATATATTATTCTCCTGTAAAATATGTATCTTATGAAGTTATTTATTTTCAATGTTTATTTTTCAAAATGTGCAATTTAATTTAATTTTTAAAATTTTGTTGATTAACAATTCAAAACTGGGATTGTTAATAAAAAAATATATAATTTATGCTCAAGTAACTTATTTATTTATGAACGGTTGACAACATTTTGGAAGGTATCTATCGTACAAACACTTTATACATAAAAACATATTACACCAAGAACATTTTATAAATGATTGAATATTTAAACAATTTATACATTTATTTATTAATAATTCTTATGGCATAATTGTCCATATAACCACTAGCAACAATAATGGTTACCGGTCAATTATCATTACCACTAGGCCAACAGACACTTGTATAAATAGACTTAACACATAGGTATATATGCAACATTAAAATATATTTTGGGTCATAATTTTTAAACTATTACCCGTCTGCGCCCAAAACCAGGTATAGGTGTTATCAGGGGACCCCCCTTCACAACATATTTCAATATAAAGAAAATCCAAACCGGCCCACTGAAAGGTTCCCCTTGTTAGAAAACTATCTTATTGTTATTTTTTCGTCGCGTTACCCCAGATTAAAAAAAGAATGAAGATTCTACGATCATTATAAGCTGAGATATTGAAAATTTTTCAAGCGCGGATCATTTTGAACTTCGACGGCTGAGAAACGTATCTCGCGGGCAAAGTCGAAGTTCAAAATGATCCGCGCTTGAAAAATTTGCAATATCTCAGCTTATAATGATCGTAGAACCTTCATTCTTTTTTTAATCTGGGGTAACGCGACGAAAAAATAACAATAAGATAGTTTTCTAAGTTGTAAAATAACATTGTTCACCGCTAAGTCGAAATATTGAAAATTATTAATTTTTAGTGCAATTTTTTAAATATTTTGTTTATTGCACGTTTTAAAAGGGTTCTCGATAATAAATCGATATTGTACGAAAATACAAAGTTAAGTTAGGCTTTGGCCTTTAAAAATCGGGGATGTGAATCCTTTTTGGTTAATAACTTTTATCAGGCCCCGCGTTTGAAATTTAGCTATTTTTTTCTCAACCGGATAAACAAATAGAATTTTGCAAAAACTATTCGACCTACAGCACCCATCTTTCGCTCACTTTTGAAACATATTAATGCTCACAACTTTTAGGTAGTTTTGTTGAATTTTAATAAATAATAAAAAAATTATAAACAATTTAAAAAAAGTTAATTTTCAACGTTTTTTAGCGGTTTTTTTGCAATAACTTTTGAACCAATTATCGGATTTTAATCTACCAGGCACCAAGTTATAGATCTTTTGTTTGCGCATATTTCATCTGTGCTATACTTTTCTCTACAACCCACAATTTTCCCACTATATCAGAAAAACCGATTTTCCGACCAAATTGTTTAAAAATAAACAATGTTCCAATGAAAAAAAATTGACTCATTTGATGAGAAATTACTCCTTACACCTTCCCCAACAAATTCCATCAATAATATAAAGGGCTCTAATTAACTCTTTTTTGTGGTATTATTTCAGCTATAATGACGCGACTAAAATGAAAAACCTTTTAAATGCAACAGTTGTGAATATAGCTGTATACAAAAAGCAAATTTATTAACACATAATTTAACACATACTAATGAACAACCTTTTAAATGCGATCAATGTGAATACAGCTGTAACCATAAGCAAAATTTATTTAGACATAAATCAACTCATACAAATAAAATACCTTTTAAATGCAACAGTTGTGAATATAGCTGTAGACAAAAGTCTGATTTATTAAGACATAAAGTAACACATACTAATGAAAAACCTTTTAAATGCGATAGATGTAAATATAGCTGTAACAATAAGCAAAATTTATTAAGACATAAATTAACTCATACAAATGAAAGACCTTTTAAATGCAACAGTTGTGAATATAGCTGTAAACTAAAATCTGTTTTATTAAAACATAAATTAACACATTCTAATGAAACAATTGCCAAGCCATAAGCAACAACATACTAATGAAAAATTTATCAATATCCACACGTGGGTGTTGCCGCGTAACCCACTTGTTGATGGACACACCGAGACCAACGAGGTACATGAAGCCATATATGAAAAATGAACATTATGATAAGAAAAATTCCTAAAATGTGCTAAACTAGAACCACAGACCTACCATTTAGCGAAAACCCGAGGTCTCTAGGTGGTCAGAGGGCCGAGATCTCGCGGTGGGAGACAGACAGACGGACGGACAGACGGAAAATCGAGCATATAAGCAGTAAAACCTTCGGTACAGGTCAACTCGGCCATAATATTAATTATATTAGTAAATATATATTTTAACAAGAATTTGCCCGCGGCTTCACACGCGTGTATTATGTATTAAATAGTTTTATTGGTTCGTATTTTAACAGGGGGAATGGGGATATAATTGGAAAAAAATGAATGTTTAATTTTTAAATAAAAAAAATTAGAAACAGCAATTCTGCCAAAAAATATAAATATATTGGTAGAATTATCAATTTTTATAATGTTTGTTACAGTGGCGTAACTATAGAAATGGGGGCCCCAGACAATTTTACAGAAGGGGACCCTTGACAGATTTTTTTTACACTATCCCCCCCCCCCCCACAATAATAATTATTGATTAGAATTTTGTATCCATAAAATATTTTTTTTTGATATCATCCATCGGAGGTTTTTGCTATATTTGTAACTCGCGAAAAATTATCGAAGACTCGGTCAGGGAACGGGAACGGAGGAAGGTCTGAAGTGGAGGCGGTCGTGAGTGGGCCGACGGTCTGACGGTATCGTCGTCACCCGGGTCCGCAGTCAACTTTTGGTGGTCCCTTATGTGGTTGTCGAGACGGAGGCCGAGGATGTGACGATATCTAGAAGGAGTGACGCCACTGGTGGTCCGCAGGCGTCATCCTATCGCTAACGCGAATTCAAAGGACTATGATCGGCCGAGAACATCATCTCACTCACGACGCGTCGCTCCATAATTCAGGTCAGGTCTTCCTTCTATTTATTTTGGGATTAACAGTCACAATGGCATATTTTCGGTTTTCTGTTGTTCTTATTTTGTTTTAGTATTCGTATAATCATGTAATATCTTGAACCGAGTCCCGGAAAGTGAGCAAAGGAGGAGTAGTGACAGCTGGTGGGTGAGTCGACCGTCCCTTGATATGATTGCCCCTCTCCATTAACATGGATTCGACCCGGTGCTGGTTCCGTCTGGAGGCTCGGTGGTCAAGAAGTCCGGGGAGGTGGTTACATTGAGATGGAAGTTACCATGGTGGTCCGGGTATCTTCTGGCGCACAGGCGACGAGGCACCACTGGTGGTCCGCAGGTGTCTCCTCTCGCCGCCGCGGATTTGATGGACATTGGTCAATAAGAACATCAACTCGCTCACCGCTGGTCGCTACGTACTCCAGATAAGATCTAGCTCCTTTTCGTAAATGTAATATAAATAGCGTATTGATAATTTCGAGAAATCGCTAACTTCTAAATTAAGGTATGTTAATAATGTTTTGACTGAATGTTGTAGATCAAATTTCTAAATAAATGTTAGGACTGAATATTGTAGATCAAATTTCTAAATAAATGTTAGTTTATATTTTACTTAATGACTTGATTGTTTTATTTATGTACAACCTGCATCGTGGTTCGTAGTTTACGGTATATTGTGGGTAGGAAGGGATAAATCACGTGGCGCCCAAAAATTAAGATCAAAATTGAACCCCGCCCGTCTTCACTGGGCTAGGGCAACCTACCTTTGTCATCTAAGCGATTTAGGCACGTGATTTATAAATAATAGAAATGGGGAATCAAATAATAATAATAATTGCTTATTTGGAGCTCTTTCAGAAGATATACCTCAATTAAGAGATGTGACACCAGAAAATTTCAGATATGAGATAGCTAATGAAATTGTACAAAATCCAGAAACACGATATCACATTCAGCAGGGCTGGCATAAACTCCCTGTATCTCTTAATGCGTTTGGTGGTGCACGTAAAAGTAATATTCCAATATCCACTAAAATACTAAATGAACAAGTAGAAAGGAAATGTCAATATCAACATATTAGTTGGGAATATGATGAAAACAAAGATGTAGATTTACGAGAAGATAGGACGTTATCAAACGAGAAACTTCATTTACAACGAGCTAATGCTTTTAATGAATGCCTTATTAAAATTAATCAAAAGCTTTCTAATATTGACAAACGATATAAACCTGTTGGTCCTGGAAATTTTGTGGCAACAAAGTATGACACAATAATATGCACTGGAAATTACGGTAAGAAAGTTGTATCATTATATCCAGTTGAGATGGATGCTAAAGTTATATTATGGATTCCAGATATTAGAGAGTACGTGGAATATACATTAAGAATTGACGTTGATAACCCTGTAGTTAGTCCTAATTTACAGGGACCACATGGTCCTCATGTTGGGTATGATGTTATCCGTTATAATAAACAAGCCCCTAAAGGAGTTACTGGGCATATACTTCTGAATCAAATAGGAAATGAAAGACTTCCTGATCGAGGACGCAGTCAATATAGTAATAATATACCTAGTATATCTACAATACCTACTACAAGGGTATTTTTTTCACCCAATAATATTAAAACCAGTCTAGAAAGAATTGAAGCAAAAAAAATAATACAATCAAACGGAAAAGTTCTAATTAACACAAAATATGAGGCAGAAACTAGAGGTCGTGCATACCCAAAACCAGATTTTTAAGATATTTAAATTTAAAAAATATTTTCCTATTTTAGGGTTCCGAAGAAACATTATTAATCTTACTTTGTCGCCACTCCGTCCATCCGTCCATCCTTGTCAGTGAAAGCGCAATAGTTCGTAAACTATATAAGCTAGTACCAAGGTATACAAAGACAAGGAAACCTCATCAGCTTCTTGACTAATCAACGTTGGATACATTTTCAAAAAATTCCTTTATTTATTCTTGTTTTCGTATTTTTTGATATTTTAACAACACATACAATCAAAAAATACTAATTCGACATTGAAAAATCATTAAAAGCTGTCAGAATCACAGAACGTAACTTAAGAATAGTAATAAAAATGACGCTTCCCGAGAAGACTAAATTGTTTGAATCAGCTTTTTTTATTTTATGTCGAATTTGAACTTCTTTGATTGTATGTGTTGATAAAAAATAAAAAATACGAAAACAAGAATATATATAGGAATTTTTCGTAATTTATATTCAATTATAGTGGAGTCATATAACCGAAATTTTATATTGAATAAAACAATCTCTCCTTACAGCGATTTTATGATTTTAAAATGTGTTAGGGTTCAATAGGAGTTCATAACTGAATTTGTGGATTTGTCCGTTTTCCGCGCGGTACTTTTTCCACAATTTTTCCGGCAAATCATCAGTTTTCCCATTTTTTGGTTTGTTTTTTTTGCTAATATCTCGGCTTCTACTTGATATATTTCGATGAAAAAAATTTTTTCTCACGCGTAAGGAACCGTCCTATCGATTGGTGTAGTGCGGGATACTCTAAATATGTATATTTATAACCTCAAAAAATTATATATTGCGGTTATCACAGATTTTTTTTTTTTAATAATTTTGCAAAAAATAAAAATATCTTGACGAAAATTGGAAAAAATGTTCTTCTTATGATTCCAAATAAACCTTTCAAGTTTCATTTAAAAATATTTTCAAATATCGCAATAAAAAATTAGATTTGGGCAAGCCATCGTAGAGAAAATAATTTTATCTCAAATTGTAGGGTTTTTTATGCCCTTTTAAATGATGTATATAAAATTGCTTCTACATATTGAAACAAAAAAGTTATTTAGGTTTCTCTGAACTGATTTTTGCTTTTTCGGAATTTTATTATTGTTCAGAACAAATTATAAAATTTAAAATCTAATTAAAAGATGAATGCTTGAAACAAATTTAACATATTTTTATTGTAATAATTAGTAGGTTTACCAAAAAATTTTGAAATTTTGAAATTTCACCCGCACAAATTGGTACCTACTCAAAAATGGATACTCAAAAATTTCGAGTATCCATTTGTAATTTTATGTTGTTCTAATAAATATCATTAAATTTCATTACATTTATTTTTTAAATCTTTCTTGTTACTAAAAATAACGATTTATGGTATACGAACGGATATTTAACAAAGAAAAATGATTAATTTGTGCGGGTGAAATTTGAATTTTTCAGAATTTTTGGGTTAACCAAATAATTATTACAAAAAAATATGTTAAGTTTGTTTCAAATACTCATCTATTAACTAAATTTTAAATATTATAATTTTTTCTGAACAATAAAAAAGTTAATAACCCGAAAATGCCAAAATCAATTCAGAGAAACCTAAATAACATTTTTGTTTCAATATGTAGAAGCAATTTTATGTACATCATTTAAAAGGGCATAAAAACCCTACAATTTGAGATAAAATTATTTTCTCTACGATGGCTTGCCCAAAGATCAATTTTTTTTCTAAATTTATTTTTTTTTTGCGATATTTGAAAATATTTTTAAATGAAACCTGAAAGGTTTGTTTGGAATCATAAGAAGAACATTTTTTCCAACTTTCGTCAAAATATTTTTATTTTTTGCAAAATTATTGAGAAAAAACAAAAAATCTGTGATAACCGCAGTATATAATTTTTTTTGAGGTTATAAATTAAGTTAGAGTATCCCGCACTACACCAATCGATAGGACGGTTCCTTACGGGTAAGAACAAATTTTTTTCATCGAAATATATCAAGTAGAAGCCGAGATATTAGCAAAAAACAAACCAAAAAATGGGAAAACTGATGATTTTCCGGAAAAGTCGTGGAAAAAGTACCGTGCGGAAAACGGACAAATCCACCAATTCAGTTATGAACTCCTATTGAACCCTAGAACATTTTAAAATCATAAAATCGCTTAGAGGAGAGATTGTTTTATTCAATATAAAATTTCGGTTATATGACTCCACTATTTTACATTTATAACATTTGAATATGTTTTCGTAGTGACGTCAATTCCCGCGCCAACATTGATTGGTCAAGGAGCTGATGAAGCTACCTGGTTTTTATATACCTAGAGCTAGTACCATAATATTTTTTACTGAGCAAGTAAAATGACGCCATCTAGTAAAATATGTACAAATAAAAATTAGGGGGAGGGGGCGATAAGGAGCCAACACTAGACAAAAATAAACATTTTTGCTATACCAATGCATGTTACACATCAAAAGGATCCTTTTCTTATCTTATTTTTTTCCAAATCAAAAAAGTCGCCGGCAAGGGGCTTAAATGCAAATTAAAAAAATATATACCAAGGATATCAAAATATGCCGGGTATCCCAGATAACTTTTCCAGCATGGGGATCTCAGTATCTATAAGAGATACAGGTTTGGTTAAATCAGATGAATTATTTGTAAGAAAGGGGTGAGTATTACTACACAAAAAAATATTCATAATTCTATGTGGTTTAGGCGGTATACCCAAGACGGTTTCTCAAAGCACTTTTTTGTGTAGAATCGATTGGTGTATTTAGACTTTTTATATCACTTTTAGTTTCCGAGTTATGACCCCTAACTTTAGTTATTTATGGGCCACTAAGTTGGCTATGGCATATTTGAACGTATTTTTTACTCTACTTTACAACGATATGGCACATGCCATACTTATTATCGAAAATAAGTCGATGTACTATTGTCAGTGATATTTATTAAGTATTTTATTACAAACATTTAAGTGAGTCATGAAAAACAAAAATTGTAAACAAAAATCACAATAACAACAATCAAAATAACAAATGACTATTTGAACACAATTAACTATTTAAAAAAATACATTATAATTTTTTTTTACAATAAGTATGGCATGTGGACATATCGTTGTAAAGTAGAGTAAAAACACGTTCAAATATGCCATAGCCAACTTAGTGGCCCATAAGAAAAACTAAAGTTAGGGCTCATAACTCGGAAACTAAAAGTGATATAAAAAAATCTAAATACACCAATCGATTCTACACAAAAAAGTGCTTTGAGAATCCGTCTACAAAAAATACCTATCTTCTTTGAAAAAAAAAAGTTATAACCATTTAAAGAAATTCCGAATTTTCAGTTTTTTGGGTATACCGCCTAAACCACATATAATTATGAATATTTTTTTGTGTAGTAATACTCACCCCTTTCTTACAAATAATTAATCTGATTTAACCAAACCTGTATCTCTTATAGATACTGAGATCCACATGCTGGAAAAGTTATCTGGGACACCGGTAGATCTCAATTAGCAGAATTTGACCCTATTTATTATTTTTCGAAATCAAAAATGGCGACAGCAAGGGGCTCCAATTTATATCCCCCCTCCCTAACTAGGTAACTACTGGCTCAAAAAAATTGAAAATAATTTGGTAACGGGGATTTGGCGGTACTACCAACGACAAATACTAAAGTCAACAATATCATTTAAAATTTTAGAGAAATATGGAGGGGTGTCAAAAAACAAATTATTTTCATGTCTAGGTATGTAAGCTATCAAAATGTAAATCTGAATTTATTATATCTATACGTAAAGTTCACAGAATTAACCGTGGAAGCTTTTAATATCTTTTTTATTACTCATGCGGGGAAAGTAGTATCTTTGCGCACGCTTTTGGGTTCGAAAAGACGCTAATTGCCCACTTCACAATAACCACACGACTTTTGAGTAAAGTTAGTGTCGATTTGAGTGCGACAAGTTTTCCCGCATGGAAAAAAACGTGTTTCTATAGTAACAGTAAATATTTTTCATTGCCACACGCAAAAAAACGTGTTTCTATAGTAACAGTAAATATTAAAATAAATAACAAAGCAGTGAGGTTGGCATTTAAATAAAAATTATTTATACTCGTTTTTATACTCCAACTATCCCCGCATTCGTAATAAAAAATAGTATGTGCAACTCGTGCGAAGTTGTCGATTGCCCACTCGAGCGCTCAACTTCGCTCTCGTGGGCAATCGACAACTTTTCGCACTAGTTGCACAATTTACTATTTTATTATTATATTGTTTAAACATTTTTACTAACTAACGTTCGTTAGTTAGCTAAAGGACTGAGTTTGGGCAAAATTTGTTGTTTGTAAATTACGTCATAAAAAGTGTCATTTATAAAATTTGGCGCCCGAAGTGGTGGAAATTGTAAGTAGTAAGAT
This sequence comes from Sialis lutaria, assembly GCA_949319165.1. NCBI lineage: Eukaryota > Metazoa > Arthropoda > Insecta > Megaloptera > Sialidae > Sialis > Sialis lutaria. Next base: position 25,940,385 of record OX439238.1, on the reverse strand, counting down.
GTGGAAAAATATTTGAAGGATATAAATTTTATAAATACTCTGGATGTTCTGGAAGCTCTGTAATAACGTAAGTTACCTTATTTATGTATTTTTCTAAAACTATGGCAAATCAGATTTTTAATTACGAACTTTATGGTAATCTCTAAGTACACATTTTTCCGTGACCGCGCCACTTAAGGGAGTGTCCTGCTTTATGATTCTCAAAAAATCCATTTTTTTATTGCTTAAATCTCTTCCTAATATATCTAAGAATATGTCTGTAAAGTGTTATAGGCAAATTAGAAATATTTTCAAAAATATAGCATTCATTGCAGTGGAGTGTCCAGAAGGTATACAAGCGCTCGGGCATTTTGAGCGCTCGCTTCTCCCCTCGGTCGAATAAATCCGAACAATATACCTACCTGAAAAGGTTCAATTATCATCTAAAACAATATTTTGAATTTGTATAAGCGCCGGGTCAAGCTATAGTACAAATTATAATGATATATTTCCTCTTAGTCCAGTGCCAATCCGACTTTTTGAGGCCAAAAAACAGGAAAATTCTCTACAGGATAACGATGGTGGGAATCGTTGCTAAAGATGATTACAAAAAGAGGGGAAAAAATGCACCTCTGCACATGTAGCGGTTTCGAAGGGGGGTGGTTTTTAAGGGTTGAAATTGGTTTTTTGCGATTTTCGGCGAAGTACGACTTTCTATCGATAAATGGTCTACAGTAATGTTGTAGATAAAAAATAAATCTACAATTTTGTTTCAAACCAAATTACAACATAACCTCAAATTTTTCGAGATAATGGCGAAATACCGTTTTTTTTAATTTTCGAGTTTTTTATATCAAAAAAAAATTCAAAATACTTGAAATTTTCATAAAATGTATGTTTTGAAGTCCTTTAATTTTACCGATCTGTTCGGAAGTTCAAAGTTAAATATTTCCTGAAATATTAACGTTTTTCGAAAAAAATGAAATTTTTTCAATCGAATAATTGACCATAGAAATTTTCGATTTTTTAACTTTTAGGGAGCTAAATTTTTTCGTATTGAGTCGTTAGGATAGATAAAAAATTCAAATACCTTTACATTTAAAAATTTTGTGAAAAAATAAAAAAACCAAAAAACGCTATTTTATTTTTCAATCACTATAAAATTTTTGTACTAATCATTATATTTTTGTGCTAAAATACAAGAATAAAATATATTTAATTTTGTAAATGGATAATTTACGAAAAAAAATATAATACGGTGTAAATTGATAAGAAAAGAATGCTATAATTAATTAATTGAAAAATTTTAACATAGTAATAAAATAACTTTATTAAAAATAAAATAATAGTATATTAATTTTCTTAATATAAGTACTATGTAATGGAACTTTCTTTTATTTTTTAGAACAAAGTAATTTTAAATATATGTAAAAAAATTTCAATTTATAATGCTTTTACGATTTATTACCGAAAAATTACTTATTTACAGCATCCTATTCCTATCAATTTACACTGTATTATATTTTTTTTAGTTAATTATCCTTTTATTAAATTGAATATATTTTATTCTTGTATTTTACCACAAAAATTTTATGATTAGTACCAAATTTTTATAGTGATTGAAAAATAAAATGCGTTTTTTACAAATCGCAATTTTTGTTTTTTTTTATTTTTTCACAAAATTTTTAAATGTAAAGGTATTTAAATTTTTTATCTATCCTAAAGTTCGACTCAATACAAAAAAACTGAGCCCCCTAAAAGTTAAAAAAACGAAAATTTCTACGATCAATTTTTCGATTGAAAAAATTTCATTTTTTTCGAAAAACGTTAATATTTCAGGAAATATTTAACTTTGAAATTCTGAATAGATCGGTAAAATTAAAGGACTTCAAAACATACATTTTATGAAAATTTCAAGTATTTTGAAATTTTTTTTGATATAAAAAACTCGAAAATTAAAAAAAACGGTATTTCGCCATTATCTCGAAAAATTTGAGGTTATGTTGTAATTTGGTTTGAAACAAAATTGTAGATTTATTTTTTATCTACAACATTACTGTAGACCATTTATCGATAGAAAGTCGTACTTCGCCGAAAATCGCAAAAAACCATTTTCAACCCTTAAAAACCACCCCCCTTCGAAACCGCTACATGTGCAGAGGTGCATTTTTTCCCCTCTTTTTGTAATCATCTTTAGCAACGATTCCCACCATCGTTATCCTGTAGAGAATTTTTATTCTCCTCAAAGGCTTTGGCACTGGACTATCTCCGTTTAACTGCTTTTTCTGACCGTAAACTTTGAAGCGTGTTTTCTCGATATTTAATTTTTATCATTTGTCTAAATTGGCGGGTGTGATTGCAAGAATACTAAACTACCAATCAAAATGAACCAAAGCTTGTTGTCTTCGGTTTTAAATTCTCTTCCATATGAACTAAAAAGATTCATGAAAAAAAATTCTAAACAACTTTTTTAGCAAGTTGAAATGATTTTTTTTCTTGCAAAAAGCACTTTTTTTTCAAACCTGACATTTTTTTAATTTTAAAAATTTTTTAACATGTATTTTTAACATTATTTTGGTACATCATAATGTTACCTACAAATTCACTACACAAAATTTGGACGGTGGTCTTATGGTTTTCCAGTTTTTAATTAATCCCCAAAGTTAGTATTTTGCTACCTGCCCTATTAAATGAAACAGTCAATAAATTTATTTGTTTATAACTACATAATTTTATTATTTATTATTATTATTTACCATAAAAATAATTATTTACCGGAAAACAGTAAGACCCACGTCCAAACTTTGTATAGTGAATTTGTAGGTAACATTATGATGTACCAAAATAATGATAAAAAAAATACCTTATATTAGAGGTACTTTTGGATAAAAATGAAATTTTCATAAAAAATTTCAACAAAAAAAGATATTTTTCGACTTTGATGAGCTATAACTCGAAACTAGAAACACGGATAGCAATAACCGTAATACTGAAAAATATATTAGTTAATTACCTATGTAACTGACTCATTTTGGTTTCTCTAGATACGTTACTTTGAAGTTATGAGATAATCTTTGTCATAAGAACTACTCTGAAGGAAATTTTTTAAACACTCTGTAACTCAGAGGGTGTTAAAGATAGACCCCCACTTCCCGCACAATTTCTTACTCACAATGAGTCAGGGAATCAGCTCCTAAAATATCTGTATCACAAATCGGACCATACTGTATATTATATTATATTATTACTTCCATGTTCGAAGAAATGGAAGTATTGTAATACCGTCAAAAAATCATGTCCGAAAAAAAAGCAGATTCTGATTGTACTAACTTCAAAACGTAAAGAAAAGTTAATTTCCGCATGGCGGCTGTGCGTGTGTCTGTGTGTCTGTGTGTGTGTCTGGATGTAGAATTTTCTTCCGTGTACGATAACTACTGTAGATATGCACCGATTTGAATTATTTTTGGGGAAAATGTTTGCCTTAGTGAGTACTCCAGACCTATTGATTTTGGTGCTAATCGGATTAGGGGTTTCCGAAATATTCGAAATTTTGTACCTATTATCGTCTGAAAAGTGAGTATTATCTCACCAATTTTGATAAGACTTGGTACACTTGTAGTTCAATCCAATCTAAGGGGTACTTATTTCATAAACGTGCTTAGATAGCCACTGAAGGGGTGAAAACCACCCTCAAAATTTTAATTTTAAATACTAATAAATTTATGTTGCCATGGAAACAAGCGCAGTTAAATTCAAATGTCAGATAATTATTATTTTACAAAAATGTCTATTCTAAAACTGACATTAGAATATTAGAAAACTAATATTTATAATACAAAGGTGAGTTTTATATTAACAATTATCTATTGTAAAAGATATTATAGAACATGGAAGTCATGTATGGTTCTCCATACCGATATTAATATTATAATATTATTTTCATACTTGTGCTATATGCTCTAAGATTATAAATAGTTATTAATATAAACTGTTTGGTTTTTACATTGAAAAATAAATTATGACATAGTATTGAATTTGTATCTACCAGAACAGAAAAGGATTTTTTTTATTTAGTGTATTATAGAGATATTGATATAAATAAAAACGACTTGATTGTTTATACGTCAAAAATTTAATAAGAAAAATAATATCACATGCTTTCGATTAACAGAATCATCGATGTCGTTATCTCAACAATATTTATTTAGCTACGGAACGACATTGTTTTCACATTATTCCTTATTAATAGCCTGAAGATGATTCTGTGAATCGAAAGCTTGCGATATTATTTTTTTCATTCAATTTTTGACGTTTAGACAATTAATTTGTTTATATTTATTTTATTTAACGTTACAACTACACCTTTTCCAATTGTATTTCAGAAAGCATCAATTGTATTTCAGAAAGCGTCAGTTGTATTTCAGAATAGTCAATTGTATTTCAGAAAGCATCAATTGAATTTCAGATTAGTCAATTGTATTTCAGAAAGCATCAATTGTATTTCAGAATAGTCAATTGTATTTCAGAAAGCATCAATTGTATTTCAGATTAGTCAATTGTATTTCAGAAAGCATCAATTGTATTTCAGAAAGCGTCAGTTGTATTTCAGAATAGTCAATTGTATTTCAGAAAGCGTCAATTGTATTTCAGAAAGCATCAATTGTATTTCAGAAAGCGTCAGTTGTATTTCAGAATAGTCAATTGTATTTCAGAAAGCGTCAATTGTATTTCAGAAAGCATCAATTGTATTTCAGAAAGCGTCAGTTGTATTTCAGAATAGTCAATTGTATTTCAGAAAGCATCAATTGTATTTCAGAAAGCGTCAGTTGTATTTCAGAATAGTCAATTGTATTTCAGAAAGCGTCAATTGTATTTCAGAAAGCATCAATTGTATTTCAGAAAGCGTCAGTTGTATTTCAGAATAGTCAATTGTATTTCAGAAAGCGTCAATTGTATTTCAGAAAGCATCAATTGTATTTCAGAAAGCGTCAGTTGTATTTCAGAATAGTCAATTGTATTTCAGAAAGCGTCAATTGTATTTCAGAAAGTATCAATTGTAGTTCAGGATTTTTGAAATTTTTTTATATTTTGCATATTATACTACGTACTACATTATTAAAGTAGTATATTATTATAATACTATGTATATTATATTATATAAATAAATATTTAACTACTATGTAATTTGCACCCTACTGGTATATCGCTCATTGTTGAAGTACTACGTGTACTCAGAGTCCGCTTTTCTGATTTTGGCGCCCTGGGCGAGATTTTATTCGCCCCCCCCCCCCCCCCCCCCAAAAAAAAAACAACTTCTGATGTACAAAAAAATTCAGTGATAATTCGAAAAAAAATTTAGGGTTCTAATAAAATCTTACATATAAAACTGGGCGGGAAAACCGGGAAAAGTCAGGGAATTTGGTTGGAAGTCAGGGAAAAATGCAAATTCTGCAAAAATATCAAAATTTATCTATGGGACCTTTTTTTTAGCTTTTGTAGCTAATTATACTGGCCACCGTGTAAAAATTAATGTGAATTTTAAAGATATTTTTAAAATAACATATTAAAAGAAAAGGCAGAAATATTATGATTCACCAATTTTCATGTAACAAAATAAATATTTGTCGTTTTACAAATAATTATAAAAATATTGACAAAACAATTATGATGATTTCTGAAATACAATTGACTTTTCTGAAATTCAATTGATGCTTTCTGAAATACAATTGACTATTCTGAAATACAATTGATGCTTTCTGAAATATAACTGGAAAAGGTGTAGTATATTATGATATTGATTTAATATAAATAATAGATATACATACATACATATACATTATTTTGGGTTTTCTTTTATGGTTGTTTTTATATAATTTGCCGATTACGTTTAAATGTATATCACCATAATTACTTCTGTTAAATAGAGATTTGTATACCGTGTGGTTGAATATATGTACATTATACGTAAATATATAAATAAAGGCAATATCATGAGCCTGAACCCGAAAAAATGGTATTTTCAGGGGCATGACTGTGGAACCCCTTTATTAATATATTATATGCTTTGTTTGTGCTTTGTTTCTGCACGTTTGTGTAGGAAATCCTATCGTTTGTGCTTTAATCCTTTAGATGGTATTCTCAAAAATCAATCGAACTGTGTATAATTATATTCTAGTTTCAAAAAAGGGGGTGCCACAGACATGCATCTGATAAATACCGGTTTTTCAGGTTTCGTGTTCGGGTTCAGGTCCCTGATCTTGAGTAATTTTTGCGTATGAGGTTTTATTTATAAATAATTTTAAGTCTAATAATTTTTATGTGAGTATAGAGAGTATAGACATAAAGTGTAACATCTATCTTATCGGGCACAGATAATGAAGATGATAATACTGCCCATGTTACCAAGGTAATATGTACATGCCCACGCGTTCAAAGTATCATCTAAACTACCAAGATTCGGTTGGATTTAACCCTCCTCAACTTGGACAGATACGAAATTCACAACATTTCATTGATGTCGAGGCTAAGCGATTTGGACACATCACGTCCGATCAACTCCCGTCGCATAATGGGATTTAAAATTTAGTGGAGAACCCAGTGGTCTCAGCGTTAACGCATTTATTGAGAACGTCGAGGACTGAGGGTGGCTAGTAACGTCGACGAAGCACACTTATGGAATTCCGCAACTGATTTGTTTTCGGGCTGTGAAATCATACTCGACCTACCTTTCTGGTCCAAACGAGATAAATTCCAATTCTTTGATTACATTTATCAGTTTTTCAAGAAGATCAAAGATAAAAAACAAGGCGAGAATAAACCATTTACAGTTATGTCTAATTTGTTTAACTGTCCGATTTTCGAGGATGTAAAACTCAGGATAATTCTGAATAACAGTGGTATCAATGTCAGTTTAACATGTCTACCACGACAAGACCTCCACAAGTTTGCTCCACTAACCATACCACGACGTCATCTACTGCTCCATATTCTAACTCCTTCCGTTGATCATCTTGGCATTGAGGTGGAGCGGGTCTTGTTCTTCGCAGTTGATGAAGATGTGGTGTAAAATGACGGTAACTGGTCATCCACCTACCAAACAAGAAACCAATAATAGTACTTGTACGGCCATGTTTGACTTCATCCTAGTGAACATAGAGAATAGCGAGATGCCATTTGAGAATACGTGGATAGTTGAATTCTAGAGCTTCATGGAGATTGTTGCGTGAACTGAAATTACCATTTTACATTTATAATTATTCTTCACAAATGTCAGTTCCTATATGATTCATGAGTAATAAGAGAGACTGCGATCTAAACTTGTACGAACTCGATAATGCGTTAACGTGACGTCACATTGGGACAGAGAGTACGAGATGACAGTATATAGCAGCGAAATAGCACGAGTAATACATTGATTGTTTTATAACAAATGGTTGTTTTGAATGCCGAAGAGTGATGGTCCGTTTCGACCTGACTTTTTCTTGAAGGAAGTAAATCGTTTTTCCATAGGAGGTCAAGAGAGATATCGGTAGAAACGTTGGAAGTCCAGCCGAATCGAAGAACCTGGATGAGAATACGTGGTCACAGCAATATGTTAAGTGTTAACTACATTTGTCTTTCAGTAGTTTTTCTTGTATTACTTATATTTGTCCTTAATAAAAGAAGAAACGCGAGTGATCGGTCCTACCGCGAGTGTAAGTGTGACGGTGTCACAACTACATACTCAAGACTCACATATAATTAGTATATATTATGTTACCGACAATGTATGAAATTCGGCATTGTATAGAATTAAATGTAGGTATTCTATACAATGCCTAAAAATCACCAGGCAATGTATGAAATGAATTGAATTATATACATTTCTTAGTATTTGTATAGACTAGAAATATAAACAAATAGGGTGAACCAACCAATTTTGGTTCAGACACAGATATTGACTTACGTTATGTAATAAAATACTGGATATTTATTTTACTTTATTTATGTTACTTAATATTGGCTTAATATGTTATTAAATGACTAAATAATATCTAATATTTTTGTGTTTTTAATTTTAACAATTTTAAATCATATTCTTAATATTCGTCTGAACTAATATTTTATTTATCATAACAATAAATAAAAATTATTTCATACTTTGCCTGAAATCGTTAGGAAATGTGTAGAATTTCTAGGAATTATATACAATGTCTGAATTACATACATTGCCGGTAACATATACCTAACAGTAGAAACCGGTTATAACGATATCATCGGTTAAACTGAATCCCATATAATTGTATTTTTACTGGTTATTACGACCTAATTTGACCGGTCCCTTCGATGTCGTTATAACCGGTTTCTACTGTATTTATAATTAGTGATGTAAAAATTTCATGAAAAGTAATTTTTTCAAAACATTAAGTAATGTAAAGTTTCATGTCGGTGAAATGTTTAGTTTGTAACTGAGTTATATTATAATTATAATACACTTTTTTTAACAATTTTATTAATGTTTGTGCATTTTGATGAAAACTTATAAACAATTTTTCATCAATTGTCCAATGTATGCATTCTTGAAATTGTATATAAGTACTTGTTTTCTCGATGACAAAATAAAAATAATTTTAACATATATTGGTACTTTTTAAAATGTGCATAGTGTTTTGTATTACTTTACAGTAAAGGGTACCAACTTAAAAAAAATAAAATTTTCACAGGTTAGTGAAAACTTTCAATAAAATTGAAAAGTGATGAAACTTTCAATCAAAACTGTACATCAATGATATAGTACAGCGGTTCTTAAACTTGTGGTCTAGGGACCCCTTTTTTGTACAATTATTTTTCAGGGACCCCCATCCCTGATAGAAAAACAAAAAAGGTCGTTATATCTAATTAATCACCGATAAATAGAAATATAAATGTACTTCATGTAAACTAATTTTTTTCCAAAAATGTTTTACGGACCCCCGTAAAAGTTTGGCCGCTCCCCGGGGGTCCGCGGACCCTAGTTTAAGAACCGCTGATATAGTAGATAATAACCATTTTTTTCTGTTCGCCTAAATATTATGTCCTTTTTAGTTTATTGTTAGTTTTAAGTGGCCACTAATTTGAAGTTAATCTATTAAAAAGTTTGTCAATGTATGTATTAAATAAGTAAATTTCATAAATTACTTGTAACTTTATCACATTAAATATTAATAATCAAATTAAGTGTTTTGTATTATTTATTTTATCATAATCTATATCTATAAAAGAGTTTGTCCTTAACCACTCATTTATATATCAACGTACAGTCCAAACCCTGGACCTAAAAACGTGAAATTTCGTAGGTGACTTCCTTTTATTATGCAAACACCTACTAAGAAAGGATTTTTCGGAGTTCAACCCCTACGGGGTTAAAACAGGGTGTCAAAGTTTATATAAAAAAATATTTTTTTTGTTAGCATTTAATTGAAACTTTCGAACATACTCTACAATATAAATAATGAAACAATTATTTCAGCATTTCCCAAAACTTAACCCCAAGGGGGGTGGAAAAATTTGTAAAATATTTATTTTTTGTATTCATCGAATGAAACATGGCTCAAGTAGGTACTCTACAAGACAAATATCAGTTACAAAAATTCAACCATTATGGGATTGGGGGAGGGGGTAAAATCTGCATAGCTGCTTACGTTGTAATGGTGGAGTCGGGCAAAATAATCTTCAATAAAAAAATCGATATTCAACCCTTAATGGCGAGGGTAGAGGGTATACCGAGATATTTACGTTTTTTTATAATATAAAAAAATGTAATATGCCATCCCCGTACGGAGGGTTCTTATTAGTTTCGAAGTTTACGCGAGCGAAGCCGCGGGATTCCGCTAGTAATTTCATATGCAGCCACCTACAAAATCGATAATCTAATATATGTATAATATACATATATAGCCATTTATTATATTTATTATAAATATTTTATCTTGTTATTTCTGTTCTGTATTATCTTAATAATACTTTTTAATTAATTGCACACGTTACTTATTTAATCTTTATTTATTGATCTTTGCAATTTACAATTTGTCATACAATTATTTTTATATAAACAATACAATAATTGTTTTACATTCATAGCTGATTATATTATCAATAATCAATATATAACAATTTCAGTTAGCTTACACCCCCCACCTTCTCAATTTTCTACTAAGCTGGGGCAAAATTTATTATTTGTAAATTACGTCACAAAACGTATCGTTCAATTTTCAAAGCCTTTTTACTTTTTAAGGGGGCAGACCAAGTTCGGACTTCCAAACTTGGTCTTTTTTAGGATTTTTTTGGCCACGCATTAAAATAAGGATGTGGCTATTTGCACATACACTATGTGCAAGCAATTGGCTATTCGAACATACACTATGTGCAAGCAATTGGCTATTCGAACATACACTATGTGCAAGCAATTGGCTATTTGCACATACTGAATGATCTGAATGTGAACCGAAACCCCTAAATCTAGAAACGAGAAATTTCAGGGGTGTATTTATTTTATGTCGTAAATACCCACTAAGGAAATATTTTTTCGAATTTCAACCCCTACGGGGGTAAAAGAGGGTGTAAAAATTTGTATGGAAAAAATATTTTTTCGATGGATTTACTTGAAACTTAAAATACACACTCTACATTACCAATAATGAAACATGTATTTCAGCATATCCTAAAATTCAACCTCTGAGGGGTTGCAAGAGGGTGTTAATTTTATGAAATTTTGGAATATTAATCTACATAACTGTTTATGATATTGAGGTAAATACGGACAAAGAAAGTAATCTATACTAATATTATAAATGCGAAAGTGTGTGTCAGTGTTTGTTTGTTTGTTTGTTTGTTTGTTTGTTTGTTTGTTTGTTACCTTTTCACGGCTAAACCGCTGTACCGATCTTGATGAAATTTGGCAGGGAGATAGCATACATCCTGATACAGGACATAGGCTATTTCGAATCTCAAAAATTCATCCCCTAAGAAATTGCAAGGGGGTGGGAAATATTTAACCCCCTGTCACATATTAAGGGTTGTAATTATTTTCATTCGATCCGGCGGGAAAAATACTACGGGACTGAGGGGTTTTAGGGGGAAAAACAACCCCCTATCTCCCATAGAAACCGAGATATTAACGATTTTGTAAAATAAATGAAAACCAAAATAAAAGAAAATATATATATTTCACCCCCTTTCACATATAAAGGGTTGTAATGAGTTTCATTCGATCTGGCGGGAAAATACCACGTGGTAGGGGTTATAAGGGAGATACAACAACTCTTCATATGTGGAAGGGGGTGAAATATATATTTTTTCTTTTATTTTGGATTTCATTCATTTTACAAAATCGTAAAAATCTCGGTTCCTATGGGAGTTAGGGGGTTGTTTTTCCCCCTAATACCCCTCACTCCCGTAGTATTTTTCCCGCCGGATCGAATGAAAATAATTTACAACCCTTAATATGTGACAGGGGATGAAATATTTCCCATACAAATATTTCCACCCCCTTGCAATTTCTTTTTTTGAGATTCGAAATAGCCTATGTCCTTTCTCAGGATGTAAGCTATCTCCCTGCCAAATTTCATCAAGATCGGTTCAGCAGTTTAACTCTAAATAACTGTTTAATTTAATTTAGTTATATCCGTGAGTAGATCATACGCAGAAAGGTTACGAGTGTTATTTGTGACGCGACTCATCGATGTTTAAACAGAAACGATTACCTTTTTTTGCTGTGATGCTCAAAAAATTTCCCTATAGTGTGTCTGACAGTCTCATTGCTGTCACAACCGTAATGCTTGGTTTTTTACGATAAAAAAACACTACATTGACTAGATTAATGTTCCAAAACAATACTCATTGGTGTTTCGTTTTCTCCGTGTACAAAAATCTGTATTATTTACTCGTACCTAACTGAACTTACAATTAATGTATTTTCACTAACCTAAATTCCACGCGAGCGAAGTCGCGAGTAGCAGCTAGTATTCAATAAAAATACAATTTTCAAAATGACACCTCTAATGGCGGGGGTAGACAGGGGTAGGTTTTTGTTATTCTGTTCTACGGTCCGTGATATTTATAAATTTGTATTATGTATAAAGAGCGAAAAAGAAAATATACATATTTCACCCCCTACCACATATGAAGAGTTGTATCTCCCTTATAACCCCTACCACGTGAGATCGAATGAAACTCATTACAACCCTTTATATGTGAAAGGGGGTGAAATATATATATTTTCTTTTATTTTGGTTTTCATTTATTTTACAAAATCGTAAATATCTCGGTTTCTATGGGGGATAGGGGGTTGTTTTTTCCCCTAAAACCCCTCACTCCCGTAGTATTTTTCCCGCCGGATCGAATGAAAATAATTACAACCCTTAATATGTGACAGGGGGTGAAATATTTCCCACCCCCTTGCAATGAATTTTTGAGATTCGAAATAGCCTATGTCCTGTATCAGGATGTATGCTATCTCCCTGCCAAATTTCATCAAGATCGGTACAGCGGTTTAGCCGTGAAAAGGTAACAAACAAACAAACAAACAAACAAACAAACAAACAAACAAACAAACACTGACACACACTTTCGCATTTATAATATTAGTATAGATTACTTTCTTTGTCCGTATTTACCTCAATATCATAAACAGTTATGTAGATTAATATTCCAAAATTTCATAAAATTAACACCCTCTTGCAACCCCTCAGAGGTTGAATTTTATGATATGCTGAAATACATGTTTCATTATTGGTAATGTAGAGTGTGTATTTTAAGTTTCAAGTAAATCCATCGAAAAAATATTTTTCCCATACAAATTTTTACACCCTCTTTTACCCCCGTAGGGGCTGAAATTCGAAAAATATTTCCTTAGTGGGTATTTACGACATAAAATAAATACACCCCTGAAATTTCTCGTTTCTAGATTTAGGGGTTTCGGTTCACATTCAGATCATTCAGTATGTGCAAATAGCCAATTGCTTGCACATAGTGTATGTTCGAATAGCCAATTGCTTGCACATAGTGTATGTGCAAATAGCCACATCCTTAAAATAATTAATAACACATGTTTTTCCATATGAAAGATAGGTAGGTATGTATTTACAGAAAATGTTATAATTTTTTTATAGTAAGTGGAATACAGCAAATTTGGGAAGGGTCCAAAAAAAGTGTTATGCTGTGATCACTGCTGCTCGTCATCATCAGAAAAAAGGGATCATTAGTTAATGACATAATGCTCCGGATGGACGCAGGGATTAATACAAAATGAGGGATGTTGAAAGTCGAAATTCTTATTTGACTAAAATTTCACTTGTATTTTCGGATGTAAAAAAATAATCGTCAACAAAAAAATCCTTCGTCCATTCGAAGGTCAATTATGTATAGAATAAGTGAGAAAAATTTCAAACCGATCGGCAAAGCCGTTCTCAAGTTACAGTGAGTTGCTGCTACCTGCCTACTTGAATACATTAGAGACGGCTCCGTTCAAAGTTATATATCTCCATAAATAATGGTCCGATTTATCTGAAATTTTTAGAGAATACTTTTGAAATATTCTACTTTGAGAAAATGTAAAAAAAATAGATTTTAAAAAAATTCTTACTGGGTCTCCCCCTTAACCCATTAGTGACCAAACAAAAACCAATATGTTTATGACGATAATGAGTTTTTATCAGCAATACATACAAATACAAAAATACGATAATACATACAAATTTTTATTTTATTTTTTGGGGAAATTATAGGGGTGTACTCAAATGGGTACACTGGTCACTTACAGGTGAAATTTTTCAAAAGATGGCCTTTCAATGGGCAGTACCTTTTTGTATTTTTTACATGATCAACGCATTCTAGCGTGGCAAAGAACGCATCGTAATGGCTTTTTTCTTGAAGCAAACCTTCCACTTTAGATTACGATGGACGAGTTGATAGTCTATGAGGTCCTTGCGTAAAGTAAAATCTCGGTATATTTCGATTGGTCCATGGGATCTTCTCTAGATAAAACATGTAAACGCCAAGCATTAGCAATTTTCATGTCCACCATGTATGTACACAATACCCACCGCCAGTGGCGTAGATAGGGGGGGGGGGGATTAAGGGGATCAATCCCCTCCATGAGTCCAAGTTTTTGCACTTTGCACCAGATAAAAGATGATTTTCATAATGAAAAATATAATTTTATGAGATTTAATACTGTCATTCCCCCCCCCCCCATCGCAAAAAGCTATCTACGCCACTGCCCACCACCATTTTTCCCATGAATACCAATTCGATAAAGTGATATAGATTGGTCAAGTTCGTCAACACCACCAATATTTCTGTTGTAATTTTGAAAAATATATTTTTTCAAAAATTTACACTGGCGATTCTTTCACTTATTCCTTCTGAACTTTAACCTCGTCATTTGCGTGGTGTCTTGCTGAATATGTAGGGGGAGACTTTTGCCAAACAGGATTATTCGGTTGCTGTAGTCGCGCTTTTTTTGCAGATAACAGCTCATTATCGCTGCTATCGTCAGATCTAGAGGGACTAACTCATCTAATATTGACAAAAATCTCGACGGCAGTGGCGTAGTAAGAAAAATTTTCCAGGGAGGGGGTATAATGTTTCGGAGGGGGGGTTATTTACATATATATGTGTTAAATTTTGGAAGGTATTTTGAACTGATATTTTCTCAAAACATACGTTTTCTTTAGAACATTGAACATTTCAGGGGGGGGGGGGAGGTTGTCCCCAAAACCTCCCCGTTACTACGCCACTTCTCGACGGTGCCCGAAATGTCTTGAGGTAATGCTGCGCTCGCCAAATCAACATCTGCACCTTCTTCTTCATCAGTCACGACACTAGGTTCTTGTGGTATGATGGCTAAATCGTAATCAGCATCATCCTCACTATCTTCTAAAATTTCATCGATAGCTTCTACAAGTCCTCTAAAATTATTTCGGAGATTGAATTCTTTTCGATTCATTTCTGACGATTACGAAAAATTATATTATATTACAGCCAAGTGACCACTGTACTCAAACAGGTACACTTATGTTCAGACACCGATAACTCTAGATACAATAATTGTAACATCCAAATGCTTATTGTATATACAGTCCCTGGCCATATTATTAAATCAAAGCTGAAAAATCACATTTTCGCCATTTTAACTACAATACACCTTAATTTTTGACAGTTTTCGTTAAATTATGAAATAGCATATATAATATAATGAGTTTTTTATTATTATTGTTGTTACAAATCTCAAAAATTGTATAAAATTTTTATCAAAAAATGTTAAACCATCAACAAAGAACTTACTTTACACGTTTTTGAAGCACTATCACTTGTTTAATTAAGATGAACTATATATTGTACAACAATTGAAACGATACACTTTGTTTGACGGTTATTTTATTATTTGACGTTTTCGTGTAAACACTGCTGCCATCTAAGTTTGAAAGTGGTAAGTCTTTCAAAAATGAGATTAAATGTTACCATAAGTATAAAACTACGAGTTCTGTTAAGGAATGGTAACAGTGTTTACAATAAAACAACAAAAATAATATGAAACACTTATTTCTTAGCTTTGGTCTAATAATATGGCCAGGGACTGTAATAGGTCACTATATAATCTAACATAAACAATGAAAACATACACCATATAGACTGTTTATATTATTGTTATAAACAAATTAGTGTACTTACCTCAGCATAGCAGTAAAACCGCCAGTTTAATACCTCACAAAAATCAATCTATACGACACTAATCTCTTATTTATTTATTTTATGATAGAATATACTTTCGTAAAACAACCCAAATGATTACTTATACTTTGTTTTGAAAAAACAAAAATCTAGACAATATTTATATACTGTACCCAATTGAGTACAGCGGTAATGAATGGGTTAAACGCAATATAAGTCTTCATACTTCTATGTCTTGTATTATATTTTTGTCAGTAAGTATAATTTTAATGAGGATGTGAATAAGGATTTATTTATTATTTTCAGCACCAAAGATATGCCGGAACGAGAAAGGCTTTAAAAATTTCCACTAAACCATCTTCTAGGAACCAGAGCCGGTTTAGTAAGTCTGGCACCCAGGACAAGAGTTATCTCCCCCCACCCGAAAGGATCACTTCAACATTTTTGATGGAATTATCCATTTTGATATTCCCTCAATCTATTCTATTTTTGCCATGATGTCTGTGTGTCGGTCTGTCTGTCTTTAAGCGCTGTGACTCAAATACGACAAATCATGAAAGGGTGAAATTTTTTATTTAAGATTAATTTTGTCTTAAATTAGCCAAGTTTAATATTCTAAGTAATAAAATGATCTATAATTTATTTATAAAACATAGGGGGATAAGCATATAAATATTAACCTCAAAAGATATAGGATCGAAAATTTCAGGATATGTTGATACTATAAAAATACTAAGACCCTGAAAGTTTCAACTCCTAACCTCAACAGATTTTTGAAAATAAAAAAAAAACGTGAAAGAAAATATTTTCTTCGAATTGGATTAACCGATTTTGATAAAAAAATTTATGTCAGAGGCCTATATTATAGAGCAACGATTTCTAAACTGGGAGGTGCGCCTCCTTGGGGAGGCGCAGACTAATGCAAGGGGAGGCGTGAAAAGTTTAACAGAAGTGTAATTTTCATAACATAACATTAAAATATATAAACATATATATTTTCTTATAAATAAACGTAATTACATCAATCAGTTACATCAAGTTTGGAAACCACTGCTATAGAGGCTTTTTTTATTGGCATTAAACATGAAAAAAAATTATTTTTTTCAAAGTTCATGTATCTTCAATTATATTACACTGGCCGACAGCCATTTTTCTGCAGGGTGTACAATAACTTTTTAAGGGTAATTTGGACACGCTGAATCCAAAAATTACCACCGTTTTGCTCAATCAGCTCTTGTTTTTGCGGTATAGCAAAAAACATGTTTTTTGCTATTTGCAAACATTCAAATTCGTATATATATTTTTTAAATCAATGACTTCAACCAATTATCATTCAGATTGAAGCTATGGGTCCTAATTGAACTAAACACCCTTAAATTATATACATTCATAAAGTTATTCCCTTCGAAAATCATGTTTTAAACGAAAAAAAATCGATTTTTTAGCAAAAATTCAGCAATTTTCAAAATTCAAAACGCTGTAACACAAACAATTTTTGTCCAATTTTAATGTTATTCACTAAATTTGTAGCTTTATCTATCTTCTTTATTGTGTAAAAATTTCAACGTAATCGAATGAAATTTGGTGAAATGGTAGTAAAATGAACTGCGCGTGACAAAATTTAGTTGTTCGGTCATATATTTTTTAAATTAAATGCTTCAACCAAAGACCATTCGGAATGCAACTATGGCTCCTAATTAAACTATAAAGCCTCAAACTATATACATTTTTAAAGTTATTCCCTTCGAAATTCATGTTTTAAATTAAGAAAATTCGATTTTTTAGCCAAAATTCGATAATTTTCAAATTTCAATGCGCTGTTACATGAACAATTTTTGTCCAATTTTAATATAATTGACTAAATTTATTGCTTTATCTATCTTCTTTATTGTGTTAAAATTTTAACGTAATCGACTGAAAATTGGCAAAAAGGTATTAAAATCAACCGACCGTGCCAGAATTTAGTAGTTCGCTTATAACCACTCCTGGCGTTAAATAAGTTCTTTGAACAAAAATATTAATTAAAATACGTATTAATTTGAGTTTCGAAACGAAAATTAATGACACTGTTTTACAAAATTAAAAAAAAACATTCAAAACGTTCTTGCCCATAAATAAAAAAAAAAATCGTTATGTGTAAGAAAAACTTCTTCTCAGCGATTATCTTGGCATAGTTATTATTATTTTCGAAAAAATATATGAAATAAGTAAAAATTTATTCATTACTTTGTTCACAGAATTTATTTTCCGAGCCATACATACGCCAGAAGTGAAAATTACCGAACTACCAATTTTGTCACGCGCAGTTCATTTTACTACCATTTCGCCAAATTTCATTCGATTACGTTGAAATTTTTACACAATAAAGAAGATAGATAAAGCTACAAATTTAGTGAATAACATTAAAATTGGACAAAAATTGTTTGTGTTACAGCGTTTTAAATTTTGAAAATTGCTGAATTTTTGCTAAAAAATCGATTTTTTTTCGTTTAAAACATGATTTTCGAAGGGAATAACTTTATGAATGTATATAATTTAAGGGTGTTTAGTTCAATTAGGACCCATAGCTTCAATCTGAATGATAATTGGTTGAAGTCATTGATTTAAAAAATATATATACGAATTTGAATGTTTGCAAATAGCAAAAAACATGTTTTTTGCTATACCGCAAAAACAAGAGCTGATTGAGCAAAACGGTGGTAATTTTTGGATTCAGCGTGTCCAAATTACCCTTAAAATGTTGTTGTTTGCCCTGCAGCAAACAAAAAAATTTTTTTTGTCGGCCTGTGTTATCGAAGAATATTGGATTTTTTTTTTTATTTTTGATTTTGAAAGTAAAAAATTTAATTATAATTTTTATGAACTACGAGTATATACCTATTTTTTTGGTTATATATTTAAAACTAAAATATTATTGGTTATGATTGTTTTCTGATAATTTTATTGACAGGAAAATTAAAAATCAATTGAAAAGAAAAAAAAAATTTTTTCAATTACATATCAACACTAGTCTTCATCACGTCTTCATTAATAATGACAACGTCTAGTGTTGGTATGTAATTCAAAAAAGTATTATTTTTTCTATTTAATTGATTTTCATTTTCCTATCAATAAAATTATCAATAACTATCATAATAACAATAACACTTATTTTAGTTTTAAATGTACTACCAAAAAAGTATATAGTTTGTAATGCATGCACTATGAGTGTGTTGATCTGTTTATAAATAATAACTCGGGCATAAACAATAAGTTAAAAAAATGTTCATTTATTATGATTATAATATTTACAATTGTATATTGATTTTATTGTAAAAGGGGCATGGAATTTCTTCGTTCTTGCGGGGTTTTACGAGGGTCTTTTTTAATTCGCCGGCTTGATATGGTTTGTGTCGGGGACGTCGCGTCGTGGAGCTTCTAGATGGTGGTTACGGTCCTGAGATGTTCACAGGCGGCGTCGAACTTAGTGATAGCGTCCACGAACGTCTCGGAGATGGGAGCAGCGTTGAATGTCTTGGGGGCGTTGATGGTCCACTTCGTGTCGGAGACGATGTCGTGTTTCTGAGAAGTTGCGACGGTCCTGATACGGATACAGGCGGCGTCGAACTTCTCGAGAGCGTCCACGATCGTCTTCGGAAGGTAGGGCGTCGTCGGTCCTTGTAGAGGCGCCGTCGCACGTCTCGGTGATGGCGACGAGCTTTTGGTCGTCCACGATGGTCTTCGTCTTGCTGGTGTCGGGTTTCTAGGTATCAGTGATGGTCCTTTCGTTCTGACGGCGATATTGACTCCTTGGTACTTATACCAGGTGTTTCTTTAAGGGCTTTCCAGCAGAATACTTCCAAAATAACGAATTTTCATAGAAAATGTTCCAGGCAAAAGTTTCATGGATTTGAAGTGGCTAAATATTGACAACATGGGTTGACCTTGAAAAAGTCACCATGACGGGTTTTCAGGTTCAACTTTTCTTTTTCAAATCAAAACCATTCTTTTTTGTTGTAGATTCGTAATTTACAAGGAAAACTAGGCAAGTTTTACCTGTACTTTTTTTTCTCAGAAAATACCAATTTATAAGAAAAATTACAAGAGGAAAAGAAATTTTTTTTAAATTTATTATTAATTAAAAAAAATTTTTTTAATTCAAAAAAAGTAACAAACAAATAAAAATTCTCCGATATATCTTATTAAAAACAGCATGTTTTGCCTCTTGTGATTATTAAAAAAAAATAGTTTTCGAGTAAAAAATTATTGAAAATCCAGAAATTACTGTTTGTTTTGCTCCATATCATAAAAAATGGACATTTCAGAAAAAATGTTTCAGACAATAATTACTTATTTTTCCCAGTTAATTAATAATGTGCAACAAAATATATGGGTTTAGATTTGAAAAAGAAAAGTTGAACCTGAAAACCTATCATGGCGACCTTTTCAAGGTAAACCCTAAATATCACTATCTAGCCCCTTGAGGGCAGACTAACGTATTTAAATTATTTTTTTCCAATTTTTTTTATTCGATTTTTTTAATGAAAAACTTTTCAAGAATATTGTGTGAAAATTTTACACGGATCGGAGCAAAACTAACGAAGTTACAGCAGTTTAAAGTGAACCGAGCGCTCATGAATGGGTGCGATCAACTGACTCCATGCGTATAAGTATAGAGTGGAAAAAAAAATAAAGAAGGCAGAATTCGTCGGAGACAGGAGCAAAAAGATGCATTAGACATTATGGACGATAGCAACATCCTTTATGGACCTGGCATTGAATAATTCTAACTCCAGAAACGATTTGACCAATGGATATTATAGAACTGCTGGAAGGATCAATGTATTTCTATCCGGTACACACCATGGATAGTTTTTGATCTTTAGCAGGTATCAATTACTGTATTTATATTTCCTTCGATAATAATGGACCATGTCTTATTTAAGACAAATAAATATCAACACAAACACTTTAAATTACACTATATATTTGTGAAATAATATACAACTTTATATGTGCAAACAAGATCACTTGTTTGCATCTTCACAATAAATGAAATACACTGCTTTATTGTGAATAATATTTGCAATAATATCAAATAATGCAAAGGAATGCTTCACTAAACTGCCATGTGTGAAAACTTATATAACACTCATTTGTTTTTCATAACAAACGTAATAATAATAATTGTTTCCAACGCCGCCGCTCTAACATATAGGCTAGCGTTGGAAATAAAACCATAACTAAATAAAAAACATAACAGCACTAAATATAGATACATTTGAAATCGCACAGGCATCGATGATTCAGTGTGAGGTAAGCCGAAAAAACTCGCTTATGAACGTTTTATTCTAAGTTAGTGTTTAAAACTTTAAAGCGTTTTTCCCCACAACTCACGTTTTCGGTACCCCTCATAATTTCAAAACTACTGCACCGATTCTTTTGAAATTTTGAACACTTTTTCTGTACATAATGTACGAGGTAACGCTGGGGAGTTTTTTTTCAAATTTGTCAATATTTTTTATTTTATAATAAAAATTACCCGATTTTTTTGGGCAAAAATCGCGTTTTTCACTTCAAAGTGTTCCCAAAAATTGAAATTTCGAAAAACCCTCCCAGCATTACCTGGGGAAAACAATTAGCTAACGAACAAATTTTTATTTTTTTATTTCAGATGATCCAGGACCGAGTTATGAGGGGCACCGCAATTCAACTTTTTTTCCGAGACGCCTCCAAATAATTGCCGCCATTGCTGTTTTAAAAAAAATTATGGAAATTTCACAAAATATTCTTCGAATGTTATACTTTGATGTACCATTAGTTTACTTTAAATAAAAAAATATTAACTGTGTTCTCGGAAAAAAATCACAAAAATGTGTATTTTTTTGTACGAATTAACGTTAGTCTGCCCTTGAGAGCCATGAAACTTTTGTCTGAAAAATTTTCTCTGAAAATTTGTTATTTTGGAAATAATCCGCTGGAAAGTCTTTAAAAAAACACCCGATATGACATATATGCTAAATGGTTATGATCGGTAGCGTTTTGAAAAGCCTGCCCCTTTAAAAGGAAGGTTGCTGGTCCTGAGGGATACCGTCAGGGACCCCCTTGTTTTCACCAGAGAACGACTATACTCGTGGCCACTGGCCGTGTATTATAATTAATAGTAAAATAACAAAAAGGCGTTAACTCTTTTTAGTACGTTTCGGGGTAGCCCTAAGCAAACGACCTGGCGCCCATATTGTATGTAAATAAATAAACTCATAGACAAATTGAAATCAATCCTTTATTTAACTCGACGTCTACCCAACCTCCGCCTGAACTGGACATCAACGAGGAAATGTAGCAAGACATGAAAATAATGTATTTAAATTGATTTTAATTTAAAAGAATATACTCCTGAGGTGTTCCCATATAATATAAATTTTATCAGTATTTTATCACGTATTTCTAAGATACGCCACTCAAAAAGAAAAAACTTAAAAAAAATGACGTTAAAAACAACTAAAAACACTTAAGACTACGACTACGCCTAATCAGGGCCGACAAGAGGGCGATGCAAATCATCGGGGCCCGAGACCCGAAGGGGCCCGGACTGAATCTATTGTTTAAAAAAAATTGTAATCAAAAATATTGAAAATTATTTGAATGATGAAATTTTAAAATAGTTCTGTTGAAACAGCTATAAAAATCTTCATCATAATTAAATATCTATATAAATTTAACAAAACAGGTCCCTTGTTAGAGAATAATTTAATTTTCACAAAGAAGCAGAAGATATAAAAATTTTTATTTAAACCAAAGAAAATAACTATAAATATAGAAGAACAAACAGTATGGAGAAAGATTTAACATTTGGGCTCCAGGGGCCCGGCCCTTTGCATTTTGGTAAAAAATTGACAAAAATGATTTAAATTTATTTATTTTATTATTAAAAATATTAGGTAATCCAACATAGAAAAAAAGCGAGAGGCTTAGAAATTCTAATTTATTTTATATGATAAATTGAATATCATATAGGTACACAGACTAATTGGCTAACTAACCAAATTATATGAAATTTACGTTATTTTACAAACGGTTGTGTTTTTATTGAGATAAGTGTAGGATTTAAAATTTATATATTAATGCTCAATGTCAAAAATACTTTTCATCCATTCAATTTATTAAGTACCTAAATAATATTATTTTTTTTACAAAATGGTTAAATTTCGTAATTATATTTCTTCTTATGACTGAAGGGTTAAAATCTATAACTTTTTTGTTACATTTTAGGAGACCTATCTAAAGACACCCACATGATGGGGTAAGTGAAAAAAAAATGAGTACACTTTTCAGTCTATGGGAGGGGGGCCTAAAAACATTTTTTTGACATGGGGCCCGGTTTGGCTCTCGGCGGCCCTGCGCCTAATATGTAATTAAAAACAGTTTTTGAAGTCTGTGCCAGTCCAATAAAAAAACTTTTCAAGAAAGAAAAATAGCAAACTTCAATAACTGTTTTTAATTATTAAATACTTATACTTTTTTAGTGATTTTAATTTTTTTCTCGAAGTCGTTAATTTTTTTTTAGTTTTAAGAGCATAATTTGCCAACCAATTCGGATTTTAATAATATTAAAATAAATTTTTTTATGTTAATATTCTGAAATATTCTTTGTTTTGATTTTTAAATTGTTTTCATATTTCATTTTTATTTTTTAAGAACTTCCTATTAAAAATATATCCGATGTGGGCCGCGGGCTGGACAAACTTGGTATAAATAAAAGCATTTTTGTATTCTATAAGCTTCAAATAAAAGTTTTAAAAAAATTATTGTAATATCTTATACAGGGCCTGAAAAAAATATTGAAAATGTATTTTTTAGCTTTCCAAGGTAGTCAAGTACCTTAACACTAAACTGGGTATCAAATTTCATTACAGATATTAAATAACTAATTTTAAGCAAAAACTTTGGGAATCTGTAGATAGGGTGACCAGATTTGAAATCATGTAAACCCTGATTTTAGATTACGCCAACCCTGACAAACACTGAGAAAAAAAATTGCCCGCGTCAATACATGAAGACCTTTTTTTAATATACTTATAACATTTTTGGTTCTGTGGGATGAAAATGAATACCTTTTTACTGTTAAGCCCTTTATTTTAGTTTTCATCATTTTTTCCAAACCCGGAGAAATCGTAACCAAACCCGAAACCCGGAGAAACAGTATACAAACCCTGAGACTCTGAGTCAAAACCTGTGACCTGATCACTCTATCTGTAGCTCCCTCACGAAGAGTTTCCAGACAAATGTTCATATAAACTTTTTTGCTTATCAACTGTTCAAGTTTGTTTCACCTGTTTTGACTCGCCCTGGCCCTGTATATAAATAATGTCAATGTAAATCATGTTAATTTTGATTGTTTAAAAATTATGTATATTTACAAAACATAATAAATCTATAATACACTGATTGTCACAATTAATGAGACACTTTTTCAATGTAACACAGTTTTGTTAAAAAATATCATATTAATATGAAAATTCAGAAAAATCATTAATGTAGTGTTGATTCAAAGCCCCAAAAGTTACAGCATTGTCTCTTAAACAACAGGGGGTGTGCAACCCTTACAGTGGTGAAAATTGGAAAATGGCATTTTCAAGTATTGAAAAAAAAGTTTAAAAAGTGATTATTCCAAAATAAAACTTAAATTAAGAATAATTATTATCTGTATAACTTCTTTGCACCCTTAAGGTACTATCTCATTAATTTTAAAAACATTATATTCTATTTACTTTTTGGTATCACCCCCTAAGTTTAGGTCAACAAAAATATAGGAAGATATGAAGCAAATTTAAAAAATGTTTCATAATTCGTTTAAAAAAATCACAGTTAATATAAATTTACAATTTCAATAAAATCCAATTATTTTTAATATTTTTTCTACCCTTAATTATTTCAACCCCATTACATTATAATTAATTCAAACGACATAGGTAAAGATACAATTGTGAAATTTACAAAATGGTTAATAAACTTTGTATACAATGGTATCGTGTATTAAAAAACACAAATAAGTTATTAGGGTAGGCATTAACCCTTAAATACTAAACCACCCCCAATAATAAGGTAAAAGATTGAATTCTAGTATTATTTTATAAAAAATCAATGAAAGCGGTTATTCAACGATCTTTGTGAAAATTTTGTGCACCAAAACTCACCCCTACAGATTTAGCTACCCTTAATTGAAAAAATATATACTTTTTTTAAATCATCATATCTAAAAATTCACCGTAATTTTTTTTCTATCCTTTTGTGAAATAAAAGACCCATATTTGGTCTTTCATCACCGTTAAAATTAAAACAATACAATATCTGAAACAACTCAAAAAAAACATTTGTCTTAAAATTTAAATAGTTTTTATGCCAATTTATATTGAAAATATAGGTAACTATGGATATTTATGGACATTTTACTAGTTATTTTCAAGTTTGGATAAAATTAATTTAATCGTTCGGAGACGTTCCTAAAAGAAGATTGTTTTAATTTTACCGGTGATGAAAGACCAAATATTGGTCTTTTATTTCACAAAAGGATAGAAAAAAAATTACGGTTAATTTTTAGATATGATGATTTAAAAAAAGTATATATTTTTTCAATTAAGAGTAGCTAAATCTGTAGGGGTGAGTTTTGGTGCACAAAATTTTCACAAAGATCGTTGAATAACCGCTTTCATTGATTTTTTATAAAATAATACTTGAATTCAATCTTTTACCTTATTATTGGGAGTGGTTTAGTATTTAAGGGTTAATGCCTACCCTAATAACTTATTTATGTTTTTTAATACACGATACCATTGTATACAAAGTTTATTAACCATTTTGTAAATTTCACAATTGTATCTTTACCTATGTCGTTTGAATTAATTTTAATGTAATGGGGTTGAAATAATTAAGGGTAGAAAAAATATTAAAAATAATTGGATTTTATTGAAATTGTAAATTTATATTAACTGTGATTTTTTTAAACGAATTATGAAACATTTTTTTAAATTTGCTTCATATCTTCCTATATTTTTGTTGACCTAAACTTAGGGGGTGATACCAAAAAGTAAATAGAATATAATGTTTTTAAAATTAATGAGATAGTACCTTAAGGGTGCAAAGAAGTTATACAGATAATAATTATTCTTAATTTAAGTTTTATTTTGGAATAATCACTTTTTAAACTTTTTTTTCAATACTTGAAAATGCCATTTTCCAATTTTCACCACTGTAAGGGTTGCACACCCCCTGTTGTTTAAGAGACAATGCTGTAACTTTTGGGGCTTTGAATCAACACTACATTAATGATTTTTCTGAATTTTCATATTAATATGATATTTTTTAACAAAACTGTGTTACATTGAAAAAGTGTCCCACTAATTGTGACAAGCAGTGTATATAAGAGCTGCAAAAGTACGCAAATACAAACACAGGACTAAGAAATTATAATATTATATTTATCATTTTATTTCAACCATTAATTACAGTGTTACCATGTTATAAATGTTATAAGTATTAAAAAGTTATATAATCAGTTTTCCTTGATTTTATCACAAATCTGATCATAAATTAAACAACACATATCATATAATACAAAATATTTATTGTTTTGTTATAGTATATAGGTCATGAAGATTAAAGACAGGAGATTCAACTCGAGTGGAAAGAGTATGTCGAAAAACAGAACCTGGAGTGGGCGGTCTGCATTTTTCAGACCTCTGCGCAGAAGTAAGAAATTTACTTTGTGTGCAGTCACCATTCTGTACATTTATGAAGTTTGCGGTACGCACACAACGATACGGTTGCGCAGTCAACCACTGCGCGTCCTAGCGTGAGAAACCACCCACTTCGGGGGTCATATTTTGACACATAAAATTGTACTTTAAATACAGAGTTTATTCTCCTGTCTCTATTCTTCATTATACAGGGTGGGGCAATAGTGCTCGGTTGTCCGATAGCTCGTAGACCGTAATAGATAAAAAAAATTTTTTAATGCAAATGTAAACTGTTGGTAAATGCCCATACAGAGAAATTATTTTCAAATATATAGGGTGTTCGATAAAAGTGTGGCACACTTCAAGTTCATTTTTTTAAATGGAATGCCCCAAATATTTTTGCATATTTAACACTTCACTTGGGATGTTTATTCATATCTAAAATATTAGCCCCATCTAATGTCCGATTTAGAAGTAATAATATATTTTTCAAAAAAAATGGTGTTTATATTACTCCACATAACAATTCACCACCACCGCGGCCGCAGCTTTAAAGACGAAATTAAGTGAGAACTTTATTGTAGGAGGTTGTAGGGTGCTCTTGTTTAAATATCGTAAATCCACCATGTAAGGGTGTTAATGTTGCCCATAAAATCAGAATATTATGTTTGTATCTTGATCTCAAACAGTACATTCATTAATTTATTTGATTATAAATTATTTTGGTTGTTTGTGTTCGACAAGATAATAAGGCATCTGTTTGCAAGCTGAAAAAAATTCATGATGTTTTTATGAGCAACATTAACACCCTGCGGATGGTGTTTTGTTTTATTTAAGAAAAAACAATATTTTTCTAGTAAATATTGTCGAATTTTGTACATTTTTCTCAATAAATCAAGAGGGGTTAAAAAAAGCCATAAGAATGTCCGTATAAAAAATGTTCACTATTTAATTCTACATATCATCGTTAAAAAATATATAGGGTGTTCCATTTGAAAAAGTTGAGAAAAATAACTTTGAAGTTATCAAAATTTGAAAATTAATTTTGAACAGCCTGTACATGGTGGATTTACGATATTTAAACAAGAGCACCCTACAACCTCCTACAATAAGGTTCTCACTTAATTTCGTCTTCAAAGCTGCGGCCGCGGTAGTGGTGAATTGTTATGTGGAGTAATATAAACACCATTTTTTTTGAAAAATATATTATTACTTCTAAATCGGACATTAGATGGGGCTAATATTTTAGATATGAATAAACATCCCAAGAGAAGTGTTAAATATGCAAAAATATTTGGGGCATTCCATTTAAAAAAATGAACTTGAAGTGTGCCACACTTTTATCGAACACCCTATATATTTGAAAATAATTTCTCTGTATGCGCATTTACCAACAGTTTACATTTGCATTAAAAATATTTTTTTATCTGTTACGGTCTACGAGCTATCGAACAACCGAGCACTATTGCCCCACCCTGTATAGGTACATATATACTGCCGTGCAAAGCACAAAAGCGGTATCTCAGTAAAAGCGAGTTTCGAGAAAATCAAGGTTTTGTTAAAATAGTTTTATTTTTATTTTACAGATTGTTTTTTTTATTTATTGAATGGAATTTATACATTATATTGGGAATTTTGGCGGTATCAAAATATATGGCTATTCGCCTACGTATTATTGATATTCCTCTAATTCTCTTAGTTATTTAAGGTAAACCTGAGATAGGGAAAACTTTTTTAAGGGTTTTTTCATATGTTTTAAATAAAACTCCGCTATTTGGCTTAGTTCATTGGATTCGTATTTTTTTTAAGCTATTTGATGCCATAAAAATCAACTTTACGATTTTTTTTGAGATACCGCTTTTGTGCTTAGCACGGCAGTATATTTATATCTTCTGAACAACAGCTTTGTTGTCTAGGCTAAATAGTATGGATACGACTAATATAAACTAATTATAACACGTCTGTTTTCAGTTTCTAGCTGTTAACTCCACTTTCTATATTATTAACCTTGCAAATTTTGATCCAGCTTTTTTAATATCTCTACCAACATACTTGCAATATTCATATGTTTATTAAGTAGAGCAACTTGCAATAACGTATTTCTTTGATTATTACAAGCATTTGTTACAGCTAACAACTCATCGGGTTTAACTGCTCTTAGCTTGCTGATAATTTCAACGTTACCTTTTCTTGCATTTTCAAACAGTTCTGTAACTAATTTCAATAAGTTAATAACATCCTGGTCCTTGGAAAGATCAATAGGTATTTTTCTTTTTTTGTTCTCAATATCATGAGTTGCACCATGTTCCAGTAAAGATTTGACAATCTCTAAGAAACCATTCTTTGCTGCGACATGAAGTGATGTAGTACCACCAGAATTAGTTTTGGCATTAATAAAATCATTTATCCATAGGTGGGCATTAACTCGTTAATCCGTTAATCGTTAATTAACGAAGTTAACAAAATGGTTAACGGATTAACTTTTAAGTTAACTCAAAAAAATGTTAACGCTTTTGTTAACTTCCGTTAAATTTAACTTCCGTTAACTTTAGTCCGTTACATTGGTTGTTTGATGAAAAGTACATAAGAAAGTTGTCGAAATAGCTATAAAAAAAAGATCTTCAAACATTTTGGACGGTTCACTTTTTAACGATTAACTTTAACTTTTGTTCAATTTTCGGAATTTTAACGGTTTAACGATTAACATTTCGATTAACTGTGCCCATCTATGCATTTAGCTTATCACCATGGGCGTACCCAGCATTTTGTTGGGGGGGGGGGGGCAGATTTTTTTTTATAAACCGATTTAGTCAGTGTGTTTCGCCTAGGAACCCATGATAAAAGGGGTTAGAACAAATGGGTTATTAACCTTTTTAGGTATTGAAGTGCAAAAAAATGTTGTGTACCTACTGTCCTTATAAATGGGCATTATTGTAAATAAACAATGGGTAATTTTTCCTTTTTTTTCTTAAATATTCTATCTTTTCTGTGCTACGCTGTTGCAACTTTGAATTTTGACAAACTTTTTTTCAATCGTTTTATTTTTATCATAAAGAAGACAAAATATCTACAAATATGTACTCTACCTATACATATATGTACCTATTAGCTGTCGATTTTAGTGGGTTTTATTCATTTTTTTTTTTCTATTTAAGGTAAAAAATCAATATGATTTGACTGGTCTATAACTCAATAAATATATAAATAGTTTAAATGTACAAAAATAAAATTAACATATTTTTGCCTAATATAAAAAGGAAAATGACAACAGTTTTAACAAGAGATTGTAATTTTAAAAATGATGTTTTTTCTGGATCAAAAATTTAAATTAATAATCAAATGCACATCAAATAATAATAATATAATAACTACCTAACTCACTATCGCGCGTAGCGCGATTATTTTTTTAAATTAACTCATAACGTGACTCAGAATGAAAATTTTGAAATACCTGTAAATTTTACTTCTTCAATTTCATAAATACAATAGAACTTAGGCATAGGCAAATAATTAACCAGCTAAATGTATAGTAAGGCAGGTCCAGGGGGGGCAGCTGCCCCCCCCCCCTGCCCCCCCCCCTTCGGTACGCCCATGCTTATCACGGCTTACGTGTTGTAACAAAATGTCGACAATTTCTTTATGATTTTTAGAGGTAGCAATATGTAGCGGTGTATTACCCTTATTAGTAATTTGAGTGACATCAGCTCCATTTTTCAATAGGATATTTACAATATCTATATTACCATTGTTAACAGCATAATGTAGTAATGTTATATCATCATCATCTTTAGTATTAACATCTCGACCATTTTTAATTAAGTATTCTATTTTTTTTAAGTTGTTACCCTTTACAGCATTCAATAAATCATTAGCTGCCGTTGATAATGATTGTATAGTTTCGCCAATTTCTAAAGTTTTTTCATGTCCTGGTCCAAGGACTTTATTATATCCCTTAAAGACTTCCTGATAAACTCTTAGAGCCTTATTGTGTCTTCCTTTTGCCAAAAGTATTGCGGCTATATAATATCTTGTTGTTGTAGTACTGTAGTGCTCCTCCCCTAAAATAGCTTCTTGAGAAACAAGTACTTCTCTAAAAGTTTTCAGAGCCTCGTCATGTTTCTCTTGACTTGAAAGTACTTGCGCTATATTATACTTTACAGACAATGTATTAGGATGACCAGGAAGTATTGTTTGAAACATACTAAAAACCTCCTGAAAAATTTGTAGAGCTTTATCATATTCCTTTTTATTATAAAGTGCCATGCCTATGTTATTTTTTGTAATTAAAGTGTCAGAATGGTTTTCTCCAAATCTATTTTCTTGAATCTTCAGTATTTCCTCACAGTGTTGAAGTGCGTTATCATATTCTCCTTGTTCTAACAATATACCAGCAATACAATTTCTTACTTTTAAAGTATTAATATGATTATCTCCTAAAATGTCTTTTAGCTTACTTAATACTTCTTGGTAAATCTGTAAAGCATCAGTATATTTGCTTTGGTTATCAAGCGTGAGTGCTATGCTGTACTGTGTATTTAAGACATCAGGATGATCAGAACCTAAAGTGTCTATTTGTTTATCAAAAACCTCCTGGAATATTTCTAATGCCTTATCATATTTGCCTTGCATTCGCAGTACTTCTGCAATATGGCAATGAGTAAATAAAACATCAGGATGATTTTCTTCAAAAACCACTTTTTCTTCATTAAGTACTTCTTGAGAAAGCCGCATAGCATCACTGTATTTACCTTGATTTAAAAATATCCCTGCTATACTTTTCTTTGTGCGTAAAATATCAGGATGATTTATTTTCATAATAGCTTTTTGAATGTTGTATATTTCTTGAAATATCTGTAAAGCTTCATTATATTTACATTGATTATTAAGCGCATCTGCAATACTATTTTTTGTAATTAAAGTTTTAGAATGATTTTCTCCTAAGGTTGCTTCTTGAATATCATGTACCTCTCGTAACATCTGCAATGCTTCATCGTCTCTACTTTGTCTGAGAAGTATTACTGCTATGTTATGTTTAGTTGATAAAGTATCAGGATGACTCTCTCCTAATATGATTTTTCTAATACTAAGTGTTTCTTTATAATATTTCAAAGCTTTATTATATTTACCTTGTCTAGAAAGCGTTTCAGCTATATTATTTTTTACATTTAATGTATCAGGGTGATCTGGTCCGATAATAGTTTTTCGAATGTTAAAAACATTTTGAAAAGCTTTCAGAGCTATATCGTATTTACCCTGCTTTAGAAGTACTACAGCTATATTATTCTCTGTTGTTAAAATAGCAACTTGAACGATTGGATTATCTGATGGGAATGCACTTAATAGTTCTAATACCTTTGATCCAAATAAATGTGCTTCCTCGTACCTGGCGCTGTCGAAGAGCTCACAACTAATGTAACTGGTAAGTTGAGAAAACTCTTTTACTAATTCAACATATTTGTTTGAATAATTACAAACAGATATTGCATGGTCTACGTTTTTTGAGTCCACATTGTCTTTGTTAAATAATTTTAAAGCTTTTGTTAATATTTCCTCTTCTTTATCTTGCTTTTTTAACTTTATTCTTGTTGCTTGTTGCACTAACCTGTGTACGTTTAACATTCCGTCTTCTGAATTAACCATTGAGTATTGTTTTAATAATTCAATAGCAGACCCTAGTTTTTCTTCATCACTTACTAAACTTAAAAATATCTTAATAGGGATATTTTCAGGAACTAAATAAGATATAATATTTAAAGTATCTAAAGCATCACTGCCACTATCTTTTTGACTTATTCCATCTAAAGTAACATTCCAAGTTGTAAGTATTGTTTTAGTATATTCATTACTGCTATCTTCTGGAAACTCATAATTAAGAAGCTCACTTGTTTTTTCTCTGTATCTTTCTAGGTATTTACTAATCGTAAACTCTGACTCCAAATTTCTCAACTTCTCATCCTGCACTCTTATGTACGCTACTGCTTGTTGCAATGCTAGAGGGAAAAACTGTAACTTCTGTGATAATTCCTTTATATCTTTTTCCTGTGCATCGTTTTTTATATTGAGCGATTTTTTGATAAACTCCACTGCCTCTTCTTCATTTAATGCATCTAATTGTAATACTTTTATATCCTTTGGCCATTTCTGATTACGTGAGGTAATTAAAATATGCGGCCTATTACAATCAAGTGGCAGAGAAGGTAAAAATGTGTTTATACCATCATCAAAGTTATCTTGACATTTATATTTTTCAGCGTTATCAAAAACAACTAGACTTTTTCCGTTAGAAAAGAATTTATAAACGTCTTCAACTATAGAAGTTATTTCTTTTTCTTCACCATTTGCATTCTTTGTACTAATTCTCAACGTATCACAAGCTAATCTACGAAAAGATGTTACAAGAGTTTGATAGCTTTCAGCGTTTATCCATACAATTTTATTATCATAATATTGACTATATTCATTGATGTACGTTCTAGCTAATTCACTTTTACCTACGCCACCTAGACCACTTATTATTGCATTTTTATCTTCACCATGGAATATTCTGTGTATTTTGTCCAATTGTTCACGTCTTCCAATAAATGACTCAACCGGTTTTCTAAAACCAAAATAAATAGGGATTCCTCTTCTTGCTTCTTCAAAGAATTCTTTTCCTTCTTCATAAGAAAAAAACATACCTCTCTCTTTACCTTGCAACCAATTCAACATTGTCATAAAGAATTTATTATATACATTTTCTGTTTTAATAAAATCAAATTCTTTCCCTATCTCTTCTTCAATAATCTTACCTAATTCATCTTCATTCGGCTAATTTACTGCAAACACAAGATGATTTAAAAAGTCTTTAATTTCATCCATTCTTACTGATTCTTGTATTTTTTGTTTTAACAACGGAGCAATATCTTGACTGAATCTATATCTTGTAGGTTGCTTTTTATCACTTTTGAAATTTAAAATATCATCTTCATCTTTTATCCTTTCAACTCTAATTTGATTAAATTCCAAGTTTTTAAAATTAAAATCAATATTTGTACAAACAGTAACGTCTTTTATTACACCACCATTAAATAACTCTTTTTCTTTGGAGTCTTGATAAGAAAAGAAGTACTTTATTAAGCTATAATCACCTTTACTTTCTCTAAGTAAATTATATGCCGTTATTTTTTTAGACTCATCTAACTTATGTTTAGCTTGCAAAAGTCTAAATATCTTTTTATCACCTTGGGTATATTCAAACAATAAATCATCAAACTTTTGAGCCTCTTTTATTTCTGTGCCTAAACGAAAAGAATACTTAAGAGAGACTCCTCGATGCAAGAATAGCATAAGTATCTTTAACTGATAAATATTGCCATGAATTGCGTTTACTTGTTTTTGTTGTCTTGATAGCTGGTTAATATTTTGACCTGTGTTATGTTCAAGTTGCTTATCTAACAGTTTTTCATGTTGAGGTTGTATCTGTGGTTTTGGATCTAAGATTTGGATGATATCTTGTCTATTTATACATTGAGCTAAATCTACTGGAGTTTCATCTTTGTTGTTTTTAATAGTTACAATCGCTCCTTTATCTACAAGTAATTTAACAACTTTCAAATCACCACTCTTAACTGCCCAATGTAAAGGTGTATTACCGTCCGTATCTTTAAAGTTAATATCCACCCCTTCTTCTATAAGATGCTCCATCTCTTCTAAGTCACTCTTACTTACTGCAATAAGTAGATCTCTGTTCCAATACTCATTTTTTTTGCTTTTACCTTGCCTTTTAAGCTAGATTCGTTACGTTGGATATTACTTAAAAGTTTAAGCTGAGAGTGATGTACTCGTATACTCATTAATGAGTCTGGTGAATGTCTTATTTGTGATATAATTATTTAAATAAAAAACTTACTCAAGTTCTTGTATTCTAGTTTCTATTGATTGTTTTGATATAGGCTGAAACAAACAAAATAAATAAAATTTAAGGTTAGAGTATATTTGCATAAACTTAGTAAAAATGAGGTATCTAACTTATATGACAGTTCTCTTGGAGTTTCATGAAAATTTTGACTTTGACAAGTTTCGAACATACGTTGTATGTAAACACCAAAGTATACAGGGTTACACATTAGGAGTGGATATCGACTTTATTTTCGAAACTATAAAAGTTAGAACAATATTTCAAATCGTAACTACCCTTCAATTAGCATTTGGAAGAATAATAAAAAATCATGCCACCCCCATCCACACTCACATCGCCCACAGGCCTCCCAACTTTGAAATTTCAAATGAAACCCCCCATATTTTATTTCAGAATTTGAAAGATCAATTTTATAAATGAACATTTTACTCCAAGCAATTTTTTCTATGATGGACCATTTCGGAAATATTGGGTAATATTTCTATTTTTTTATTGTATAGTATTTTGGTCACATTAGGGTGGATATCGACATTATTTTCGAAACTATAAGAGTTAGAACAATATTTCAAATCGTAACTACCCTTCAATTAGCATTTGGAAGAATAATTAAAAATCATACAACCCTCATCCATACTCGTATCGCCCACACGCCCCCCAACTTTGTAATTTTAAATAGAACCCCCCATATTTTATTTCATAATTTGAAAGATCAATTTTATTAATGAACATTTTACTTCAAACAATTTTTTCTATGATGGACCATTTCGGAAATATTGGGTAATATTTCTATTTTTTTTATTGTATAGTATTTTGGTCACATTAGGAGTGGATATCGACTTTATTTTCGAAACTATAAAAGTTAGAACAATATTTCAAATCGTAACTACCCTTCAATTAGCATTTGGAAGAATAATAAAAAATCATACAACCCTCATCCATACTCGTATCGCCCACAGGCCTCCCAACTTTGAAATTTCAAATGGAACCCCCCATATTTTATTTCATAATTTGAAAGATCAATTTTATTAATGAACATTTTACTTCAAACAATTTTTTCTATGATGGACCGTTTAAGAAATATTGGGCAATATGTGTATTTTTTTAGGGTATAGTATTTTGGTCACATTAGGAGTGGATATCGACTTTATTTTCGAAACTATAAGAGTTAGAACAATATTTCAAATCGTAACTACCCTTGAATTAGCAATTGGAAGAATAATAAAAAAACATACAACTCCCATCCATACTCACATCGCCCATACACCCCTCAACTTTGTAATTTCAAATAGAACCCCCCATATTTTATTTCAGAATTTGAAAGATCGATTAAATTAATGAACATTTTACTCCAAGCAATTTTTTCTATGATGGACCATTTAAGAAATATTGGGCAATATGTGTATTTTTTTAGGGTATAGTATTTTGGTCACATTAGGGTGGACATCGACATTATAACAGTATTTTTATTTGTGTGGACGATGCGAATATGGGTGGGGGTAGTAATAATTCGAAATATTACTCTAACTATTAAAGTTCCGAAATTAAAGTCGATATCCACTCCTAATGTGACAAAAATACTATGCCTTAAAAAATACACATTTTGCCCAATATTTCTTAAATGGTCCATGATATAAAAAAATTCTTGAAGTAAAATGTTCATTAATAAAATTTATCTTTCAAATTCTAAAATAAAATATGAGGGGTTCCATTTGAACTTTCAAAGTTGGGAGGCCTGTGGGCGATGCGAGTGTGGATGGGGGTAGCATGATTTTTAATTATTCTTCCTAATGCTAATTGAAGGGTAGTTACGATTTGAAATATTGTTCTAACTCTTATAATTTCGAAAATAATGTCGATATCCACCTTAATGTGACCAAAATACTATACAATAAAAAATAGAAATATTACCCAATATTTCCGAAATGGTCCATCTTAGAAAAAATTGTTTGAAGTAAAATGTTCATTAATAAAATTGATCTTTCAAATTCTGAAATAAAATATGGGGGGTTCCATTTGAAATTTCAAAGTTGGGAGGCCTGTGGGCGATGCGAGTGTGGATGGGGGTGGCATGATTTTTTATTATTCTTCCAAATGCTAATTGAAGGGTAGTTACGATTTGAAATATTGTTCTAACTCTTATAGTTTCGAAAATAATGTCGATATCCACCCTAATGTGACCAAAATACTATACAATAAAAAAATAGAAATATTACCCAATATTTCCGAAATGGTCCATCATAGAAAAAATTGTTTGAAGTAAAATGTTCATTTATAAAATTGATCTTTCAAATTCTGAAATAAAATATGGGGGGTTCCATTTGAAATTTCAAAGTTGGGAGGCCTGTGGGCGATGCGAGTGTGGATGGGGGTTGCATGATTTTTTATTATTCTTCCAAATGCTAATTGAAGGGTAGTTACGATTTGAAATATTGTTCTAACTTTTATAGTTTCGAAAATAAAGTCGATATCCACTCCTAATGTGTAACCCTGTATACCGGTTTTTTAAAGAATTTCCAGCAAATTATTTCCAAAATAACGAATTTTCAGTAAACTTGTTTTGGAGGCACTAAATACTGACACTATGAGGTGATCTTAGAAAGGTCTCATAAACGGGTTTTTAGTTTCAATTTTTCTTTTTAAAATCTAAACCCATATATTTTGTTGCAGATTCGCAATCTTTTAGACAAAATAAACATCTTTTGCCTGAAACATTTTTTTTCTAAAAATGTATATTTTTTATGATATGGATCAAACAAAACAGAAATTTCTGGATTTTCAATAATTTTTAACTCGAAAACTAAATATTTAAAAAAATATCAAGACTAAAAAAGTAAGGATTCACTGAGAATTGTTTTTCAAATTAATCATTTATTTTTTATAAAACTTTTTTATAAAGAAAAAATTCTGAAATTTTGAAAAAAAAATGATCTGATAATCCTTACTTAAATCTAAGTGCTTTTTACAAGCTTTTACTTAACTTCACATGTATGTCACTATGTCCCGTGGCACAAATCTTGCGACCGATTTTTAACGAACTTCCCGTCGTACGATTTTCGTCAAATTTTCAAATATAGTGTATTCACCGTGACAATGCACTTTTTTATCATTTTTATAGCTACGTTATTTTATTATAAGGTCTTTTTTGATGTATCTAATATAATAAAATAACTTGCCTTCGTGATCAAGTATTATTTCATAATTCAAATTATTTCGTAACCATGGTTTGCTTCGACAATAACATTAAATTATGTTTTGTCAATGTCAATACTCATAATACAAATAATTTATAATAATTGAAATGATAATTATTATTGAAGATTATAAATTATAAATTGAAGAAAATTATTGAAAAATTATCGAATTTTATATAAATATCAGGTATGTATTATAAATTTTATCTGTAGTGATTATATTGACATATAGAAAAGTTTTAGCCGTTTTAGCTTTATTTCTTCATTTAAATGTATGTATACATAAATATGTATTATAGTATCTCATTTTATTATTATTATATCATCCTATATGCATACATGTAATGTATATGTATTATATTGTTATGGCATTATTGAAAAAGAATAAATATAAATTAATTTATGTTAGTGTAATTTTGTAGATCTAAATAGGTATTGTTTTTCTAAGAGACGCGAGTCTAACTTTATAATGGAGGAGGGGGTCATGGTCTGTGAAATAGACAAAAAAAGTTACTTTAGTATATTTAATAAGCATTTTTCTATTTAATTTGCTTTACTTTTTAGGTTTGTGTGGGGTGTCATTTCACCATGCCCCCTCCCCTGGATCTGCGCTTCATTTCTAAAGAAGCTAATATACAATCAAAACGTTAGTGTTCATTTTAAAATAAAAACTAAAGATTTTTTGACGGTATTACAATACTTCCATTTCTTCGAACATGGAAGTAAAAAGGGTTTTTAGTCTTATGCAGACCCTGAGAGAGCTTCAACGGGGTTTGGGCCAGTCCACATTTTGAGGGACCCCCTCCCCCCTTCGCCCGAGCGTAAGGACATTCCAAACAACTTTCGTACTAGTAAAATTCTTATATCTTCCTGATATTATTTAGTATTAAAAACCGTGAGGTTTTTTTAAGTACTTTTTCTAAAAGGTGTGTTTTTTTGTAGTATATTTATGTTTCTTAAATAATCTCTATTAAAAATAGTATTAGTATCAAAAAATGTAAAAATGTAAAGTATAAATAATTTTCGGGACGCCGAGGCCCCTGGTACCAGGACCCGGGCCATATGGCCCTTCTAGCCCCCCTCCCCCCTCTATCTGGGCCTGGTCTTATGATGCAATGAATATAATATAATATAGTAAAAAAATAAATAACTTTTGACTAAAAATGGATAAAATAAAATTAGAAAAAAAAACTTTTTTAAAAAACAAGCTTTTACATATAATAAACCTACATATGCACTAAAAAGTAAAAAATAAGTTTTTTTTCACAAAGTCTTCCAGAATTCGTATGACTAAAAAAGCTTGTGGCGTTCATTTAATATTTAATGTAATATTTAGAAATATAAAAAATGTCTAAAATATCAATATTGGAAAAATCTATAGTAGATCAAATATTAATGTACCTAATGTTGATACCAAATAAATCTGAAACTTAATGTATGTTAATGTTTTGAAATATTAATTTATAAAATAGATAAGGTAGTATTTCTTTTCGGTATTTCTTAGCCCTTTTTCATATGATAAATCTTGAAGCCAAAATATTCCTGTAGTTTATATCAAATTATCCAGGAATTTAATGTACAATTTAAAAATATTAATTGAAAATATTCATTTAGGTTGAATATAATTTCAAAATATTCACAGGATATAATATTTTATATTATATTTGATATAAATTATGTACATACATGGAATTTTATGGAATATTTCGAAATATTCATTGAAAGTAGCTAATGTAGTTTTTCCGTTGAGAAACTCTTATCCCTTAATTCTATTTTGAATCTAGAATTCCAAATATTTCATGTAATATTTTGAAATAATAATTTAAGGTAGATAAAATAGTCCTAAGACTTTTTTCCTATGTTGAATCTAGATTACTAAATATTTCTTTCATGTGCGATAAATTAACCAGGAATTTAAAATACTAAATTACACTAGCAAAAGGTTCTTTGTCCTATTTGAATCTAGATTTCCAAATATTAATCTATACATATATAATATGTATAAACATTATACAATATTATACGTATATGCATTTTAACATAATATTAATGCAATTTAATGGAAGATTTGAAAATATTAATTTATAGTAGAAAATGTAGTTTTTCCTATATTGATATTTTAGACATTTTTTATATTTCTAAATATTACATTAAATATTAAATGAACGCCACAAGCTTTTTTAGTCATACGAATTCTGGAAGACTTTGTGAAAAAAAACTTATTTTTTACTTTTTAGTGCATATGTAGGTTTATTATATGTAAAAGCTTGTTTTTTAAAAAAGTTTTTTTTTCTAATTTTATTACTTTTTAGAATTAATTTAAAAAATTGGTAGTTTTCGAGTAAAAAATTATTGAAAATCCATAAAATTCTGTTTGGGTTGCTCCATATCACAAAAATAGGATGTGGCAATTTGCACATACAATATGTGCAAGCAATTGGCTATTAGAACATATTGTATATATATGCAAGTAATTGGCTATTCGAATATACTGTATGTGCACGTAATTGGCTATTAGAATATACTTTCGCAATTGGCCATTTGCACATACTGAATGTGAGCCGAAATCCCTGAACCTAGAAATGTGAAATTTCAGGGGTGTATTTCTTTTATGACGTAAGTACCCACTAAGGAAATATTTTTCGAATTTCAACCACTACGGGGGTAAAATGGGTGTAATATTTTTTTATGGGAAAAATATTTTTTGAATAAATTTACTTGAAAATTAAAATACACACTCTACATCAGTGGTTTCCAAACTGGGAGGCGCGCCTCTTTGGGGAGGCGCGTACTAGTGCAAAGGGAGGCGCGAAAAGTTTAACAGAAATTTAATTTTCATAACATCATATTTAAGTTATATAAATAAAAAATATATACATACAGGGTGTCCCAGGACTGTGTCAAAGCTCAATATTTCATTTATTATAAGAATTGGAAGAAAACTTTAAATACAAAAGTTGTCAGGCTAGAGGAGCGGCATAATTTAAAAATAGTTACATTTATACAGAGTGTCCCATAACTGCGTTACAAACCAAAGTTATGTTTTTTTAAATACAAACTATGTATTTTTATTTGATAATCTAAAAGCATTCATTTTTCTGAGTATTTTGATGTATCAAGTATGGGATTATACAGAGGGGTTTAGAAATAATGACCAATTTTGTAAGAAAATAGGAACATTTTCAACACCTTGTAATTTTCTAATTACAACAAAAAAAATTTGTTCTCTGCTGAAAGTAGTTTTGGTATATTCTCTATTATTGCGATATTATGTTAAACACTTACAAAAATGTATTATTTGTACAGGGTGTATTAAAACACTGAACCTAGTTTTTTTCAAAATTTTCAAATGGAATATATTTTTACACTTTCGAATTGCCTGTTCAATTATCAACACATTTTACAAACCATGTTCTATACCTAAATCCAGCCGTTAATTAGTTATTAATTTTATTTTAAAATCTTAAGATGTTTTATAAAAACAATACAACTTTATTATAATCAATAAAACAGTTCGCTTAAAAATAATTTAACAAACTAATAGATCGTACAACTTTAACAACATAAAAATTCAATTATTTTATGGAATATAATAAAGTTGTATTGTTTTTAAATTTTTTTTAAGATTTTAATATAAAATTAATAAAATATTAACGGCTGGATTTAGGTATAGAACATGGTTTATAAAATGTGTTGATAATTGAACAGGCAAATCGAAAATAAAAAATATATAGGGTGTTCCATTTGAAAATTTTGAAAAAAACTAAATTCAGTGTTTTGATACACCCTGTACAAATAATACAATTTTGTAAATGTTTGACATAATATCGCAATAATAGAGAATATACCAAAACTACTTTCAGCAGAGAAAAAATTTTTTTTGTTGTAATTAGAAAATTACAAGGTGTTGAAAATGTTCCTATTTTCTTACAAAATTGGTCATTATTTCTAAACCCCTCTGTATAATCCCATACTTGATACATCAAAATACTCAGAAAAATGAATGCTTTTAGATTATCAAATAAAAATACATAGTTTGTATTTAAAAAAACATAACTTTGGTTTGTAACGCAGTTATGGGACACTCTGTATAAATGTAACTATTTTTAAACTATACCGCTCCTCTAGCCTGACAACTTTTGCATTTAAAGTTTTCTTCTAATTCTTATTATAAATGAAATATTGAGCTTTGACACAGTCCTGGGACACCCTGTATAAATAAACTTTTATAACATAACATTATTTTTGTATACTGAAAGGGAGACTGACAACTATTATTGAAAAAGCAAAACTGATAGAATTATCATGCGATACTTCTAAAAAAAATTCTGAGTGAAACCACTCCCCTTAATAACACCTAGATTTAATAAAGTTTGTGCTAATAAATAAGTACATTCATCGCATTAAAAATAAATTTTATACGTAAAAAAATACTTTTTATACATTTTTTTA
Organism: Sialis lutaria; assembly: GCA_949319165.1. Taxonomy (NCBI): domain Eukaryota; kingdom Metazoa; phylum Arthropoda; class Insecta; order Megaloptera; family Sialidae; genus Sialis; species Sialis lutaria. Next base: position 25,898,461 of record OX439238.1, on the reverse strand, counting down.
AATATTTTTGTATAATTTTATAAAATAAAGGGGGGGGGGAGGCACAAGAGATTAATTTTTTTTAAAGGGAGGCGTAGTTACATAAAGTTTGGAAACCGCTGCTCTACATTACCAATAATGAAACACGTATTTCAGCATATTCTAAAATTCAAGCCCTGAGGGGTTCCAAGAGGGTGTTTATAATTATAAAATATAAGAGATATTTACGATTTTAGATAATGAATAAAAATCCAACCAAAAGAAAAACTATATTTGGTTTGTTTTATTTCTTTTTTGTCATAATTACAAAATTATTAGTAAAGTTTTGCAGTTGTTCAAAATTTAAACAAACTGTGACAGATTAAAGTTAGGTTACAACACGTACTGTGTCATATGTACATATTCAAATTAAATAAAAAATTTTAAACAAGTTATGGACCGTACAAAAAACGTATCACGCCATTCCCCAAATTCCCCTATGGCAGTGGTCCCTAACCTTTTTGTACCTAAGAGCACATTCTAGAATACTGGCTGGACGGCGGGCACCATTTATTTTTTCAAGGTGCCCACATGAAAATCGCGATTTTCACTCAGGCGTTTCTCACGCCTAAACTAAAAAAAACAGACATATGCTCTCGCTGAATTTTTGATGGAAAAATTTGTAATCTACAAAAACGTTCAGAGGCATTTGTCCATATATTTCTTAGTTCCTACGTAAGCCGTGACTGGTAAAAAATGCTATTCTTAAGGTAATTCGATCAGTGCCATAGAATATACTACGCTAATGGAAAATAAAACTATGTTTTAGGTAACATATAGAAAATATATGAATATCTAAAAATGTCTTTTTTATTTACTCGTATCATAAGATTATTCGTCATTTGATTTTTAAACAATTATAATATTAAATAGGTATTTAAAAAGTTCATTATTTGACTCTACTTGTTTTCAACTCAAAATAAATCTGTCAACATTGTACCGTTTTAAAAACAATAAAGAATCGCTGTCAGTTTAAATCATAGACATATAGTACTGGACAGCGTGATCCACATTTACAAATGTACGATACAGATCGCGCTGTCTAGTACTATATGTCTATGGTTTACATAGAATTATAAGAATTATATTTAATAAACATACATAAGTACATGAAAAATGTACTTTTTTCGTTTTTCAATAATAAAAATACGTTATAAATTAAAAATATGTAATATTATTTCATTTTATTATATAGTATTTTAAATATGCGGACATAGAATATGTAAATCATTTTGTAAGTGTTGTTATATGTCTTTTCTTTATCTACGGTTTTGAATGCAATGTTGTCAGATTGTGATGTTAATTAAAATCAAATATGAATGATAATGACATATACAATTTGTCTGATTTTTAAATCAATATTTATCACGAACTAAACGGTAAAAGTACTTTTTGTTATTTTTGACATAATCTGTTATATTCAATAAATCAATTATTTAGTTTTTTAAACTTTTGTCTAATTTATTTAATCCGATATATGCAAATACATGCAGTTGCCGGTATGATTCGCCATATCTCCCATGTTAAAAATACTAACTTTGGTAATTAATTTCTTTTAAACTGTACGGTAGATCGTTTTCAAATTGCAAATATCAATGCATTGAATATTGTTTTATGATATACATTAAATTCACATTTATATCTAATAACCAGAGATGGGCATCATCTAGATACTTTTTTCATCTAGATGAGAAATTTACGGATAACAGATAATCTGTATCTGTTATCCGCAACATACAGATAAAAATAGTTATCTGTATCTGTGGCACTCACAGATACAGATGATTTCTTTTTCATCTGTAGAACTTACAGATGCAGATGATTTATACGTTATTTTATATTTATCTAAGATAAAAAATTAAGGATAAACTTTTGTCTACCTATACTTTAACATAGTAATATAACTTTGATGCATTGGGTGGGGGGGTGTTGATATTAAATTAATTACAAAGTGTTCAGACACGTATTAAGGGGTATTTTAGGCCCGTATTTTTAAAATATCAATTTCACATATACTATATAAAATCCTTGTTTATAATTTAATCATTTAAAAAAACTTGTACAGATGCGTATTAAGTGATATTTGAGGCCCGTATTGTTAAAATAACGATTTTACATGTACTATATAGAATTCTTGTTTATAATTTAATTAATTTAAAAAAACTTTACAGATGCGTATTAAGTGATATTTGAGGCCCGTATTGTAAAAATAACGATTTTACATATACTATATAGAATTCTTGTTTATAATTTATTCAATTTAAAAAACATGTACAGACACGTATTAAGGGGTATTTTAGGCCCGTATTTTTAAAATATCAATTTCACATATACTATATAAAATCCTTGTTTATAATTTAATCATTTAAAAAAACTTGTACAGATGCGTATTAAGTGATATTTGAGGCCCGTATTGTTAAAATAACGATTTTACATGTACTATATAGAATTCTTGTTTATAATTTAATTAATTTAAAAAAACTTTACAGATGCGTATTAAGTGATATTTGAGGCCCGTATTGTAAAAATAACGATTTTACATATACTATATAGAATTCTTGTTTATAATTTATTCAATTTAAAAAACATGTACAGATGCGTATTTAGTGATATTTGAGGCCCGTATTGTTAAAATAACAATTTTACATGTACTGTATAGGATTCTTGTTTATAATTTAACCAATTTTAAAAAAAACTTGTACAGATGCGTATTAAGTGATATTTGAGGCCCGTATTGTTAAAATAACGATTTTACATGTACTATATAGAATTCTTGTTATAATTTAATCAATTTGAAAAAACTTGTACAGATGCGTATTAAGTGATATTTGAGGCCAGTATTGTTAAAATAACGATTTTACATGTACTATATAGAATTCTTGTTTAAAATTTAATCAATTTAAAAAAAATGTACAGATGCGTATTTAGTGATATTTGAGGCCCGTATTGTTAAAATAACGATTTTACATGTACTATATAGAATTCTTGTTTATAATTTAATCAATTTAAAAAACCTCTGCTTTTACAATAAACATTCACACAATATTCAATGCGGGTTTCGTTGTAATGTACGTTTTAGGTAAGGCGACCGGGCTTAGGAATTTAATCACTATGCATATGAAGCTTCCTAATCGAATTGTTATATACTTTGTTAAAATAAATAATATTTTTTTCTGCCGCTCTGTTTATACTAAAACTTATGTCGACAATGAACTGGATGGTTGTTTTTGTCAGATCAGTGTCGGCTCGTACGTAAGAATAATACTTTGAATAATTAAAAATTTATAATAAGTATAATTGGCTTTGTATATTGTAAAACTTTTTTAAAATTAATTATAAAAATTTCAATATTTTCAATGCCCCAATTTTGGCTAACAATCACAAAATTGCAAAAACAATTCCTCCCTTCACTCATTGATGTACGTTGAATGTTTTGCGGCTTTTAACGTTATAAAGAAATGTACAATAATGAAATATTTGAATATATATAGCTGGATCTTCTTGTTGCTGCAAAAGACAACATTATATTATTATAAGTAGTCAGTTGTTTTTATCAAAGTTTGTTAAAGAGTTGACAAGGGAACAGGAGCAGTTTGTAATATCAATCGGTTACATTAGTTATTTGTTTTTTGTATATACAATTATTAGATATATTCTTTAAGTGTGTGTTAATATAGTATATATCATATAATATTTAACAAAGCACCAACGTGTGAAACACGGTTTTGCTAAACAGCAAATAATTGTAATAAATCAACTATATAGTTTTATATATATGTAGATGTTATTATTATAATGGAAAGTAAAAAAGGGAGGACTGTAAGAAGTAGTGCTTGTGAAATTATTGTTAACATTATTGACGTTTGTAATTTAGAAGCAAAGAATAATTCTATTAATATCCCATTAAATGCAAAAACATAATTAAATTAAACACAATTATATATTACGATATCATAATATATAATTATACTAGGGGCTGTGCCCCTGGGCGCTTCGTGCCCCAACCCCCATTCACACCATTTTTTATACAAACATTTACTCGGGTCTGCGACTCTCGTATGTGGTTTTGGTAAAATTTTAATTTATAACCAATTTAATCAAAATGTACAAATTTACATTTCTGTACACGCTCCTGACGTATTTAAGATAAAAATATTCTGTCCGCGCAACCACCGCGGTAAGCGAATTTTATTTGATAAAAAAATAAAATAAAAAATAATTAAATGTGTAAAAACAAGTTGGCTCTGAAATTTTTTAAATTTTTTATTGATTATTAACTTTTTACTCTACATAATAAACAAAAAAATAAAATAAAAAACTTGTAAAAAAAAAGTTCCACATCGGGACTCGAACTCGGCATTCTTAGTTTACAATCTCTACAATATTTTTTTTTGTTTTTAAAATATCAACCAAACGGTACTATATATCGAAAAATCACAAGAGACATAATAATTTTGTTTTATTGAGAGGATTCCAAAACATATTTGATATTATCAATCCGATATTTAATACCCGAGATATGATTTTTTTTCGGTTTTGAATGGCCGCCATTTTGAAATCCATAAAGGAATTTCGCTGACTAACGAACTTAACCGAGGTATTCGTGAGATTGATTTTTCAACCAAGTTTCAAAAAGATCGGAAGTAATCCTGGAAGGCTAGAGAGTCCACTCGAAACGGCAGATATACATATGTATATATATATATATATATATATATATATATATATATATATATATATATATATATATATATATACATAAAATTTTTAACGAACCTCATTTTCGTAATCTCGAGATCAAGTTTGATAAAGATATATAGTTTTTTTTCCGAAGTTGCGTCATGATGGTGATAGCAATAGCTATATTTTTCTTCGAAAAATTCGCTAAAATAGCTGTTAATGATTTCTTCGTTTAACAATTTCAATCAAAATCTATTTTACGTGTAATTATAACAAATCTGACATTTTAAAATTAATCAAGTAATTTATCAGTGTGTTTTTTATTAAAATGTCAATAAAAATCCATGTGTTTTCTTCATTACAATAAATGACTCATCGTTTTTTTCATTAAAATTATGTACTTATTCGGAAAAAAATCACAGCTCAGAGACCTTTCATAGCTAAGAAATGAAATCTAGCCTATTTACTGGAAAAAGAGTGCAACTTCATGACAAAAAAAAATTATCAAAATCGGCCCGGTGGGAGCCGAGTGTTATTTTAACAATACGGGCCTCAAATATCACTAAATACGCATCTGCACATTTTTTTTAAATTGGTTAAATTATAAACTAGAACCTTATATAGTACATGTAAAATCGTTATTTTAACAATACGGGCCTCAAATATCACTTAATACGCATCTGTACATTTTTTTTAATTGATTAAATTATAAACAAGAATTCTATACAGTACATGTAAAATTGTTATTTTAACAATACGGGCCTCAAATATTACTAAATACGCATCTGTACATTTTTTTTAAAATGATTAAATTATAAACAAGGATTCTATATAGTACATGTAAAATCGTTATTTTAACAATACGGGCCTTAAATATCACTTAATACGCATCTGTACATTTTTTTTAAAATTGATTAAATTATAAACAAGAATTGTATATAGTACATGTAAAATCAATTATTTTAACAATACGGGCCTCAAATATCACTTAATACGCATCTGTACAAGTTTTTTTTAAATTGATTAAATTATAACAAGAATTCTATATAGTACATGTAAAATCGTTATTTTAACAATACGGGCCTCAAATATCACTTAATACGCATCTGTACATTTTTTTTTAATAATTAGTTAAATTATAAACAAGAATTCTATACAGTACATGGAAAATTGTTATTTTAACAATACGGGCCTCAAATATCACTTTATACGCATCTGTAAAAGTTTTTTTAAATTTGGTTAAATTATAAACAAGAATTCTATACAGTACATGTAAAATTGTTATTTTAACAATACGGGCCTCAAATATCACTAAATACGCATCTGTACATTTTTTTAAAATTGATTAAATTATAAAGAAGAATTCTATATAGTACATGTAAAATCGTTATTTTAACAATACGGGCCTCAAATATCACTTAATACGCATCTGTACAAGTTTTTGTAAAATTGGTTAAATTATAAACAAGAATTCTATACAGTACATGTAAAATTGTTATTTTAACAATACGGGCCTCAAATATCACTTAATACGCATCTGTAAAAGTTTTTTTAAATTTTGTTAAATTATAAACAAGAATTCTATACAGTACATGTAAAATTGTTATTTTAACAATACGGGCCTCAAATATCACTAAATACGCATCTGTACATTTTTTTAAAATTGATTAGATTATAAACAAGAATTCTATATAGTACATGTAAAATCGTTATTTTAACAATACGGGCCTCAAATATCACTTAATACGCATCTGTACAAGTTTTTTTTTAAATTGGTTAAATTATAAACAAGAATTCTATACAGTACATGTAAAATTGTTATTTTAACAATACGGGCCTCAAATATCACTAAATACGCATCTGTACATTTTTTTAAAATTGATTAAATTATAAAGAAGAATTGTATATAGTACATGTAAAATTGTTATTTTTACAATACGGGCCTCAAATATCACTTAATACGCATCTGTAAAGTTTTTTTAAATTGATTAAATTATAAACAAGAATTCTATATAGTACATGTAAAATCGTTATTTTAACAATACGGGCCTCAAATATCACTTAATACGCATCTGTAAAAGTTTTTTAAATTTTGTTAAATTATAAACAAGAATTCTATACAGTACATGTAAAATTGTTATTTTAACAATACGGGCCTCAAATATCACTAAATACGCATCTGTACATTTTTTTAAAATTGATTAAATTATAAACAAGAATTCTATATAGTACATGTAAAATCGTTATTTTAACAATACGGGCCTCAAATATCACTTAATACGCATCTGTACAAGTTTTTTTTTAAATTGGTTAAATTATAAACAAGAATCCTATACAGTACATGTAAAATTGTTATTTTAACAATACGGGCCTCAAATATCACTAAATACGCATCTGTACATTTTTTTTAAATTGAATAAATTATAAACAAGAATTCTATATAGTACATGTAAAATCGTTATTTTTACAATACGGGCCTCAAATATCACTTAATACGCATCTGTAAAGTTTTTTTAAATTGATTAAATTATAAACAAGAATTCTATATAGTACATGTAAAATCGTTATTTTAACAATACGGGCCTCAAATATCACTTAATACGCATCTGTACAAGTTTTTTTAAATGATTAAATTATAAACAAGGATTTTATATAGTATATGTGAAATTGATATTTTAAAAATACGGGCCTAAAATACCCCTTAATACGTGTCTGAACACTTTGTAATTAATTTAATATCACCTCCCCCCACCCAATGCATCAAAGTTATATTACTATGTTAAAGTATAGGTAGACAAAAGTTTATCCTTAATTTTTTATCTTAGATAAATATAAAATAACGTATAAATCATCTGCATCTGTAAGTTCTACATATGAAAAAGAAATCATCTGTATCTGTGAGTGCCACAGATACAGATAACTATTTTTATCTGTATGTTGCGGATAACAGATACAGATTATCTGTTATCTGTCATTTTAATTTTACAGATGAATTTTGCCCAACTCTGCTAATAACTCGTCTAGTGATCGAATGACCTTAAAACTTTGATCATTGTTTATATATTGTTGAACGAATTTGTGCAATGTTTGATATATACACAAATGTTTTTTATTAACAAATCTGCATCAACAAAATATTTTTAATTTATCTTTAGAATTAATGTAATTGCGTATAGTTAGACAAAGATTAAATGGTTACATATTTTTCTGGCTGTACTTTACAAATATTTTTTTTCAAATAATTACGCTTATATTTCTGTAATTAGTTACTAAAAATAAAAAACAAATTACATAACATGAATTTTTTTTTTAATCGTTCACAGTCAGCGGCGGGCACAATGGTGCCCGCGGGCATAGGGTTGGGGACCACTGCCCTAGGGTGATTCATTTAACCTGGAATTTTGTATATGTCGAGAACTAAGTAAAATAATGAAAAATGGTTCAGACAAAAGTTATAAGGTATCGAGAGGGTCAAATATTGGTGACCTTGAATTTCACCTTGATATTTATTTTTATGGTCAAATGAAGGTCAACTTTAATTTTTTAAATGTGAATCTGTATTTTTTATTGCATATTTGTATTATACAGAAAAAAAAATATAACCTTTGTACGAAAAGTTTTTTTTTAATGTAAATTTTTTGTTTCTAACGAAATTTCCAGGCACTTGCAATTTACTAAATAGTTTTTCTTTTTTAGACTCGATTAATAAACTACTTTTGGCGTAATTCTGGAATTAATCGACCTTATAAAAAGTAAAATTATTTAGTAATTTTAAATTTACGAAGCAAATAGCAAGTGCAAAGAAATTTCGTTAGAAATAAAAAATTACATTTAAAAAAAAAAACTTTTTGTACAAAAGTTACATGTTTTTTCCCATATAATACGAATATGCAATGTTCTTATTTAAAAAATCAAAGTTGACCTTCATTTGACCATGAAAATAAGTATCAAGGTGAAATTCAAGGTCACCAATATTTGACCCTTTCGATACCTTATAACTTTTGTCTAAACTATTTTTCATTATTTTACTTAGTTCACATACAAATTTCCAGGTTAAATGAATCAGCCTGTATATGTTAAAATAAAAAATATATAAGCTGTTCTATTTGAAAAGCAAAAGTCCATATAAATTCCGGTTCAACAGGAAGTGACAGAAAATAAAAAATAAGAGAATTAAATATTAGGAAACAATACAAAATATACAAATATAATAAAAATGATAGCAGCAATGATTATATTTACGTTGACATTATTTTTTATTTGCTTTAATATTTTGAAGAGCAAAAGTTAACAAAAAATCCTGATATAATTTTCCTAGTTATATTAGATTAAAATAAACATTTTTTGTTTTTTACATTTTTCCTCTAAAGTTAATGGGTTTCGAGTAAAAAATTAGTAAAAATCTAAAATCTAAAATTATTTTGTTTAATATTAAAAAAAAAAATGAAGTCATACAAAATTTTTTTTGAAACAAAAGCTACTTGTTTTTTTCCAAACAATGAGATACCGTAATAAAAAATATAGGTTTCCATTTGAAAAAAAAGTTGGGCCTTTTTGACCATGAAGACGTCCAAAAAATAAAAAATTATTAACGCCATTTTGGGTCCCCCTCCAAACCAAACAGCTTTTATTTGAAGCATTTTTTGATTTAATTGATAGATAAAAAAATTAGGGGGGTGATAGATTAAAATGGGACACCCTATAATAAATAAATATTTAACTACTATGTAATTGGCACCCTACTGGCATATCGCTCATTGTTGAAGTACGTATATTCAGAGCCGGCCTTTGCGATTTTGGCGCCCTGGGCGAGATTTTTTTGCCCCCACCCCCACGCCCCTAAAAAATTGGCGAGCGTGAAAAATTTCTGATGGACAAAAAAATTCAGTGATAATTCGAAAAATAAATATTTATTAAAATAATTTTTTTAATGTTATGAGACCTTACGTCCTAACGTTTAACGGGATATTTTAACCCTTTAAGTTTTTTTTAGTTATACAGTATTATTTATTACTCGCACAATTTCCAAATTCTGAAATACAATTGATGCTTTCTGAAAAACAATTGATGCTTTCTGAACTACAATTGACTAATCAGAATTACAATTAATGCTTTCTGAAATACAATTGACTAATCAGAATTACAATTGATGCTTTCTGAACTACAATTGACTAATCAGAATTACAATTAATGCTTTCTGAAATACAATTGACTAATCAGAATTACAATTGATGCTTTCTGAACTACAATTGACTAATCAGAATTACAATTGATGCTTTCTGAACTACAATTGACTAATCAGAATTACAATTGATGCTTTCTGAAATACAATTGACTAATCAGAATTACAATTGATGCTTTCTGAACTACAATTGACTAATCAGAATTACAATTGATGCTTTCTGAACTACAATTGACTAATCAGAATTACAATTGATGCTTTCTGAAATACAATTGACTAATCTGAATTACAATTGATGCTTTCTGAAATACAATTGACGCTTTCTGAAATACAATTGATGCTTTCTGAAATACAATTGGGAAAGGTGTAGTACCCACCTCTTTGTAAAATTTTTTGTTAACTTGTTGATTCTACTCCTTGCAAAAACATTCTCTTGAAAATATTTTTTTAAAAAGACAATTAAGACTTTAGGCATATATTTCACCCCTAATAATGCCGTGTTTACACAAAAAACAGTTCACATAATATTTAGTTGTACAACATAATATTTAGATTGATATTTTATTTTAATTTAATATGAATCATAATAGTACGTCTGGTACGTCGCAAATAAAGCCAAAACGTGCACTTTTTGATTGAGGTCATACACAGGCCCGGATTTACCATGCAGGCAATGTAGGCAGCTGCCTATAGCGGCAAATTTTTAGGGGCGGCAAATTTTGGTTTGAAAAAAGAAATAGACATCAATTGTACCTGGAAGAGCTAAAAAAAAGTCTTCAGAATATTAGTAATATTTTTTTACTAAAAGAGCTAAAAAAAAGGTCTTCAGATTTTTATTGATGAAATTCATAAAAAAATCTTCACTTTTCAATCGAAAAGGGCGGCAATTTTCGCAACTGCCTATGGGCGGCAAATTTTTAAATCCGGTCCTGGTCATACATAAGGTAAAAAAAAAATTTTTTAGATGGGGAGCCACTTTAAAATCCGTGTAGAACGCTGTTATATGGGCTATCAAAGATAACCCTCATCGGCGGTATTAAATTAGCTTTATCTCAGCTCCTAGTCATCCGATTTCAATTTTTTTTATTTTTTTTTTTAGAGTTCTTATTGAGAAGATTATTTTTTATAATTTTTCTCTAAATCTTAAGGGTCCCCTACAATTTTCAAAAATCTGAAAATTTCACTTTTATTACGAATTTAATTGTTATATAACTTTTTATGGTGCCCAATATCATTTTTTAACTTCATATAAAAGAGAAAGATAATTTTTTCAGCATTTAATTAATATCAAGATAATACTATTTTAATGAACAACTTCTTTGGAAATCGCGAGTTAAACTAAGAAAAATGGACTAATTTTGAATTATTCTGTTAAGTATACCTTTTATTATATGTTTTTAGTTGGGGTCAAATTTATCATATGGGACAGTTAAAAAATTGTATAATCTGTCACTGGTGGGGGTTATCTTTGATTGCCCATGTTATTATGTTCTACATGGATTTTAAAGTGGTTTCCTATCTGAAAATATTTTTTTTGACCTTATGTAATAAATTTTTTGAAATATCCCTAACTAAACTTTTGCATTTTTGATTTGTCACGTATGACACTAAACTAAAAAAAAAATCCATTAATATTTAACGAAATTAGAGCACTTTTAGTAAAACATTAAAATTTGAGATCAAGGCGCCATATTTTCTAAACAATTCAAAGTATGAACATTTTTGTTTTACAAAAGTTTCTTATTTTTTTATGATCTTTAAAATTACATATGTACTTTTGGATATAGCGTTCCATTTGATTTTGCGGCATGTAACTCAAAACTACCTCCTTAGGGGCGGTTTTAGTGGGTTTAAAATATTTTCCTGAAATTCTTTAGGATATATACATGGTAAAAAAAATTTCATAAAACTCTATCTTCAATAGTTTGGGCGTAAAACATTGTGGACGGTGGTCTGGAAGTTATTTAAAGTTATTAAATTACTAGTTTTATTTTGATGGTATTTTTTTTTTTTATTAATTGACATTTATGTCGGCTGGGTCTTCTCCTCTTCCGACAGCTCTTCGTGTATTGTTTTGTGTGATATGTGTGTGTGTGTATTTTTTTTTTTTTTGGGGTTAACGGGGACACAAGATGGATTTAGGATGTTGCTGATGGGCCGATCATCGCAGGATAAAACGTACTGGGTGGCCATATTGACGGGATTGGGGTGTTGGGTTGACTGGGGGAGGGGTTGACATATATTTGTTTTTGGTTTATCTTCTATTTCCTATTGTTATATTGTTAGTTGCGTTTTGTTTATAAATTCGAATAGATTGTTATAGAATTTTGTGTTTTGTAGTAGATCTAGGATTGATTCTGGGATTTCCCTAAAGATTGCGTCTCTTTCTCTTTTCCATATGGGGCATTTTAATATTAAATGTTCGGTATTAGCTATGCTTGTGTTATCGCAGTTGCATGTGTTCGTGGGACTGATTTTTATTTTATGCTGGTATTCTGGTGTGAATGCATGGTTAAATCGGAGACGTATGACTGCACTTATTAGTCTTCTTGTTTTTTTTATGTTTTGGTACCATGGTGTTGTGGGTATTGTTGGTTGCAGTTTTCCATAAAAACGTCCTTTTGTTTGGAGTGAGAGTTGGTAGTGATTTTGCCATTTTTCTTTTATTTTCTTGTGTGTCTCTGCTTTGAGGTCTGCGATAGGTAGTAATATTGTAATCTTTTCTTCGCTTCTTGTTATCTGTTGTGCTAAATGGTCAGCTGTTTCATTCCCTCGTATCTGAACATGGCTTTTACACCAAACGAATGTAATATTTGTCTTGTAGAGCTCTTGATGGTAATAATAATAATAATAATAATAAATTTATTTCGTAATACTGCAATACAGTGTGAAATAAGTCAAGAATACATATTCAATAAACATATAAAGATATTTAGGCACAGTTAAAAGTTTAAAAGTTGTAGTGTATTATTCACCAGAGAAAAACTCACTTATACTATAGAGGTTTTTTTGTAATAGGTATTTTTTTAAGAGGATTTTAAATTGGTTAAAAGGTACATTTTTTATGTCGTCAGGGATTTTATTGAAGATTTTAATTATTTGGTGCATGGGGCCTTTCTGAACCACATTGAGGGTAGTTCGTGGTGGTAGTAAGTTTTGGTTCCCTCTTGTATAATGATCATGATTGTATTTATTAGCTTCGAATAGAGAGTAATGTTTTCTTGCGAATATTGCACATTCCATAATATAAATATCATATAGGGTCAAGATGCGCATTTGTCTAAAGAGAGGACGACACGGTGTACGGCTGCTTACATTACATATAGTTCGGATACATCTTTTTTGAATAATAAAGAGGTCCTTAGCGTTAACTGAGTTTCCCCAGAAGATAATCCCATGAGATAATTGAGTCTGTATGTATGCATAATATACAGGTGAATCAGGTGGAACAAACTTAAACCGTTGATTGAGAAAAATATTTCAAGCAAAAAAGTTCATATAAACATGTGTCCGGAAACTCTTCGTGAGGGAGCTACAGATTCCCAAAGATTTTGACTAAAATTGGTTTTTATTTAATATCTAGAGAACCCATTGTGGTACAGCAATGAAAATTAATACCTGGATTAGTAATAATACGTGTTATCGATTTCCTGTATCAAACAATGGTTATTTAGACCAGGGATGTATGGGGCCTGTGGGCCCTCTGATTTTTATCTAGTATTTTTTTGTTCTTCACTTTTTTCTTTTGTTCGGTATTTCTATAAGGTCATATGATACAAAATACACATAAATATACATTGTTAAGTTGTCATAAGATCAACCGTTTACGAGAAATACGATGGGGAAGATAGTTTTGCAGAATTTAACTTAATACGGATGCTAAAAATTACACAAAATAAATTTTTATTCTCGTTCTAGTACTAAAAATAAGAAAAATAGTTGGTGTAAATATTCCTCTTAATATGACTCCTCATAGAATTATAGCCAGTTTTATTACTTTAATTCGTGCTTTATTAATTGACTCAAAAACGAAACTAAAAACTATTATCTGTTGTTAAGGATGCATTTTTGTAGGTATATTTACATACACAGTTTTTCTTGTTTTTAATTATAGAACAAGAATAAAAATTTATTTTGTGTAATTTTTAGCATCCGTATTAAGTTAAATTCTGCAAAACTATCTTCCCCATCGTATTTCTCGTAAACGGTTGATCTTATGACAACTAAACAATGCATATTTATGTGTATTTTGTATCCTATGACCTTATAGAAATACCAAACATAAGAAAAAAGTGAAGAACAAAAAAATACTAGATAAAAATCAGAGGGCCCACAGGCCCCATACATCCCTGGTCTAAATAGCCATTGTTTGATACTGGAAATCGATAACACATATCATTACTAATCCAGGAATTAATTTTCATTGCTGTATCACAATGGGTTCTCCAGATATTAAATAAAAACCAATTTTAGTCAAAATCTTTGGGAGTCTGTAGCTCCCTCACGAAGAGTTTCCGGACACATGTTTATATGAACTTTTTTGCTTGAAATATTTTTCTCAATCAACGGTTTAAGTTTGTTCCACCTGATATGACTCACCCTGTATAGTGATGGACAAAGAGTTGGGTAAAAAGTTGTTAATATTTCTTATCAGGTATATTTGTTTATTAATTTTATTTGCTTTCAGGTTAATATGTTCTTTCCAGGACATATTTTTATCTATTGTTAGGTCTAAGAATTTAACTGAGTCGGATAGGTTCAGTGTGCCATGGTCGGGTAAATTTATAAGATCGTCAGTCATACTGTATTCCCCAAATTTAATTAGTTGCGTTTTACTTATATTTAATTTTAGACTGTTGCTGTTAAACCAATCAAATACGTCTGTAATAGATGAGTTGATTGTTTCAATTATTGCAGTTTTATCCTTATTTTCATAAACAATCGCAGTGTCGTCTGCATACATAATAATGTTATTGTTAACAAAGTTATTTATGTCATTTACATATAAGATATATGTACGTGTTTGGCACGCACATGATAGGGTAGTCATTCTCACTACGATTTATAAAAAAGAGTTATTTCAAAATTTTCGTGAGTGAAGGGTTAAAATCAAAAAGTCATCTGGCTTTTATTATTTCATTTACTATATCATTTCATTTAGGAAAACTATCAAATGACACCCTACATAATGGGGTAAATGAAAAAAATGAGTTCACTTTTCAATCTATGAAAGGGGGTCCTAAATATTTTTGACAATATTTGTTATAATTTTCAGTGAAACTACCTACTAATTAAAAACTACATTCTGAATTTTTTTCAGCTTTTTTGTGAATCGATAGTTTAGAAAAATAGAGGGTGGAGGGGCGCTTTTATAGTGACTTTGGAAAGCAAATGCATCGTGATTGAAGGGTTAAAATCAAAAAGTTATGATACATTTTTTGTTGCATTTTAGGAAACCTTTCTAACGACACCCCATTCAAAGGAGTGGGAGAATTATTTTTTTCGAACACACTTCTCAGGGAGGTCTAAAAAAATTATTTTTTTCAAAAATTTTATCATTTCTGTTTTTGGATCATCAATCTACGAATATATACAAAATTTCATCTTATATCAAAATTTTTACAAGACAGACGGACGGACGGACATGGAGAAACTATAAGTGTTCCTAGTTTTCTACGGAACCCTAAAAACGACAACTATATATTTATTTCTCGAGATTAATTACGGTTAAATCTATGTATATTCCGCTGGCAGTCCCACTATAGCACCCCTCAAAAAAACCTATTGCATAATTTGTTGCTATTTTGTGCCACCAAGCCCGATTTTGTAACTTGCTCCATTCTCGAGAAAAATTGGGGGGGCCAGCGTCTGTTCTCGCTAGCAGTCTGCTCAATTACTCCGTAACTAATAAAGCTACACAACATTTTTTTGCAGGATATTTTGTTGCTAGTTAAGTACTTCCGGATACCAATAAAAATTTTACCCCCCCCCATTTTTTTTATAATAATAAATGAAAAAAATTATATCCAAATAATTTGTTGCATCCAGCCCCCCCCCCCCCCCCCAAAAAAAAAGCATGCTCTGTCATATTATCTAAAAAATTAACATAAGCGCCATCATATGGAGAAAAATAATCTTACTTGAAAAAGTAATATTCTAACTAGCTTCTAATTTGTTGCCGCCAGCACCCTCACAAAAAACCTTCATATTTACCTAAATATATTATTATCTAATGTGTTTAAGCCCTAAAACATTTTTTTGCTCCGTCATTTCATCAAAAAAGTTAACATAAGTGCCATCATATAACAGTTTCTAATTTGTTGCAGCCAGCACCCTCCCAAAATTCGTTCATATTTAAGTTAATACATTGTTAGTTAATATTTTTGAAACATTTTGTTGCTCCGTCATTTTATCAAAAAAGTTAACATAAGTGCCATCATATGGAGTATAATAATCTTACATGTTAAATTAATATTCAAACTAGTTTCTAATTTGTTGCAGCCAGCACCCCCCAAAAAAACCTTCATATTTACTTAACAAAAATACTAACTAACAATGTATTAACTTAAATATGAACTTTTTTGGGAGGGTGCTGGATGCAACAAATTATAAACTAGTTTGAATATTAATTTAACATGTAAGATTATTATACTTCATATGATAGCGTTTATTTTAAATTTTTAGATAAAATGAGGGAGCAACAAAATGTTTTATGGTTTAAACACATTAAATAATAATATGTTAAGGTATATATGTATGAAGGTTTTTTGGGGGGGTGCTGGCTGCAACAAATTAGAAACTGTTTTGAATAATAATTTTTTCATATACTATTTTTATACTCCATATGATGGCACTTATGTTAACTTTTTTGATGAAATGACGGAGCAACAAAATGTTTTAGGGCTTAAACACATTAGATAATAATATATTTAGGTAAATATGAAGGTTTTTTGTGAGGGTGCTGGCGGCAACAAATTAGAAGCTAGTTAGAATATTACTTTTTCAAGTAAGATTATTTTTTTCCATATGATGGCGCTTATGTTAATTTTTTAGATAATATGACAGAGCATGATTTTTTATGAGGGGGGGGGGGGGGTGCTGGATGCAACAAATTAGAAGTTTGAATATTATTTTCTTCATTTATTATTATAAAAAAAAGAAACAAAAAAAATTGGGGGGGGGGGGATTTTATTGGTATCCGGAAGTACTCAACTAACAACAAAATATCCTGCAAAAAAATTGTGTGTAGCTTTATTAGTTACGGAGTAATTGAGCGGACTGCTAGCGAGAACTGACGCTGCCCCCCCCCCCCCCCATTTTTCTCGAGAATGGAGCAAGTTACAAAATCGGGCTTGGTGGCACAAAATAGCAACAAATTATGCAATAGTTTTTTTTGAGGGGTGCTATAGTGGGACTGCCAGCGGAATATACATGTTAAATCTTGAAAATAGTACGTATTTCTCCAAAATAAAAATGAAAACACAATTTGTTTTCCATTTGACATAGGTAACAAAAATCGTGTCAATTTTATTAAAAATCTATTCGATAACAAGGGTCTAATTTATTACATGTTGTTAAAATGCCAATCAAAAGAAATTTCTGATATGTTTTTGTTGGTGAAAACACCAACATTGACATTTTGTTATCCCGTTTATACTGTCGTATTGGCGAAATAATGGTAAATAACTACAATTTTTTCCATGAAAACATGATACCGTTTTGTCCGTTATCGAGTGTTTTTTCGGTCTAAACACAGTTTATGAAATCTGGCGTCATTTTATCTTCTTCTTCTTCTTCTACATGGGTTTCTTGTCAATTGGATTTTCTCCTTTGCTGACAGCTCCTTCGTGTTATTTGAATTGTTGTTGTGTTGTTATTGAGTGTTTATTGTGTTTTGTTAGTAATGACTAGAAGCACGGGGACACAAGATGGATGGGGATGTGCTTATGGGCCGATCATAGCAGGTATGCACAAACAGGGTGGCCATGTACATGGGATTAGGGTGGGGTGCTACTAGGGTCTTGTCAACAATGAGGGAGATTCTAAATTCTTATGTTTGCGTCCATTATGAATTGTATTATGTATTTGTAATTTTTTATATTTTTGAGCAGATTTTCTAGTGTGAGTGCGACTTTGTCTTGTATTAATTTTTCTTCCAGTATTTTCCTTTCTTTATTGTATCTAGGGCATTTGAATATTATATGTTCAATGTCTGCAACTGTTTTTTTGTCACAATCGCAGAAGGGATTAGGACGGGCTTTTATTATATATTGGTATTTGGGAGTGTATGAGTGGTTTAATCTGAGTCGGATCATTGCTGTTATAGCTCTTCTAGGCTGTTTCATTTGGTGAAACCAAGTCTTGCGAGTGGTTTTAGGTTGAATGGCTCCATAAAATTGCCCTTTTTTGGTTAGTGTAAATGAATATTCTTCTTGCCATTTTTTCTCGGCTTCTCTGGAAAGGTGTGCTTTAATATCTACTTGTGGGATTGGTAGTTCCAGAGTGTCCTGTGAGGATCTTGCTTGGCATGCTAGCTCATCAGCTATTTCATTGCCCCTTATTTGCGCATGACCCTTGCACCAGATAAATGTAATTTTTTTGTTGGTTTTTTTATAAATGTCAATTAACTGAACTATTTCCATTATATAGTTGTTCTTCAGTGATGTCAGGTTCTTTATGTTGCTTAGCACGCTCTTAGAATCGCTGATTATTATAATGTGTTGATAGTTGGAGGTGACGTAGTCCTCAAGGGCTTTTTTTATAGCTATGGTTTCAGCTGAGAATATGGACATATGTTGATTTATTCTTCTCTGAACTGAGGTTTGGCTACCATATTCATGGTATGCTATTCCCGTGCTGCCATCTATGGATTTCGAGCCGTCAGTAAATATTTTGACAGCATGAGGCCACTTTTCTAGGATAATATGCATAAATAGTAAAGGATTTTCTTCCGCCTCTTTAAAAATGTCTAGTAACACATCTGTTTTTGTGTGTAAGATATTGGGGTCGTAGTCATACGTAATTCCGAAAGAAAATTTATATATGTTTACTTTGAGATCTCTGATTGTTGACAAACTTGTGGTTATAATTGGGGGCTGTTTATTGTTCCAATATTTTTTGGTGTCTATAGCGATTGAAAGTTTTTTAATTGGCTCTTGTAAGATGTTGAATCTGTGTGCTACTTTGCTGATCAGGAATCTGTCGCTTAGTTTTTTCCTTCTAATTTTCAAGGGCATTTCTCCTGCCTCGACTAGTAATGTGTTCGTGGGAGTGTTTCTTAGAGCTCCTAATGCTAGTCTGAGGCAATTATTTTGTATGATTTCTAATTTGTTTGTATGAGAGGTGACGGCGTTTGCATATAATATGCAGCCGTAGTCGAGTTTTGAGCGGATGAGAGCCTTGTAAATTAGTAAGGCTGTTGCTGGGTCTGCTCCCCACCATTTACTCACCACTGCCCGTAACACATTTAATGTTTTTTCACAGGAGGATATTAGATACTCGATATGTGGTTTCCATGTGAGTTTCGGATCGAGCCAAATTCCTAAAAATTTAGTTTTAAAACTTATGGGTACGTGTTGGTCCCCCATTTTATAGGATGTTTCTCTGGGTACTTTATGTCTTGTGAAAACCATGATGTTGGATTTTTTGCAGGAAATTTCCAGACAGTTTTTTTCCGTCCAATTAATTAATTTTACTATGGACCTTTCTATTGCATTTTTCCCATCGTTTAAGGATTTACTGGTATTGTACATACAAATGTCATCTGCATATTGAATGATTTTCGCTTGAGTATTAGGGAGGTTAATGTCGGCCGTGTATATATTAAATAGGATGGGGCTTAGTATTGATCCCTGGGGGAGCCCTCTTGTTGCTCTTCTCGGCCCTATGGTGTTGTTTCCACATCTTAAATAGAGTTTTCTTGAGGATATTAGTGTTTTGATTCCATTGATAAACTGTGCTGGGATCCCCATATTCAACATCTTTTTTATCAGAATTGCTATATCGACATTATCATATGCTTTGTTAATGTCGGCAAAACATGCTGTGAAATAGACGTTATTCGATAAGGCTATTTGGATTTCTGTTGCCAGTAGTACTAGACAATCTATGGTCCCTCTCCCTTTTCTGAATCCAAATTGAGTAGATGGAAGGGCATCGTGGTGCTCCAGCCACCATTCCAGTCTTCTTTTGATCATTCGTTCGAGTGTTTTTACTATGCTTGATGAAAGTGCTATAGGTCTATAGGACTCAATCATCTCTGGATTTTTATTGGGTTTTAGGATTGGGATGATTATTTGTGTGGTCCATTCTTCTGGTAATTTTGTCTTCATCCAGATTTTATTATATATTTCGACTAATTTTTCTTTGATTTTTGCTGGTAAATGTGCTATCATTTTGTAAATAATACCATCCTCCCCAGGAGCTGAGTCCCTCGTTTTTATGGTAGTCTCAAATTCTTGCATCGTATAGGGATTTGTCAAAAAATGTGATTCTTCGGGATTATCGTCAGGTACAATTGTTTCTACGGGTGCGGTGGGAGGACAAAGATGTGATAACAATTTTTCTTGTAATTCCGGGTCGTTTGTTTTTATGTAGTTTTTTTCAACTATTGAGTTATTTATTCTTCGGATCATCCTCCAAACATCCGTTAAAGGGGTGTCCTTGTTTAACTTGTTACAGTAATTTTGCCAGCCTTGTCTCTTATTTTCTTTAAGGGTTTTCTTGGTTTTAGCTTCAACGTGTTTGTACGCGATATAGCTTTCTATGTCAAACTTTTTCATCATTTTTCTGTATTCTTCTTTTCTTTTCTCGATGGCTTTTGTACAGTTTTCATTCCACCATGGGTTTGGTGGGTATTTTTTGTAGGTCCTTGTTATTGGAATGCTGATTCTTGCTGCTTGTTTAATTTCTTCAATTAGGAGTTGGGATTCTCGAGTTGGATCGGTCTGGCTTATTATTTCTATGGAGGTGCTCTGTAGAGTTTCATGGAATAGTTTCCAATCTGCTTTTTTATAATTCAGTTTTGGTGTTGTCGGGAGATTTGTTTCTGCCTTGGCCATATCCAGAGTTATTTGTGCTATGATTGGAAGATGGTCAGAACCTAAAGGTGTTTGTTGGACTTCCCAGTTAATTTTCCCTGCTATATCGGCCGTGCTTAATGTGAGGTCTATTGCAGATATGGGTTGTTGTGGTGGGGTAATTCTGGTGGGACAACCATTGTTCAGTACTACTAGATTCTGTTCATCCATTAGTTTCATGATGATGCGCCCCGGATTATTAGTATAATGACTTCCCCAGACTGTGCTGTGTGCATTGAAGTCTCCACAGATTACTGCTGGCGATTGAATTTGCTTAACTAATTCTTTCCAGTCTTCTAGTTTTGCTTGGTGGGGGGGAGGGCAGTAGATGCTCAAAATTGTAATTTTTTTGTGGTTTAAGTTGAGTTCTATTCCCACATATTCGATATGTGCAATCTTTGTATCTTTTATGTTCGTTAGTTTGTAATGGAGCTGTTTATTTACGAGGATTGCCACCCCTCCTTTACCATCTGCGCGATCTGCTCGTATGATATTGAAATTTTTAAAGTTTATTCGTATATTTGGATTTAGCCATGTTTCTGATATGGTTAGTATATCAGGTGAGTGTTTTGATATGAAGTCTTCCAGGTTTGCTTTATTTTTCTGAAGCGATCTAGCATTCCATTGAACTATCTGCAGAGTCTTCATTTTGGTAATCGTTTGACGAATTGATTGTTTGTAATAAATTGTTAAGTGCACTTTTGATTTGTTCTTGACTAATTATACCCTGGTTCTCTATTGATTGTTTTAATAAGACTTCGAACGTATTGATGAATGCTGTTGTGATTTTCTCCGAATTTAAATTATGGTATGTTGGAGAATATGGATTGCGGCCTATAGATGTTGTAGGCATTTTGGTCCTATTATTGACGATGGGAAACGATGTTCTGTGTGATATTTTATTTTCTGTATTCTTTGCTTTTTGTGGAGGTGTTATTTCTTGTCTAGATCTTTTGGGTCTTTGGTTTGTATCTGGGTTATTAGTCGCTTTAGTCTTCTGTGGTTTTTGGTTGGTAATTTCGGCGTTTCTCAATGGCTCAAATCTATTCGTGGTAGGTAAGTTTGGAAAGCTTTTTGAATTTGTGAGGTCTTGGTTGAATAACTCGTTGAAATTTTTCTTTTCGGCAACTTCTTTAGCTTCTTTGTAGGAAATTTTGTTGTCTGCCATTATCCTTTTAATTTTGACTTGTTTGCTATATTCAGGGCAATTTTTGTCTGAGGCCAAATGTTCCCCTGAACAGTGGGAGCACGAAGGGATTTCCTCCTTGCAGTCGTCAGTTGTGTGGTCTCCAGAGCATTTGCCACATCGTACCTTTCCTCTGCATTGGGCCCTCGTATGCCCAAATCGTTGGCAATTGAAACATTGTACTACACGTTGGTAATAGGTGTATACTTGACATCTATTTCCGTAGATTCTGATGTCCGTTGGGAGATACTGTGAGTCGAAAGTTATTACAATTACTGGTGTGTTTATTATATATGTTTTTCCGTCTCTTTCGACTTTTTTTGTCATTCTGCGAATGCTTTTGATTTTCAATGGAGTTTCAATTTCTTCCATTAGTTGTTCTTCCGATAGTTCAGTGTCTACGTTTTTTACTACGCCTTGTTGGTACAAGAGAGTATTGGGTATGTAGGCTTGCAGATTATTTTTCGTGAAAATGTTCGAATCTAGTAGCTTATTTGCAAAGTCAGAGGTAACAGTTTCAATCTTTACCCGGTTTTTTCCCGTTGAGGTAATTTCTTTTATTAGTGCCCGACTTTCATTAAATTCTTTGAATAATATTCTTCCTATTTTCATAGGGTGGGTACGGATTGAGTTAGTGATATTAGTAGGTTCCACAAACAAATAATATGGTTTTTCGTGAGTTAATTTAAATCTATTGTTAAGTGAATTTTTAACATGATTATTACTTACATTAGTACTTTCTGAGGATTGTTGTGAGTGTGTATTGTTGGTTGCTTTCATATTGTTTATATTTGTTGTGTTTTTATTGTTAATGTTTTTACTGTTCATGTTAGTGATATTAGAAATTGGTGATGAGTTTACGCTAATATTACCTGTGTCAAGGTTAATTATTGTTTTCGGTGATGTTGTATTTAAGTTTTGGTGTATGGATGTGTTTGCATTATTTTGTGTGATTTGTGTTACTTGTGAATTATGATCTGTATAATCAGAGTTGTAGAAACCCGCACAGATCACATCGTCGTGGCCGGCTGGATCATGTTGAAGTCGTTGCGTTCGGTCCGTGCTTGACGCTATTATAGATGCCACGTGCTGGAGTGAGTCGGCAATATCGCCGTCACTTGTTCCACTCATCACATCACTATTTAAACCTTTTAACTGGTTTTTTAACTACACTATAATGATATTAGCACTTATAATTAACCGAAGGAGTTTATTTGGACTATTAATAATATATTTATATAGTTTTTGTATTTAAATTTATTATAATTTACTTTATTTAACGAAATGACCTTTAGAAATCTATATGCACTTCCGATGCGTTTAACTTCCAAAGAGCCTACTTTGTCATTTTATCTAAAATAAACGATGTTTCTGTTTTGTTTATTCAGTGTAAACATCGCAAGAGAATTCATTTTTAACGGCTGACTACGTCACTTGCTGTCAACCAATAGCGTGATACAACCCTGTGAGATAACTTATATTCTACTGAATAGTTTATTAACTTTGGTATTACCCGCATTTTTATTTATAGTCTATTTCATTTAAGTTTGCAGTGGTGGGCGGGGATTAGACGGTACGATTCACACAGGAACTATTTTATAGCTAACAGAAAAGTTTTTTCACTAGAAATTTATTAAATCTTAAACCTTTCAGTGAATTTTTTTCAAACTTTCGCTGTATTTAGATTCATCCTTTATACAAAGTATAGGCTAAAATTTATTTTCAACACATTTATAGTTTTTATGCTGTGATTTTTTTGTTTGGCAAAACGGGAAATAACTCGCATTTTAATTTATTACTGATTGTTGTAAATACTCAATAGTGTTTTTTTTTCTTGACGTCAGACGTGTAATTTTTTTTAAAACCACATGATTTTTGGCATATCTGAACTGTCATATAACTTTTAATGGAATTTACAAGAAATTAAATTCACCTTTGTGTCATAAATATTAGTTTTCTTATATCCTAATGTCAACTGTATATACAGGGTGTTTAAAAAAGCCCGGTACCCTGGAATAACTCTTTTCCTTTGCCTTGAACCAAAAAATGTTCAAGGAAAAAGTTGCTTGGTTTCGAGGAGAGGATCGTTTGCATACCAAACCACCACTCAGCCACTCATCCCCTTACGGAGGGAGGGGGTGGGTTAAAATTTTCAAATGGGAACCCTTATTTTTTATTAGCTTATCAAGCTCTACGATCAAAAGTAAATATCTTTTGACCGAAACTTTTTTTTTGTTGGGGCTAATCCTTCGCCACTAATGAGCATGAAACAGCAATTAAAAAATGTTCAAAAATCAACTTTCAACCCCGGAATAACTATTTTTCTTTGCCTTGAACCAAAAAATGTTCGGACAAAAAATGCTTGGTTTCAAAGGGAGGTTCGTTTGCACCCCCCCCCCTCTCTTCTCCCAATCCGGGGGGTGTGGGTGAGTTAAAATTTTCAAATGAAAATTCCTATTTGTATTCTCTCATGGAATTCTTCGAATGAAAATGAATATTTTGTCCCAGAAAAAAATGGGGCAAAAAATATTTATTTTTATTCGAAGAATTCCATGAGAGAATAAAAAATAGGAATTTTCATTTGAAACACCCCCCGGATTGGGAGAGGAGGGGGGGGGGGGTTAATTGCTGTTTCATGCTCATTAGTGGCGAAGGATTAGCCCCAACAAAAAAAAGTTTCGGTCAAAAGATATTTACTTTTGATCGTAGAGCTTGATAAACTAATAAAAAATAAGGGTTCCCATTTGAAAATTTTAACCCACCCTCCGTAAGGGGATGAGTGGCTGAGGGGTGGTTTGGTATGCAAACAATCCTCTCCTCGAAACCAAGCAACTTTTTCCTTGAACATTTTTTGGTTCAAGGCAAAGGAAAAGAGTTATTCCAGGGTACCGGGCTTTTTTAAACACCCTGTATACATACATTTGTAAAATAACTAATCTGACAGTTTGAATTTAATTGCAATTATTTCCAAGGCAACATGATGTATTGCATTTGTGAAAATTGTGTTATTGTGAATTTATCTGGCGTTTTGACCAATCAGGAGCGCGTATTATACTTCCTATGCTAGCTACCGCTGCAATCTTAAATGAAATAGACTATAGTAATAATAATTATAAATATATTAATACATTTTAACTCACCTATTAAAAAAATCACAAAAAATAACACCAAAAATAATGTGGGAAAATTAATTTAATTTTAGAACGAATTATAACACATCTTTCACGAATTAGATATAAAACAATCTGAATCTTATCAAAAATACGACAAATTCTAAAAAATAATCAAAAAAAGCTATCTTATAGGTATCTAATCAGTATAGGTATGTTGATTGTCAATTTGTTTAAATTATTTATCGATTTAAAAATATTTATTATCCAGAAACAATGTGTGGGGCCAAAAAAGCGTGAGTTTTTTGCGGATATTTATTTAATTTCATGTTATTCTATTTGTGTCAATATATCTAACGAAGGCCTTAAGTATGTATCAGGATTGGGGCAGTTTCCACTTATCATAGAATTTAGAATATACACTCCTGGACATAATTAAAGGACCACCTAATTTTATCGAAAAAATTGCTCTTATTCCAAGTAGTGCCAATAGGTCAAATACGATCCTTTTTAGGGTTCCGTAGAAAACTAGGAACCCTTATAGTTTCTCCATGTCTGTCTGTCCGTCCGTCTTATAAAAATTTTGATATAATAAGATGAAATTTTGTATAAGGTCGTAGATTGATGCCCCAAATACAGAAATGATAAGATTTTTGAAATTTTACCCCCCCCCCTCCATAAAATGAAAAAATCATCTACCCCGTGTCGTTAGAAAGGTCTCTTAAAATTCAACAGAATATGTAACAGATCCTTTTGATATACTAATACTTCAATCACGATTTATTTGCTCTTCAAAGTCATTATGAAAGCATCCCCCCCTCTATTTTCTAAACTATCAATTCAAAAAATCTGAAAAAATCGAGGATGTAGCTTTTAATTAGTACTTTCACTGAAAATTATAACGAATATTTTCAATAATATTTTGAACGCCCCTTTCATAGACTAAAAAGTGAACTCACATTTTTTCCCACTTACCCCAATGAGTGGGGTGTCATTTGATAGGTCTCCTGAAATGCAATAATAAAAGTCGAATTTGGATATTAACCCTTCAGTCACGAAAATTTTGAAATAACTATGTTTTTATAAATCGTAGTGAGAATGACTACGGAACCCTAACATGCACTTGCCCGTTTTATTTACTTATAGGGTGTGGAAATTGAGCATGACCTACAAGAATCATTGGGGCGCGAGCTGAATTTATTATTTAAAAACCTAGGTACATACATTTAAATAATAATATTGAATATTATTTTTCAGTATTATTTTTTTCAAATACCACAAAATTTATAAATAAAAGTTTATGAAAGGATCATAATTAAGCATAATAAAATATAAGTAAATTCTTATATTTTAGAATCATTACAACCAAATTTTGTGTAGCCAATACCACGGCTTAGATATCTGTTATTAGAGTAGTCAAGACTTTATATAACTACAGAAACTATTTTATTAAGTGGCCAAATGAATGTGATGTATGGAAGTACATATAATCTATGTTTTTGGGAATATCAATTATATATGATAGAAAGTGTTCCACTTTATTGGTACATGCTGTGATGGTACTAGCCCTCTAATAGAAATGTACTAGCAACTTATTACTTATTGGTGACCCTATTGCACGGTAAAGAGAGAAGACCAAAATATATCCCGAGTAAAAATAATTACATATAATTGTATATAATTATATACATTTCTATATAATTATATCCAATTGTATATAATTATATGCAATTATATATATTTCTATATAATTATATACAATTATATATAATTATATAAAATTGTATATAAATATTTTTTAATCGGATATACATCCTGGAGTCCCAAAAAATTAATCTAGATGCGTATTAAGTAATATTTGAGGCC
Organism: Sialis lutaria; assembly: GCA_949319165.1. Taxonomy (NCBI): domain Eukaryota; kingdom Metazoa; phylum Arthropoda; class Insecta; order Megaloptera; family Sialidae; genus Sialis; species Sialis lutaria. Next base: position 25,871,341 of record OX439238.1, on the reverse strand, counting down.
CATATTGTTGAAATAAAAATTTACAGAAAGTACATAGAATTATTGTGACTATTAAAGAAATCTGAAACATATGTGCATAATATGGAGAAACCCAATATGTAAAGCACATTTCAAAGAACTCATTCAAGCTATAGTGACATTTGTTTATTAAATATTATTTTTAAGTGATTTTGAGTTTTACAACAAACAGTTCTGTTATAGATTTTGTAATTTTATTAAAATTTTCAATTGTATTGTTAATTACTTTCTATTGACAATTTTGTAATTGAACGTTTCGGTAAAATACCTGTACATGTTAAGTCATTTAAAAACTAAAACTATTGTAACCCAAATAATTCCAACCATTGAAAGTCAAGAATTATTTGCATTAATTAAATGTATAATTGTTTATTTTTCTTTCAAATGCAAATTCCAGGGTAGTTACAATTTGATATTGTTCTAACTTTTATAGTTTCGATAATAAAGTCGATATCCACTCCTAATTTGTAACCCTGTATATATATGGACCATAAAAAATTTCAGGAAAATATTTTCAGCCCTCTAAAAACGTTCCTTGGGGGAGGGGGGTAGTTTGAAGGGTACATGCCGGTTTCTCAGCAAAATCAAATGGGATGGTACAACAAAAAGTACATATTTGTAAAAATCATAAAAAATAAGACACATTTATAAAACAAAAATTTTCATACTTTCAATTCTTTAAAAAATATGACGACTTGTTCTCAAATTTTAGTTTTTACTAAAAGTACTCCAATTTCGTTTAAATATTAATTGAATTTTATTATTTTTTTAAATTTAGAAAGTGCAAACAATGAACTTTGCAAAGATGTATGAATATTTGAGATTTTAATAGTTTAAAGTGTCATACACGACATACCAAAAATTTAAAAGTTCAATTAGGGATAATTTTAAATTATTAAATACAATGGTATATCAATTAGTACTTTTTCTTAAAATAAATATGTAAATAAACAACTTTTGTTAAAAAATTTCAGTTTTCAATTTTAAAAATTTAAATTTAAATTTTCTTAACAAAAGTCGTTTATTTACATATCTACTTTAAGAAAAAGTACTAATTATGCACCATTGTATTTAAAAATTTTGAATTATCCCTAATTGAACCCCTCAAACTACCCCCAAAGGAGCGGTTTTAGGGGGTTGAAAATATTTTCCTGAAATTCTTAAGGGTCAATATATTTAGTAAATTTATGATCCTAAAACTCTATCTTCAATAGTTTGGGCGTAAAACGTAGTGGACGGGTGGTCTGGAACACCTTGTATTTATATTAAAATCTATAAAGTTATTTATAAAATCTTGAAATAGTTTTGTACAATTTTATATAATCGTATATAATTATATACAACTTTATATAGTTATATATAATCTCATTTTGAATTTATATGATATAATATATAAATGTATACGATTATATATAATTATATATATTTCTATATAATTATTTTTACTCGGGAAACAATGCAATATATAAATATATATAATTATATACGATTATATATAATTGTACAAAACTATTTCAAGATTTTATATACAATTATATATAATTATATATAAATATATATGATTATATATAATTCTATATAAATATTTTAACTCGGAAAATAATATTATATACGATTATATATAACTGTCCAAAACAATTGCAAGATTTTATATACAATTATATATAATTATATATGATAATATATAATTCTATATAATTATTTTTACTCGGGATTACATAGTGGCAGCAAGAAAAAAGTAAGATTATGTTTATTGGAAAACAAATGGTAAAAAAAATTTTGTCTGAAGAGAAGTGAGAAAAAAAACATTGAACACTGAATACTATTGTGTATATACAGGGTCCTCCAATAGTGTGTCCGGCATTGTTTTACGCCCAAAATATTGAAGATAGAGTTTTAGGATAAAAAATTTATCACATATATTGACCCTAAAGAATTTCAGGAAAATATTTTCAACCCCCTAAAACCGCTCCTTGGGGGGTAGTTTGAGGGGTACATACCCGTTTCTCAGTAAAATCAAATGGAATGGTATATCAAAAAGTACATATTTGTAAAGATCATAAAAAAATAAGAAACTTTACTAAAACAAAAATTTTCATACTTTCAATTGTTTAAAAAATATGGCGACTTGTTCTCAAATTTTAGGGTTTCACTAAAAGTGCTCTAATTTCGTTAAAAATTAATGGAATTTTTTTTTTTTTCAAATTTAGAAAGTGGAAATAATGAACTTTGTAAAGATGTATGACTATTTGTGATTTTGATAGTTTAAAGTGTCATACGCGATATATCAAAAATTCAAAAGTTTAACTAGGGATAATTCGAAATTTTCAAATACAATGGTATATCAATTAGTACTTTTTCTTAAAAAGGATATGTAAATAAACAACTTTTGTTAAGAAAATTTAAAATTTAAAATTATAATTTTAAAATTGAAAACTGAAAATTAAAATTTTTAATTTTAATTTTTTTTTATCAAAAACTGTTTATTTACATATCTTCTTTAAGAAAAAGTACTAATTGATATACCATTGTATTTAAAAATTTTGAATTATCCCTAATTAAACTTTTCAATTTTTGGTATGTCGAGTATGACACTTTAAACTATTAAAATCTCAAATAATCATACATCTTTACAAAGTTCATTATTTCTACTTTCTAAATTTAAAATAATAATAAAATTCCATAAATATTTAACGAAATTAGAGCACTTCGAGTAAAACTCTAAAATTTGAGAACAAGTCGCCATATTTTTTAAACAATTGAAAGTATGAAAATTTTTGTTTTACGAAAGTTTATTATTTTTTCATCATCTTTACAAATATGTACTTTTTGATATACCATTCCATTTGATTTTACTGAGAAACGGGTATGTACCCCTCAAACTACCTCCCAAGGAGCGGTTTTAGGGGGTTGAAAATATTTTCCTGAAATTCTTTAGGGTCAATATATATAGTAAAATTTTTATCCTAACTCTCTATCTTCAATAGTTTGGGCGTAAAACAATGCCGGACGCACTATTGAACGACCCTGTATATTGTTTAACGTAACTATAATATTAACAATAAACTGTAAAAAATAAAGCAATGGAAATAAACTATTTAAAATATTGTACAATAAAGAACTTCACAACATGTCAGATAGGGCTTGCAAACCGGTTAAAACCGAAAACCTATGAAAATTTTTTTTTATCAATTTTATTTGACTAAAATATAAATATTTTTTAAAATTATGGTTGATCAGTATTTTATAGAACTTCAGGAACAATTTGAGACCAATTTTGTTTTGAACAAAAATTATTAATTTTTAAAATTTTTCCTCGAAATAAACATTTTTACGTTTTTTAAACCCTCTAGAAAGAGTATTTTTCTGTCAAATTCAATATTTGTGGTCCCGATCGATTCGTCTAAGCATCCCCAATAAATATCAACCATAAGAATACCCCGTCATCGATTTAGATTTTGTGAAAATTTTTAAAAAATCTTGAAAACGGGGTTTTCACCCTTCAACCACTTTTTAAGGGTGTTGCACTACTTTTTGCTAGTTCGGGTTATTTTTTACGAATTTTACGCCCCAAAATCTATAACTATCACTTCACTGCACCCTTGACTGGGTTAACAATTTACTTAAAAAGTATTGATTATACGAAAAAAATATAAATACTTTTTTTGTGTAGAATTTTATAAGCTACAATTTTCTTCATAACAATTTTTCTCGAAAAATTAATAATTTTTGAGATATTTGCAAAAAACTAGAATCAGCCCTCTTTTACCCCCTAAAAAATAAAAACCCGCCATTCAAATTAAGGGGACTTTTTAGGGTATGTTTAGGACATCAAAATAAAAGTCTCCACCAAAATCCAGCTTGGTCGGAATTTTTTCTTAGTGAAAACCTCCTGGGCTAGTATAGCGAACTAAAACATATGGGGATATTTCTGAAAAGATGCATCCAACTACTGGGAACAATATGTAAAAGTATCATTTCTATTGGAATTAGTTACAAGTTTATATGGAGCTGTGTTTTTGTTTCCTAAACTAATTATCAGCATTTTGTGATGAAATAATATACCACTTATATTGACTTTTTCCCGCTAATGAAGTCACTTTTATCTTGCCACGACATGTTTTCCGCCCAATTTTCCTAGATACTAACTTTAGTAACGAGGGCCTCAAAAACAAAAATGTATAGTTACTTTTTTATACATACATGAAATGTAATGTATAAATATAGTGATCACGAAAAAATTCGAACTCGAGATTTTAACGGAATTACATGTTTTAGGGTCCCTGAATCATATACCACCAATAACTCAATGACGTCTGTGTGTCTATGAACGCTCTACAGCCAAAACTGTAAGACTTACGAACATGAAATTTTAAACTTAAGGTTCTTGTATACTTCTGATGTGCACCTCCTATTTTTGGATGTTTACTGGTGTCAATTTTAGAACTTTTCGAATTATTTTTGAAACGGTGCGCAGTAGAAAAAAATATTTTAGATTAAAGTTGTAGAAGGGACTTTTATCTATAATTTATGTTCTATTCATTTTCCCCCCAAAAATTTGTTTTTAGAAAATAATCGATTTTCTAAAAAAAAAATATTTTTTCCATTTATTTTTTAAACGGTAGGTATTAGAAAAAAATGTTTGAGATACAAGTTGTAGAGAATATTATTTTCTATAATTTATGTTCTATTCTTTTTTTTTGTATCTTATGAATTAACCCAAAGAAAGAATAATTATAGTTTTAATGGTTTTAATTTTAAAAATGATTTGAATAATACAAAAAATCTAGTTGTCTATGAAAATTTTAGCATTTATTATTAGAAGCGTCAAAATTGAAATCTAGCAAAATAAATACTTGTTAATACAATCACTAATCTTAATAGATTTCGTTTAATATTTAATGTCAATATTAAATACAATGTATCAATTTCATTCACTGAAAATCATTTTGTAAGTAAAAAATTTTAAAATCAAATATTAAATTATAAAAGTAATCACATATTAATACTTCGGTGTCATGATGTATAAAAAAGTCTCGTGCCTGCCAAGGCAGTTTATTTTTTTTTCAAAAATATGATTTAAACAAAAAAATAATTTTTTTTTCAAATCAGAACTATTGATTTTGGTGCTAATCGGATTAGGGGTTTCGGAAATATTCAAAATTTTGTACCTATTATCGTCTAAAAAGTGAGTATTATCTCACCAAAGGCTATAGGGGGATAAGAATGGGTAAAGTGCCCCCGCGCCAATTATGGCTGTTATATTTTTTTATAGTAACTACTAACACAGGTAACAATTTGACCATATTTTAACCCTCAAAAATTTCCCCCCAAGGGGTGAGAATTAATTTTGAAAATTTCGTAAAAAATTAATAACTTTTGAAAGAGTCAACCGATTTGAATAAAATTTTAATATGTCATATATGTCACTAAGGTGCCTTATAGAAAAAATCGGTATACCTGAAAACTTAACATAACCTCAAAAAAAAGTGTTTTATATTTTTCAAAATTTTTTTTTGCTCACTTTCAATTTTGGCACAATCACCAAAATATTTGTGTGACTTTCTAGCATAGTTTTTTATAATATATATTTTTTTCAGATTTTGTTTCCAGCTGCGTGACACCTAAAAAAATTTTATATTTTTCTAAAATTTTTTTCACTCACTTTCAATTTTGGTACAGTCACCAAATTTTTTTTGTGATTTTCTGGCATAGTTTTTTATAATATAGATTTTTTTCAGATTTTTTTTCCAAGTGCGGGACACAAAAATTTTTCAAAAAATTAAAAAAAAATTTTTTTCGCTCACTTTTAATTTTGGTACAATCACCAAATTTTTTCAGTAATTGTCTGGCATAGGTATTTATAATATATGTTTTTTTCACTTTTTTATTCCAGCTGCGTGATACCTAAAAAAAATAAAAAGTATTTTTTGAATTTTTTTTGAGGTTATGTTTGCCGTACAATCACAAAAAATATTTTGTATCTTTCTATCATAATTTTTTTATAATATTTTATATATTTTTTAAATTTTTTTCCAGTTGTGGGACACAAAAAAAATTCAAACAATTCACTTCAATTTTGGTAGTCATCAAAAAATGTTTGTGGCTTTCAGGCATAGCTTTTTATAATATATATTTTTTCGGATTTTTTTTCCAGCTGCGTGACAAAAAAAAAGTTTTTTATTTTTTATTGCAGTTTATGTTTGTATATTGTTTTCGGACTTTCTAACATATTTTTTTATAATAAATATTTTTTTCGGATTTTTTCCTGCTACGTGACACCAAAAAATATTTTATTTTTTCAAAATGTTTTTTCGCTCACTTTCAATGTTGGTACAGGCACCAAATTTTTATAGTGACTTTCTGGCGTATTTTTCTAGATTTTTTTTCAGCTGCGTGTTACTTTAAAAAGTAAAATTGTATATAGTTCGTAAGCTGCTTGGAATAGTAGCTTGTGAACAGTACGAAAACTGTTTAATTTAACAAGAGCTATAAAATTGCATAAATGTGGTCCCCTCTAAAAAATTATTTTAGAGACATAATGGACACTTGTATAATATATGTCATAAAGCAGATCTTAAGCAACTTAGAGTTACATTTAGGTAACCACAATTATAAATATATTAATATGACAGGATAATAACATACCGGGTGTCCCAGATAACTTTTCCAGCATGGGGATCTCAGTATCTATAAGAGATACAGGTTCGATTAAATGAGATGAATTATTTGTAAGAAAGGGGTGAGTATTACTACACCAAAATATATTCATAATTTTATGTGGTTTAGGCGGTATACCCGAAAAACTGAAAATTCGGAATTTCTTTAAATGGCTATAACTTATTTGTCAAAGTAGATAGGTAGTTTTTGTAGGCGGTTTCTCAAAGCACTTTTTTGTGTAGAATTGGCTGGTGTATTTAGATTTATTATATCACTTTTAGTTTCTGAGTTACAAGCCCTAACTTTAGTTTTTCTTATGGGCAACTTAGTTGACTATATCATAATTGAACGTGTTTTTTACTCTGCTTTACAACGATATGTCACTTGCCATATTTATTATCGAAAAAAAGTCGAAATACTAAATATCAGTGATATTTATGAAGTATTTTATTACAAACTTTTAAGTGAGCCATGAAAAACAAAAATTGTAAACAAAAATCACAATAACAACAATCAAAATAACAAATGAATATTTGAAACAATGAACTATTTGAAAAAATATATTATAATTTTTTTTTCGATAATAAATATGGCAAGTGACACATCGTTGTAAAGTAGAGTAAAAAACACGTTTAAATATGCCATAGCCAACTTAGCGGCCCATAAGAAAAACTGAAGTTAGGGCTTGTATCTCGGAAACTAAAAGTGATATAAAAAATCTAAACACAGCAATCAATTCTACACAAAAAAGTGCTTTAAGAAACCGCAAACAAAAAGTACCTATTATAACAGTCGTACCTTTCATTTAATGGGGTATGATATTTTAAAACTATTATTGGCTCAAAACGTCTAAATACGTACCTGTTATAAAAATAAAATTATAATGATAAAAATAAAAAGTATGATTCAAGTTTTTCAGGATTATAAAATAAAAAAAAGTAGGTCAATTAAATGAACTGAATTTATTTCTGAACTTATCCTTGTCAATTTTTTCTTTTATTTAACAAAAAAAATATAAATTTATTTTCTTAATAAACTAAACGAACTATTTTTTCTAATATTTAAAATCTATAAGGAATTCCTTTTCTTTATTTTCACCTAATCTAAAAATATTATTTTCCTTTCTATATTTTCAAATTTTAAAACTATATTCTTTTCTTTCTTAAACTATATTTTTGATAATTAAATTTTTCTTTCTCCTAAATCTAAAAAAAAATCTTATATGCTAATATTTAAAACTTATCTCGATCAATACTATGTTCTTCTCTTGAAGCCGATGGCGTGCTTATCCTCTTCACCGCACCAAACTTTGTTCCTCTCAATTCTGTTCAAGTAATATTTTACCTATGCTGCTATATCTGTCTTTTATTGTCAACTGTCTTTCCCATCCACTGTCTCTCAATTTGTCACTCTAGTTATATTTTTCTTTCTATGTTTGTATAGTTTTTAATTTACACAATATTTACACGTATCGTTTTACTTTATATATATTTTCTTCTCTTTCTCACTTATTTTTGTAGATGTCTCTTCTTTCTTTATCTGATTCACATGTATATTTCTGTTACTGGTTCTAACTGTTGTTAACTTATTTACTTCAATGTTTTATTTTCTTATTATTGTTGATTAATGTTTTTTTCTTTATATTTGTTTAATTTAATTCACTTTTTCCTTTTACGTAATTTATGTGTTTAAATAATGTATATTGTAGCTGGGTTAATACGTCATTATCAATTTTATATTGTCTATCTCTTTCACACTCTATTCAGTTTATGTATTTTCTCTATTGTCGCCGTGTTAACGTGTCGCGGTAATTTTTATATTGTCTATCTCTTTTACACTCTATTTAACTTATATATCTTCCTTCTCCGTCTGTTTCATGTATCTACTCTTTTATTGTAATTGTTTATTATTTAAATTTTATTTATTTATCTGTTAATATATATTATCGTAGCTTTCTTCTTTTTAATACTTATTTACTTTATTTAAATTTATTTAATACTTCCTTCAACTCTAACTATTTAACTGATTTCCCAACTCACACTACTTTTTAAACTCTATTATAGATTCTTTTATTTCTACTATATTTATTTAATAATTCTTCTTTCACCACTTGGTTTTAACCACATATATTAAACTTCAACAAACTTCTTACTTTTTCACCACACTACTGTTTAAACAAAAAAAAACACCTCTTCCAAACTTGTCTCTACAATAATACTTTTTTCAACCTGACGCTACTAATCGCTACCCTCTTCCTACTAACGCTAGCTCCTGTTGCCAAGCTAACTAACTTCCCTTCTTTCCCTTGACACCCCTTATTTATCCATCCCTACCATAGTACTCTGTCTGTTTTCTGTGGCATCTTGTAAACGCAAATAATTCCAGCGGTATTACAACTTTTGCCATTTTATGTCTTATGTGTTTCTTATTTGTATTTAAATTTAATTATAAGGGGTCTACTTATATGCCGTCTTACACTATCTACTTTAACAAAAAAGTTATAGCCCTTTAAAGAAATTCCGAATTTTCTGTTTTTTGGGTATACCGCCTAAACCACATAGAATTATGAATATTTTTTGGTGTAATAATACTCACCCCTTTCATATATATAATTCATCTCATTTAACCAAACCTGTATCTCTTATAGATACTGAGATCCCCATGCTGGAAAAGTTATCTGGGACACCCGGTATACATACATTGATTTTTTATAGGACAACTAGATATAGCAATAGCCCTTTATGAAAAGGTAGTAAATATTACATTTTACTGCCAGACAGACTACCTCAAGAATATTGACGATATAAAATCTTTCAAAAATAGATTAAAAGATTTTTTATACAAGAAATGTATAAAAGGTACATGTAATAATTACGAGGGGGAATATAACTTTTTTATTTTCATTCTTTATTTAGTTCTCATTTTTTTTCACTTTGTTATGTGTATTTAATATCATAACCGTTTCTTTATATTGTATGTATTGGTTAACTACAATTTTGTTTAGTTTACTTTGTACATACTCATACATACGTATATTTTTGCTTTTAGTTATTTACGAATAAAACATCTACATATATGAGTAATAAATAATACAAACATAACCAGCAATAAAAAAAAATAAAAAATAAAAACTTTTTTTTGTCACGCAGCTGGAAAAAAATCCGAAAAAATATATATTATAGAAAGCTATGCCTGGAAGCCACAAACATTTTTTGATGACTACCAAAATTGAAGTGAGCGAAAAAAATATTAAAAAAAAAAATTTTTTTTGTGTCCCGCAACTGGAAAAAAATCTAAAAAATATATAAAATATTATAAAAAAAATTATGATAGAAAGATACAAAATGTTTTTTGTGATTGTACGGCAAACATAACCTCAAAAAAAAATTTCAAAAAATACTTTTTATTTTTTTTAGGTATCACGCAGCTGGAATAAAAAAGTGAAAAAAACATATATTATAAATACCTAGGCCAGACAATTACTGAAAAAATTTGGTGATTGTACCAAAATTAAAAGTGAGCGAAAAAAAATTTTGAAAAATTTTTTGAAAAATTTTTGTGTCCCGCACTTGGAAAAAAAATTTGAAAAAAATATATATTATAAAAAATTATGCCAGAAAATCACAAAAAAATTTTGGTGACTGTACCAAAATTGAAAGTGAGTGAAAAAACTTTTAGAAAAATATAAAATTTTTTTAGGTGTCACGCAGCTGGAAACAAAATCTGAAAAAAATATATATTATAAAAAACTATGCTAGAAAGTCACACAAATATTTTGGTGATTGTGCCAAAATTGAAAGTGAGCAAAAAAAAATTTTGAAAAATATAAAACACTTTTTTTTGAGGTTATGTTAAGTTTTCAGGTTTACCGATTTTTTTTATAAAGCATCTTAGTGACATATATGACATATAAAAATTTTATTCAAATGGGTTGACTCTTTCAAAAGTTATTAATTTTTTACGAAATTTTCAAAATTAATTCTCACCCCTTGGGGGTAAATTTTTGAGGGTTAAAATTTGGTCAAATTGTTACCTGTGTTAGTAGTTACTATAAAAAAATATAACAGCCAAAATCGGCGCGGGGGCACTTTACCCATTCTTATCCCCCTATAGCCTTTGATAAGATTTGGTACACTTGTAATTAATCCAATCTAAGAGGCAATTGTTTCATAAACGTGCCGAAAAAGTCACTGAATGGGTGAAAACCACCCTCAAAATTTTAATTTATTCATGTTGCCATGGAAACAAACGCAGTTAAATTCAAATGTCACATAATTATTATTCTACAAAAATGTGTATTATACAACTGATATTAGAATATTAGAAAACTAATATTTATAATACAAAGGTGAGTTTTATATTAAAAATTATTGTAAAATACATTACAGAACATGGAAGTCATGTATGGTTCTCCTTAAAAGTCAAAATATTAAAAAATATTTTATTTTAAAGGCATCTTTTGTTTTCATGATGTCACTGTTATTTATATAAAAAGATAGTAGCCTTTGAAAGGTTTTTCTCATTTTCGTAAATATCTCGACCCCCCAGTCACCTACCGGGTTTAAAAAAGTCTATAAACCTTCCCGAAGCCTAAACAAATATATTGTGTGAATTTGGCTTCGATACGTCCAGTGGTTTAGGCCTGATGATCATAGGTACATACATTTGCACCAAGAGTTTTATATATTAAGATATTCTGCAATAAAATGTGCAACTATGTTCCTATTATATAAAAATCATTTACTATACATTCCAAACTAGTTTAATTTAGACACAGGACATACATATTACAATTTTGTATCCAATGTATGTAGTAGAGGCATGAATACCATTTTTTTTTCTAAATAATCAAGTGCAAAAAGTTTACATTTAATTCCATTGATTGTATTATTTGAGACACATTTTTTTCATTCTTATTTGAAACAAATATATTCAGTCGAGATGAATAAAAACGGATATTCAAAAAAGTTGCTCGTCTCAGTAAGGCTAGAGCCATTGATTAATATATTATCATTTATGTGTTCAGCATAATTCATAGCTACGATTTCTTGCTTATTGGTTAGAATCCACCTATCTTTATTTTCCCTTGATAAAACAAAACCATTTGCCAAGTAAAGAAGTTTCAGAAATAGCTAGTGAGAAACGACATATTGCAACGATATGTTGAAGAGAAAGAAGGTAAAACACTTAAACTTATATTGGACTGTAGAACTAGATAGAACTCCCTTATACCTATGATGGAGAGATTAGTGCAACTTAAAGTTTGCATAAAAAAATGCATTGGAAGAAATTGGGCGTGAGGATTTATACAATGAAAAGGACTTTAATATTTTAGTAATTTTAGTTGAAATATTAAAGCCGACAGATTTAGTAAAAGAACTTAGTAAAAATACTTCAACCTTACTCACTGCGGATGGAGTACTGAATTTATTTACTCAAAAGAAACAAAATAGTACCACTTTAAGGAAAAAAAATTATAATTTTTTGAGGATAATGTAGGTATGTAAAGTATAAGGTAGTCTCATTACTCGGCTCGAGAAAGATAAATACATCATCTGGGGTGCCAAAATGAGGGAATGATGTGTCCAATCATAACATATGTAGCTTCGTATGACGTCATTTGGGATGCCCAGACTGATTGGTAAAGTAAATGAGGCAACCTGTGTATTTACTAAACTTGATGGCAGCCATATTTAATGTAATGTTACTTTCGTCATTTCTATGGATATATCCCAGAAGAGGCGTCAGTTGAAATTTTAAAATATACAAATATGTTTTAAATTACAATGGCATTTGGTAATGTATGAGAGATGATAATTCCAAATAGACAATTATCTGTTAATCAGATATCACTGAAATACTTTTAAAGAGAATATAAAACATTTATTATCAATTGATTGTATAATTCACAACAATAGTTAAAACTATGTATATCTACATAATAAATAAAGATAGATTTTTTTTCGAATTGCAGCTTGTTTGCAATGATAAATTGGATATTTTGAATTGCTATGTCGGTTTTCTCGAATCAGTGCACGATTTTCAAGTATTCTGGGGTTCAAGATAAGTGTAATAAATAATTTTTTATTCTTGATTCACATATTTTGGCAGATTCTGCTTATACCAATCAAGAAAATGTTTTGGTATTTTATCGTGACAATGGATATCTGATACTATAGATGAAATACATTTTAATACGATCCATTCTCAAGCTCGTATAGTTTTGGAACGTTTCATCAGTTTATTAAAAATACGATAGACAATTTTATTAGATAAAATACATATGAGAAGAATAGATCTCATGCCGTATTATATCTTAGTATGTTGCATTCTACATAATTTATGTTTGAAACCTTACGAAGCATTAAAATATCCGGTATTGATTCCTGAAGCAAATCATAGTATTGCTTATTTGTGCTAACCTTTATTCAGTGTGAGCGCAGAGGGTAGAAACGCGAAAATAGTAAACATTGATTAAATTCAATTAATTAATTATTAAGTTGTGTATTAAGTCTCCACCGAGTCTGCCACAACTGATGCTGGCTGCCAACTAGGTGAACTCACAGACATTGCTTCCACTATCATCACCAACACATCAACTGTCTTATATACACCACAACGCATCCATTGTCGCCCTCAGGATTCTGGGTCACCCGCACCATGGTGTGACGAAGTGGAATTTTCCGTCACAATTAAAATGTTATAACTTGAATTGATACGCTGCATCGCGAAGTTTGCCGCGCAAATGTGCCAGCGATCCCAGGCCAATTGCGAGACGCGGTAGAAAGGGAAAGGTTTCGATATCAGATAGCGGGACCGAAGCTCGTTCTCACTGAGTATAGATACGTAGGAGAGCACGGTCGCAACCCGAGGCGCAGAAATGGAGTCCTATTATTAACGGACGATATTACTATATAAATTTCAAGGCGGATGGAAGGATTGGATATGGAAAGGATGTATTAATGAGCAGGAATGGTATATGGAGATGATGGAGGATAAAGCAAGGATTTAAAGTTGGAGATAAGGACACCTCGTGTACATCAAGGTCACCGAAACGGTATAAAAACTTATTTAAATAAACCACATGCGCGAGTTATGATGATACCTGTTTTAAATCTTGGCTAAGTTTTATTTTATGTTCAGATTAGTGTATAAATGACGGTAGGGCCGTCGATAAGGACGCAAGGATAACGTGTGGAGAGTTTTAAATTATAATATATTTTCTTTTATTAGTTACGTAGTCTTTATTTTATTAGTGGGCACTCCCACACCCGTTATTCCTGCGCCCTACATTGTACCTATACAAAAGGTATATTTCAAGTCCACGTATGGACACCATAATTTTTTTTATGTATAAATATATATAATTCTCGTATATACATTGTACCTATACAAAGGGTATATTTCAAGTCCACGTATGGACACAGTCAGGGTATTTTTACGTAAATTGATATTTAAAAATAATCATATTTATTTATTTCTTTATTTGCAAAATTTTCATTGTCAGATTGGCGAAGGTCACCGCTTACAGATATTAAGAAAGGTTTTAAAATCATGTACAGTAAAATCGCAGTAGTTATCATAAAGGTTTAAGTTAGAGAGAGAAAGTAGATATACCTCGCGCGTGCCGACTCGTGTGAAGTTTGAGCAGCGTGAACTTAGTTTTCATAAACGTCAAACGACATCGGCGCACTTCGCTTGTGATGCGGCCATGTTGGTTTCGCTCAAGGCTTGTGTTTGACGTTTAGTTTAAAGTATACAGGGGTTAAGCTTACTTAGTATTTTGTTTCGGTTTATTTTTGATTTCACGTACCAGTGTAGTGTTAGTTAGTGTGTGCATTAATGCACATTGTAGTTTTGTGTTGGGTATATCTCTTTCTAAGTAGTACTCTGGAGAGTACTTTGTTTTGTTTCATTATTACCTGCGTAAACTATTTTGTTGATTATTATATGCTATTCAGTTGTGTTAATAAATTATAATTTCAGTTGAGTAATTGTTATTATTGTGGAAGCGTCCACGTTCGTTATTATTCAGACCCGATACAGGTGACAGATGAAGTGAAGGCTCGGGACACGACCTTCGGATCCGCACTTTCCAGGACGGAAGCTCGAGTTAGTGGGTAGTTTGACAGCACGTCTGACATTGCCTTTATTCTGCTAAGAGACGACATTGAGTGATACGACCGCCAAGTAACTATGTATTTTTATATTTTATTTTCATTAAATTCCACATACGTTTATTTTCGTATAATTTTAGACGGGAGTTATTCTAAAAACAGTCGGGGGTTTAGGGGTACTTCGGCGCTATAAATATATAGTTTTCTATCTCTATGGTAGCAGAGGCTTTGCTGAGTTACTAGGTGGGCGGGGAAGTTTGTCAAAAAAAAAAATAATTACTATATACATATATTTTTCGTATAGTTTATGATATATAAATCGTAAGCGATATTTCAAAGTGGGCCACAGTCTCGTGTCCCTCCGGGCTGTGTGTTAAAGGGGCGCGTATTTTAGGTAATACGATTATTATAAAACGCGTAACCAGACTATATAATAGATTAGTCGGGGTTTCCCCCCTAGCAAGTGGTAGCTGAGAGCGTAGTTAGTTCAGTACTGGAAAGTGTGTGACAGGGAAATAGTCGGAGTAAACAAGGAAAATTCGTAAGGGTGGCGATATAACATCGTAACATCCATTTTACACAATCTGTTTTAGAAAATTGGTATAGTTTGCATGTCAGACAGAAATTACCGCACAACAGCCGAAGATAGAGCAAAAAGAGGACCACCTTCAAAAAGGACACAGCCAAAACTTTCTATAAAAGGAAACATGGCACAGAATCAGGATAATTATACAACTCCACCGGATGTGGAACCACAACCAACAACATCACTATCAACAGCATCGCCAGATTCTTGGAAGAGGGAGCTGGCCTTAGGAATTGCAGGTCTAGCGGGAAGACAGGATGTTAATTCAGAAACATTGGAAAGGGTCGTCAGCCAACAGGTGGCGACCGCAGGTTTATTTGAAAGTCTTTTAGAAAAAATTCAGAATCTAAAAATTAATCCGATTGCAAACTTAAATAGTAACCCTTCTGGTTCTAATGAGTTTAACAATGTAAGGAGATGTGACGGGCTAGATCCGCTCCAACTGCTATCGTTCATAGAACAGTTGGACGATCTACGCTCAGTAAGCACAATGGCCGAGGATCAGTTCATCCTCGGTGTCAAAAGATCGGCCATAGGCCCATTAAAACGTTGGCTGAGTCAGGCCACGACGAACGAAATAGATTGGGAGTCATTAAAGAAACAATTAATCACAAATTTTTTAACAATTTTAGATAGAGAGGCTCTGATTGAGCGATTTGTGACGAGGCAACAGAAACCAAGGGAGAGTCTTTCCGAGTTCTTAGACGAGATCGAGACCAAGGCGTTTCTATTGTGTTATGAGCGACCAGAAAAGGCGTTAGTGGCGCTGACATTCAACAACATTTCGAAGGAAACGTTCCAGGCGATGAGGTTTGCGACCCAACCAAAAACATTTAACCAGTTTCGAGAGTTAGCCAGGCAGACAGCGTCGTACCAGAGAAGATTTGCCGAGACTCTCCCTACGACAACTAGAACACAGGACAGAGGAGGTCAGGTGAGACCAAGACAATTACCTTATTGTAACTATTGTCGCCGACAAGGCCATTTAAGCGACGTATGCTACGCCAGACAATCTGACGAGCAAAGGGCACGCACGCCCCATGTAGATCCAAGGAATACAAAAAAACTAACTCCGCGGAGCCTGATCGCAGGTCTCGCTTCGAAGCGAGTGCATGGTATTCCTGCCGTAAATAATTTCATACAGAATACCAAACTCAAATATTTTTTTTTACCGTACGTTAAGGCTAGTATAGAAACCGTAGAATTTTTAAGTTTAATAGACACGGGTGCGACGCATTCCTTTATTTCATATAAATTTTGGAGTAAGATCTCCACAAAAAAAAATTTAAGCTCAGGTGTAAATTATGAGTGTAGGGCCGCAAACGGTACCGCATTAAATGTAGTAGGGCAGACGAGCGAAAGATTACGTATAGGTCCGTTTACGTGGGTACAAGAATTTCTGGTAACAAAAGGATTAGATTTCGATTTAATTATAGGAAACGATATGTTGCGAAAGCGTAAAATTACTCTCGATTTTGCTTCTAATGTGATGAGGTTTGACTTCAACAAAAAAATTAGTATACCATTAACTTTAAAAAAGAGTAGCGCTAATTTCAATAATATCTCGACTGTTGGCGAGACAGATTTTGCTTTAAACAGAGATCAGAAGGAAGCGTTAAATGACATACTCGCGAAATTTAGAGACGTGGTGACCGATAGAATAGGAAAAACTACCAACTATACTTATAATATACGGTTGGACGACGATACACCGGTACGTCGTCCCCCTTATCCGCTAACGCCCCCGAAGGCGTCCGAAATGCGCGAACACATCAATAAATTATTAGACAACGGCATCATAGAACCTTCTCAGAGTCCTTATGGCTCACCAGCATTTTTAATAAGTAAAAATAACGGAAAGAAAAGACTTTGTGTGGACTACAGATTACTAAATAAAAAAATAAAGTACGACTCGTTTCCGTCTCCATCACTAGAGCAAGCCTTTCAAGTATTACGTGGTGCTAAAATATTTTCGACCATAGATTTAAATTCAGCTTTCTATCAAATTCCGTTAACCAAGGAATCAAAAGGTATTACCACCTTTATAGTTCCGCAGGGAGCATACCAATTCAAATACACACCCTTTGGGCTGTGCGTGTCGCCCCAGGCATTAAACCGTATAATATTTGATATTTTCGCTGACTTGCGGTACAAATTCATTTATCCATACCTGGACGACCTACTGATTTATTCGGACACGGTAGACGATCATTTTAACCATTTGGAAGAAGTTTTTAGTCGCCTTAAGAAGGCGGGATTCACCGCGAATCCAGAAAAGATGTCTTTATGTAAAAGTCGAATTAAATTTCTCGGCCATGTACTTTCAGCGGAAGGTATAGCGGCAAACCCGGAGAAGGTTGAAGCCGTAAAAAGTTTACCAGTACCAAAAAATTTGAAGCAGGTTAGGAGTTTTCTAGGAATGGTGGGTTTTTTGGCCGATTTATATCTGAGTTTGCATCAGTGGCCGCCCCACTGAACCAGCTAAAAAAGAAGGGAGTTCGTTTTCGCATGGGAGAGGACGAGCTCGCCGCATTTAATGTTTTAAAAGAGAGTCTTTCACAACCACCGTTACTTATATATCCTGATTTTCAGAGAGATTTTATTGTGCAAACGGATGCATCCGATGTAGCCCTGGGGGCTGTCCTCCTCTAGGAGCGTGATGGCGTCCTTCGTCCAATCCAGTATGCGAGCCGTAAACTTAACTCCGCCGAGAAGTTGTATCCAATTTACGAGCGCGAGTGCCTCGCAGCGGTTTGGGCTGTCGAGCGATTTGCACCTTATCTGGAAATAAAACCGTTTACACTACAAACTGATAACGCCGCTCTTACCTGGCTTTTTGAACACCCTAAGCAGTTGGGTAAGATAGGACGGTGGATACTTCGACTCGGAAGGTTTAGGTTTACGGTGCAGCACATCCGTGGCACCCTCAATCCAGTGGCTGACTGCCTAAGTCGACTTTGCCACATAGGGAGGATCGAACGACCTCAGGTCGCGCTGTTGCATCGCGTCCCTGAGTCTTTCAACTCCATACACGACCATCAACGTGCAGACCCTGAAGTGGGCCTCATTGTGGACCGGATACAAAACGGCCATAATGTTGCAGGCTATATACTTCGTCGGGGACTGCTGATGAGGTGTGTGGGGCGAAAAAGGCTCAAGCGGATCGTGGTGCCGACGGCGTTGAGAAGTATGCTTCTGTATTACTTCCACGACCTGGAGTCGGCCGGTCACCTCGGTGTGACTAAGACCTTCCGATCCCTCGCCAGAACCTTCTGGTGGAAGAACCACTACGCGGATGTGGTGGGGTATGTACGCTCTTGTGAATCTTGCCAGCGGGCAAAAGCATCGAACACGACGCCGGCCGGGCTCTTCGCCGCGACCCCGCCTACGCGTCCGTGGGAAAGAGTGTATATTGATTTTGTCGGGCCGTTGTTGCGCTCTGGAAGAGGCCACCAGTATGTCCTCACCATCATTGACGGATTTTCAAAATGGGGGGAGCTTATTCCCACTCGTCGGGCTACCGCCGAGGTAGTTTGCACTAGGTTAGTGGAACAGGTTTGGTCGCGATATGGACCTCCAGCAGAAGTAGTAACCGATAATGCAAAATGTTTTCTAGCATCGAAATTTAAGCATATGTGCCTTACGTGGGGCATCAAGCACATTACAACGACACCGTATCGTCCTCAAGCAAATCTTGCCGAACGACTTAACCGAGATTTAAAAGCAAATTTAATGATCGTGGTAAATCAACTAGGAAATTCCCACCGCGATTGGGATCGTTACGTGTACTATACAGCGCTTTCTCACAATGCTTCGATACACGATGCTATCCTTACTACTCCTGCTGAGGCGTTCCTCGGTCGCACTTTGCCTTCTGCCCTACATAATAAATGGGACCTGCATAACATTACTGGCACCCCTGAAACCCCGTCCACAGCTGATGTGCAAGCTGCCTTGCGGGCAGCCCAGCAGCGTATGCGACGACTGTACAACCTAAAAAGAACTCCAGTTCGTTTTCAAGTCGGTCAGATGGTAGTGATGAAGACGCACCATCAGCATCGACCAGGTGACATGGAGGCCAACAAGTTAAAATATAGGTATACAGAGCCTAGGCGTATCTTGGAATTCACGAGCCCAGTAAATGTGTTACTAGGGGACCCGGATGTCCCAGAAAGAACGTTCAGAGCTCATGTAGATCAACTACGGCCATACCATGAAAGACAGCCTAACTAACCTCATTTAAAAAGGTTCAAAATATTAGTTATACTTACGCTAGTTCGTCATTCGGTTTCCCACGTGGAAACATTGGTTTCTCTTAGCGTTTATTAGTAAAAGGTAGATATAAATAGTTTTTTTTGTTTCATAAATACGTCGTTCGTGTCTTAACCAAATTAAATTCCGCGTCGAAAGAGTTTGCTATTTGTAATAGTGTTTTTGGTAATCTTACCTCGACGAAGTCGGTAAAGTCGTGTGGTTAGAGGTGTTGTGTATGTAATATTTTTGGGGTAAAACCTATTGTTTTCACCCTCTTTTCCCTCAGAAAGTTCTTCGGCGGTTCGCGCTCTTGCGCCCCGAGAAGCTTCCTGAGGTGCCATATGTTTGTGTTGTCTTGGTGAGGAAGTTTAACCGCCCTACGTGGGGCTTCTTTCCAGTTTTAAATTCTTAAAAAAGATAAAAATTAATAATAATTATAATATTGTTGTAATGCAGGTGACGAGATAGGCTCGGCCACGGGGCCTCACCTATTTGTCGTACCGGAGAAAGAGATGGGGGCTGGGTTTTGACGGCTCGGTAAAGTGACCGCTGAGTCTTTGTCAAACATGAATTTTAATCCTAGTTTATATTCTTTTAGCATCAAATGAGTAGGATCCATTTGTAAAAGGAAATTGTAAAGACTTATTGTATGAAGTAAAAAGAAAAAAGTATAGAGAGGTATCATCAGCCATAACAAAATAAAATAAAAGGTGAAGTGACTTAAAGACGGAGTGCGTGAGTGACGTGGACAGAACTTTGTGTACAGTGGTTAGTCCTTATCTTCGCCATAAATCGAAAATCTACATCACCGAGCACCTGGACCGAGCGACTTCCAGCAGGGAGGGTCTAGGCCTTCCAGGGGATGTGGTTTCTTCCTGGCAGTCAAACCAATCACCAGCAGGGGGAGACTGTGACGAAGTGGAATTTTCCGTCACAATTAAAATGTTATAACTTGAATTGATACGCTGCATCGCGAAGTTTGCCGCGCAAATGTGCCAGCGATCCCAGGCCAATTGCGAGACGCGGTAGAAAGGGAAAGGTTTCGATATCAGATAGCGGGACCGAAGCTCGTTCTCACTGAGTATAGATACGTAGGAGAGCACGGTCGCAACCCGAGGCGCAGAAATGGAGTCCTATTATTAACGGACGATATTACTATATAAATTTCAAGGCGGATGGAAGGATTGGATATGGAAAGGATGTATTAATGAGCTGGAATGGTATATGGAGATGATGGAGGATAAAGCAAGGATTTAAAGTTGGAGATAAGGACACCTCGTGTACATCAAGGTCACCGAAACGGTATAAAAACTTATTTAAATAAACCACATGCGCGAGTTATGATGATACCTGTTTTAAATCTTGGCTAAGTTTTATTTTATGTTCAGATTAGTGTATAAATGACGGTAGGGCCGTCGATAAGGACGCAAGGATAACGTGTGGAGAGTTTTAAATTATAATATATTTTCTTTTATTAGTTACGTAGTCTTTATTTTATTAGTGGGCACTCCCACACCCGTTATTCCTGCGCCCTACATTGTACCTATACAAAAGGTATATTTCAAGTCCACGTATGGACACCATAATTTTTTTTATGTATAAATATATATAATTCTCGTATATACATTGTACCTATACAAAGGGTATATTTCAAGTCCACGTATGGACACAGTCAGGGTATTTTTACGTAAATTGATATTTAAAAATAATCATATTTATTTATTTCTTTATTTGCAAAATTTTCATTGTCAGATTGGCGAAGGTCACCGCTTACAGATATTAAGAAAGGTTTTAAAATCATGTACAGTAAAATCGCAGTAGTTATCATAAAGGTTTAAGTTAGAGAGAGAAAGTAGATATACCTCACGCGTGCCGACTCGTGTGAAGTTTGAGCAGCGTGAACTTAGTTTTCATAAACGTCAAACGACATCGGCGCACTTCGCTTGTGATGCGGCCATGTTGGTTTCGCTCAAGGCTTGTGTTTGACGTTTAGTTTAAAGTATACAAGGGTTAAGCTTACTTAGTATTTTGTTTTGGTTTATTTTTGATTTCACGTACCAGTGTAGTGTTAGTTAGTGTGTGCATTAATGCACATTGTAGTTTTGTGTTGGGTATATCTCTTTCTAAGTAGTACTCTGGAGAGTACTTTGTTTTGTTTCATTATTACCTGCGTAAACTATTTTGTTGATTATTATATGCTATTCAGTTGTGTTAATAAATTATAATTTCAGTTGAGTAATTGTTATTATTGTGGAAGCGTCCACGTTCGTTATTATTCAGACCCGATACAGGTGACAGATGAAGTGAAGGCTCGGGACACGACCTTCGGATCCGCACTTTCCAGGACGGAAGCTCGAGTTAGTGGGTAGTTTGACAGCACGTCTGACATTGCCTTTATTCTGCTAAGAGACGACATTGAGTGATACGACCGCCAAGTAACTATTTATTTTTATATTTTATTTTCATTAAATTCCACATACGTTTATTTTCGTATAATTTTAGACGGGAGTTATTCTAAAAACAGTCGGGGGTTTAGGGGTACTTCGGCGCTATAAATATATAGTTTTCTATCTCTATGGTAGCAGAGGCTTTGCTGAGTTACTAGGTGGGCGGGGAAGTTTGTCAAAAAAAAAAATAATTACTATATACATATATTTTTCGTATAGTTTATGATATATAAATCGTAAGCGATATTTCAAAGTGGGCCACAGTCTCGTGTCCCTCCGGGCTGTGTGTTAAAGGGGCGCGTATTTTAGGTAATACGATTATTATAAAACGCGTAACCAGACTATATAATAGATTAGTCGGGGTTTCCCCCCTAGCAATGGAGGCTGATGTATTTTTACTTTTTTATACAAACATGAAATGTACTATACAGGGTTGTCTAAATCGATTAAATGAAAGAAAATACCTTTAAGAGGGAACAGTTCATTGGTGCATTTACATTTTACAACATTTTCATAGCTTACAATAGATATTACCCAAAAACCATTTTACTCCGAAATTTTCCATCGTTAATATTTTTTCAGCTTCCCACAGACCGACAAGAATTATTCGCAGCGGCAGCGAATAAAGGCTCCGACAGACCGACGCGAAACATTCGCAGTGACTGCGGCGTGAATAAAAACGCGTTTGTTGCGGCATCGAAAATCATAAGTCTGTTTTTTACATATTATTTATTAACTTCCCAATAGGGAGTTATTGTAATTGGTCCGAAAATCGAAATCAAAAATTTTAACATATTTTCATGTTTCAAGGGCATTAGAGTATATTGACACTATTTTCAGAAAAATGTCTGTGTGTGTGTGTGTGTGTGTGTGTGTGTGTGTATGTACGTACGTACGTACGTGTCATTTTTTTCCGGGACGAAATCTCGCGAACAAAAAATGCTATTGACTTCATTGGGGTGCTAATCGACGTGTCTTGACGTGAATATGATCTGAAAGAAAGGATTTTTCGAAATTCAACCCCTACGGGGGTAAAAAGGGTGTTTTTTTCATTTTTATTTTTTTTCTTGGTCGAATTTAGTCGGAACTTAGAATAAATACTATACAATACAAATAATCAAACGTGTATTTCAGTATTTATTTTTTATATGGGTCCAAACAGCCATTAAAGGGATGAAAACCACCATCAAAATTTTAATTTCATACTAATAAATACATTTAATAATTCATGTTGCCTTGGAAACAACACAATTCAAAATTCAAACTGTCAGATTATTTTTTCTAAAAATGTGCATTATATTATTAACATTATTAGGATATTAGAAAACTAATATTCATAATACAAAGGATGAGTTTTATTTCTGATAAATTCCATTAAAATTTTTCATATACATATTAAAAAAAATATTTACAAACTATAACATAGTAATATTAATTATGGAAACAATAAGTAATCAGTATTCAAGTATTGTTAGTCATACCATGTTGGGAAGTTGATTGTGTGGACCTAAAGGATCGCACCCCACAGCATTATACGTTATATAGTTTAATTTTATATCCCCGGGTAAAATTGGATCCGACAGCTAGTTTAAATATCTACCGAACCGATTTTGCTGTAGCTCGCCATTTTGCAGCTTCTTTCTTCCTGGAGTTAATACAATAGCTACATTTCTTAATCATGATTAGTTTCTGAGTTGTGATTTTTTTACCCGAAAAAACGCGAAATTTATCTCACCATCGTTTTTTTTTTCGTTTGAAAGTATATAGTGCAGGCGCCAAAGGACCGGCAACTATGCTCAAATTCATTTACCTGTGACAACAAAAAAACATGTTGCCGGCAGCGTTGTTGGTCCTTTTCCCTTTTCCCCGCCCTTCTGGTACGTGGCAAATAAAGCCAAAACGCTGCAATTTTTGATTGGGGTATGCCACTTTCTGTTGTCATACATAAGGTCAAAAGAAAGATTTTCAGATAGGGAGCCACTTTAAAATCTGTGTAGAACACTGTTATATGGACTAGAGATGAAACGGATATCCGGTAACTATCCGGCCTTATTTTGTTATCCGGCTTAGTACCGGATAGTAACGCATTATCCGGCCGGATACCGGATATTTAAAAATTACAATTTTTGATTTAAAAACTGCAAGAAAAAAATATTTGTGAGGCAAATAATAAGAAATTGACTTGTAAAATAACGAATTTTATTAAAACAAGAAATTCAATCACAACCAAATTTCAATTTTCTTCCCTTGATAGAAGAAAAAGAAGGGAAATAATTAACTACTCATTAATTTTGATTATTAATTAATACTTCACAACACAATTTACTACTATCTATACTCTATTTCAGGCTTGTCCAACCCGCGGACCGCATGCGGCCCCCGAGCACTTTTCGTGCGGCCCGCACTAGATTAAAAAAAAAGTTAAATATGAAAATCAGATTTTTTCAAAGTATAGAAATATTTCTAATAAATCTATAAAATATAAATTATAGTTATAGAGATATAAATAGTTATATAAATTAATTAAGTAAACAACAAAAAAAAGGTCTTAAAATTTTTTGCGGCCCTTAACAAATTTTTTCGCTATTTTTTTGCGTTCTGCGGCCCACAAAGCTCAAAAGGTTGGACACCTATGCTCTATTTAATTTAAGAATGCAGTGGTTGCCGGGGTTTTGATGGTACGAAACGTGAATTTTACCGTCAAAACAGGCCGGATATTCGGCCGCCGAATATCCGGCCATCCGGCCTTACAGCTCACCGGATATTCGGTATTCGGCCAAAACACTATCCGTTTCATCTCTAATATGGACTATCAAAAATAACCCCCACCGATGTCGTAAAATTAGCTTTATCTAAGCTCCTAGTCATCCGATTTCAATTTTCTTATTTATTTTAGAATTCTTAATTTTCATTGTTAATTTTTCTCTAAATCTTAAGGGTCCCCCACAATATTCGAAAATCTGAAAATTTCACTTTAATTACAAACTTAATTGTTAGATAACTTTTTATCGTGCCCAATATCATTTTTTTACTTCATATAAAATCGATTCGTCTAAGTGTCCCCAATAAATATCAACCATAAAAACACCCCATCATCGATTTATATTTTGAGAAAATTTAAAAAAAAATCTTGAAAACGGGGTTTTCACCCTTCAACCCCATTTTTAAGGGTGTTGCACTACTTTCGCTAGTCTGAGTTCTTTTTTTCGAATTCTACGGCCCAAAATCTATAATAATCAACCATAAAATTGCTTGCCCCTAAAAATTCGGATTTTGGTACTCTTTACTGCACCCTTGACTGGGTTAACAGTTTACTTAAAAATTATTGATTATACGAAAAAAGAATACAAACTTTTTCTGTGTAGAATTTTATAAGCAACAATTTTCTTCATAACTGTTTTCCTAGAAAAATTGATAATTTTTGAGATATTTGCAAAAAACTAGAATTTTCCCCTTATTCCCGCTAAAAACAAAAACCCGTTGCACAAATCAAGGGTACTTTTTAGGGTATGTTTAGGGAATCAAAATAAAAGTCTCCACCAAAATCCAGTTTGGTCGGAATTTTTTCATAGTAAAAACATCTATCCTGGGTTATATCTAAGGGGATGAGTGTAAAAACTAAATGGACCAATAAACCTCCTGGCAACATCCAAAATCATAATCTGCAAACTTTTCAAAACTATGCACAGAATGCGGTCTTCATATTTTTCATGTCTATACTTTTCGGTCTTTACATTTCAATGATTTACTTCTAATTCTACATCAAAATAAACTATATAAATTTATTGTGCGGTTCATTTGATATACATAGAGAATACCCTTTGCAAGTACTCTATTCATTGTTGTCTCTGTTATATTACAACTTCTATATCTAGCTGTTGTAAATGTGTATATTGTTCTAACAGAGCTAATACACCTCTTGTAACGATTTTTTTTATATTTCTTTATCGGATAATTTTAATTTTTGTTCATTGTCGTTATAATATCTACGGCAAAATTTTCT
This sequence comes from Sialis lutaria, assembly GCA_949319165.1. NCBI lineage: Eukaryota > Metazoa > Arthropoda > Insecta > Megaloptera > Sialidae > Sialis > Sialis lutaria. The sequence goes on along the minus strand of OX439238.1, from coordinate 25,845,256 downwards.
TTTCTTTTGTATGTAAATACAACCGCCTTTCATTCACAAACGTATATGCAATTGATGCATTTACGTATAAACGACCTTGCGCGTCATCAGAGAGCCGGTAACAACTTGTCCGCCGATAACGCGTTGATTACTGAGAACGTGGTTTTAAAGGAGAGACTAGTCACGAACAGGGTAGAAGCAAGACGTACGGAAACGTTCCGACAATAAATCGAGAAGAGTAAAGTACTGAGCGAGGAAATTGGTGGCCCTATCCCTCACTCACCAATATTTGGGAGTCACTGCTCTTCCCGGCCTTTGGAGGAAACAGGACGAGGTGTGGAGGTCCAACCCGGTCCTTTCGAGAGGAGTAATAACATGAGCCGTGCTCTGCTGCTACCGAGTTAAGTAGATACGTTATTTTTGTTGTTTGTAACCGACGTACCGTCTATTCATCGAATGTAGTGCGCGGTTTAAATAAAAGCCGATTTAAATAAAAATAATTAAAGTACATCCGCCATTTTGTGTAACCTTACCCCCCATTTTGTATTCCGAATTTAAGTAGAGACTTTCAGTTTACCTAGATATAAGACGCCGAAAGGCCCATATATACTTTTATATTTGATATAAACAGTTTATTATTTTTGAAATTATATTCATTTCGCTATTTTGTCATACAATTTTTTTGTTTTGTTTTACACTCACATAGAATTAAGACCTGGGAATTATAGGTTCATTGTTCGCCTTTGGGGGCATAAACTATGTGGCACCCAAATTAACCTCTATCTAATACCAAATAATAATTAACCATCTTTTTTAGTTACTGACCCCCCTTCTCCACTGAGCTTGGGAAAACATTACTGTACCACTATAAAAAGTGCGTTACACTCTGTCTGTAACATGAGTTAGTTTTCCGTTACTTGCCAATGTTTCTAAAACTTCATCATTTATCTGTAAAAATAACATTTATATTAATCTGGAAAGTTAGTAATAGAAGTTAATATATGAATAATTCAGTTGGTATTAATTAAATTTGAATGTTTATAAAACAAATATAAAACAGTAACCTGTTTTATTCCTGACATATATGTAGATGTTAGTTAATTTTTGTAGTTCTGACAATCTCCTCAAACCTTCACTTGTTACAGGGGGATCTATTAACATAACATCCAAAACATATAGATTCTATTAAACGACAATTCTCTACAATATCAGCTATTGTATTATCGGTAATTGTACCACGTAACTCTAACCCTTCATTTCATCTTGTTGCAAATTTGCTACAAACTTAAAAACTACTATTAATCATACAAATATTCAGAAAATTGCCTGTACCATATTGTAGCAATATTGCTACATACTGTTTCTATGCGTGTAGTTCACCAATGATCCACTGATAGCGCTCAAGTGCCCACAGCCAGTGTTTGAATATGTTTGTTGCACATTTTGTTTCCAAATGGTGTGATTGTTTTTTTTTTGTGGCATCAAAATCGAGTGAATATATAATAAATTTAAAAAAAAATGTCTATATTACTAGGTAAGTGATTTTGCTATAATTTATGTTTTTATACTCTATATTACAATATTCAAGTAAATATGTCTATTAAGCTATGTTGCAAATTTGCTACATCACGCATTTGTAGTATATATTGTACTGTAACACTGTAAGAATGTTCAATATGCATTCACTGTATATGTACCATAAGTATAATGAGTCATAATAGTACTTGTTTTATTTTTTGTTTATTTTATTTTATTTTTAGGATGACCAGAAAGAACAAAAATCCTCAACAATCTTTTACAGAACAAGAGTTAGTTGAGTTTTTGAACAATTTTGAAGACAGCGAAGATGATTTAGACATTGATGATGACAGTGACGATGATTTTGTTTTGAGTGGTAATGTTAGAATAGAATAAAATATCAGTTTATTTAGGACTCCTAGGAGTATAAATATGTCAATACAGAATAACAATAAAAGAAATAATACAAAAGAAAGACAATATGAGATATAAAATACAAAAGAAAGTATATATTATACTAAATCTAAACATAGAATATAATATTTCTTAATATAATTAAATAGAGAGATATGACTCTCGTTATAGGGTATTGTTATAAAGACCCTTGTTTAATAAATATTCTTTTAATTTCTTTTTGAATAACTTTAAATCAGCAATGTTTCTGATATCACTTGGAAGATGATAGATGACTATAACTTGGAAATGAATCTGAAAAGGACACAAACGAACCTCAAGGTATTGAGGAAACGGCGCATCTGAACACAAGTAAGGTGACATAGAAATATTTTGTGGAGTAAAAAAATTTTAAATCGAGACCAAGAAAATTTGAAATTCAAGAGTTCGTCAGTTATAAAATAAACATGTATATATTTAACTAAAGTTTTTTTATTATTTTTCCCATTTTTTACTTCATCACAGGATATAAAAAACATTTAAAAAAACAAAAAAAAATCATGAAATGAAGGGCTAAATGTAATGAGCGAAGATTTTTCAAAACACCCAACTAACACTTTGTTATGACGCTGGTGACATCTAATTGCTAAATGTTCTATTTGAGGTATTTCTCTGACAAGTTCATTAATTTTCAGAGTATTTACTCTATTAATATGTCTTTTTTTTAATGTTTGAATTTGTTCAAATGTCTAATTACACTACTCAACACTAAAAAAATATCTGACCCGGTTCATATTATTTCGTAATGAGGTTGACATACATATAATAAATGACTGCAGTCATTTTATTTTGATATTACATCTGGAAGTGGAGATACTTGACTTTTTATTTTCTAACCTACCTTCAATTGTTAAAATATGGCTAGTCTGAAAATTTAAAGTTTTGCAAATGGAACATAGAGCATTCGTTAGTTTAATAATTAACTTCTAAAATGCCGCGGGTGTGTCCTGATTTATTTTGTTATATTTGTGGCGAGTTTACGCCAAAATCTAAAAAGAAGTCACTTTCTGACTGTGTTATTTAACTTATTTTAACCGTGACGTAAGAAATCAAGATAAGTCGTGGGTTCATAAAGTGTGCTGTTTAGGATGTTATACACATCTGAATAGTTGGTATGAGGGAACAACTAAAAAATGCCAATGGTATGGACGCAGCCAACGAATCATGCCGTGGATTGTTATTTTTGTCTGTCGCAATTAAAGGGGTTTTCTGAAAAATCAAAACGAAGTATTAAGTATGCCGATGTGTCATCAGTAATAAAACCCCAGCCACATTCCGACGAGCACCTGTTCCTGAGTGCCCAGATCAAAATTTAATTGAAACAGAGAATTACTCTAGTCGACGGATAATCAAAGTTCTGAGGATCCAAATTTTGTCCCGGAAGATGCATCAAAGCCACTTTTAGTGAACCAAACTAGACTTAATGACTTGATAAGAGATTTGAGTTTACCCATTGATAAAGCAGAATTATTGACTTCAAGATTACAGCAATGGAATCTATGTGAATCTGATGTTAAAGTAACTTTTTATCGGAAAAGACATAGCTTACTGATTCCGTACTTTTCTAAAGAAGATGGCTTGGTTTTTTGCAACGATGTGAAAAGATTAGTGTCACAATTTGAACATAATCATGTCGCTACTGAATGGCGTTTATTTATTGATTCCTCAAAAAATAGCTTAAAAGCAGTTTTATAGCATAATGAAAATAAGCTACCATCTTTGCCCCTCGCTTATAGTGCTAATTTCGCTCAAGAAATGATGACAACGTTATCACCGTGGAATTAAAACGCAAATAATACTATAAACACGGCCAGAAAGAGCAAATAAGAACTGAGATTATTTGCCGTACGACTGAATACTTAGTGCAATGCGATTTATTTTGTAAATATGGCTTATAACTCAATGATTCATGGACTACCGATGATCCTGTAGACACCACTGAATGTACGTGTGCAGCTGATCAATGTGAGGATGTCACTGATGCCGGTGACTTGGTTGTCAATCGTGGAGACATCGCAACTGTTTTAGTCAATAATCAATACGTAACCATTATTATGGCACCGGGTCAGGGTCAGCGGCTTATTTCTCTCGTTTGGCCCACATCGTTGAAAAGTTGCCGGCGCCGATCGGAGCTTAAAAGGTATAAGTTACTGTACTGAAAGTGACCAAAAGGTACTGTAAACGCCGTTTTATGTGCGTCATAGGGATCCATTTTAATTACTATGCTAGATCTAGGGTTGTAAAATAATTTGAATGCCCTAACTGATCTAACATATCCGCTATACATATAAGGTAATCCCCTACAGTAATTTAGTTCAATTTCCCAAAATCTATAAGAAGACGCCATTTTTGCTGACCTCATGCGTCGGATTTTTTCAGTTCTACCCATACAGGTGAACTAAAAGACATTCAAATTTATTAATAACTTTACTTTTTTATAGAATGGATACAATGACAATAACCGAAACGAAAGATTTCTGGAGGGGGTACGACTACGCGATGGCTCAGGTCCGGGTTGAAGCTGAACGTACTGGCAGCGAGACCCGAGTCATCAGAGAGACTATAGACGTGGTGGAAGACACTATAGACGAGGGGACGGACGCGGAAATGGTGACCGCAAGGGTGACAATTCCCGTGACCAATCTCGCCACGGTGGAGGCCATCATTATATCACTATTTATTGATTTAAAATTACATTTTCAATTGAGTTTTTTAATTCTTTCATTATAATTAGGATTTACAGGTATTTGAAATAAAGAGATGATTTAGCAATGTCTTAGCTACTTTATTCTAGGGTCTCAGGAGGTTCGTGGAGAACATATATGACTTCTGCTGTAATGTCATTGTCTCGATTATATAAAAGTTGTTCTGAAATTGTAGAATGAAATGATAACATAGGCATAGAAAACACTGAAAGGAATGTATCATTTTATTGGTATAAAATGTTTAAAGAAATTCATTACAATCCTATTTTGTATTAATATTTATTAAAATCCTGTAAATTTTGTAATTTTTTAAATTATATAAATTATGTGCTTACTACCATTCATTAGGATTTACTGATTAAAAAATATTTTACAAATAATATAAGCAAACAAATTCGGAGAGGTTATGATTTCGAATTGTTTTAACCCTTAATTACTCGCGTGGAAAACCGTAACACAGTTACTCGCGCGGTGTATTATATACACTACATAAAAAAGCTCGTTTTTGGGAATTTTGAAGGTATATAAATTTTTTTGTCCAATTTATATTATGTACTATTTATTTTTGAGGAACTAAGAAAAATTTTCTTAAAATTAACCCAAATTAAAATTAAGGATTAGAAAGAAAAACTAACCAAAATAAATCTAAAAAAGTACACAAAACTGTTCAATATCTTCTAATAAATCGGACAACAAAAATTTTATTTATGTTGGTAATTTTGTCAATTTTGCTCTTTTGACAAGATGTCTTCCATCAGCAGCATCAAAAATGTCTTCAAAAACGCGGTTCTTTGCTTAGGATGCTGCTATTTGTGCGTTAATACCACCTACATTTAGTAAAAAAATAAATAAACTGCTACAATCCTCAAATTTTGAGTGCCGGATTCCCTACCACACTCTAGAATGACTAAACAAAGGTTAGATGGGGGTGTAGAATCCCACAAAATTTAATGCAGAAAATGCGTTAATGGTGTACAAAATACACCTGCGCGAGTAATAAAGGGTTAATATCAGTTCTGTCAAACATGTCTGTGTCAAACAAACCAATCAGGTGTACCAACGTTATATTCATTATGAAAACAAATCATTCTTGGCGATTAATATAATCAACTATAACAAAACAGCATGCCTAATTGGAAATTCTTCTCGTACATCGAATAATACGAATTCGTTTTACACTCCAATACAACTTTTATCATCACATAGACAATATTTTCATCGAAAATGATGTGTACAAACGCCAGCAACGAATCGATTTATGAAAAATCGGTGGCGGTTTTAAAAATTCCTTCTCGTATGTACATCGAAAAGTATGTATTTTTTTCTACATTATCAGTGATTTTCAAGATTACTTTCAAAACAAAATTTTTATTTAAATTCTTCACAGAGCGTTGTGTCTGTTCTTAACTCTTCACACGGCCTCGAGGTTGGTAGCCCGGTAGCAATGTATGTACATTTTTATTTTTACGTGATTAAACTCAAAATTTAAATGATTCGTTGTCATTAGTATAAGAAAATAAACTAAAGAAAATTATGAAGAACTAATAATATTAATTTATAACATTTTATTTGTTTGTTTTTATATTTATTAAACTATCTTTATTTTACAGATACTTGGCTATGGGATGTACATTTGTGTCACTTTATTTATACTTTGCAAGAGGGGAGACCACATTGTGAATCATTGTGTACGAAACAACTAAATAACTAATAATCTGGGACGTATTGAATGAAATATACATGCTTCTACCAACTAGAGAGCAGTGGAAAGTGATTGCTGATCGTTTCGAGTCAGTATGGAACCTTCCCAACTGCATCGGAGCTTTGGACGGGAAGCATATTCGAATAGAAAAAACACCGGTTCAAAAATTACAATTGTAAATCGTATCATTCTGTTGTTTTAATGGCGTGCTGCGATGCAGATGGGTTATTTTCAATGATCGAATCAGGATACGCTGGACGAAACAGTGATGGAGGTATTTTTAAAGCTGGTGCAATTAAATACTGAATTACCCACGGGGGTTTTGACATCCCTGCACCTTCCCCGTTAACACACGATGAAACAAAGTCCATTTCCATACTACTTTGCGGCAGATGAAGCGTTCCCATTATCACGGTATTTGTTAAGGACTTATTCAAAAAGAAACTTGTACAATATCAAAAGAATATTCAAGTACAGGTTGAGCCGTGGGCGAAGAACTATTGAATGTGCCTTTAGAATGGCATCAGAAAAGTTCCAAGTATTCAATAGCCCCATACGATGCCGAAAAGTAGAAAGAATGAATGACATTATTAAAGTGGTTTGCATTTTACACAATTACGTACGTAAACGAGAGGGAATCGAGTAAAAGTCCACAGACACGCGAGAAGATAATGAAATAGCCGAAGTACCTATCAACATAATACCAAGACAATTTGCAGTACATAACAGTTCTTCGGCAAATAATTTCAGAAATTATTTGTCGAATTATTTTATATCTCCACGTACATCTCTACCGTGGCAATGGAAATACACTGTACCATAAATACTTTATACTACACTGCTTGTCACAATTAGTGGGACACTTTTTCAATGTAACACAGTTTTGTTAAAAAATGTCATATTAATATGAAAATTCAGAGAAATCATTAATGTGGTGTTGATTCAAAGCCCAAAAAGTTACAGCTTTGTCTCTTCATCAACAGGGGGTGTGCAACCCTTACAGTGGTGAAAATTGGAAAATGGCATTTTCAAGTATTGAAAAAAAAGTTTAAAAAGTGATTATTCCAAAATAAAACTAAAATTCAGAATAATTATTATCTGTATAACTTTTTTGCACCCTTAAGGTACTACCTTATTAATTTTAATAACATAATATTTTATTTACTTTTTGGTATCACCCCCTAAGTTTAGGTCAACAAAAATATTGGAAGATATGAAGCAAATTTAAAAAATGTTTCATAATTCGTTTAAAAAAATCACAGTTAATATAAATTTACAATTTCAATAAAATCCAATTATTTTTAATATTTTTTCTACCCTTAATTATTTCAACCCCATTACATTATAATTAATTCAAACGACATTGGTAAAGATACAATTGTGAAATTTACAAAATGGTTAGTAAACTTTATATACAATGGTATCATGTATTTAAAAACACATTCGCGAATATCGACCAGTCAATATTCGCATTCGCAAATATCGACAGCTAATATTCGCAATCGCATTCGCGAATGTTTAAAATCATACATTCGTTACATCTCTAGTAGGTACAATATACCTGTCATATTTACTTGGGCTGCTACTTCGTGCCAGGATTTATCTGTTTTATCTTTTCTCGAATATTCAGATAGGTTGTAATTATATAAAACTGCTTGATTCTCCACTTACTCGACGAGTTTAATGTTGAAGAGCTGTTCATTCATTTTGAATGAAATAAATAAGTGATAACAATAAATATTAATCATTTTAATTATTAATAAACTTTACAATAATGAAAATGCAAACAGTATGAAACCACGCAACTGAAATTGATATTCGACCTGCAAGCGTCAGACCAGTTAGAAACTGATTTCAAATCAGTTTTGTTTCAGCCGCGCCGTGTGCGGTAGGCCATTACACTACATGTGCAAAGTCACCAAACGGTCACTTGCGCAACTGATTTGAGATTCTTGTTGCAAAACAGTCGACCCGTGTGCGGATGGCCTAAGAGTGATGAATTCAAAATACTCTAGTTGTGAACGATCTGAAGTTATTCACAAGTTGATGCGAGCGCTAAATGGAACGCACACATTCTGTGACAAAGCGGTAATTCCCCCCTCTCCGTTTAGTAATGGACGTATTTATTTAAGTCTAGTTGCGCGTGTCCTGTACACGGAAATATTATATTAAGCGATAAAAATTAATTATTTTCAAAAACGAGCTTGCTTTGTGTAGAGTATATAACAATAAGATTGTGAAGGAAAACTACACTTTCAACGTGAGTAAACACAAAAAATTAGGTTATAATCTGTTATATTATTAAATTATACATTTTACAGAACATGTCATCAGTGAGCATAGACATGTTGAACGATGACTGTTTACTACAGATATTAGAACTATTATCACTTAAGAATAGAGTTAATGTTGAGTTAGTTTGTAAACGATGGCAAAGTTTGTGTCGTCAGTTATGGAAATCTGTACAAAAACTTCATGTCGGAGTAATGGATGGATCTGAATACTAATCATTTTATTTTGGATATAAGATTCAATTGGAACCTCTTAAAGTTATTTAGTACAAATCTCAAGTTTCTAACCATTGCATTGGAGATGTTGACTGTGGTAATAATAATGTACTTTATTTGATTGTAACTCCCTCAATAGTTTAACATTGGAATGTATGTATTAAACGCATTACACACACAACTTCCACAAATAAATATATTAATGTTTGTATTGCAGATTGTGCTATCACAGATCCAGGAGTTAAAAACTTTTGTACAAAATACCATTCTTTAGCAGAAATAAAATTATGTAGTGTATATATTACTGACGAACAACTAGAGCCAATTTTTATTTCTCAACCAAAACTATAATAGTATCTAGAATTATATAATCTAGGATTGAAAAAACTCAACATTGATAAACTTAATGTAGAAGTGGAGTATTTTTCTATAAAGGATTGTATAAATAGAAATAATTATTATACAAATAATAAGACATTTAAACAAATTCAAATATTTTGAAAAAATTACATATTGATACAGCAAAAACTTTGAAAATTAATAAACTTGTCAGAGAAATACCTCAAATAGAACATTTAGCAATTAGAATTTACAAACAAGATAATGAAGTATTACGTAAGTTTGGTGTTTTAAAAAAACTCCGCTCATTAGATTTAAACTTGTGTGGTAGTACAATTACTAACGATACAATAGCTGACATTGTAGAGAATTGACGTTTATTAGAACAAATACATTTTGGACGTTTTGTTAATGATTTATTCGTAACAAGTGAAGGGTTAAGAGATTGTCAGAACTACCTAAATTAAAGAAGATCACTGTAAGAGGAATGGAACAGGTTAGAGTTTTCTATTTGTTTTATATTTATTTACTTTCAAAATAAATAAATATATGAACTGAATTATTTTTATAAAAACTTCTGTAACTAATTTTGTACGTATTAATATAATTATTTTTACAGATAAGATGATGAACTATTAGAAATGTAGTCAAACAATGGAAAACTAATTCAACTAAATGTATGTGGATGTGCTTCCTTCATAACGAATAAATCCCTGATTAAATTGACAGCGTAATAAGAGATTCATGTTGGAGAACCCTTCCCTAATAAAAAAAGATAGTTCCACGACAGTAAGTGGGTCAGTCCGCGGTAATCGATACCAGATAGATAAATATTTTACAAAAATATAAAATTAACAGGCTATTTCAAATTAATTTTCATAAACCAAAAGAAAATTAGAAAAATTTTGGTTAATTTTCAAAATATTTCAAAAAAGACAACAAATATGGTGAAATCGCAATAACTTACTTAAGAATAAGTGACGATCGTGGCAAACTATTAAAAGTCTTTGACAATTACAAATCAAACGCAACGTTTGACCAAATTAAAAAAAAATTACCCTCACTAACAATAATGACTAAGGGTGACCGCATTTATTATAAAGGCCATAGGGAGATAAGGATGTTAAAATTGCCCCAGGGCTTTTCTGAACGATATTTTCAGGGCATGTTTGTACTATAATAGTACATCGATTTTGAAATTTTTAGACCTCAAAATCAATGGGGTTCCGAGTAAGAATTAAAAAAGTCGAAAACAGAAAAACATTTTTTTCTCTTAATTGGCTACACCGATTTGAATAAAATTTTTATGGTAGTCTGATATCTATATAAGCACTCTTTAAAAAAATAATCAACTGTATAGCTCTGCATTATCATAGGAAAAAAAATTATTTTTTCAGAAAAATATTTTTTTCTATTGTTTTCCTAAAGAGTACAATTCTGAAAATATTTTTTTCGAATTCTTCATCAAAAAACACATAAAATATATTTTTTTCATATTTTTCCTAGAGGTACGCCATATCGAAAAAAAATAAATACTGCGAAAAAGTTGTATTTCCCGTTCATTTAACTACAGTGCCCGAACACTGTGTCAAAGTTCAATATTTCATTTATTAAAACAAATAGAAGAAAACTTTAAATGCAAAAGTTGTCAGGTTGGAGAAGCAGCAAATTTTGAAAATAGTTACATTTATACAGTGTGTCCCATAAGTGCGTTACAAATAAAATATGTTTTTTTTTTAATACAAAACATACTTTCTTAATTGATAATCTAAAATGCGATTATGAAATTATTTTGTTTCGAGTTTAAAACACATAAAATATTTTTTTTTAATGTTACGCCACAATGAAAATAATAAATACTGCGAAAAAGTTGTATTTCCTGTTCATTTAACTATATAGATATATAGATTATTATACATATACAGTTAAGTTGTGACAAAAAAAATTCGCCCTCGTTATGAAAAAGATGTTTTTTTAATGCAAAACATACTTTCTTAATTGATAATCTAAAAGTATTAATTTTTCTGGGTATTTTGATACAAGCATATGCGGAATTATACAGAGCGGTTTAGAAATAATGACCATTTTTGTAAGAAAATTGGAATATTTTCAACACGTATTTTTCTAATTACAACTAATTTTGTTCTTTGCTAGAAGTAGTTTCAGCATATGCTCTATTATTGTGATATTATCTACATCAAACATGTGCAAAATTATAGTCTATGTACAGGATGTATCAAAACTCTGAACCTAATTTTTTTCAAAATTTTCAAATACAACATCTCGTATATGTTTACATAAATAATATGTTTTACATTGACTATTAACAACAAAAATGGATGAAAACACCTACAAACTCTAACGGCCTCATCACAATGACAACATATTTTAAACACCATAATGAATTGACAACAATGAACAATTAAAACGTTATTTTTAAATTATAATAAGTATACCAACAAACAGAATCAAATAGAAAAAATATTATTGCAAAAGTTGTAAGAAGGTCAATTTTTCACAATAAAATTAGTATTTATTTTTATTTCAATAAAAAAAAGTTTTTTCATAGATTAAATCATCATTCCGGAAGAATAATGATAAGAGGTTTACAGGTTATTTCCCATTCAAATAACCTGTAAAAATTATTCTTTAGTACTAAAGTTATTATTACTGACTAATGGTAATTGATATTTTGTATCATTTGTCATTTTGTAGAGAATAAAATTAGAATTTAACTTATTTTTATAGAAACAGTAGTTAAGCTGTGAGAGCCTTTAAAACGTACAATTTAACAAATAAATCAATTAGAATGTCTGTAACATTCGATACCTTGAATTGAGGGGACATTACTTTGCATATACTTTTATAGGTAATTTTATCTTCTACAAGATGATGTCCTTAAAATAATTTCATCAGTTATCATGAATTAGTAATAATAACTTTAGTACTAAATAATCATTCTTCTATGTTATTTAATTGGGAAACGGACCCCCCCCCACCTTGCGACACCTCTTAAAATTGAACTACAGGATAATCCCTCGGTGAGGATTTATTTTACCTTTTTCATAACGAGGGCGAATTTTTTTTGACACAACTGTATATGTATAATAATGTACATAGTTAAAAGGACAGGAAATACAACTTTTTCGCAGTATTAATTATTTTCATTGTGGCGTAACATTAAAAAAATATTTTATGTGTTTTTTAAGGATAAAATCGAAAAAAATATTTCATAACCGTATTTTTAGATTATCAATTAAGAAAGTATGTTGTGTATTAAAACAAACACAACTTTTATTTGTAACGCAATTATGGGACACACTGTATAAATGTAACTATTTTCAAAATTTGCTGCTTCTCCAACCTGACAACTTTTGCATTTAAAGTTTTCTTCTATTTGTTTTAATAAATGAAATATTGAACTTTGACACAGTGTTCGGGCACTGTAGTTAAATGAACGGGGAATACAACTTTTTCGCAGTATTTATTTTTTTTCGATATGGCGTACCTCTAGGAAAAATATGAAAAAATTATATTTTATGTGTTTTTTGATGAAGAATTCGAAAAAAATATTTTTAGAATTGTACTCTTTAGGAAAACAATAGAAGAAAATATTTTTCTGAAAAAATAATTTTTTTTCCTATGATAATGCAGAGCTATTCAGTTGATTATTTTTTTAAAAAGTGCTTACATAGATATCAGAATACCATAAAAATTTTATTCAAATCGGTGCAGCCAATTAAGAGAAAAAATATTTTTCTGTTTTCGACTTTTTTAATTCTTACTCGGAACCCCATTGATTTTGAGGTCTCAAAATTTCAAAATCGATGTACTATTATAGTACAAACATGCCCTGAAAATATCGTTCAGAAAAGCTCGGGGGCAATTTTAGCATCCTTATCTCCCTATGGCCTTTAATCAGTCTATTGATGTATTTGATAAATAACTGTTATAAGTATCAGTTCATAATATCTATAAGCAATTAAACACACAAATAGTACTCTTATTGTATCCTTTCATTCAACTTGTCACACCCGTCACAAGGTTTGTTGAGTAATAACCAGTTAAATAGATTACGTATTTACCTGATGCTCTTGTGTTACTAAAAATAATTTATTCGTAACATATTAAAGCATGATTATTATAATGTAACCAATATTTTGAGATTTTGAATAGATTGCAAGACTTGCAATAGTCGGCGTCACACCCGTCACAGGGCTTTGAACGCTGACATTTTTTTGTAAATTACCGTAAACGTTTTATTCTTTCAATATACATGCATTACATTAAGATCTACAGAAAAATGGTAAAACCATGTTATTAGCTAGTATTATTTAGAAATGATGAACTCCAATCCGAGTTTAAATGTCACACTCGTCACCGCGGACTGACCCAAGTGTAAATTCTAGTTTTTAATTACTAATATCTGAATTACATACTTTATCTGTAACATAAATAAAAAACACACACAACTACTGAAATATATAAATATTATTTTTAAAAGAAAAATGACTTAAGGTGCCTTTTCATGTATCGCTCGTCGCTGCGATAAATCTAGTCACGTGACCGATTTTGAATTTTCAATGCTAGCTATTGGTCAGCGACAAGCAGTAGCTCATATTGTTTGTCGTTACGATATCAGGGAACACCTAATGATAGTAGTTTTGACTTTTTGTGTATTCTTGTTTGTTTTGTGAGTTTTCGTCTTTACGAATAGTATAATGAATTCCGAATAGGTAGAGGTCAATATCAATAAAAATTCTTAAAAAACATTGACTTACTTTAAAAACATTAGCTTAGCTAGCATTCAAAATTGGTCACGTGACAAGATTCATCGAAACGACGAGCGACACATGAAAAGACACCTTTATATTTCAATGAATTAGAAGGTATTCATCAAAATAAACTAAATATAATTATTGAAAGATTAATCTAAAATTATAGAACAGTTTACCTCTTCTCCCCCCTTGCCCCTAAAAGAATTACACTCAGCCCTCCGAACAACGACAGCTAAAGGTTGTAAGACGGCAAGTAGGTACACCCCTGTATTTTAGTTTTAAAATCAGTTGTTGAAACAGCTACGTGTGAATTTCTAGAAGAGTGGGGGAAATGAACGTTAAAATTGAAAAAACAGTTTAGTCGTGTATGAGATATTGACAGAGATACCGGCTCAGATAAAATGATAAAGAATTTAAAAGAAAAGAAATAGTTAAAAGTAGTGAAGCAGTGTTTAAAAAGTATATTGAAGAAATAAGAAGTGAAGTTATAATAAAATAATAATCGACGCGGCGAAATATAATAAAATAAACATAATAAAGTTTAAAACTACGTAAAGTGAAGAAGTTATTTATTGAAGTTATTAAAGCATATAGTATGGGAAGAAAGTGTTAAATAAAGTGTATAAAAAATAGTTAAATATTAAAAGGAAGAAATCGACGGAAATATATTAATAAATTATTAAAATAAAGTTTTAACAATAATAAAATATCAACGTAATAAAGGTAGTGAGAAAGAAAGAGAAAATACGAGGTTGAAAGTCAAGTGCGAAGGAGATAGACAATATGAAAAATAAAACGACATAATATAAAATCGACGACAATTAAAGTATTTAAAATCTACAATAGAAAAAGTTATTTGAATTCTACGATAATAAAAAGTATTAAAATACAGTTAAAAGTAAAAAGAAATGAACAAAAATATAAATAAACAATTTATAACACATCGACAATTAAATACGAAATAAAATAGAATTTAAACAAAAATAAATAAAATTTAAACAATAAACAATATAACGACGAAGCAAATATAAATAGAGTGAGAAAGAGAGACAGTGAGATGAATAATAGTGAATAGAACAAAGACAGATAGATACAAATATAAAACTGAAATTATAAATGAACATATTTGGAAATGAAACAAAGTTTTGTGCGGAAGAATAATTTAGAAAGAATCATCGGCGTCTAGAAAGAAAATATAGTATTGAGAGATAAGTTTATAAGATATAAGTATTAAGAATTTTGGTTGTTATTATAAATGTAAAGTTAGTTTTTAAGATTGATGTATTAGAAAGAAAGATATTAAAAAGGAAAAGAATTAATTTTAGAGTAAAAGATTAGAGATAAAAAGGAATTCCATAGAGATAAGTAAATTTGTGTTTATTTTAATAAGAATAAATTTTTGTAATGAAGAAAAAGAATAATGGTATTAGAAAGAGACAATAAATTCAGTTCATTAGGTTTCCTCAATTTTTATTTCAAATCCCCAAACATTAATTATTTCATTTTTTTCAATTTTTCTTGTAACAAGGTTGTGGTAGACATTGAGATGCAAAATAATATCATACCCACGAGGCACAGCATGTTACAAGGTTCACCTAACCTATTCCCATCGACTAATTATTTCAAGACAAGTACAGTGGTACCTCGACATACGAGTTTAATTCGTTCCGCAACCTTGCTCGTATCTTGAATTACTCGTATCTCGAAGCAAATTTCCCCATACAAAACAATTGAACTACCATTAATCCGTTCCAACCCCCAAAATGTCATCCAGTTATTTTTGTTACGTGGTTTTGAATAATAAAAATTAGAAAAAAAAACTTTTTTAAAAAACAAGCTTTTATATACATATAATGTACATGTGCACTAAAAAGTAAAAAATAAATTTTCAAACTATCCCTTTATTTTTTAGCTCACAAACTCTTCCAGAATTATTATGACTAAAAAAGCTTGTGGCGTTCATTTAATATTTAGAAATATCTAGTATACCAAGTATGTAATGTAGCAAATCAAAATGGAACTTAATGTAATATTTTGACAAATTAATTGAAAATATATAAGGTAGTTTGTTTTCGGTAACTATTCATGTAGAATCTAGAAGAAATTAACCTGGAATTTTATGTAATATTTTGAAATATTCGTTTAAAGTAGCTAAATGTAGTTTTTCTTTGAGAAACTTTTAGCACTTAATTTTATTTTGAATCTAGAATTCCAAATATTAATGTAATGCACCAATTTAACATTTGATGATTTAATGTAATATTTTGAAATATTAATTGAAGGTAGATAATATACTTTTTTAACTCCTACACTTTTTCCTATGTTGAATCAAGCGAATTTTAAATATTTATTTACTGATTGTTAGTGAAACCTGGAATATAATGTAATATTTGAAACAGTAATTTAATGTAGCTAAAGGTATTTTTTCTTTCTAAAATTTATAATTTGAATTAAGAATTCCAAATATTAATATAATGTACAATTTGACATAATATAAATAAGTACAATTTAATATATTATTAATTTACAGTAGAAAATGCAAGTTTTCCTTTGTTGATCTTTTAATCACTTTTTCTATTTCTAAATATTACATTAAATATTAAATGAACGCCACAAGCTTTTTTAGTCATAATAATTCTGGAAGAGTTTGTGAGCTAAAAAATAAAGGGATAGTTTGAAAATTTATTTTTTACTTTTTAGTGCACATGTACATTATATGTATATAAAAGCTTGTTTTTTAAAAAAGTTTTTTTTCTAATTTTTTATTTTGGGTATTCATTTTTAGCCATAGGTCATTTAATTCTTTTAATTATACTTATTACATATTCATTACATCAGAAGACTAAAAACCATATTTTGTTTTTAAAACCTCATCGGAATATATTCATTGAAATATAATAAAAATTACATTTTGATGAAAATTAAAATATCAAAGTTTATAATAATTACTATTTACTTATTAATTTTTCTTATTTTAAGAATCTTTTTAATTTCAAACAAATAAATATTTTTAACGTCACTAAATCATTATTTATATATTTGCATAAGCATCCCACTCAGCACAAGTTTCTAAATTATATCTGGATGATATCATTTTTTGAATATCTTCTAGAGTTCGTCAAAATGATATCCAAATTATATCATTTTATAGATATCCTCTACAATGATATCCAAACGATATCATTTTATAGATATCCTCTACAATGATATCCAAATGATATCATTTTATAGATATCTTCTACAGTTAGTCACAATGGTATCTGAAAGATATCTAAATTATCTCTATTCTCAGAAATATGTAGTTGCACTAAATAATTTAAATTATTAATTGTTTGGACATTTCGTGAAACAGTTGGAATCGTTGAAATGTGTTTGCAAAATTATTTTTCGTTCGTTTGATTAGAAAATTATTGATAAATATCAATAAATAATGCTGTTTTACTGTTATGTGGTGAATGTTAATAACAAAAATACATATAATAATGTATTATAGACTGTACTATTGGCGAAGAAATATATATTTGGTTTAAATTTAACCTCACTTTTGAAATTATCAGGTAAGATTGGCATCTATTATATATTTAAATATGATATAATTTCATCTACAATTGAAATGACCTGACATTTATGTACGAATTGACAACTTTTTTTTATAGATCGAGTGAAAGCAAAACTATCGAATGCTGTAAAATCATTTATTGAAGACGTTATGAACAGTTATTGTTATCTCTAAAAGCCAGAGAAATCGGCGTTTACGAATTTTAAGGCTCGATCTACGACGATGGATTAGCAGACAGTTCATCTTCGATGAGTAGAACTGTAGAGATGCCTGCGATGTCGAGGTGTCAAATGTGAAAAAGTGGCATTATCTTATCATTTATATACACTCATCGCTCGATTTCACAACGTTGTTGGTAATTGAACCGCTTGAATTGACAACGTCGAGAGGGGTCCCCACCACCGTGCCGACCTTAACGTTGATTGGTGAATTTAAATTACGCGCGGAGATAGCAATCACGGTAGTATTATGGAGGGGATTGGAGAAGGTTGGCAAATCGCGCGTTTGGCCCGTTTCGAAATCAAGCGGTTACGAAATCGAAGGTTTCGAAATCGAGAGATGAGTGTACCTAGATATGTAATAAAACTAAATATGTAATGTTTATATGTATTAAATTTTCTATAAAAACAGAATTTATAAACATATTTTGTGTATTATTTCACCACGTCTGAAAGCCTACATACAATAGATATATTACAGACATCTGCAGAATCAATATCTATCAGATATCTAAAGATTTGATATCTGTCCGATATCTGAAGATTTGATATCTATATGATACCTTTTTCAAGATGTCATATAATGTTCTAAAACCGGCGCATTTGAAATCTAACCGATATCTATAAGATAAATTTTAGTATATCTTTGAGCCATCTATATCTAAAAAATGTTATCTATAAGATTTATTTTAGATAAAATTTTGCTGAGTGGGATCAGGTTTTAAATACATGAACATCGTTTACGTAAATTAAAATATAATTTGTGAGTTTTGAATCAATTTTCATTGAAAATAAAGTTTACAACATTATAGAAAATAGTTATGAATATTAAAATTTTAATAAAATTATTAATATCTAACAAAAATACTTTCTGCCAAAAACAAAGTGGTTTAATTGAAGAGAAAATTATTATAAAAAAAACAATATTTTATATAGAACTATCTAATTAACCAACCAAACGACTAAAAAAATAAGAATTACTTATTTTAAAAATAAATAAATAAATTCAAAATTACAAATAAAGAATGAATTAGAACTATAGTTAAAGAAGTTCTTAACAGTGGATTGAGGATGTTATTTTAAGCAAAAAACTTCATATGAATATGTTTCCGAAAATTCTTCGTGAAAGAGCTACAGCCTTCCAAAAATTGTACCAAAAATTTATGTTTAATATCTAGAGAACCCATTGTCATATAGTTATGAAATTTAATTTTTTTTGCTTAAAATAACATTCTCAATCTACTGTTGAATTTTTTTACGTTAGTTATTAATCCCGTACATTTTTCTTTGCGAACATTAAAAACGTTGATATCGAAATCAGCTATAACTGTAAAAGTGTCTATGAATACATAAAAATCTTACCTTACAATAAATTTCCAATGTTTCATTCCCTCGTATGTGGATTTCTTTTAATACAAGTGTTATTTTGTCAAATTTTTATTTTAACTACACTAAAAATTGACATTATGGAACTCAGTCGTAAATTGAGTATTTATATTTTTTAGCACTTCATAAAGTAACTTTTAAATTTAAATTTTAGAACTACACAAACAACTTAGGGCTACAAACTAAAATAACCGCTACTATTAAATTCTATTTGACATTCGACATAATTATTTTTATTATAAAAAGTAACCATGGCTACGAAAAATTATAAACGCAAGCATATTATTGGATGTATTAGATACATCAAAAAAGACCTTATAATAAAATAACATAGCTATAAAAATGATAAAAAAGTGCATTGTCACGGAGAATACACCATATTTGAAAATTTGACGAAAATCGTACGACGGGAAGTTCGTTAAAAAACGGTTCTTAGATTTGTACCACGGGACATACATGTGAAGTTAAGTAAAAGCTTGTAAAAACGTATTTATAAATGACAAATATTTATTGTACAAAAACAAAAAAGAATGTAAAGAAATAAATTAGATATCTTTATACTGGTCTTTGCCTTTTTCGCTACATTTTTCTCGCTTTCACCTGTAGGCTGTTTAGAAAAAAACATGTCCAAGGAGGTTTGTTTCTTCCTTCCTCTCAGAATGTTCCGGAAATGAGTTAGGCAAGTGTCATTAAAAAGATCAGATGCACGACCTGTTGCAACTTTTCTGGGTGTGCCGACCTGCTAAACTAAACCGAACTCGTATCTCGAATTTCGCTCGTAACTCAAAGCAAAAAATCACTCGCTCGCCGGCTCGTATCTCGAAAAACTCGTATGTTGGGGCACTCGTATGTCGAGGTACCACTGTATTTTGATATGGAGATTAATCTTTTTCAAAATTTTCATTCCATGGCCCAATATGAATACGTAAATGAGGAATTAATGGTCTTGTTTTAGCTACTTCAACTGCTTTATACTCGTACAGTGCTGCCTTTGTTATATTATTACAATCTTCTATATTTAGTAGTTGTAAATGTGGACATTGTTCTAATACAGTTATTAAAGCTCTATCTGTAATATTACGACATCCACATACATTTAATTCCTCTCACAGTTTAATTTAGGTAGTTCTAACAATCTCTTCAACCCTTCACTTGTTACGAAAAATCATTAACAAGACGTCCAAAATGTATTTGTTCTAATAAACGCCAATTCTCTACAATGTCAGCTAAATGAGCGGTGTGAATAAAAACGAGTAGGACAAGTAAATACTTGAACATATCAAAATAACAAGTAAACGCCAAAATTGAAGTGAATAAAACAAGTATTTACTCTTACTCGCGAGTAAATACTTGAGAGGCTAGTAAAACCCGGAAAAATGCCAATTTTGGTGTGAATAAACGCAAGTAAATACTTCTGTAGCAAGTAAATACTCGTCTATTCGCAAGTCAACCCGACCCCAGACTTGCAGTCGTACTTGTACACGAAAGATGGCTGCATTTATGAACCTGCGTGGTTGAAACGTTATAGAGACCGGCGTGATATAAGTCCCGATCTATCTAAGGGACTATTACGGTTTGAGAGCGAAAACGTAGATTTTCTCACTTCGCACTTTCTTGATGAAAATACTGATGCAAGGGGTGGAGGATTAACTGCACGGAAAAAGAAATTTTTCTGAGATACGTTAGTGATCCAGGATTCCAAAGTGGTGTTGCCAACGACATGGGGGTTGAAAGAAGTACCGTCAGCAGAACATTTTCAAGTGTATTGGATAAAATAGTGTCGAAGTCTGAAGATTGGATTAAATTTCCACGCACTATTGAAGATATGGATCAGGCCAAGGCAGATTGGGCTTCAAAATTTCGCATTCCGACTGTCATTGGTGCTATAGATTGCACTCACGTGCATATTATGAAACCTTCGGAATTCGGCGACGAGTATGTGAACAGAAAAGGAAAAACAACAATAAACATTCAGATGACTTGTGACGCTAATGAAAAAATTACAAGTGTGGACGCTCAATGGCCAGGGAGTGTACATGATGGCAGGATTTGGCGAGTGATTGGAATTCAGGACGTGGTGCGCCGATATGATGGTGATGTTTGTCTCCTTGGTGATAGCGGATATGGAATTACTCCTTGGTTACTGACTCCTTTTGACGAACCAAGAAATGCTCGTGAGCGGAATTACAATTCGACCCATGCTCAGGAAAGAGTAATAATTGAATGAGTTTTTGGCCAGATGAAACGTCGTTTTCCCATACTCTCGAGCCAAGTTAGAATAGCAGTCAAAAATATTCCCAATTTAGTAATAAGTTGTGCAGTGCTTCATAATGTAGCAAAACATTTGAATGATCCTTGGGAAGTGGAAGACGGAATCGAAAATGGTGTGGCTGAAGAAAATGTACCTCTATATAATTTAGATCGGAATGAAGTTATAAATAGACGACGTGGTCAGCAAAAACGATTAGAAATTAGTAATAATCTGATGATGTAAATACACATTTTTGACATGGAAATAAATTTAATCCTATTTCCTTTACTCCAATTGCAATCGCATATGTGAAAAAATAAAATAAAAAAGTAATAAAAAATATATAAAAAAACAAAAATATATATTTTTAAATAAGTATATGATGCGTAGTCTGTGTGGAGCTACAAGTATTTACTTGCCTTTTTTGTGAATTCAGTTGTCTCGCGAGTAAATACTTGCTAGTATACCCTCGGGTTGACGAGTACACGGTCACAAGTAAACTCGACGCTTTATTCACATCGGTTTACTTGGAGTTTAAATACTCGTTACACTTTACTTGTAAGTAAATACTCGTCGTACTCGTTTTTATTCACACCGCTCATTGTATCGTCACTATAAACTACCACACAAGTTTAAATCTAATGAGCGGCGATTTTTTAAAACACCAAACTTACGTAATACTTCATTATCTTACTTGTAAATTCTAATTGCTAAATGTTTTATTTGAGGTATTTCTCTGACAAGTTAATTAATTTTCAAAGTTTCTGCTGTATCAATATGTAATTTTTTTAAATGTTTGAATTTGTTTAAATGTCTTATTATATGTATAATAATTCTTTATATTTATACAATCCTTTATAAAAATAGATTCCACTCTACATTAAGTTTATCAATATCGAGTTTTTTCAATCCTATATTATATAATTCTAGACACTATAGTTTTGGTTGAGAAATAAAAATTGGCTCTAGTTGTTCGTCAGTAATATATACACTACATAATTTTATTTGTGTTAAAGAATGGTATTTTGTACAAAAGTTTTTAACTCCTGGATCTGTAATAGCACAATCTGCAATACAAACATTAATATATTTATTTGTGTAAGTTGTGGGTGTAATGTGCTTAATACATACATTGTAATGTTAAACTATTGAGGGAGTTACAATCAATTCAAGTACATTCTTATTACCACAGTCTACATCTCCAATGGTTAGAAACTTGAGATTTGTACCACATAACTTTAAAAGAGGTTTCGATTGTATCTTATATCCAAAATAAAATGAATAGTATTCAGATCCATCTGAAAAAAAATTAATTTCCCTTGAAAATAACTTTTTTTTTCAAGGCATATATTAATAAAATGGCTTATTAATGATAAAATCATTCTTTAAGGAAAATACATTCATACGCAGCGCAGAAAACAACAACCAGGGGCGTTAATTAATAATATAACTTATTAATATCTCGTACTTTTATAATTGTTCGTGTTTATATAAGGCAAACACATTCATACGCAACACAGAAAACAACAACCAGGTACGTTAATTAATAAGGGGACTTATTAATCTTTCATATTTTGTTATGTAGAATAAATAAATTTTGCCATAAATATCAGCTATTTGCGAAGCTAATATTTTACAGCCGGGATAATAAAATCAAAGAAATTACATCAACCTGAAGAATGGTTGAATCTCGTCGCGTCGCGAATAAATATTTTGTCTTCATGATTTTTGGTTTGTTCTTGCTTGTGGTGTATATAAACTTGTTTAAAATGGTAACGGTCGGCACCGCACATGGTCGTTGAATTTTATTACTTCAAGGTTGCGGGTAGCGGTACGGTTCTTGATATCTTCCCGTCATATGGGTACAATCTTCGATTTCTTTATTCACTTTTCTTGCGAAAAAAGCCTCGGATATAACATTTGTGTTGGTAGTAGTTTTTTCGTACAGTGTTATAAACGGATATAATGATATCAAACACTAACTCGTTCATTTCAAACTTTTATTCTGCCATGCGGTATTGTTATACGAAGCGACACAGATTAAATGTGTACTGGCTGCTGGCCAAAGCCAGACTGGGTCTCTTGCGTTGTGCATCATGCAGTCAGCACCGTACGTCTAGTAGTGGTAGGGGATGACTTTACAATCTGATACTTAGCGCGTGGCCTCCCCTTTTACACTAACTTGGATTCGTCTGACGTGTTTATCAATGTATTTTGTTGTATTTTGACTTATTACAATAGAAAAACAATGGAGCGAAAATCTACTTCGAAACACCCTTTATATATTTTCGCTATAAAATCAATCTCACACTCAAAAAAATGAAGCAAAAAATATTAAAAAAAAAAATCCACAGTAATGAGAAAATATAAAAAAAATTATTTTTATCCAAGCAATACGTGCAGATAGAATTATAATCTGACAATAAAATGAACATGTCCTAACATCGTCTCCATAATATCAGACACGCTCACAAAAATGATACGTGCTAATAAATACATGATCTATAAAACTTGATTAATTGAAATTAATCCGTTGACATCTCAATTATATTACCATATAAAGTTTAGACAAGTTTCAGATTATATTGTATTTACATTATTCCACACAATAATGCAAATATTTCTGAAAAAAAATCACCTTTGACTGTTTATTGAACATTTTGGAAACGTGTCATTAATGGTATATTGAAATTAATCCTTTGACATCTCAATTGTATTACCATGTAAAGTTTAGACAAGTTTCTGATTATATTGCAGTGACATCATTCTACATGGTGTAATGGGCGTGTGGATGATGTTTGGATTTAGTTGATCAGGATGGATTTGTCTGACACCAGCTCGTTATGAGCGAATTAAGAATGCGAATAATAACTTATTTTAATATATTTATTGAATGAAATAAATATAATATACTTTAATATATTCACTTATACTTAGTTATTTATATAATTAGTTTTATAGTTAATTGTAGTTCCAGAGGTATACTGGCAGAGCTACGACGTGTATCTAAGTATCTGAGTATATGAAAGTATCAAGTATCTAAGAGTAACTGAGAGAGCCCTTAATATCTTTATGACGTATATACAGGGTTATACATTAGGAGTGGATATCGACTTTATTTCCGAAACTATAAAAGTTAGAACAATATTTCAAATCGTAACTACCCTTGAATTAGCATTTGGAAGAATAATAAAAAATCATGCAACCCCCATCCATACCCGCATCGCCTATATGCCTCTCAACTTTGAAATTTTAAATGGGAATCACCATATTTTATTTCAGAATTAGAAAGATCTATTTTATTCACTTAAACTAAAAATACACCTTAACCACAAAATTTATGTCACTCGACACGTGTTTCGACTTCACAAGAAGTCCTCATCAGTTGTGAAGTCGAAACACGTGTCGAGTGACATAAATTTTGTGGTTAGTTTAAGTGACTAAGAAACCACAGTTTCTCCGTTTTTCAAGTAAAAATATATATATATATATATATATATATATATATATATATATATATATATATATATATATATATATATATATATATATATATATATATATATATATATATATGATAGACCGTTTAAGAAATATTGGGCAATATTTCTATTTTCTTAGGGTATAGTATGTTTGACACATTAGGAGTGGATATAGATTTTATTTTCGAAACTGTAGGTAAGAGCAACATTTTAAGTTGTTACTATCTCTGAATTTTTACTTTTTCACTTACACGTATGACCTGCATTACTGACGAATTAGCAAAAAATAGGTATTACTTTGTGATATTATCTATGGATCCGTTTTGGAATTTAAATCAATAATATTTCAAATTATTATAACACAGTTTCCGACTCTGACTGTGCAAGATAATTTTCATAACATCATTACCCTTTTAATACCATTGGTGTTTACTTACTACACATAAAACTCTATATAACTGTCATATAAGTTTGATACCCCATTTGAAAGTGCTTGAAAGCTGATTCATTTTGGTAGCTGGGCTATAGTTCCGGATCTTACATAAATAATACAACAATAAAAAATAACAGTTTTTATTTTGTATTTAAATATTGATTTAATGAAATGAATTTATATTTTACTAAAGAAATGTTAATTCTACAAAACAGATAAAAAAAAATTATTTTAAAAAATGTTGAAAATTTTTTCCATCTTTTTCCAAACTCTATTCTTTTTAAAAATCCTGTATGTGTGGCGTTATAAATTCTATCTCGGGAAATTGTTCGACATGCTTCTGTTATTCTATTTTTTAATTCTTGTATGGAATTTGGCTGATTACTGCCATACAGTTTATTTTTTAAATAACCCCACAGATAAAAATCCATGGGAGTTAAATCGGGCGATCTGGGGGGCCATTGTATTGGACCACGTGTGCCAATCCACTGGTCTTTGTATTCTTTGTTGAGATGTTGGATTGCTGTGCGACAATTATGCGAAGGGCACCCGTCTTGCATAAACCACATGCTCTGCCTTGTGTCAAGTGACAAATTTTCTAATAACTCAGGAAGCTTTTCTTTCAAAAAATTTGTATACTTTGCTCCATTCAAATTTTCTTTCTAAAAATAGGGACCAATTAACGTAACACCACACCATACGTTTATAGAAAAATATACTTGAGAATTTGAAATTATTTGCCAATGTGGGTTTTCCGTAGCCCAATATACAGAATTTTTTCTATTAAGGATGCCATTTTTTGTAAAAATGCTAATTCAAGAGTAGTTACGATTTGAAATATTGTTCTAACTTTGATAGTTTCGAAAATAAAGTCGATATCCACTCCTAATGTGACAAAAATACTATACCCCTAGAAAATAGAAATATTGCCCAATATTTCTTAAACGGTCCATCATAGAAAAAATTTTCTTGAAGTAAAAAGTTAATTAATAAAATAGGTCTTTCTAATTCTGAAATAAAATATGGGGGTTCCTATTTAAAATTTCAAAGTTGAGAGGCGTATAGGCAATGCGGGTATGGATGGGGGTTGCATGAGTTTTTATTATTCTTCAAAATGCTAATTCAAGGGTAGTTACGATTTGAAATATTGTTCTAACTTTTATAGTTTCGAAAATAAAGTCGATATCCACTCCTAATGTGTAACCCTGTATGTATGTTACCGGCAAAGTACGAAATTCAGGTATTCTATAGGTATTCCTAGGAATTCTATAGAATTGGGGCGTAGAATTCGAAAAAAATAACCCGAACTAGCGAAAAGTAGAGCAACACCCTTAAAAAAGGGGTTTAAGATTGAAAACCCCGTTTTCAAGATTTTTTTCCATTTTTCTCAAAATCTTAATCGATGACGGGGTGTTTTTATGGTTGATGGGGAAACTTAGACGAATCAATCGAGATCACAAATATTGAATTTGACAGAAAAATACTATTTCTAGAGGGTTTAAAAAAACTTAAAAATGTTTCTTTCGAGGAAAAAATTAAAAAATTTATAATTTTTGTTCAAATCAAAATTGGTCTAAAATTGTTCCTGAAGTTCTAAAGAATACTGATCAACCATAATTTTAAAAAATATTAATTTATCAATGAAAATTGATAAATAAAAATTACGTTACCTACCCTTAAACATTAGCGATTTTCATTGGTTAAAATATTAATATTTTTTTAAATTAAGGTTGATCAGTATTCTTTAGAGCTTCAGGAACAATTTTAGATCAATTTGAACAAAAATTATTAATTTTTTAATTTTTTCCTCGAAATAAACATTTTTAAGTTTTTTTAAACCCTCTAGAAAGAGTATTTTTCTGTCAAATTCAATATTTGTGGTCCCGATCGATTCGTCTAAGTGTCCCCATCATCCATAAAAACACCCCGTCATCGATTAAGATTTTGAGAAAAATTGAAAAAAATCTTGAAAACGGGGTTTTCAACCTTCAACCCCTTTTTTAAGGGTGTTGCTCTACTTTTCGCTAGTTCGGGTTATTTTTTTCGAATTCTACGCCCCAAAATCTATAATAATCAACCATAAAATTGTAGAGATGGGCTTAATAGTGATTTTTAGATAGCAGTGATCACAGAGAGCTGTTAAGACAAATAGCAGTTAACAGTAGCAGTGATATAATCACAGTTTGTTTAAATCAAAGTTTTTTTTAAATCCATAGGCGTTTCGAGTACTCAAACTTATTTACATAAGGCAGTGGCGTAGTAACGGGGGGTGGGACACTCCCCCCCCCCCACCCCAAAATAAATGTTCAGTGTTCTAAGAAAAACGTATGTTTTGAGAAAACATCAGTTCAAAATACTTTCCAAAATTTAACACGCATGTATAAAATCCCCCCCCCTAGATAAAAATCGATGGGCCCATTGGCCCCATATAGCCCTGGTATAAAATATAATTGGTTAATATTATAAATCGATAACACTTATTATTACTAAACCAAATACCAAATTTCATAATTCTATCACAAAGGGTTCTCTAGATATTAAATTAAAACTCATTTTTAGTAAAATCTTTGAAGGCCTGTAGTTTCCTAAGGAAAAATTTCCGGATACATGTTTATTGAAAGTTTTTTGATTAAAATATTTTTCTCAATCTACTGTTCAAGTTTGGCACGACAGTGCTGAATCATCCTGTATATGTTCAATTAAGCGAAGCTATAAAGGAAACGATTAAAAAAACTTACATAATTATTTTGGTAGATTTTACGTCAACTTCTTGTGAAAACGTTGAATTCAGTGATCTTAACCGTACTTTCTCCATCTTTTTCTTTATTCTGTAAAATATAAAAAAAACGAATTAATTTTTTTATAAATTAAGTTAAAATATATTATTAATTTGAAGTAACGCTAGTATCTTTACTGGTTGAAGGTCTGCTAAAGTTTACAAGCCCTTGATCTTTCCTTTTCTTAATCTTCTTTATGACTACAGTTTCTTTTTGTTTCCTCTCTTTAATCATGACCTTCAACGGCTCGATCTCTTCTTGATATTCACGAATCTTGGCATCTTTCGGATCTTCGTTTTTCATCGGTTTGTTCTTGATGTCCTTTGTACGATTAGCGTACCTTAAAGTTATGAGAGTTTCTTCATAATTATAACTCGCTGGACCGATCTTTACAATTATTTTGTTTCCTCCAAGAGAGTGTTGAAGCAAACGTGTTAGTTTTGAGTCACGGTAGGGCACATATTGAGCGTTTTCAGTTAAAGCTTTAATTACATTTCCTAGTGCAGACAGATATTGATTTATTTTACTCGCTTCCAGTAATCTGTCAGCTACTGCGCCTGATTTTGCTTGGTGTTCGCTTTCAGCTAGATCTAATAGATTTAATTTTCCGATTTTGTACGTCTTCTGTTTCATGTTGCACATTTCGATTATGATTGTAAATATTGCGTGAGATCTTCGTTCATTCATGTTTGTCGCGCCTACAGTTCTGTTTTTTTTTCCCGTGTGCATTATATTCATCATTTCCTTGGCCGATGTGCAGTGAACAGTATTTAAATTTTGTACAAATACATAGTTTATTTTTTACATCGCGAGACAGATAAAAACAATAAACAGATCAATTTGAGATATACCTGTCTGTGAAACATAAATAACAACATATATTTATTAGTTCATAGTACAAAAGCAAGATATTCATATAAACAAAATGTAGGGGAACTTGGGAAATGGTGGGACATTGGGGAATAGAGTTTCTGCATCAAGAAGTGTTTTTACATTTTGTCAGGAAAAAAAAGTTTTAAATATATGGGCATAATTACCGTTAACCCTCGACATTTCAACTTGCAAAAGGAATTTGGCATGAACACACAGTGTCAATTATAGTTTATGTCGAATTGTAAACATAGCGTTTGGGGTACTGCGAGACACTTATTTTGAGGAATAGTACGACACGTATTTTTTTATGTTTCTCAAATCAATATCGCATGTTTATGCATATTAGTCATTTTTCATGTAAAAGAAACAACCCTAATATCTACGGTGGACAGAGAGTGGGTTTCTGCATCTTTTCAACCGAAACATTTACGATTTTGTTTTATGAATAAAGAGAAAAAAAATAAAATTTTAATATTTCATCCCCTGTCGCATATAAAGAATTGTTATTGGTTTCATTCGATTCGACAGGAAAAATACCACGGGGTGCGGGGTTTAGGGGGGGAACAATCCCCTATCTTGCACAAGAACCGAGATATTTCCGTTTTTGTATAATTAATAAAAAGCAAAACAAAAGAAAATTTTTATATTTAATGAAGGGTTGTTATTAAATTCATTCAATCTGGCGGGAAAAATATCATGAATATGGATGTTTTGAAATCCACGAGCTTGCATAGGCTGTGTGCACGATGACAACTAGCACTGCTAGCGGGCGATATAGACAATTTTCAACTATTTTATTAGTATTGTTTTTTATTTAATAAATATTAAAAAAAAACAAATATCATTTAATCTAGCTGTTTGCATATAATGTAAATAGCAAAATATGAAAATTATTCATTTCGGGTATTTTTTTTCTTCAAATATGACTTATAGAAAAATAATTAATTCGTTCACATTGACAGCATAACCTAAAAATATTGCGCCGACGATCTTGCGGACCGAGTTTGAATCTATCAAACATTCAATCTCTTTTACTTTCACAGTTTACATTTATAATTTTCAAATAAGTCGTTAAGTATCACCTAAAAACTATAAAGTCCTAGTCAATGTAATATTTTAGTTCCACCTAACCTAAAACTGTACACAAGTTGACAATTTAAAAATGTTATAATTTCGGTAAAAATCATTGTTTACAATATATATGTATGTATAATAATGTACATACATATGTACATGTATATATCCTGGATATATAGTTTATGGCATTCCACGTCTAAAGTTTATTATAGATATGACCATTATGATATGTCAAAATTAGCTTTTTTGAAGAATTTCGTTTAACAAAACCTTTAGTAACTGAACAGTGTTACCTTTGCTAGCATATTTGAAAATATAGTACCTGGATTATTTTTATGACACGTTAGTAGTATTTCTTGTAACTAATCTAAAAAAGTACAACAATAAAATACTTCAAAATTTCATATATCTGTTACATTTTAATAATGAAAAATAACAATATTTTCTCTTCTGGCGTGTAATTTGCTCCTCTATTTTTTCGCTTTTGATATTTCTATATTACTGAATATTTTTTGTGTGCAATTTAAAAACTTTCGGAAATTATAATTATTTTCACTTTTAAATAACAATGACATACGAAAAATGTAGTTGAGTTGTTACAATAAAACTCACCACGAGCGCTGACATCGATATTTATTTTAACCCCGCCCCCTTGCACATAGTCTATAATAGTGAAAAAAAAAACAATTAATAATCAGAATTTAAGTATTAATAGTTTTACCATGCTGAAAAGTCCGGTTGTTTGGACCTCAATGGTCACACTCCACAGTTTGTTTTATTCCTTCTTTATCATAATTACAATTTTTGTCATTCTGGATTTTCCAAAAAACATTTCACATTCATATTTTGCATTTTTTGCTCCTGTCCCACAATTCCCCAACTTTTTTTAAAATGTCGAAAATTAAAGTTTTAGAAAACCATAGTAAAGCATTGCAGTCGTTCAAAATTTCAACAAACTGTGGCAGCTAAATGTAAGATTACAAAACGTTCTATGACATACATCTTCAAAATTTGAAAAAAATAATTTTTTTTAAACAAGTTATGGATCATACAAAAAACGTTTCCCACCATTCCCCAAGTTCCCCTAACAATAAAAACCGTATCATTTCTTTATAGAATTCTAAATACGAAACTGAAACTAAAAATTCCATATTATTAGTAAAGTTGATGTGATTCCACACTTGGTCAAAAGTTCTTGGGATTATCCCTGTTGACTCTAAGCTGTTGTTTGTTCCCTCTATAGTGTTTTTCCAGCACCTGTTTTTACATAAGCAAATACGCAGCAGTTATATCCTTCAAACACCCATGAAATTAATGGTCGAACAGAAATGTCATACAATTCTTGCTGAGATACACTGAACTAATCCCAATAGTGCCATTCTGGTTCATTCCCCCCTCCTCTGGACTTTTTCATAGACTTCACCCCTATGCTTTCCCCCCTAGGCTTGGCGCACCCGTTGAGAGCCA
Organism: Sialis lutaria; assembly: GCA_949319165.1. Classification (NCBI taxonomy): domain Eukaryota; kingdom Metazoa; phylum Arthropoda; class Insecta; order Megaloptera; family Sialidae; genus Sialis; species Sialis lutaria. The sequence goes on along the minus strand of OX439238.1, from coordinate 25,813,752 downwards.
GTTTCGCCAACACTCAGCTACATCACTGCCCATAACTAACACTGTTTATAGTCATTTGTTTTCAATAATACAGGATGTCCCAGGACTGTGTCAAAGCTCAATATTTCAGTTAATATAAGAATTGGAAGAGAACTTTAAATGCAAAAGTTATCAGGCTAGAGGAGCGGCATAATTTAAAAATAGTTTCATTTATACAGAGTGTCCCATAACTGCGTTACAAACCAAAGTTATGTTTTTTTAAATACAAACTATATATTTTTATTTGATAATCTAAAAGCATTCATTTTTCTGAGTATTTTGATGTATCAAGTATGGAATTATATAGAGGGGTGTAGAAATAATGACCAATTTTGTAAGAAAATAGGAACATTTTCAACACCTTGTAATTTTCTAATTACAACAAAAATAATGTATTCTCTGCTGAAAGTAGTTTTGGTATATTCTCTATTATTGCGATATTATGTTAAACACTTACAAAATTGTATTATTTGTACAGGGTGTATCAAAACACTGAACTTAGTTTTTTTTCAAAATTTTCAAATGGAACATCCTATATATTTTTACATTTTCGAATTGCTTGTTCAATTCTCAACACATTTTACAAACCATGTTCTATATCTAAATCCAGCCGTTAAAGAGTTATTTATTTTATTTTAAAATCTTAAGATGTTTTATAAAAACAATACAACTTTATTATAATCAATAAAACAGTTCGCTTAAAAATAATTTAACAAACTAATAGAACGTAGAAACTTTAACAACATAAAAATTTAATTATTTTATGGAATATAATTAAGTTGTATTCCTTTTAAAAAAATCTTAAGATTTTAATATAAAATTAATACCTTATTAACCGCTGGATTTAGGTATAGAACATGGTTTGTAAAATGTGTTGAGAATTGAACAGGCAATTCGAAAATGTAAAAATATATAGGGTGTTCCATTTGAAAATTTTGAAAAAAACTAAGTTCAGTGTTTTGATACACCCTGTACAAATAATACAATTTTGTAAGTGTTTAACGTAAAATCGCAATAATAGAGAATATACCAAAACTACTTTCAGCAGAGAATACATTATTTTTGTTGTAATTAGAAAATTACAAGGTGTTGAAAATGTTCCTATTTTCTTACAAAATTGGTCATTATTTCTAAACCCCTCTGTATAATTCCATACTTGATACATCAAAATACTCAGAAAAATGAATGCTTTTAGATTATCAAATAAAAATATACAGTTTGTATTTGAAAAAACATAACTTTGGTTTGTAACGCAGTTATGGGACACTCTGTATAAATGTAACTATTTTTAAATTATGCCGCTCCTCTAGCCTGATAACTTTTGCATTTAAAGTTCTCTTCCAATTCTTATATTAACTGAAATATTGAGCTTTGACACAGTCCTGGGACACCCTGTATATTAATAGTCCAGTCAATCTAGCATCATTGAAGTAGATAAATGAATTTGATCAACCTATATGATTGTTCAAAGTTCTGTTTATCCCTCACAAACACGCAGTAAATATTTGTTATTTCATTGGTGCTAGATTGACTGAATTATAACATATGTAGGCGTGACAAAAATGAATGAACAAAGTTCAAGATCTCATGCAATATTTACAATCGTAATCGAAATATGCAACATTGAACAGAAGACGTACAAAATCGGAAAATTAAATCTAATAGATCTAGCTAGAAGCGAACACCAAGCAAAATCAGGCGCAGTAGCTGACAGATTACTGGAAGCGAGTAAAATAAATCAATCTCTGTCTGCATTAGGAAATGTAATTAAAGCCTTAGCTGAAAACGCTCAATATGTGCCCTACCGTGACTCTAAACTAACACGTTTGCTTCAACACTCTCTTGGAGGAAACAAAATAATTGTAAAGATCGGTCCAGCGAGTTATAATTATGAAGAAACTCTCATAACTTTAAGGTACGCTAATCGTACAAAGGACATAAAAAACAAACCGATGAAAAACGAAGATCCAAAAGATGCCAAGATTCGTGAATATCAAGAAGAGATCGAGCCGTTGAAGGTCATGATTAAAGAGAGGAAACAAAAAGAAACTGTAGTCATAAAGAAGATTAAGAAAAGGAAAGATCAAGAGCTTGCAAACTTTAGCAGACCTTCAACCAGTAAAGATACTAGCGTTACTTCAAATGAAAACGTAGAAGATATGCTGGATGACGAAAGGGCAGTCACGGAAGAACTAGCAAGAGAGTTGATACAACTGTAGAGTAAATTGATAAAGGGAGGACAGAACATATTAGACAAAATAAAGCGGAATAAAATAGATCTTGAAAAACAGCTAGCTGAAATTGCTTATAGGAAGGTATTATTATCATATACGCTAGGAAACAATCGATCCTGGCGCCGCCAAGTGGCAAAAATAAATAATTTTGGGTTTCTGTCAAACCAATCTGTCATATAATTGAATGAAAAATATGGATAATTGCCGTTATATTATGTATGTTATATTAAAATTTGTATTGATAAGTATCAACCTTTGCATATTATTAGAATTTGACCCCGAAATTTTCTTATTTTAAACCGACTTCTAAAAAAGAGGAGGTTATCAATTTAATCAGTATATTTTGTTATGTATGTTCGAGCATTACTTCGACAAATATTCGCCTATTCGGTTGATTTTTGTTTGAAAGTGTATACTCCCGAGGTGGTCTCATATAAATTTTATCAGAATCTGACCTAGTACTTCAAAAAAGGAGAGAGTTTTTCTATTTTTTTATGTATTTTCGGGTATAACTACGACAAATATGCACCTATTCGGTTGATTTTTCTTTGTTTGAAAGAGTATACTACCGAGCTGATACCATATAAATTTCATTATAATCAAATATATGGTTTCAAAGATACGCCACTCAAAAGAAAAAAAGAAAAAATCGTAATTGAGTTGATCGAAAATAGACAAATTTCGCGGGTCGAATTTTTATAATCCGCAAAGATTGATACTCTTCAGTACAGATTTTAATATAACACACATAACTTTGTGTTTTAACCCCGTAATTTACTCATTGGGTAACATCGGACATTTGAAAATAAAAAATAGAAATTTGCTATGAAAAAATTTAGTAAAAATAAAAAATTAATGTTTTTCAAGACCTTATATTACCCTTAAGTTTTACTGAAAATATCATCCAATTATATCTATATATTAAGTAGAAAAAAAAGGTTTTCGATTTTCAAATTTTAATTAATTACAGCTAAAATAATTATTAAAATTAATTAAAACTTGGTCAAGTACTTCTTCATACATAGGTTTATAGATAAGAAAAAAAATTAACGAAATCGGAACTTGGGAACATTACTTTCGGCTGTCCTTTTTTAAAAGTAATATACCAAAAGTTGCTAACGGCGCTCACTAGGTGGTGACGTGTCGTTTTTGACAGATGGTTTCCAAGCGTATATTATAACTCAATTTATAAAAAAATAATTCGTTTTTTTTTAATATTTTACAGAAAAGGGAGGTGAAGATGCAGCAGAAGCTCGAAATAGATAGAGAAAGTACGGTTAAGATCATTGAATTCAACGTTTTCACAAGAAGTTGACGTAAAATCCACCAAAATAATTAAGTTTTTTTAATCGTTTCCTTTAGAGCTTCGCTTAAAGGATTGTTTACACGGAGACAGTATATTAGTAGTTTAGTGAAGTGAGAAGTAATTGTATATGTGTAAACAGCAAAGCAAGTACAAAATCAAGTTAAGTAGTAACTAAACGGTTTAGTGAATTAGTGGACAGTAGGATAGAATATGTTCTATTTTTCGGTTTAGTAGCCAAGGTATCCAAGGTAACATATATTGTGCATCTGTCAAATGACGTTATTATCAAGTCTAGTTATTTAAAGATGAAATATTTAATTGAAATGCACTAATATAGTTATATTATATTGATGCAATACATATTTTATAAATTGCTGTTATTTTCATTATTGAAAATAGTATATGTAAGTTATTTATTTATTATTTTACTTTATATATTTATAAAAATACACTAAATACTTGCCAACATGTAAACGCCCTATCTTTACTTAACGATTTAGTTGACTACTTGTCACTTTACTAAAACACTAAATTACTGGCTTTGTGTAAACAAGCCTTAATTGAACATATGGGTCAGTCCGCGGTGACGGGTGTGACATTTCAACTCGGATTGGAGTTCATAATTTCTGAATAATACTAGTTAATAACATGGTTTTACCATATATCTGTAGATTTTAATGTAATACATGTACATTGAAAGAATAAAAGGTGATAAAAGGTCTATGGTTATTTTCAAAAAGCCAGCATTCAAAGCCCTGTAACGAGTGTGACGCCAACTATTGCAAGTATTACAACCTCTATTCAAAATCTCAAAAGTTTAGCGAAAATATTGAAGTTACTTTATAATAATCATTCGTTGATATGTTACGAATAAATTATTTTTAGTAACACAAGAGCATCAGGTAAATAAGTAATCTATTTAACTGGTTATTACTCAACAAACATTGTGACGGGTGTGACACGTTGAATAAAAGGTTACAATAAGAGTACTATTTGTGTGTTTAATTACTTATTCATATTAATAAAAACGCTGATTAAATTAGATTTGTTTTTGTTTACTTTCTTTATTTTTTTTTTGCTTTTTTAGGGTTCCGAAGAAACCCTATTAATCTCACTTTGTCGTCCGTCCGTCCGTCCGTCCTAATCACTCTAAGCTCAATAGCTCGTAAACTATAAAAGCTAGAACCTTGAAATTTTGACAGAATATGTAAAATAACACCCTCTAGTAAAATATGTACAAATATTTTCGAAAAATATTTTTTTAGGGGGGGTGCTAAGAAGCTAAAGACACCCAAAAAAATATTTTTTTTATACCAAGGCAAGTGGCACATCAAAATGTGTAACCAAGCTAGTGTAATTTGATCCTTATTCTTATTTTTTTATAAATCAAAAATGGCGCCTACAGGGGGCTTTAAAGCAAATTCAAAAAACCAAAAAAAATGTATTCCAAGTCGTGTGGGATATCAAAATGTAGATCTCAGTGAGTAGAATATGACAGTATTTTTTATTTTTTTTTATAAATCAAAAATGGCGCCTACAGGGGGCTCCAAGCAAAAAAAAATTGTCCCCACCCCCTCTAACTCGGTAACTACTGGCTCGAAAAATCTGAAAAAAATTGGGTAATAAGGCTTTGGTGAGACTACCAACGACAAATACTAAAGTCACCAATATCATTTAAAATTTTGGAGAAAAAGGGAGGGGTGTCATACATTTTTTTATTTTTATTTTTTTATCTGGGCATGTGGGGTGTCGAAATGTAGATCTCAGTGAGTAGAATATGACAGTATTTTTTATTTTTTTTATAAATCAAAAATGGCGCCTACAGGGGGCTCCAAGCAAAAAAAAATTTGTCCCCCCCCCCCTCTAACTCGGTAACTACTGGCTCGAAAAATCTGAAAAAAATTGGGTAATAAGGCTTTGGTGAGACTACCAACGACAAATACTAAAGTCACCAATATCATTTAAAATTTTGGAGAAAAAGGGAGGGGTGTCATACATTTTATTTTTTTTATTTTTTTATCTGGGCATGTGGGGTGTCGAAATGTAGATCTCAGTGAGTAGAATATGACAGTATTTTTTATTTTTTTTTATAAATAAAAAATGGCGCCTACAGGGGGCTCCAAGCAAAAAAAAATTTGTCCCCCCCCCTCTAACTCGGTAACTACTGACTCGAAAAATCTGAAAAAAATTAGGTAATGAGACTTTGGTGAGACTACCAACGACAAATACTAAAATCACCAATATCATTTCAAATTTTGGAGAAAAGGGGAGGGGTGTCATACATTTTTTTATTTTTATTTTTTTATCTGGGCATGTGGGGTGTCGAAATGTAGATCTCAGTGAGTAGAATATGACAGTATTTTTTATTTTTTTTATAAATAAAAAATGGCGCCTACAGGGGGCTCCAAGCAAAAAAAAATTTGTCCACCCCCCCCCCCTCTAACTCGGTAACTACTGACTCGAAAAATCAGAAAAAAATTAGGTAATGAGGCTTTGGTGAGACTACCAACGACAAATACCAAAGTCACCAATATCATTTCAAATTTTGGAGAAAAAGGGAGGGGTGTCATACATTTTTTTATTTTTATTTTTTTATCTGGGCATGTGGGGTGTCGAAATGTAGATCTCAATGAGTAGAATATGACAGTATTTTTTATTTTTTTTATAAATCAAAAATGGCGCCTACAGGGGGCTTCAAGTAAACAAAAATTTGTCCACCCCTCTGTAGCTCGGTAAATACTGACTCAAAAAATCTGAAAAAAATTGGTAATGGGGTTTTTATAATACTAGTAACGACAAATACTAAAATCAACAATATCATTTCAAATTTTGAAAAATAGGAAGGGGCGTCATGGAATTTTTTTAGTTTCATATCTAGGCTTGTGGGGTGTCAAAATGTAGATCTGAATTAATAGAATATGATCCTATTTTTTATATTTATTTTTAACTCAAATATGCACCTGTAAATGACTCTAACCAGTCCACGTAGTATATACTTCGGAACCCTTTTTTTTGCACTTTTCTTTTTGTTTTTCGTCCTTTGGCATTTTTTACACAAAATAATTAATTTTGCCTACAAAATATTTAAATTGTTTTTTGTTGTATAGTTTCGAAATATACACTTTTTGTAAGATAATATCAATAATATTGAGCACAAAACAAACCATTCTCATTGACTTTGAAACAAAATCATATTCATGATTTTTCTGAATTTTCAAATTAACCTCAAATTGTTTTATACAACTGTTACATTGAATATATGGTAATTCTGATTGGTAATGTTTATATTGACTTTTTCATCAATTTTCGTAAAGACTTGATTAAAGAAAAAAACCTGACTGACATCGAAATTAATAATAATCAAGAAGAAACTGAAATCCTAAAAGAAACAAAAACGATGCTGTTTTAAAATCAAATAAGGAACCTTTCTACAACAAATTCTAAACATGAAGCTGATTTAAGTATGACCATCTTATCTAAAATATATTCTAATGGATGTAGTGTCAATATGATGAAATTAAAATACAACCAGTGCATGCGAGCCTTTGAGGGAGGTCAAACATTAATAATCATAGCAAGCATCAATGAACATAACTTTAAATACGGCCACTGTGAAATGAAAAATACATTGAACGGATACAAATAAACCCATTCTAAAAAACAGCCATTTAAATGTGATCTTTGGGAAAGAAGTTTTAAACAGAAAGATGCGTTAAAAGAACACAAATTTACCCATACCAATAAACAACCTTTTAAATGTAACCTGTGAGAAAGTTGTATTTAAGTAAAATGTATGTTAAAAATACATTAACACATATAAATAAACGACTTTTTAAATGCGACCAGTGTAAGAGTTGTTTTAAACTAAAATGTATATTTAAAACACACAAATTAACACATACTAATAAACGACCATTTAAATGCGACCAGTGTGAAAATTTGTTTTAAATTGAAATGTGTTTTAAATAGGCATAAATTAATACATATGAAGGGTATGCAGCAACAAGGAGTTAACTCCAGTTTTTATAATTTGTGGGGAAATAGAAAAAACTAAAAAATGGAGAATGTATTTAAATCGCCTTTGTTTTCGTCCAATTATTATATGTCACCGACCACATGTTTTGGCCAAATTCCATTGAGAAATTCGTCAGATTCGCTAATCTAGACTAAATGTTATTCTGGAGTTAACTCCTTGATGGCCCAAGTAGTTTAAAAAGAAAATTATTTTCTTTTTAAAGGAAGGAAGCATTGAATAAGAACAATTTTCAAGAAAACGGGTGTACTAACTAAATTCTAAGCCCAAAAACAAAGAGTCAACTCCTGGAGCTAACTCCATTTTTACCCAAGCGAATGAAGCAGCTAACTCATTCTAGCGGATACCTTGAGAACTATCAACGGTAGGCAGTGGCGGATTTAACGGGCGGCAAATGAGCAGTTGCCGCCTGGGCCCCCGTCTGAAGATGCTCCCAAGGGCCCCTCCAGATAAGAGCCCTTGTATGTAAGCCTGTTTAAATACTGCTGTGTAAAAAAAATTTGATTCCATCCATTTGCGTGCGGAAATAAAATTACATTGCCAGTCACAAGTGCAAGCGCCGAGGAATGAGTTCTTTGAAAAGAATAAAAAACTATTGTCGTGCCACTTTATCTGAGGAAACACTCAATAATTTCAGTATTTTGTACATTGAAAGAGACGTGGCTAACAAAATAGATCTGAATTCGACAATCGAAATATTTGCACAATAAAAGACGAGACGAGGTTTTAAAACAATGTAACCTGACATATACTATACATATGTGTAAACAAGAGTTAAATGTATAAGTCGAAATTTATAAGTGAGATTGTCGATAACGAATCATACAATAAATAATAAATAAATAATAATTCAAAATGTTTGGTTGACGCAATAAAAAAATTAATTAGGAAATCAAAAAACAACTAAAAATTATCAATTTATTAATAATTAATTTGTAGTTCTAAATGAATTACCTAATGTTTTTTTCACGTCAATCAATTTTTAAGTTGGTGCAATCAAACAATCCTTTAAGTGAAATTTTTTTACTCAATTAAAGGCCCCCTGGCACGTTTGCCACCTAGCTCATTTCCCTTAAATCCGCCACTGACGGTAGGTAACTCTTTGTTAAACCAAACGAAAGAATGATTTTTTTCCCCAAGAAACGATTGTTAACTCTGTTTGGCCTAAAAATGGGGTTAACTCGTTGTTGCTGCAAACTCCTCATATATTAATTAACGACAATAATGCAAAAATTTAAATGCGACCGGTAAGTAAGTAGCTTTAAACAAAAAAACTGTTTCAAGCTTTCAGTTACTTAAATAAGATAAAGATCAGAAAAACATAAATGCCCTGATTCGAGAGCAGTTTACATAGGGAACCAAACTAAACGACCATTTTATCCGATTAAATTGACGATTTTAATTGCTTACATACCATCATTTAAATAGTACTTTCGTACTGGTCACATTTAAATGGTCGCTTATTAGTATGTGTTAATTTGTGTGTTTTAAATATACATTTCATTTTAAAGCAACTTTTACACTGGTCGTATTTAAAAGGTAGCTTATTTGTATGTGTTAATTTATGTATTTTCAATATACATTTTAGTTTAAAACAACCTTCACACTGGTCCCATTTAAAAGGTCGTTTATTGGTATGGGTAAATTTGTGTTCTTTTAGCTCATCTGTCTGTTTATAGACATCTTTCGCAAAGGTCACAGATTAAAGGATGTTTTTTTGAATGGATTTATTTATGTATGTTCAATATATATTTCAGTTCACAGTGGCCGCGTATTTAAAATTTTATTCATTGGTGTGTGCTATGATTATTAATGTTTGACCTCCCTCAAGGGCTCACATGCACTGGTGACATTTAAATTTCATCATATTGACACTACATCCATTAGAATGTATTTTAGAATAGCTGGTCATACATAAATCAGCTTCATTTTTAGAATTTGTTGTAAAAAGGTTCGTTATTTGATTTTAAAATAGCATCGCATTTTATTTCATTTGGGATTTAAGTTTCTTCTTCGTTATTATTAATGACGATGTCCAGACAGGCTTTTTTCTTTAACCAACAAATCTTCCAGAAAATTGACGAGGAAATCGACATAAACATTCCCGATAAGAATTACCATATTTCAATATAACAGTAGAATAAAAAAAATGTGACATTAATTTAAAAATTCAGAATATAATGTGGGTTTAATGATATTTAAATAATTCAACAAATTAGTAATGTAACGCCGTACTACAAGGGCAATTTTCGAATTCTTATTATTTTATTGAATTATTTAGATATCATTTTGTTAATTAACTTTTGGTTACTAATTATGTACGTTCTTTACATTTCTTAAATCTGCTTTGGAAAGAAATGAACCTCACTGCTGTTACAAAATGCATATTACCTATAACTTTATAAGTACTACTTCAGAAACCAACATAAATCACATGGGCAAGAACCGCAATTACCAATTGAAACGAGGAGTAAATTGCTGAAATACCTTCATTTTAAAATTATCATTTCTATAATAAAATTAGATCACAGCACTATGCTGAATTAGATTAAGAAACTTGATCAACAACGAAAACTAAACCTTAAAGAGTGCAAATTACATTACAACTAATGTAACCACAATATTTGAGTAAATTATTAAGTAACGACGAAGAATCCATTGCAGAAGAATGATTGGCGAAAGTACAGCCAGGTTTCTTGACTTTAAGGGGGAAACCACATTAAAAGGTTCAAAAAATCGATTTTTTTATTGCATAAATCATTAGCTTAACTGTCCATGAATACGTTGTCAAAATTTCAAAGCAAAATTCGCATTTGTTCAGATTTTATGAGCATAGAACCGAGCGCCGTACTTTACATGGCGTCAGTTTTGATTTAACCTTCTACGAGTGTGTTTGTAATTACTAAGAGTGAGAAAAGTCTTCGTATCCGAAAAGTGACCGTGCGACTAACCAACGCCGCAGTAAGCCACGTAAAAAAAGTTCCAAGGGAACCAGCAGGACAATGAAAAGAGTGATAATAATGAAGATCGAAATGTTAGTGCGAAAAACTCAACAGTTCTACGAGTGAAAATGTGACTGTGAATCAATTGTTTGTCTCAAAATGACTTTTTTCACATTTTCAGGAAGTCTAAGGCCATCCGCATACGGGTCGACTGTTTTGCAACGAGAATCTCAAACCAGTTGCGCAAGCGACCGTTTGATGACTTTGCACGTGTAGTGTAATGGCCCACCGCACACGGCGCAACTGAAACAAAACTGATTTGAAATCAGTTTCCAACTAGTCTCATGCGACTGTGCTTGCAGGTCGAATTTCAGTTTCAGTTGCGTGGTTGCATACTGTTTGAATTTTCATTATTGTAAAAATAAAGTTTAAACAATTAAAATTATTATTATTCATTGTTGTCACTTATTTACTTCATTCAAAATGAATGAACAGCTAGTAAACATTAAATTCGTCGAGAAGGTGGAGAATCGTGCAGTTTTATATAATTACAACCTATCTGGATATTCGAAAAAAGAAAACAGAAAAAGCATGGCACCAGATAGCAGCCCAAGTAAACATGACAGGTATATTGCACCTAGATATAAACTTTATATTTATTATGTAGGTAATATAACATGTTTGATTTTATTTATAATTATAATTACATACATAATAGTATTAAAATATTAAGATTCAGTTGCGCTCGTGTGCGGTACGAGGAAATAAATTGATTGCAAACCAGTTACAAAATAGTTGCTTGCGCAACTGATTTGAGATTCTCGTTGCGAAACAGTCGACCCGTGTGTGGAGGGCCTAACTCAAAAAGTAATCAACCGATCATTATGAAAATAATAATAAATGAACCAACTTTTGAGATGATATCATGATTTTAAGGGTGTTGATTTTCATAATTAGTGGAAAAAAATTATGAAAATTGAAGTTAATTTTTACAACGCCTACAAATTTTAATTTTCATTATTTTCACCTACATTGAGGTTCATATTCTTAGAAAATAAGTTAATAATGTAAAATGAAAACCTTTTAGATTTCAGATGAAAATTAGAATGGCTACACGTCCCGCAATTGGAGAACTCTATCTACGACCTTCAGCGGACATCAATGCAAACTTTTTTATTCTTGGCTGAAACTATTCAAAAAAATTGTTCGAAATATAAATAAAATGTCAAAATTTGATTGAATTTTAATTAATCGTAAAAATCAGTAAAAATTAACCTCCTAATGTGGTTGCCCCCGTTTAATATTCAAGTCATTGAATACTTTTCCGAATCCATGTTCAATAGCGAAATGGAAAATAATAGAATTTGGATGTTACCTAATGAAAATTAACTGTTAATTCGAATTACTCGATTTTTATATCTCTTTATAATTGTTCAGTGTGTATTGAAAGAATATTTTTGACATACGGCTGGAACAAATAACAAAACAGACTTAATTTTGTCATTTTTAGGCTTTCATGTCGTTTCAAACATTTCGCCGCTCTTGCAAAAACAATTTGGCTTTTGTAACATGGTGACGCTATATATAGAAATAGAACAATATTCAGATAGCTTTAACAGAGATGACGGCTTTAAATTAAGTGAAACGTGAACTACGGTGTTATGTTATAAACAAATAAAAACACAATCACAATATGCAACTGAAAATAAACGAAGTTTCTTATTCAAATATACCATACCTACATCGTATCTATTATAACAGAGATGGAGGAGAGAGTAGTTAAATTCGATCAAGAAAAGAGCAATATTTCTATTTGTACCAAATGCTGCTACACATTTATACGAAAGACCAAAATTCACAAGAAGGTTTGTCGAGGTATTCACAGGACATGGTGAATTTAACTGCAGCGAATTGAAGTGACAGAGATTTATTTAACTAATAATAATAATAATAATAATAAGCAATATGTGCAGATAGAATTATAATCTGATAATAAAACTAACGTGCCCTAATATGTAAAATGCAACATCGTCTATAACACGTGCTAATAAATACGTGATTTTCAAAAAGTATATTGAAGTTAATCCGTTGACATCTCAGTTGTATTATCGCATAAAGTTTAGACAAGTTTTAGATTATATTGTATTTACATTATTCTACACAATAATGCAAATATTTGTGAAAAATAATCATGTTTGACTGTTTATTGAACATGTTTGCAAACGTGTCGTTACTGGTATATTGAAATTAATCCATTGACATCTGAATTGTATTACCATGTAAAGTTTAGACAAGTTTCTGATTATATTGCAGTGACATCAATCTACATGGGTACACTAATATTTGTGAAAATAATTCACCATTCATACATACTCGCATGGATTTGTGGATCATAGATTTATCGATTTTCATTTTTGCCACCAGCTTTTACTGTGTTTACAGTATTACTGTATTTTGAATTTAGAAGTAGAGATGAGACTGCTATTGCGATAGCTGCTACTGAGAACACTGTTATTTGTACTGAACAGAGAGCAGACTGCTCTGCTCTTTAATATACCTGCTATCACTGCTATCCTGTTCTTGATTGTTTTTTTTTTTTTTAATCCAAGAAATAAACAAAATATTTTTGATTTCAACTTTCTTAAGCTTATTTATTTATCAAAAATATTGTTTTGAACAAAAAAGAGACATTACTTTTTTTATTTTCCCATTTTAAAACATTTTCCGTGCACCAAACAAAGATAGACATATCGATAATGCTACTGCTACTGCGATCACTGCTATTCCGTAGAACAGTGTTCTTTTAAAGAACAGTGTTTTTTTGAAGAACACTGTTCTTTCAAATAGCAGCTATCGCAGTAGCAGTCCCACGTTATTTTTAAAGTATAATAATTAGGTACTAGCTATTTATGTAAATCTTATTTTCTCTGTTTAAAAGTAAACGTTTAATTTTTATTTTAAGGAAACTAAAAAACTATTTAAAATTTTTTAAAGTTATTAAGGCTAATTTCATAATTTGGCATTAATTAATATTTATGTATTTCACCTTTACGAGCTATTTAGATTACCCCTTATGTAAGTGGAAAAATTTTCGGGGGGGGGGGTAATATTGGGGGGGTATATTTTTCGGGGGGGGGTCATATTTTTCGGGGGGTGGGGGGTTATAAATGCGTGTTAAATTTTTTGAAAGGATTTTGAACTGAACATTTCGGGGGGGGGGGGGGGGGGGGGGGGGCGTTACTACGCCACTGCCTTATGTAAATAAATTTGATTACTCGAAACGCCTATAGATTTAAAAAAAACTGATCTAAACAAACTGTGATTATATCACTGCTACTGTTAACTGCTATTTGTCTTAACTACTCTCTGTGATCACTGCTATCTAAAAATCACTATTAAGCCCATCTCAATTTAGAAGTATTTTTAATTGTTTGAATATTTTATCAAACAATTAAAATTTGAATTATCTATTTGTTGTAATTTATAACTGTCGTGACTCATACGTATTGTATGGTATACGCCGTATACGTCAGTATACGACATACGTGATTGACATGTGTAGTATTAGCTTGTTTCTGCAATTCTAACATGCAAATGTGCTTTTCTCAGCTCCGTTACATAACATTTATTAATTTAAATAGATTTTGTCAGAAAAATGTTTGACAATGAATATCATTAAATTATCATTACATATCAATTTCTAACTTTCATAACCCTTTTTCTTCATATTTGAGATAATTAAAAAAATATCGGTATGGAGAACCATACATGACTTCCATGTTCTATAATATCTTTTACAATAATGTTTAATATAAAACACAGAACATATACAAGTAGAAACGTCATTCAGATAGGACGCCATTTTTTTAATTCAGCCCCGTCAACAGATGTCGCCACTTGCGTTTTTAAATTTGAAATTATGCAATTTGTGTTTTTGATCGCGTTATGTGGCTTTAAAAATGTGTTTTATAAATATTTTCTAAAACAAAAACCTCATTGAATTTGTAAGCAGAGTAAAGTTCATAGAAAAACGATTATTTTGTAAAAGGTAAGTGCGATTTATATAATTTCAAAGTCATATAAATTATACAAATCGGTAAAATAATTAAAAAAAAATGATCATGTATAAATAAAAATGATATTTCAGATTACTTTAGAATCTTCATAAATTTGTTAAGGGAGTATCCTGCTTTATGAGTCTCAAAAAATCCATTTTTTTATTGCTTAAATCTCTTCCTAATATATCTTAGAATATGTCTGTAAAGTTTTATAGGCAAATTCGAAATATTTTCAAAAATATAGCACTTATCGCAGTGGGGTGTCCAGAAGGTATACAAGCACTCGGGCATTTTGAGCGCTTGTTTCTCCCCTCGGTCGAATAAATCCAAACAATGTACCTACCTGAAAAGGTTCAATTATCGTCTAAAACAATATTTTGAATTTGTATAAGCGCCGGGTCAAGCTATAGTACAAATTATAATGATATATTTCCTCTCCGTTAACTGCTTTTACTGACCGTTAACTTTGAAGCGTGTTTTCTTGAGTTTAAATTTTTATCATTTGTCTAAATTGGCGGGTGTGATTGCAAGAAAACTAAACGACCAATCAAAATGAACTAAAGCTTGTTGTTTTCAGTTTTAAATTCTCTTCTATATGAACTAAAAAGATTCATAACAAAATTCTAAACAACTTCTTTAGCAAGTTTATTATAAGCTTGTAAAACTATCAAGTCTTCATAAGTAAACTGTGAATAATTGATAATCATTGTAATGATTTCTATTATATTCTGACATTAAAATATACGATTAAATTAGGTAAATATATAAAAATTATGTCTTACAATTCTTCACATAATTTTTCTATATTGTAGATTACTAATTGACGTTCCTCTTCAGCCGCCCGTTTGCAACTTTCTTTTGCAGTTTCTTCAAGGACAGGTCCTATTTCCCTTTTGTATCTTTTGTACAATGCCGGTGAAATTGTTGGGATGTTCAAGCATGCCAATAACTTATTTAATGCTGTACATCCCATCCCGGCATTTACGGTACCTGTTGAAAAAATAATGAAGATTGATTTTCTTATAAACTTATTTAATAAATAATAAAAATACATCCCCTTACTGTTTCTCGGATATCATCCTGCAAGGTAAAATGTAACAAATCTGCAGGGTTATCTTTGTACATATCGTTATCAGCTAATGCTTCCGTTCTCATTTGTCTAATAGCTGCATCTGTAGTTAAACCAGGTGCAGTACTTACTTTAAGCAATTTTTCATCACACTACATAATCCTTTCCTTTCTAAAAACATACGGCTTCTTGTACAAAAGTTCGTTTTTGGCTGCAATTCTGTCAAACGACCTGACTTGTTTAAATATAACTTTTTTGTGATTTATATCACCCACAAAGAGCATAAAATTAACTTTTATGTAATTATCTATTGACACATCATTAAATTTTATTATACATTTAGCACTGCGACAATTTCTGTGTATACATGACAAGTATACGATAGCATTATTTTTGTTTATACGCTTAGATATGATATTGAATTCACATAAAGTGTACACAGCAGTTATAGATTTCAATAAATACCATTTGTAGGCATATGTGAATTGTAATTTTCCATTTAACATTGAAAGTATATGTTCAAATCTTACCTTAAATTCATATATACTTCAGGCTCATTATTTCTATTATCGGATTTTGTATTACTATTACTTTCTTCAGTGTTACTCAAATTATCCTTGTTGTCAGTATTTATCAATACCGAATCATCAGATATTATTTGTAAGCATTGATAATTTTTTTTCGTTTGTAATATTTCATCCACTTTTGTTTTGATGCCGTTGTTTTGATCCTTGTTGTCAGTATTTATCAATACTGACTCATCAGATATTACTTGTACGCATTGATCTTTATTTGCCTTCGTTTGTAATATTTCATCTACTTTCGTTTTGATGCCGTATCGATTTTTTGTATAAATATTGTAACATTTTTTTATAGCTTCTTTATTATTTGTATTGAAAAATAACACAGCGGCTTGTCCAAACAATTAATTAACTGTCAAACTTTTTAAATAAGAAAAATCTTGGACATTAGTTGTTAAAATTAATAAACAATTCAATATTAAAATTACTTTTCTTAACCATTTTTAATCTTTTAATCTACCAAATATAAATTTTACAATAAATCTTCAATCCAACGTTTTTATTAATAACTTAAAATTTAATGAAGCTATGTTTTATTGTTATTATTAATTAATATTACAAAATTCCAATTGTATTATTATCGATGATAGTTAAAATTTTCTAAAAACTCACGTGTATTATAACTTAATATTTAAAATATTATAGTTAGGTATCGAAAAAATTATCGATCATTAAACACTCACTCAATAAACTTAAGTTAAAAAAATGAGTGGAAAAGTATGAAAAAGACTGTTGAATACCTAATTACTTGTTTTTAGCACACGCAATGAACTTATCGAAAATATTTTATTGCAAACAATGAACTTTTTTGAATAGACGAATCAGACGCTTTCATAATATAACATTGATTGGTTCTGCGTAACTTTAATTGTCGACGAATATTTAGAATTTAAACTGACGAATCCCGATCTTCATTTATTATAACGACGCTAAAACTACAATTACAGCCCGTTTGTCTTCAAAATATCGACCGAGTAAGTTTCATTTTTATTCGCTTTTACAATTAATATAAATTAATAATATTGTTAGTTAAATAAATAATTGTTTTATTTTATAGAAACTCTGAATGCAATGCTGAATGCCATAATGAAATGGAGGAGGATAGAACATCGTAAGTACACGTAGTTTGTTTATTATTTATTTTATTTTTTTAAATGTGATAAATTAACATGTTTAATTTTTGATTCATTTCAAGTAGTTTTTATATGTATTAGAATTAATATTACAATCAAGAAAAAAGGATTTGTAAAGTACAATTTGTCTAAGGTGACCAAACGTACTCCTTTAGGGAGTTTTTTTTGAACTCCTTTTTCGTGAACAATACTCCTTTTTAAACTGTACTATCAAATTACTCCTTTTCGAGATTTTATACTCCTTTCTACTTCCAAAAACATATAAACTACAATGATTACTATTGATTTTCATATTATTTAAAAAATATATCGACAATTATTATAGATTATTACTTTACAATTAAACGTCATAAAAAAAGCTCATTACAATTGGACAGCATTTTTTTAAATAATCTTAAAACTACTCATTTTGTGCCAAAAATAATTGGTCACTTTAAAAGAATAATGTTAATCGCTATGATCAATTATCGTTCAAAAAATTTAGTATAATTGTAAAGGTATCGTTAAAAAAATATCATTTTTTACTGTTTCAGTACGAGTAGCCAAACAAATAACGAGTAAGTATCCTTTAATTTTTACTTTATTAATCACTTTGCTTACATTAAATCATTTTTTATAGAATGATCATACAAGGGCAGGAACAAGGTCAGGCATAACACGAAACGCCTGACTTTTGGCGTGGTTATAGATATGCGATGACATGAATTGAAGCTTTGGGCAGCGAGACCAGACGAACTCGAACGAGTCCAGGTAGAGGTGGTGACAGACGTGTTCGTGGCAACGGACATGGAGACAGATGGGGAGACAGACGCGGTCGCGGAAATGGCAACCGATCTCACCACCGCGGAGGCAACCGCTTTATCAATATTTTTTGAATTTAAAAAAAATATAAATAATTTTGTGTAATAATAATTAATATTTGTAATAGATTTATAAAGACATTAATAAATATAACTTATAACTAAATACAAACAAAACCAAAATCGCGATTTTCAACAAAAATTCTTTAATAACAGACTTATATATAGATAACAGTAAAATTGAAATCGTTGATAGTTTTAAATTTCTAGGCATCACAATAGACTGCAATTTAAAGTGGACAAAGCAAATTGATTATATATGCAATAAACTGTCAAAATCTTTATACCTCATAAAATGTTATAAAAACATATCTACGAGTGTTGATATTTTCCATACTATATATTATGCATATGCTTTTCCTTGCATTAAACAAGCTATTCTATGTTGGGGCAATTGTGAAGCTGCAAATCGAGTTTTTATTAAACAAAAAGCAATTATACGGCAATTTTTTAATTTGGCTCAAACGGATTCATGTATTCCATATTTAAAAAAAATATAATATTTTAACAGTACCAAGTATATATATTCTACAAGCCTCTATTTACATCAGAGATCATATAAATGAATACCATAGTGGTTCAGATGTGCATGAATACAATACAAGGACAAAAGATAATTTAATCACCCCCAAAATAAAACTGAATATATTCAAAAATAGCCCACATATATTTCCAATAAAAATATACAATAAAATACCGCAAGAAATACGAGAATATGAATGTGATAAAAATTTTAAAAAAGCACTTAAGAATTATTTAATTGTAAACTGTTTTTATAATATTAAACAATTTCTAGATTTATAATAGTTATATGTACCTATATGTAAAATTTCCTTTTTAAATTTTATTTTGTTAGCATCTATAAAATTTTATGTATTTTCTGTGACACTATTAACCCTTTTTATGTACAAAGGAAATAATAAAGAAATTTATCTATCTATCTATCTATCTATCTATCTATCTATCTATCTATTACTATAGTGTTGAAATTTGAATTGTTATTTCACCATTATAATGTTGCATTCTTCTAGGGTCTCAGGAGGTACGTGGAGAAGATAAAAGATGTTAACCCCTGCTGTAATGTTATAGTCTCGATTATATGAAAGTTGTTACTGAAATTGTATGCATTAAATGATAACATAGGCATAGAAAACACTGAGACGATTGTGTCATATTATTGGCACAAAATTTATAATGAATTCCATTAAAATACTTTTTTTTATGAATACATATTCAAATACTCGTGAAACTTAGGAATTCTTAAAATTGTGCTTTGTAATATACAGGGTCCTCCAACAGTGCGTCCGGCATTGTTTTACGCCCAAACTAGAGTTTTAGGATAAAAAATTTACTGTATATATCGACCCTAAAAGATTTCAGGAAAACATTTTCAGCCCACTAAAACCGCTCCTTGGGGGGTAGTTTGAGGGGTACATGCCCGTTTCTCAGCAAAATCAAATGGAATGGTATATCAAAAAGTACATATTTGTAAAGATCATAAAAAAATAAGAAACTTTTATAAAACAATTTTTTTTATACTTTCAATTGTTTCAAAAATATGGCGACTTGTTCGCAAATTTTAGGGTTTTACTAAAAGTGCTCTAATTTTGCTAAATATTAATGGAATTTTATTCTTTTTTTTAAATTCAGAACGAAGAAATAATGAACTTTGTAAAGATGTCATTATTTGAGATTTTATAGTTTAAAGTGTCATACTCGACATACATACCAAAAATTGAAAAGTTCAATTAGGGATAATTCAAAATTTTTAAATAGAATGGTATATCAATTAGTACTTTTTCTTAAAGAAGATATGTAAATAAACAACTTTTGATAAAAAAATTTAAATTAAAAATTTTAATTTTCAGTTTTCAATTTTAAAATTATAATTTTAATTTTTTTTAACAAAAGTTGTTTATTTACATATCCTTTTTAAGAAAAAGTACTAATTGATATACCGTTGTATTTGAAAATTTCGAATTATCCCTAGTTATTGAATTTTTGATATATCGCGTATGACACTTTAAACTATCAAAATCACAAATAGTCATACATCTTTACAAAGTTCATTATTTCTATTTTCTAAATTTGAAAAAATAATAAAATTCCATTAATATTTAGCGAAATTAGAGCACTTTTAGTAAAACCCTAAAATTTGCGAACAAGTCGCCATATTTTTTAAACAATTGAAAGGATAAAAATTTTTGTTTTATAAAAGTTTCTTATTTTTTTATGATCTTTACAAATATGTACTTTTTGATATACCATTCTATTTGATTTTACTGAGAAACGGGCATGTACCCCTCAAACTACCCCCCAAGGAGCGGTTTTAGGGGGCTGAAAATATTTTCCTGAAATTCCTTAGGGTCGATATATATAGTAAATTTTTTACTCTAAAACTCTATCTTCAATAGTTTGCGCGTAAAACAATGCCGGATGCACTATTGAAGGACCCTGTATATAATAAATTTTTTATCCTAAAACTCTATCTTTAATAGTTTGGGCGTAAAACAATGCCGGACGCACTATTGGAAGACCCTGTATATATTATATATTTAATATTTTATATTATAGTGATAGATGCACACTGTTTTCTCATACAATTTTCTTATAAGGATCTGTGAGCCGCTTTCAGCAGGGTTGTACTGCTTCCACATAAACAGTAAATAAATTAATCTCTTTTTGAAAGGCTCGTCCTCTATCTTGCTCTATTTTTCTCATTTGTGTGATGGTCATATATTCTTCTTTCGAAATGTTGTTGCTCTTGAAAGCAAAACATGTGTCACATTGATCTTTTTTCGGTGAAAACAGTTCTATATTCATTATATGCATTTTTTTAAAGAAACACTGATAAGTCACATCAGGACCACTCAGGTATTGTTTTGTAAACATATTTTCCAGATCTATAATTGATGTCGAGGTACTATTTTTCTGTGTTGGTACGGCAGTAGTGTGAAGACAAAATATTTGAACATAATTTCTCATTATTAAAATTTTCTTTATTATTTTTTTCGAAAAAATGTCATATTTATTTACTTTTTTGGTCCATCCCAAATCTGTTTTCTCTCCAAGGCATAGAGTTCTCAAAAACAGAAATTGCATACTGGCCAATGTTAATTATTAATGATTAGTGAATATTTCACAGTTTTATGTCTTCTGGACTGGTCTATGATAGTTTTATATTTGGGAACAGATATATCAACTCAAGCATTTACGTAGATTTTATTTTTATTTTGTCCGCCACACCCATTGGAAAACAGTCTAATGATTTTTATATGTTCCATTTTTTACTGTGTAATCTGTGATAAAGGGCTGATACTATCTCGTTTGATCCTTTAGAACTTTAGAGAATTCATTTTCCATCCAACAGTAAGAAAATGTGTTACTGGTATTTTGTGAACTATGAGAGACACCTTGACAAATGGTTAAATTGCCTCGATTAATATGCAGCTTGGTCAGGCACCTTCAGGCGTGTCAGGTTCTTTTGGCAGTCCCCCTCTACATCTTGTCTTAATTTTTCAAAAAAATACATTGCTTCGAGTCTTTTTTTTTTATTTATTGAATGAAAAAATATTTATTTAAATATATTTATCTTGCCATGGGACCTTTCCTGGCCCATTAAAATAATTTTTAAAACAATCTCTTATTTCTGTAATTCTTCTCTGCGTTCATTAAAACTGATCTCTGCGTATCGACTATTGTTTTCTTCAGTTGTTAGCGAAAAATGATTGGATTTACATGATCCAAAGCTTATTCGAAAGCTTGTACTTTATAGTTTTTGAATTAAGAGTCCAATTATTTTTATCATCCCTTGCCGCTCTGGGCCAAGGGTTCAAACAGTTCAAAAAATTATCCCTTAATTTTTTATAAATTTCGAAAGCGTAACATTTTTGCAAAAATTTTTTTACAAGAGAATCAATGAAATCTTTCGAAAGCTTGTTTTTTTCTCTTGAAAATTTGTTTTTTTATCATCCCCGTACGATTTTTTTTGACCGCGTTATTCACTGTCAAAGTAAAAATGACACTTTTGACTTTAAACTCCTGTATATCCTGAAATAATCATCGCACAATGATCGGCTTGATATCATTAGAAAGCTGAAAGTATTCTCTTTAAAATCGTTGCATACGATTTTGTAAAGAAATTTTTTTTCCTCCCTTGATTTTCGTTTTAAAAACATGTAAAAAAAAACGGTATTTTCTCATTTTTTACTTATCTGGCCGCCATTTTGTCAAAAATGATGAAACCTAAAATGCAAACATGTTTTTTTTAAGTTAATAGTGCCCCAAAAAGTTTTCCAGAATAGCAAGTTGCTGCGATTTTTTCTTCTTAATTTTCACAGCTGTCAAATGTTCATGATTTAATTAAAGGGTATTTTTTCCATCTTCTCTAACGTTGAAAAACAATAAGAAATGGAACATTTTCAAACTACTGTAAATCCGCCAAAAATGATTCAATTTTATTGAACTAGGGCTTTTTTGAAGCTGATACTTTCTAGTTTTTGAATAATAAACCAAACATTTTTTATCATACCCTACTCTTCCGCGCCAAGCATTAAAAAAAATTTTTTTTTATGATTTACGGACTTTTATTATGAGTCTGTAGAGTACAAAAACAACTATTGGAAAAATACTTTGATGATGTTAAACCATTTTTTTAGCAAAAAAACGATATTGATTATTCCTTGCCCAACGTTAAAAAAGTTTTATTTATTTAATGATTTATGGACTTTGATTATGGGTCTGTAGAGTACGAAAAAATTTATTGAAAAACAATTAACCAACATTATTTTGAAAAGTGTTATTTTTCCTTCAAAAATTCATTTTTTAAGCTCTCAGATTTTTTTTGGCTGCGGTATAAGTAGTCGATTATTGGAATTAATTAAATGATAATTTTTTATTAATTTAAAACAATAAGAATTTAAATTACTAATCACATTACTATGCGAAAAATTATTAAAATTTAATGGATCAAAGTTGTTTTAAGACTAGAAATCTTAAGAATTTAATTTAAAAAAATCAAAATCTTTATCGTTCTAAAGAGCTAGAAAAGTTATCTCTCAATCTTAAATGAGCCTTGAAAGTGACTGTAGGGTACAAAAACTTTTTTTATTTTATTTATTTTTATTTGAAAAAAACATTTTTAAGGTGTCAAATCTTTTATTTCTGAATTCCGCTTATCCTTATTTTGTTGGTATTAACGAGTTTAACATTACACTCAATTTTGTTCATTCCAATTTTGCAGTATTGATTTTATTGCTACTGCGTAAAATTTACAAAGTAAAAATCACTTTTTTTGCTTAAAAATGGTTTAACATCATCGAAGTATTTTTCCAATAATTGTTTTTGTACTGTACAGACTCATAATCAATATCCGTAAATCATTAAAAAAAATTTTTTTTTAATGCTTGGCGCGGAAGAGTAGGGTATGATAAAAAAATTTTGGTTTATTATTCAAAAACTAGAAAGTATCAGCTTCAAAAAAAGCCCTAGTTCAATAAAATTGAATCATTTTTGGCGGATTTACAGTAGTTTGAAAATGTTCCATTTTTTATTGTTTTTCAACGTTAGAGAAGATGGAAAAAATACCCTTTAATTAAATCATGAACATTTGACAGCTGTGAAAATTAAGAAGAAAAAATCGCAGCAACTTGCTATTCTGGAAAACTTTTTGGGGCACTATTAACTTAAAAAAAATATGTTTGCATTTTAGGTTTCATCATTTTTGACAAAATGGCGGCCAGATAAGTAAAAAATGAGAAAATACCGTTTTTTTACATGTTTTTAAAACGAAAATCAAGGGAGGAAAAAAAATTTCTTTACAAAATCGTATGCAACGATTTTAAAGAGAATACTTTCAGCTTTCTAATGATATCAAGCCGATCATTGTGCAATGATTATTTCAGGATATACAGGAGTTTAAAGTCAAAAGTGTCATTTTTACTTTGACAGTGAATAACGCGGTCAAAAAAAATCGTACGGGGATGATAAAAAACAAATTTTCAAGAGAAAAAAACAAGCTTTCGAAAGATTTCATTGATTCTCTTGTAAAAAAATTTTTGCAAAAATGTTACGCTTTCAAAGTTTATAAAAAATTAAGGGATAATTTTTTGAACTGTTTGAACCCTTGGCCCAGAGCGGCAAGGGATGATAAAAATAATTGAACTCTTAATTCAAAAACTATAAAGTACAAGCTTTCGAATAAGCTTTGGATCATGTAAATCCAATCATTTTTCGCGGAAATATAACTGTTTGAAAATTGGTAAAAAATTTGCTTGTTAAAAATTATCCTTTAATTTTTTTGATGAGTGTATTTATTCTTTTTATTATTAATTTAAAGTTGGCTTTGCCATTAGAAAATAGTTGTGTGTTTTTGTTTTTAATAAACAAGTTAGAAAATTTTCATTAAGAAAGTGTATAATATATACACTTTCTTAGAATATGCAACGTTTTTGTTAACATACATACATATTGTTTAAAATAAAAGTTTGTGATTCTAAGACGTGGTGTTTGATGTCATTTAATAAGTGAAATTCTTCATCTAGTTAAATTATAATTTTTCTAATATTGAAACCACTGATATCGAAGGAAATTAATTTTAATTGTGTTAACATTGTGTTCGAGTTAACTGGTCCACAGCGAGCGTACATTTTGGTCATTCACACTGAACATTTTGGCCATACAACCGAACAGACGGGGTACTTGTACCGTCAAAAATTGTATAAATTATATTTATTAATAAACGAGAAACGCTCTACTACTAATTCGGTAGTAGAGCCTTTATTATTATTATTATTATTATTATGTTTGTGTTGATAATACGATATAAAATTTAAATGTGCAACATTTAGTTAAACTTGATAATACCGGCCGTAACAATACTAGTCAGATAATTCTTTAGTTATACTGTTTACTGCAACATTTTACAAATATTCAAACGTTTTGTATGTAACAAAAATTAAATAAAGATGTTAAAATTCATGAATCTGAGTTGTATTTAACCCTACTTCCACGTATTCACGCCAATCCCTCGACTGTACATCCCAGCACAGTAACACCTATTATTTAATCATTTTATTTTGCATATCAAATTGAGCATATTAAATAATTATGAATAAGTTAATGATTTGCGTGCTTTATTATATAGGCAGTGGCTGGATCCAAACGTGAAATTCTAGATACAGTTGTCAGGCATCCAAGTTCAACTCATGATGCTGTAATATTCGATCTTAGTGACTAGAACATTTTTAACTAGGACATTTTGATGGAATTTTGCTTGGTAACAGTGGATATGCGTGTCGCAGTTATTTAATGGCACCTGATTTAAGACCGGAGACAGATGCAGAAGTACAATACAACACCGCACATAAAAAAACGTGTTAACGTCGAGCAACTTTTTGAAGTTTGGAAACGTAGATTTCCATACTTACAATATGAGTTGAGAACACAACTGACCACATCGGTGACAATTATTTGCGCTACTGTAGTTTTGCACAATTTGTGTATTCAACATAATCTGAGCGAAGCGGTTGAACTGGAGTTAAATCAAAATGTTTTAGAGGTTGTTAATAAAGTGCAAAATGGTATAGGACTTGCGCACAGAAATGCTTTTATTATGACATTTTACATAATAAAAAGTGTCTAAATGAACCAACAAAATTAATGTAATAAAACAAATATTTTTTGATATTTTTGTGAAGAGATCCGCCTTGTCCAAGCTGTAGCTTTAAACGCTGGTCACAATTGTGAAACGGGTAACGATAATCGTAAAGATCTTCATATTATTCACGCTGATGAAGAAATATTTGCAAATCAGGTGGATGACGGCGAAATAATAGAATATGGTCCAGGTATGCAAGACGATATGTACATGAATGCTGTACACTCTGTATATAGTCTTAATTTACAACAACAGGGCCTATTTCAGAAAATTTCTGCAGTTATCTAAAAAGATCTAAACAACGAAGAACAGCAAATATTACTATTTATTACTGGAGAAGTTGGTAGTGGAAAGTCTTTTATTCTAAAACTTCTCGTCGAACATATTAAACGTTTTTATATACATACTTTGTATGTTTTTATTGAACCAAATTTCGTGGAGGTTGCTTCTTTAACTGGGGTGACCGCTCGTCATTTATTCGGCAATACTCTACACTATATGTACATTTTCAAGACACAGAAAAGCTAACAACGATACACCCGTGAATATAGAGAAATATAATATACAAATTAGTAAAGAGGTAAAATATCTAGAAGTTATATTAGATGAAAAACTAAAATGGAAAAAAACAAATCGAATATACTACTGCAAAATGTGAAAGACGTATAAAGATGAGAGCACTTACAACTACATGGTGGGGGGCAGACCCAAAAATACTATTAATAATGTACAGATCTCTAATTAGATCAAACCTCGATTATGTAAGTACATTAGTAGGATCGGCCTCAGATAATATATTAAGAATATTAGACAAAGTGCAATTTAAAGAAATTCGAATATGTCTAGGAGTGATAATCGACATCAATCAATGCTTTATTGGTGAAGGAGGAGAACTCTCACTAAAATTAAGAAGATAACATATTTGCAAAAAATATATACTAAATAAAATACAAATAACGACATAGTTAAAAATATAAAACTACTAGAAGATATGTACGAAGCAGGAAACAGTTATTTGATAAAACAGAAAAATAAACAATTAATAGAATTATAGATGTCCGAAAATATGAACACATAATCTATAAAGACGATGTAAACCCGATATTTAAAAATAAGTATGACATGTATATGTCAACACTACATACGCTTACAGGTATAAAATATTAGACGATAAGATAAAAAATTAAATTTTATTATACGAAGTTTTAAATAACAAAAAAAAATGCACTCATATTGTTATGTATTTACACACATTATACATTTACATTACATACAGCCTGTACTATATACACCCTATATATTACATAAACCCACACATTACATTCTCAGACATATTTGCACACATACATATTATATTTCTTTCATGTGATAAACACAATTGCACCATTTCAAATCTTATCATATTTTATTTGCAACTCTATAATTATATATCTACCCACGATAATTATACGTGGTCATTTTCAATCAATGTTTTAACCAATTAGTTAAAAGTAAGCAAAGACATAACATCGTCTTCAAAATCATTGAATAGTACTTTTGTCATTATCACCTGAACAATTAACAATACATTATAATAACATATATATCCACACACATAATATCATTAATAATTATCTTCAATAAATATATATAAAAAGTAATGTGTTATCTTTAATTGTTCCACGACCTGCATAACATCAGATTGGTAAATTACGTAACAACAACTTGGTACAGTCACAAGGACATACCATAACAACAATTGGCGCAGTCGGTAACATTCGGTAAACCTTGAAGGAAAAATCGTAACAACAAGCAATTGTTACGATTCGAAAAACTTTAGAAAAGTGAAAAACGGTTTAGTTTAAAAAAGTGTATGAAGAACTTAGAACTATTCATTACGAGACATAATTAATTTACTGTTTGTGCGTGAATTAGAATAGACATTCGTTGTTCAGTACAAATTAAAATAAATAGTTTCGTGATATTTGTAGAACTAATGAACTTTCACACAAATCGTTTATACAGTGACATAAAAATAACTTTGGTATGTTTTGCAAAATAATTAGAATATACACATATTCGCTGTTCTACTGCATAATTACAAAGGACATTTTACTCACATGTTAATCACAAGATCTCAAGAAAAATCAAGGGTCGACTTCAGTCGTTTAAACCGAAGAAAGAAACAATCAATCAACCAAATAGCCGATAATAACAAGACACAATTCAATGATTCAACATCTAATAACATCAACACTAATTCTGTAAGTTTGAACAATTTACATTTACTTCTTAAATATGGCAACTCAATCCTCAAATCCAATTTCCTCACATACTAGTGATAGTGTAGAACACAATAATTTCTCTGACCAAGGTCCACAATCGCAGCCGATTGAAGCAATTTCAATCGATTCTTTATTTAAATTTATTAACTCTTTTGATGGAACCCGCGAAGAACTTTCTTCATTTTTGTCAGATTGCAATCGCGCATTTCGATTAGCAAGTAATCAGCAAAGTTCAATTTTGTTAGATTTCGTTCACACGAAAATAAAAGGTAAAGCAAAAACAGCTATTACCAATAGAATCTTCAATAATTGGGAAGAGTTGAAATCATTTTTACAAACTATGTACCAAGACAAAAAGCATTACTCACAAATTTTAAACGAGCTTACTTCATTACAACAAAATACACGCGAAACCATTCAACAATACGCATTCAGAATTGAATCCACTCAAAAACGCGCAATAAACGCCGTTCATTCTAACAATTCCAACGAACAAGATCTAATAGGTCAAATTTCAATGATTAACCAAATTTCACTAAATCGATTAATCTATTACTCCACTCCTGAAATTTCTAATCAATTACGAGGCAGAATGATAGTTGACTTAAATGAAGCAATATCACTGGCCATCAACGAAGAGCAAGTACAAAATATGTATAAAAATAATCCATATAAAACAAATAATTCAATATCAAAATTCTGTAAAATATGTAACAAAGAAGGTCATTCTACACAAAATTGTTTCAAAAATAAAAAACAAGTTAATCAAATTCAATCTACAAATTCATATTCACATAATAATTACAACCAATTTCCAAAATTTTGTAGATATTGTAAATTCAAAGGTCACAATATCGAAGAATGTAGAAAACGAATTTTTAACGAAACAAATAAACCTTCAAATTCAAAAAACTTGAAAAGTACACCTTCAGACACAGCTCTACTGACGGATGTATATATAACGAATCTTTAGGAGCTAACATTAACATTGAAAACAAAGATAATTTAATTTTTAATTTACATGATACAAATTCATATTTACAAATTTCATGTGAACAATCAAAAACAGGTTATTTAAAATTATTAATCGACACAGGAGCAGGCATTTCTATAATAAAAGCTAGTTCGTTAAATGCTAAATTCAAACTTAATACAAATGATCAAATTAAAATACGCGGTGTAAATAAAGAAAAAACAAATGCAACAATAGGTACAACTAATTTAAACATATTTAATAAATTCCACAAATTTTATGTTCTTACTGAACAAACAAATATTCCATACGATGGTATTATCGGGAATGATTATTTAAAATCAACAAATTCAACGATTAATTATAAAAATAAAACACTAATCAATGATTATATTTCTGTATCAATTTATATGATTTCTGATCCTAATTTTAAACAAATACTTTCACCTCGAAGTGAAACTTTAATAGAAATCGATATACAGAATCCTCAAATAAAAGAAGGTATTATCCCTGAATTAAAAATAAGCGAGGAAGTATTTTTATGTAAAGCAATTACTAAAGTTAATAATAATAATAAAGCATACGCTACAATTCTGAATACTTCAGACAAACGGAAACAAATTGAATATATTAGGGTTACGTTAGAACCGATACCCAATAATACATTACTATTTTCTAATTCAAATGTTTCTACGAAAAATCGTATTTTATCGTTACAAAACGAAATACGTACTTCACATTTAAATCCTGAAGAGAAAAAATCTCTCATGGAAATATGCTATAATTTCAATGATATATTTCATTTACCTGGTGACAATTTAACTACTACAAATGCAATTATGCACGAAATTCCTACAATTTCTGATGTTCCAATTTTCACTAAAACATACAGATACCCCGAGGTGCATAAAAACGAGGTAAATTCTCAAATTGAAAAAATGCTCAAACAAAATATCATTAGATATCCAACTACACCTAGTATCATTTACAAAGCAGGAAAAATTAATTCCAATGCTGACGCACTTTCACGTATTCCAATTTCTAATAATTCTTACGTTAATATAATTCAACCAAATTACATGGACTTTTACAAATTCCACCAGTTAGGTACAAAATCTAATTATAATAACTTGTACACTACTGATCAATCTATAATAGATGCTAAAACGCCGAAATTAATATTTTCTTCATTAGAACTAAATGAAACTGAATTAAAGTTAGAAGTAGAAAATCTACATCAATTACAAAATCAAGTTCATTCACAATATGAATGCTTAAATATCAATAACAATTTATTCATATCTCTAATAAAATTAAATCATTATGATAAACACGTTAAACAAAATAATTTTAAAGAAAACGATTTAGTATTCGTTCAAAATAATACAACAGAACGTGGACTATCGAAAAAACTTTCCCCAGATTGGAAAGGTCCTTACAAAATTATTAAAATAATTAGCTCAACTAACGCTTTAGTTAAAATCAAGAATAAACATATAAATATTCATTTTAATAGACTGAAACACGCTTATGTTTCAGAATGATTGAACAAATTCAAGTACATATAAAAATTAATGTATCAGACACGCGGCAGCGTGTCAAGCCAAGTTCAAGACAAGCGCACCGTGTGTATATTTACACGAACCATTTAGAGTCACTTTTCACCCCCTCATAACTCAAAAACTATTTCACATAAACATGTCAAATTTGGCTGATATATTGAGACTTGCGAGATAAATATGTGCTCCAAATTTCATAAACGTACCTTAAAGTGTTATTTAGATATTTACGTCCAAAAATCATCATTTTTATCAACTAACTATAGATCAAAACTCTTATCAAGTTTCACAATCGTAACTATGGCAGCACTGTCAAATTTCAAATAGTGTAAAATTGAATATTTTTACTACATATATTGTACAATGAGTCGTACAATAGAATTACTGGTGAGTGACACACTTACCTTACACCGAATTATATCAATACCTCCCGATGGAAGCTGCCTATAACATTCGATTGAATATTCTTTGTTTGAGTATACTGATATACAACAAACCAATAGGTTGCGTGAGACTATAGTAGAGTATGTATGTCGTTATACCCCGTCAATGTAGGAAAATACAGTAGTTTAACAAAAACCATTTGGTATTAATTTTATTAACTATTATTATTAGTGAAAGAGAATAAAATGTGTATTTATTTATTTATTTCTTATGAATAAGTACATACTAATAATTTCTGTACAAAAAGTAATGATATCCTATCAAAAACATAAATGTAAAAAGAGAGCCAAGTTCAATATTATGAATTTATGATATATATCTTGGTTGTTGACTTCAACGACAAAAGAAATGATATCTAAATGGGTGCCAAGTTCAATGGCCAGTCCTGAAATTTATTTATAACAACATAAAATATTTTATAACAACTTAAAATATCATTTCTTCTTATAACTTAGGATAATATATTGAAGCCTAAGGTCTGACTTGGCTAGTTCTTATATACGAATTATTATTATGTACCTACTAAAAAAGTCATGGAAGAGCCCAATGTTCGATGGCTAGTTTCTACCAGCAAGCCAAATTTTCGGAAGAATAAAATAAGAACTTACAGCCTTAGAACTTGCGAAAGCTATAATATAATTCGTATATGAAAACTAGCCAAGTCAGACCTTAGGCTTCAATATATTATCCTAAGTTATAAGAAGAAATGATATTTTAAGTTGTTATAAAATATTTTATGTTGTTATAAATAAATTTCAGGACTGACCATTGAACTTGGCACCCATTTAGATATCATTTCTTTTGTCGTTGAAGTCAACAACCAAGATATATATCATAAATTCATAATATTGAACTTGGCTCTCTTTTTACATTTATGTTTTTGATCCATTTTAATGATTCAATCTCAACTTTAAAAAAAATTAGAAAAAAAAAAATTTTTAAAAACAAGCTTTTACATATGCACTAAAAAGTAAAAAATAAGTTTTTTTTCACAAAGTCTTCCAGAATTCGTATGACTAAAAAAGCTTGTGGCGTTCATTTAATATTTAATGTAATATTTAGAAATATAAAAAATGTCGAAAATATCAATATAGGAAAAACTACATTTTCTACTATAAATTAATATTTTCAAATCTTCCATTAAATTGCATTAATATTATGTTAAAATGCATATATGTATAATATTGTATAATGTATATATACATATCATATATGTATACATTAATATTTGGAAATCTAGATTCAAATAGGACAAAGAACCTTTTGCTAGTGTAATTTAGTATTTTAAATTCCTGGTTAATTTATCGCACATGAAAGAAATATTTAGTAATCTAGATTCAACATAGGAAAAAAGTCTTAACAGTATTTTATCTACCTTAAATTATTATTTCAAAATATTACATGAAATATTTGGAATTCTAGATTCAAAATAGAATTAAGGGCTAAAAGTTTCTCAATGGAAAAACTACATTAGCTACTTTCAATGAATATTTCGAAATATTCCATAAAATTCCATATATGTACATAATTTATATCAAATATAATATAAAATATTATATCCTGTGAATATTTTGAAATTATATTCAACCTAAATGAATGTTTTCAATTAATATTATTTAATTGTACATTAAATTCCTGGATAATTTGATATAAACTACAGGAATATTTTGGCTTCAAGATTTATCATATGAAAAAGGGCTAAGAAATACCGAAAAGAAATACTACCTTATCTATTTTATAAATTAATATTTCAAAACATTAACATACATTGAGTTTCAGGTTTATTTAGTATCAACATTACATTAATATTTGATCTACTATAGATTTTTCCAATATTGATATTTTCGACATTTTTTATATTTCTAAATATTACATTAAATATTAAATGAACGCCACAAGCTTTTTTAGTCATACGAATTCTGGAAGACTTTGTGAAAAAAAAACTTATTTTTTACTTTTTAGTGCATATGTAAAAGCTTGTTTTTAAAAAAATTTTTTTTCTAATTTTATTTTATCCATTTTTAGTCTAAAGTTATTTATTTTTTTACTATATTATATTATATTCATTGCATCATAAGACCAGGCCCAGATAGGGGGGGGGGGCTAGGAGGGCCATATGGCCCGGGTCCTGGTATCAGGGGCCTCGGCGTCCCGAAAATTATTTATACTTTACATTTTTACATTTTTTGATACTAATACTATTTTTAATAGAGATTATTTAAAAAACATAAATATACTACAAAAAAACACACCTTTTAGAAAAAGTACTTAAAAAAACCTCACGGTTTTTAATACTAAATAATATCAGGAAGAAACAAGAATTTTACTAGTACGAAAGTTGTTTGGAATGTCCTTACGTTGAAGCTCTCTCAGGGTCTGCATAAGACTAAAAACCCTTTTTACTTCCATGTTCGAAGAAATGGAAGTATTGTTATTACAATACGTCAAAAAATCGTTAGTTTTTATTTTAAAATGAACACTAAAAATTTGATTGTATATTCGCTTCTTTAGAAATGAAGCGCAGATCCAGGGGAGGGGGCATGGTGAAATGACACCCCACACAAACCTAAAAAGTAAAGCAAATTAAATAGAAAAATGCTTATTAAATATACTAAAGTAAATTTTTTTGTCTATTTCACAGACCATGACCCCCTCCTCCATTGTAAAGTTAGACTCGCGTCTCTTAGAAAAACAATACCTACCTATTTAGATCTACAAAATTACACTAACATAAATTAATTTATATTTAATATTTTTCAATAATGCCATAACAATATAATACATATACATTACATGTATGCATATAGGATGATATAATAACAATAAAATGAGATACTATAATACATATTTATGTATACATACATTTAAATGAAGAAATAAAGCTAAAACGGCTAAATCTTTTCTATATGTCAATATAATCACTACAAATAAAATTTATAATACATACCTGATATTTATATAAAATTCGATAATTTTTCAATAATTTTCTTCAATTTATAATTTATAATCTTCAATAATAATTATCATTTCTATTATTATGAATTATTTGTATTATGAGTATTATATTGCAAAATATTTTGACAAAACATAATTTAATGTTATTGTCGAAGCAAACCATGGTTACGAAATAATTTGAATTATGAAATAATACTTGATCGCGCAGGCAGGATATTTTATTATATTAGATACATCAAAAAAGACCTTATAATGAAATAACATAGCTATAAAAATGATAAAAAAGTGCATTGTCACGGAGAATACACCATATTTGAAAATTTGACGAAAATCGTACGACGGGAAGTTAGTTAAAAAACGGTCGTAAGATTTGTGTTCCGTCTCATACATAGTTACATAGCATTTGAGTTAAGTAAAAGCTTGTAATAAATGAATCAGTTTTTAATAAAAATAAAAATGATTTTAACAGCTTTTCTTCTAAAATTACAAACAGATCAAATTTATTTAAAAAATTTGTCTGAAAGTCATGTTTAATTAATATCTTATTGATACCGTAAACCGGGGTAACTTTGCTCCACTTTTATGATTATTTTTAAAAACTCTATAGAAATAAATTGAAAAATCGACAGAAGTGACTTTTTACCATTTTGTACATATATATGGGATCTAATACAACATATTCACATGGTCACTTTTTTGATAAATAGTATAGTAAGGTTTAATTTTTTTTGTCAAAAAGTGGAGCAAAGTTTCCCATAGGTCGGGGTTACTTTGCTCTATTCCAAATTTTTCATTATAACGCCACTATTTAAGTAAGATGAAGTAAAATTAAGCGTGTGTTTTATCGACTTTTATCTGGGGCTCACGTCTGTACACCAAAAAATACAAAATAATGTATGGATTTTTTTTTATTGTAAGAAAATGAAACTACATTCTTTATTCATTAATAAACAAAATAAAACAAATAAAAAAATAGCCAACAGTGTGTTTTAATTAAAAATTGATGATAGTTCTGTAACAGAGAAAAACACCTCTCAGAGATTTTCTTGGGAGGCTTAATGCAGCCTACGAAATCGGACCATGTCAATTCATCCCGATTCGACGGCCATTTTCCGGGATTTTTGCTTCGAATTAATGGTAACTTTTCTGTCGTCAAAATCTACAAGCATTGTTGCAAGACTTCAGGTGTATAATCACAATACCGCCTTGACCCCAGCTGTCTTTTATAGTTTCTGGGCATTTCTGTAACAAAAAAACGCAAATACAAAATAAAAAATATATATATAAAAAGCAATAATACATTTAAATTATATATTATTATTCAAAATTTAACTTAAAATTGTTTTTTCTCTGAATTTTAACGTCTTTTGGGGTTGTTTTACTCTGGAGCAAAGTAACCCCAAAATACATTAAAATCTGTCTGTTCAGAGAGAAAATAATTTTAAGTTATTTAGTATCATCAAGGAATGGTAACTTCATCTAAAACATTATGTTAAAAGGATATATAAACTAATTTATAAACACTTACTTGATAGTTATGAAGGAGAACTGGTACACACACCAAATTTTGCACATTAAAAAATTACAGTTTTTTCGACGACCACTTTACTGACTCGCTGTTTCTTCAGTAATGAACGTACACCGATATTTTTGGCAACAATCACATTACAAAAACACATTTCAATAACTGCTACATTTTGTTTGGTTGATATGTATCATGTATAATCGTAAAGCTACATTGAAACTCTTTTTGCTAATGGTGCAAAGTAACACCCACTGGCGCAAAGTTACCCCGGTTTACGGTACTGTTTTATTTGCTAAACAAAATGTTATTGCAAAACTCATGACAAACAAACAAAATTTCCATTTCAATAAACAGACGAAAATGTTTCAAAATTAATAGAAATATCAAAACTTATTATTATCTATTATAATAATTATAAAATAATATTCGTCATACAAATACCATTAACATTAAATTAAAATTTTTAATTTATATCACTTAATTCCAATTCCAATACCTCATAAAATTCCAAACACATATGTATATATCCAACCTTCCAATAATTACCTTGCTATATCTGGAAGTAAATCAAGCTATGTTCAAATGAGTGATATATCAGAATGTCAATTGGTGTTCGATGATAATTTACTTATTATTTTATTCATATCTATATTCATAACATATAATATACATATAATCCATTTAATAATTATATTCATGTATTTTTTCCATTTTTATTATTATATCTAGATTACTTTTGTAATATCATGTAGACCGGGCGCTGGATGGAGTTGAGTGTGCAAAATATGAGGACCGC
The DNA here is from genome assembly GCA_949319165.1 of Sialis lutaria. Taxonomy (NCBI): domain Eukaryota; kingdom Metazoa; phylum Arthropoda; class Insecta; order Megaloptera; family Sialidae; genus Sialis; species Sialis lutaria. The sequence goes on along the minus strand of OX439238.1, from coordinate 25,777,345 downwards.
ATTCTGTGCATAGTTTTGAATTCAGAAAAGCTTGCAGATTTTGATTCTTGATGTTGCCAGGAGGTTTATTGGTCCATTTCTTATTTATGGGCAATCAAAGATAACCCCCACCAGTGTTTTAAAATTAGCTTTATCTCAGCTCCTAGTCATCCGATTTCAATTTTCTTTAGTTTATTTTAAAGTTCTTATTGCGAAGATTATTTTTTGTCATTATTTATTATTCTCTAAATCTTAAGGGTCCCCCACAATTCTTGAAAATCTGAAAATTTCATTTTTTTTACGACTTTAATTGTTATATAACTTTTTTGTCGTGCCCAATATCATTTTTTTACTTCATATAAAAAGAAAGATAATTTTGTCAGCATTTCATTGATATCAAGATAATTATTGTTTAAATGAACACATTCTTTGGAAATCGTCAATTAAACTAAAAAATATACTAATTTTGGATCATTATATTCAATTTTATTTGAAAAAGTTCATAATAGAATATAATTTTTATAACAAAAATTGTAGAGTACGTTATTTTCTACAGTTTATATTCCATTCATTTTTTTGTATCTCTTACTAAATAAAAAATATATATTTCTCAATTTGTTTAATTAAAAAAAAAAAAATTTTTAAGTTCATAATAGAATAAAATTATTATAACAAAAGTTATAGAGATCAGTATTATCTATAGTTTATGTTCTGTAATTTTTTTTATATTTCTCATCAGTAAGCCAGAATAATTTGTTTTATATAAGGAGATATAGGTACAATTTTTTTATTGTATAAGAAAGTTCAGTGACATTTATGACAGATTTTACTATTTTTTAACTATCCCATATGAGAAATTTGCCCCAAACAAAAAATTTCATATAATTAAAGGTATACATAATATAAAATAATCCAAAATTAGTCCATTTTTCTTAGTTTAACTAGCGTTTTCAAAGAAGTTGTTCATTAAAATAGTATTATCTTAATATCAGTACAGTGCTGAAAGAATTATCTACCTTTTTTATATGAAGTAAAAAAATGATATTGGGCACAATAAAAAAGTTATATAACAAATGGTTCGTAATAAAAGTGAAATTTTCAGATTCGAAAATTGTTGGGGACCCTTAAGATTTAGAGAAAATTTAATAATGATAAAAAATAATCTTCTAATTAAGAACTCTAAAATAAATAAAAGAAAATTGAAATCGGATGATTAGGAGCTGAGATAAAGCTAATTTTATAACATCGGTGGGAGTTATATTTGATAGCCCATATAACAGTGTTCTACACGGATTTTAAAGTGGCTCCCTATCTGGAAATCTTTCTTTTGACCTTATAAATGACCACAGAAAGTAGCATACCTCAATCAAAAAACGCAGCGTTTTGGCTTTATTTGCCACGTACCAGATGTACTAGAAGGGCGGGGAAAAGGGAAAGGGACCAACAATGCTGCCGGCAACATGTGTTTTTTTGTTGTTTGTTGTCACAGGTAAATGAATTTAAACATAGTTGCCGGTCCTCACATTTTGCATACTCAACTTCCTTTGGCGCCTGCACTAATGTATGTTATCTTTTATTTTAATTTGTACTGTATTTTCTTATATTCAAGTTTGTTGAAACTGTTTAAAATTCCCCCAGTTTCAATCTTTGTCGGGAGGTGTTATGTATTTACACACATTATACATTTACATTACATACACCCTGTACTATATACATCCTATATATTACATACACCCACACATTACATTCTCAGACATATTTGCACACATACATATTATATTTCTTTCATGTGATAAACACAATTGCACCATTTCAAATCTTATCATATTTTATTTGCAACTCTATAATTATATATCTACCCACGATATTTTACGTGGTCATTTTCAATCAATGTTTTAACCAATTAGTTAAAAGTAAGCAAAGACATAACATCGTCTTCAAAATCATTGAATAGTACTTTTGTCATTATCACCTGAACAATTAACAATACATTATAATAACATATATATCCACACACATAATATCATTAATAATTATCTTCAATAAATATATATAAAAAGTAATGTGTTATCTTTAATTGTTCCACGACCTGCATAACATCAGATTGGTAAATTACGTAACAACTTGGTACAGTCACAAGGACATACCATAACAATATATACACGGACGCTTCAAAATCAGACCAAAATATTGGATACGTCATATACGAATGATTCGGCAATACGGATAAACTAAAGAAAGGCAACAATTTTGGCTTTGATTACAATGCCAAACAATTACCTATCATAGAATTGATAACATCTTTCGAAGCAGGCATTGATTTACATGATTCATTGGAAAAAAGCAATATTAGAAATTCTTTCTGTAATATAATTGCAAATTACAAACACAAAGTAAATTCTAAGCAAATGTCTGACACTGATAAAAAAATTGAAAATATAATATTTTTCCTTAAGATTGTTCTGAAGCTAATCAAAAACATACACAGGATATTAAAAATTTGACAAAATGTAATTTTAAGTATGATAAGACGAATTATGAAATTCAGATGCGATTTACCACACCGTTTAAAAGTTATAGGGCCGGTATTATAAAGGCCAGATAACTTTTACTCTAGGAATAAATTTACTCATCTAATAGTTTACACATTCTATGGGGTTCCAAATAATGTGACAAATGTCATCGGAAATGTTTGTTGATTATGAATTTATCAGTCAAAATAATATCAGTTATATAATAAAATTAAACGTAAAATAAGTTTGTAAATATGTAAAAACTCTAAAAACATCTATTTAATTCAATATTACGGAAATTTATATAAAATTTTTACATTAGAAAATATTACAACACAACTAATTTCTTTATCTATGGACACAAATGTCAAACTTGTCAAACATATTTATAAGTTCATAACCTAAAACTCAAATGTATATTTTTACAATGTATTTAAAATTCTCATGAATTCTGAATTTTATTGTACACTCGAAATGAAAGTTACATTTTTATGATATTATACAAAAGAATTGGTTCATATTTTTCATTTTTAGATTGTGTACAAAACTTACTGAAGATTATTTAAGAAACACGTTAGATAAAATTTCAAACTAATATTTATGTAGTTGATCGCAACTTGAATGGATTATAAATCCATGACAGATCGGTATCTTTTGGTTTGTAGTTTTCTCTATATTACTGTAATTTTTGATCTAAAGATGTACAATTTTTTCCCATATAAGCGCATCTTTGAATAGATGGTATCTTACAATCGCAGTTATAATTGACTTCGTATTACATTATTATTTCAAATTCGCTCATTTGTTACAATTAGAATCAAAGTTAAAGAAACAAGTGTTATTTATTACCTTATATTCTTTCTTACAGATGTTATCGTAGAGCACAGCTTCGAAAATTAAATAAAAAGCGTAGATAGTTGTTCAAAAATTATTTATTAATTAAAACTATACATTACTTTTCAAAACAAGGTACAAGAAACAAAGTTCTTTTTTGTAAAACTGTCAATATATCTGGTTTTCAAAAAATATTTATACGTACCATTGAAACCGGCTATAATGACATCGGTTAATATGACGTATAGGTTATAACGACCCAAAATAAAAGTCCAGCTGAATTCCATATTAATGTATTTTTACCTGTTATTACGACTTTCTGCTTTTTCAACTTAATATGACCGGTCCCTTTGATATCGTTATAATCGGTTTCTACTGTATTTTCAAAGATCTTATTTCGAAACAATTACCTTTGTACAGTACATATGAAAACATTAATCAAACAACAAAGTAATTTTGGTCTAGTTTATTGTATTTATTTGTTTGTACTTGAAATGAAAAATAATTGCTGTCCTCTTGCAATCAGAATTCTTCTGTTTCATTTTCTTTGAAAATCAGTGCATACGCTGACTTATATCGTACTGCATATTTCATGTTTATACTCTATATACGCATAAAATGAACAGGTTTGTTTCTGAAAATTACAAATATATAAAACTACCATAAAAACGATATAATAAGCACAAATATTTATTAACTTACCATGTTTTTTTTAAAACACAGTTTGAAATTACTGGAAATTACGTATGATTTAGGTTATGATTTTCTTAAAAGAACTGTCAGATTTATTCTGTCATGGTGTCACGTGACCAAAACTTGAGTAAATTTTATTCGTTTCGAATAGGTAGGAGCACGGGGATGTCACTGGATAGGCAAAACTGGTAACTCATCTGACAGTTCCGGTTGAGGACGAGACGGGTAAGACGTAAAGGAAAGGAAGGTATTCCAATCTGGCAACACTGAATATATTTGGCAACAAGTTTTACGTTTTTGTGTGTAGTGGTGTATAATGTATATTCCTATGTCCATGTGTATAATGTATGGCATCTTCAGAAGATATTTAACTATATTTGAGATTTTATTTGAATATTAATGTAAGTGTTTCATTACATATTGTTTTTTTCGTCTGTTTAATAACGTTGTACGTATATTTCAATTTATATAATTGGGAAACTACTTTAATAATATTGATTCACAATTTTTTAAAGTAGTAATTCCAATTTTTTATACTTTGATAATTATTAAGTTACAATACAGGCAATTAAAGTAAATATTTTATTTTTCAGATTCTAAAAACACCCACATACTGTGTATTTCCTACATTTAAGGAAAAAAATCGGACTTTGATTAATTTTCGGTAAGTGTCAGTGTATGAACCTACTTACTCGCAAACAGTGAAACATCATTAATATCCCTAATTTACTTGGACTATAAAATATGTGAAATATTTACATTTAAGAAATGTTTGTAATAACATAATATAATTTAATAAAGATTCATATTTAAGCAATTTTCTGTTTTATTTGTTAAAAAAACAATTATTTATAGGTTAGAAAAATATAAACAAACAATGTACTGTAGGTGGCGTTTCAAATATATGTAAGCAGTTCTGTGATTGGTCGATATATGTGAAAATCACGTGAATGTATTCTGCTTTCTGATTGGTGCAACCGGAACTGTCATCGAGTTAGTTACAAAAAAATAACGTTGAGTGTCACTTCTGTATACTTATTATTCTGTGGGTAGGAGTAAATTTACTTGGTTCATCTGGGGTTTTTTATAGTGATTTTGTTATTTTTATTCAGTATTTAGTAATTTTTTGTTGATAATGTTGAACTTGTCGACATCAGAATGAGATAAACTTATCTGTAGCAAGTGAAACAGCGATATTATTTTGGTACCTAGCACTGTCGCTATTTAATAGTCTAGTAAACTTATCTGTCTTTTATAATACCGGCCCATAGCAGTTTAAAATTTGCACATTTTAACACGTCTTATGGAGAATTGAAAAAATTCTAATTCAAACCTTATTTTAACACCGAAAAAACGTAGACAAAAGAATAATTATTGATTTATATTTATAGTAAAAACTATGTTTTACTTCTGTACGAAACTTGTACGTCTTGTACTTTAAATTGTCATATTTTTTCATATATTTATGCGTGTAAACGACTTATATTATCATTTTTATTAGATTTATGTTCTAAAGAGTGTTATTTAATAGTATTTTCACTTATGAAGTCATTTATAATAATAAAATATTTGTTTTTTTTTTATTTCTGACAGATGAATTTAAATGACATTCACAAATATAATTTTTCGTATCATTAACAAATACAGGGTGACCCATTTTAAGTGCACACCTCTAATAACTTTTTATGGTGAATTGTTATCAAAAATCTTTTCAGATAAAAGTTACACGGTTTGGAGGGGGACATAGACGTACTCGGATGAAATTTTTTTAGGTGGTGTTTAAAGGGTGATATGAAGGTCAACATCATTTTTTTAAATAGAAACCTATAGTTTTAATTAATTAATTTTATTTTACGTGAAAAAACAAGTATCTTTCATTGAAAACTTTTTTTGAACAACTTAAACCTTTCCAAGATATCTAACAAAATAATTCGAGATTTTGAACTTTAAATATTTTTTTACTCACAAACCATTAGGTTTAGGGAAAAAGTATAAAATACAAAAAATGTTTATTTTGGTCTAATAAAATTTAAAGTATTATTCAAATTTTTTTTTAACAATTTTTTTTTTTGCTTAAATAAAATGAATTGAAAAAGTTTTAAAATTTTAAAAATAATTCCTTAGAAAATGAAGTCACTCTTTTTTTAGAAGATTTACCCCTGAATATAAGACAGCGCATGTGGTTTCAGCAAGATGGAGCTGCTCCTCATAAAGCCAGAGCCGTTAGATGTTATATTAATGAAACATTTACAAATCACTGGATTGGAATTGGAAGTCCAGTCCATGAGTGGCCCGCAAGATCTCCCGACCTCACACCATAACACATCATAACACAGCGCCACAAAAAAGTGTCGTGATCAAGAAACTAAACCACACCTATCCTTTGTTGTTTATTTTGATCTAATAAGACATGAAGAATTATTTTTAAAATTTTAAAACTTTTTCAATTCATTTTATTTAAGCAAAAAAAAAAATGTTAAAATTTTTTTTAATAATACTTTAAATTTTATTAGACCAAAATAAACATTTTTTGTATTTTATACTTTTTCCCTAAACCTGATGGTTTGTGAGTAAAAAAATATTTAAAGTTCAAAATCTCAAATTATTTTGTTAGATATCTTGGAAAGGTTTAAGTTGTCCAAAAAAAGTTTTCAATGGAAGATACGTGTTTTTTCACGTAAAATAAAATTACTTAATTAAAACTATAGGTTCCTATTTAAAAAAATGATGTTGACCTTCATATCACCCTGAAAATACCACCTAAAAAAATTTCATCCGAGTACGTCTATGTCCCCCTCCAAACCGTGTAACTTTTATCTGAAAAGATTTTTGATAACAATTCACCATAAAAAGTTATTAGAGGTGTGCACTTAAAATGGGTCGCCCTGTATATTCATTTTTTTGGCTACAATAACAGTTAAAATACGAAATAAGGTTTTAAACATAAGTACAAATATTGCTTATGTAGTTTAAAAACGAATTTGATTTTCCTTCAAGCATTTAAAGTGAATAATTCATAATTTAATATTGATTTTTTTTTCATTTAGATTTATATTATTTTTGCCTCGGATTGTACGTCCAGAACATCGTTAAGTCCAACCCCAATATTAAAATTGTTGCAGCTGAAAAATGTAATAAAACGGTAATCATAGATAGATTATGATCATTTTAGAACTTCCTACAAAAAAACTTTCAAGAAAAGAACAATTTAATTATAAAGCAATGAGAAGGAAACAAGTACCTACATATATTAGTAATGATATAGCCAGGAATCTAAAAAAATTAGTTTCGACTCATCCCCAATTATATGGTTTAGTTAAAACTCATAAAGAAAATTTTCCTCTTAGGGCTATAGTTGCATCTTATACTGCACCTCATCAAAAATTATCAAAATGTTTATCTTATATTTTAGAAAACAGGAAATATATAAATTTACAATTTCTTCAAAAAATAACACTGACTCTCTTGTTAACGATAATATTAAAAATACCCAAAACATAAATACTATGTTAAATAACAAATACAAACATAATAACAACGAAAACATCTCCGTTGGTTGAATGTCATTCTTTTCCTAATGAATGGGTCATTAACTTAACAAATATCAACATATCTTCACCTATTATTGATATTTAAAAAAAACAGGTCACAATTTTAATCTACTTATTACTAAAAATAATTTACCAATTGAAGAAATGATAACATCTTTTGAGACGGCTATTAACAAATTATAAAAACAACCCCAAAATTAATGTGAATGACAGTTAAAAAAAGAGATTTTTTGAAAATTAACCTCAAAGATCATCAAAGCTGAAAACTTTACTACAAACAAAACCGTAATAGTTGACAAACAACAATATTTGGATACAATAACAGACTTCCCGGGAAAAAATTGTAGATCTACAGAGATCTACTCAGATCTCGACAAATCTCCATTTTGAGACATTATATTTTTCATTGGTTTTTGATCTGTGGAGACTTGTAAAGATCTCATAGAGATAATACCATAGAGGCAGTGAGCCATAGCACTTTCTGTAAGTGGACGATAATCGGAAATAATAAGAGAAAAAAAAGTACTATTCTATTCCTCATGTGTATACGTATTTGTGTCCTTGTCTTTTGACGCTTTCGTACAGTTCGTGTACCGCCATCTCTACGAAAACATGATTATTTAGCGGTACACATTCTATTTTTTTCTCTTTCTACTGACAGTTGTGATTTTCGACTGGCTTACTGACTCTATGGTACTATCTCTATGAAAGATCTACAACGGTCTACAAAGATCTTTGAAGATCAAGTGTTTTGAAGACTTTATTTTCAAAGACTTATTATTTGTGTTAGTGTGATTTAAAGAGTGTATATTTTAATGAATATGTTATAATTTGTAATTGTTATTATAAAATTCGAAATAATATAAATATATCAATAACTTTGTTAAAGTTGTTTATTATTGTCTTTTTTACCTATTTATGGCCTTTATGTATTTGAAATTGAAAAATAAATAGTAGGCAACACGCATAACAAACCTTTTCATCCCTCCATTGGTATGTTGACCCCCTCGCCTATGTTCAAACTAGGGAGTGTACCACAGAACATATAATAATAGTACATTCTAATCTATATTATGTGTGATTTGTGAACAAGTCCAATTACAGCTGTTGCCAGGGTATGGTAACTCCATATGGAAGGGGATAAAGATATTGAATCCGCCCACTATGGCGCTAGTGTAACTGTCACGTGACTGTATTTTGAATTTACCGCTGTCTGTATGCATTTTAAGCATCCTTATTTGAAATTATTAATTGTTTGATTTTTTATGAAAGAGTTAAAATGTGTTTGCAAAAATATTTTTCGTTCGTTTGATTAGAAAATAACTATAAATATCAATAAATTATGCTGTTTTATTGTTATGTCGGATGTATTAATAACAAAAATACATACAAAAATGTATTATAGAAGAGATTATAGTATTGACGAAGATATTTACGTTTGGATTAAAATGAAAAATAGAAGCACATGGATGGGATCCCAGAAAATGTATGGAAATTATAAAATAGGTGATGTTCATGTGATAAATCGCATAAAAATTAAGTAATCTGTAAAAATATACCCATACCCAAGGTAAGTAAATGACTAGGTATGCTGACTTGCCTTGACCAATCAGCGCGGACGAAATGACGTCACCACAAAGTTCTTTTTAACACTCTAGATTTCAAATGGTCGCCAACGCTGTGTTTAATATTATGGCAGTTAAAATCATAGATAAATAAAAAAATCAAGTAGGTAGAAAAGAACTTCGTGGTGACGTCACAACTCACAAGTCAGCAAACCTGTACATTTACTAACCTTGACCCATACCTACTTAATTAAAATAGGAAGTGTACTTAACCTAACTTTTGAAATTATCAGGTAAAATTGTCAATTAATTAATTGAAATTATCTGGCTGTAGGGCTACTTTTGATGGCAAATAACTAATTAAATTAAAAAAAAATGATCAAGATTTATGTAAGAATTGACAACTTTTTTTTTATAGAGTGAAACCAAAACTATCGAAGTTTAATTATGCAAAATCATATATTGAAGACGCTATGAATAGTTATTTTTTTACATTCATTGTACGAAAACAACTGTAATACATACATCCAGTTCTATTGAAGAATTAGTTTTACATATCTCATGTTTTTTCTAATGTAAGTTTGTTTAAATTTTCACAATGTCAAAAGCGATGCATGAGTAGGTGTAAACTACAAAAAAGTCAGAAGACACCCGGTCATACCCTGGTATGAAACACAAGTGTGGCTAATACGGAGTGTACGGGTGGCCGCTGTCAGAATTGTCAAAAATCACGTGTATAGTTATTCAGAATAGAGTTGATGCGCATGCGCGACTACATATAATAAATATTTTTTTAATAATATACAAGTTAATTGTCCTTGGTTGGGTTAGGTTTGGGGCGAAATCGTGTTGTTTACTTAGGGTAGGTTATTTACTTGGTTAGGTATTATAATCATAAAGAAAACAATGAAAAATATATTATTATAACATATAAATAATGTGCATTCTAGTGTACGAACTCTATTCTGAATAACTATACACGTGATTTTTGGGAATTCTGACAGCGGCCACCCGTACACTCCGTATTAACCGATACTGTATTTATTTTGTTTATGTAAGAATATACATACATTCACCGGCGCCGACTACGGGGGGGCGAGGGGGGCGATCGCCCCCCCAGATATTATACCAGGGGGGCTTCGCCCACCCTGTGCAGCCTGCAGCTGAACTCTAGTTTTTTTTAAATTAACGATACTTTTGTCAATAAGATTTTTACTTTAAAAAAAGGTGTTAATATTCAAATACTTGTCACTTGAAAGGAAATTAATACTAAAACATATTTTATTTCCTTTACAAAGCTTAGTTAGATCAACAGCTTTAAAAAAAATTCTACGACTTTTCTACACTTTACTATATTTTCAGCTAAAATCGTCGTTTACGTTTCATGAGCCTCTCCCTCTCGCCCAGTATTATCAACTTTAACTAAATGCTCCTTTAACTAACTATCATATTATCAACAGATCTAAGCATAATACATTTAATTAAATAGATTTAAAATTTTCTGCAGTATTTCTTTACAACGTATATTATGTTCATTTTTCATTGGGAGCTTAAATATTGATTTAAATCACGTTTGTAATACACCAAATTTACTTTAAAGGTGCATTTAGCGCAAAAGGAGCTTTATATTGGTTGATAATACCGGGCGTCTGTAAATTAAATATAAATGTCCACTTTTCAATTATTTCAAATAATTAAAGTTTGATCGATTTTTATCGAAACTATAGTAATTTGATGAAATTTTTTTTTTTCACATTATTAGTTGCGTTTCTGAAATTTTTGTCGTTATTACGAAAGTTGGATATTGCACATTTTTTAAGGAAATTTTTTGCCCCCCCCCCCCCCCCCTCAAAAAATGTGAAAATCTCGCCCCCCCAGGTTAAATGAAAAGTCGGCGCCTATGCATACATTTTATTGTTTTATAGAGCAAAAAAGTAAATAAACCTTCAGAGAGGACACATTTGCTGCAAAATCATATTGAAAACATCGAAACAGAGTAACAGTACATGCTTTGAGTAACTGGGCATACATACATACATTAAAAAGAAATAATTATGGTTCGTCTTGACTTTAATGTTTTACTACGAACAAGCTGAATTTAGATAAACAAACCAACCAGATTGTTACGGTAAATGTGATTAATTGAAAATTATTAATAATTTTCGATCATTATTAATAATTACCAAAAGCCGAGGTAAAAGTGAGAAATTAATCACATTTATCGGTAATTATTAATAATGTAACCTTAGTATCGATAAATGTAATAAATTTTAAAAAATTACGTACTCTGATTGTCAGGGCAAACAGCGGCGCGTCATTTGACTCCGTGTTAGCCTGAACATAATCGGTGTTATTATGTTTGTTACTGATAAAAACCTATACAAGCCGGGAGAACAAAGTATTTTTTTTTTAAATCAACTGTATTCGCGAAATGAGTTTACCATTTGTAAGGAAAAGTTTATTACTGTTCACAAGGTTCCTAATCAGTGGCGCGCCAACAAAATTTGCCACCCGGGTGCAAAACTTTATTTGCCGCCCCTATGTATGTTGACAATAAAATTTTTAATATATCTAAATAATCTCATATTTTTAAATCCATTTGAAAATTATTATTTGATGGCAAAAAATTAAAACTAATAATAATTAAGACAGATGAATGAACAGGGTGTAAATTGCAAGTAGGAAGTTCAATGAATACTAATACAAACTAACCGAGCCGAAGAACGTTCTTATACCTCGGGAACCCCCAAGAAACGATGGTGAAAATCGTCGGGAAAGAACCCAATTTCAGGGCATAATCGGGAAAAACCCGTGTTTTATTATATGTCCATTTAAAATTTATGCGCAAAATTGGACTTTAGAAATGATTAATTTATTGTAGGTACTCGTTCTAAAATACAACCTGCATTTTCCATAATTATCTAACATTACCTACATTATTTATTTTCGTCATTTAAACAAACATTTTTTTTTACAGTCTACAATTAATTAATTAACATGATAACGTTTTTTACGATTCTTATTATTATTAAACAACAACTGACGGGGCGGTTCTTTGCCGCCCTAGAAATTTGCCGCCCGTGTGCGGTGCACTCCATGTACCCTGGGATTGGCGTGCCACTGTTCCTAATACAACTTCAGTCTGCGAGAATGTGCCTGCAAAGACTCAAATTTGGGAGGACAAGGCTTTCAACACTGCAATTGTACTGGCGAATGCAACTCCAACCGCTGTAAATGCAGAAAAATACACGTTCTTTGCAATTCTAAATGCCACAAAAGTCTTTCTTGCAAAAATAAATAATACTTAATGATTGTTATTAGGATTGTAGTGTTGATTTTGTGATGAGTCTATAATTGTTTCATTTTAATTTTTTTTAATTCAAAGTTATTCCAGTTCAGCAAAGAATAAATGATTTTGCATGTCAGTTTCTATTAATTATGTAATTGTAATACTGTGATGTTACAATTTAAACACCAGCTGGACAAATAACTTTGAATCTAATTTTATTTTATTACTTTTACCGACGAGAGTAGTGAATTATTAATAATAACTGCTAAAAGTGATAAATTTCAATTTTATATTCACATTTACCAAATCACGAGGTAATTATTAATAATGATCGAAAATTATTAATAATTTTCAATTAATCACATTTACCGTAACATATACACTACTGATCAAAAAAAAGTGGACAGCATGAATTTAAGCACAACGATTAAATTTATTGTTTTCTATCAAAATGTTCCGTTAATATGAAGGGTAGTTTAATCAATAGATTGAATTAGTATATCACTGGTATCAATATGTTGTATAATTGAGGAATATTAAATGAATTTTTAATATTATTCTTGCAATATTGCTTGATTTGTGTTTACGGTTACAAAAATTCGCTTATTGTTAAGTAGTGTTAAATCGCAATTTTTAATTATTTTTGAAGTTTTTATGAATCAATGGTACCAGGTAAGCGGCAAGTATTAATTTTCATTACCTTTTTTATATAATTCAACCAGTTCTCAAAATGTTTTTATCATGAATTAAATAAAAAACAAAAAATCATTTTATTCCGATATAAAAGATTGTAGAGTGACTTTAAACAAAGTTAAATCCACTATTTGGCAATTATATTAACATAAAAGTTCATATTTTATGTATTTATTTACTTTTATTTTAAAATAGAACGACGACGTAGCTATCAGAAGAAGAGTGTGGAATAATTATTATTTTTAGAAAATCGGGGAAATCTATTAGAAACATTGTTGTTGAAATGTAAAAACAGGGAGTTTATGATACTAAAAGTGCTGTGCATAAAATAATTTATATTTATAAAACACAGGGAAGTGTTTGATGCGCTCCAGGTTCCGGTCGATCACGGAAAACAACAGTGAGAGACAATAACGCGCTTAAGAAATTGGCACTCAAGCATAGAAAGTCGTCATCTAAACAGATCGCGAATGATTTTGAGACTTCCAGTGGTCTTAAATTAAGTCGGCATATGGTCAGAAGACGTTTAAAAAACAAAGGAATAAAAAGTTATAGGTGTAGAAGAGTTTCTCTGCTTTTTACATAAAATATATAGAAGAGGAAGGCTTGGGTGCAGAAATATAAAAAATGCAGATTGGAATAAAATAATATGGCCCGATGAATCGCGACTTTGTTCAGATCGTTCTGAAAGATGTCTACGAAGATCTGGAGAACTGTTTTTACCAGATTACACAACCAAAACAGTTAAAAAATCATATGGGATAATGATATAAGGTTGTTTTAGTGCACAGGGTGAGGAAAAATTGTACTGAATGGAAAAAGATGTAAAAATTAACGCTACTAAATACAAAAAAAAATTACAAGAAGGGTTTTTTCCAAGTATTATCGCATTTAATAAATGTAGAATTTTAATTTTTATGCAAGATAATACCCTCTGTCATACGAAAAAAATTGTTATTGATTGGATTAATGACCACAAAATAACATTTATGGATGATTGACCTCCACAGGGCCCAGATTGAAATCGAAATCAAAATTTATGGTACCGTACTGACAGGGAGTTACATTAATGTGATAATAAAAATTTGGAACAATTATGGACAAATATAAATAAAATTTGGAGTGAAATCAGTGTCGAAACAATAAATAAACTTATATCGCCAATGCCACGAATATTAGATTCGGTCAGGAAAAACAGTGGGGGAGCTACAAATTATGAAAATTGTTTGTAATTATATATTTAATAATTAAGTAACAATATATATTTTATAATAACACACACATTTATTTAATTTATTTATAAATTCCCATTTATTTCCATTTTACTTTAATTTTTCCGCTGTCCACTTTTTTTTGATCAGTAGTGTACATTTAAATATCAAATGCTACAAACACTGAATATATTGAATACCTAACATACACACCTACATTAAACACAGCTGATAAATAATTTATTTTGATCAAATACGATTTACCAAGCCTTGTGTGTTTAGTTTGTTCAGTGTAAAATGCTAAAACAAAACACCATTATATATTATTACCGATTATAATATCCTATACATTGATTGTCTCCATACGTGGGTACAGTTAATCGAAAAGTTAACATCGTTAATCGTTAATCCGTTAATAAAAAAGTTAACTTCGTTAACCGTTAAACCGTTAAAATTCTGAAAATGTAACGGAAGTTAAAGTTAACCAAAAATTTGAAAATTTAACGAAAGTTAAAGTTAATCGTTAAAAAGATAACTGTCCAAAATGTTTGAAGACCTTTTTTTTTTTTTTTGCTATTTGGATTACTTTATTATGTACCTTTCATCAAACAACCAATGTAATAGAATAAAGTTAACGGAAATTAACAAAAGCGTTAACATTTTTTTGAGTTAAAAGTTAATCCGTTAACCATTTTATTAACTTTGTTAATTAACGGATTAACGAGTTACTGCCCACCTATGATTGTCTCAAAGTGAAATTAAATTATCAAACAATTGAAATATTGAGATATGCTAATATTTAAACATATAAATTGATTAATAATTTTAAGAAAAGACTTGTTACAACAAATAGTGTTTTGAGTATCTGTGCTTTTCTAATAGTTAGAGATGAGCTGACTAGTCAGTTGAAAAAAAGTTGACTATTTTGAATCTGCTCATAAAAATGTGTTTAAATTTAAACAATATGACGGATTAAAATAATAATGATTTAAAACAAGATTTTTTTTCTGCCTTGCTATATAAATCAGCTTTTTTGCTGGCTAGTCAATCCATTTTTAAGAATAATAATATATAACAAAATAATAGGTCATTAAAATAATATTAATTATCAATACTGTTCATTGTATTATTACTTGTTGATTTTGGTAACACATTGTAATACTTATATTTTAAAAATAAATATATTTTCTTTATAAACTTTTGTGTTTAATATGGAATTCTAATATAAAATAATAGCTGTATTGATGTCCGGTATTATAAACGACCTACCAAATTTGTTAGCTTGCTAACACTCTCAAATGAGATATCAAACTTATATGACAGCTCTGTTAAAGTTTTTTGATGACTTTGACAGATTTCGCGCAAGCGCTGTATGTAAAAACCAACGGTATTAAAACAGTTGTGCTATTATGAAAATTATTTTATATGGTCAGAGTCAGAGATGGGCATCATCTAGATACTTTTTTCATCTAGATGAGAAATTTGCGGATAACAGATAATCTGTATCTGTTATCCGCAACATACAGATAAAAATAGTTATCTGTATCTGTGGCACTCACAGATACAGATGATTTCTTTTTCATCTGTAGAACTTACAGATGCAGATGATTTATACGTTATTTTATATTTATCTAAGATAAAAAATTAAGGATAAACTTTTCTCTACCTATACTTTAACATAGTAATATAACTTTGATGCATTGGGTGGGGGGTGGTGATATTAAATTAACTACAAAGTGTTCAGACACGTATTAAGGGGTATTTTAGGCCCGTATTTTTAAAATATCAATTTCACATATACTATATAAAACCCTTGTTTATAATTTAATCATTTAAAAAAACTTGTACAGATGCGTATTAAGTGATATTTGAGGCCCGTATTGTTAAAATAACGATTTTACATGTACTATATAGAATTCTTGTTTATAATTTAATCAATTTAAAAAAACTTTACAGATGCGTATTAAGTGATATTTGAGGCCCGTATTGTAAAAATAACGATTTTACATGTACTATATAGAATTCTTGTTTATAATTTATTCAATTTAAAAAAAATGTACAGATGCGTATTTAGTGATATTTGAGGCCCGTATTGTTAAAAAAACAATTTTACATGTACTGTATAGGATTCTTGTTTATAATTTAACCAATTTAAAAAAAAAAACTTGTACAGATGCGTATTAAGTGATATTTGAGGCCCGTATTGTTAAAATAACGATTTTACATGTACTATATAGAATTCTTGTTTATAATTTAATCAATTTTAAAAAAATGTACAGATGCGTATTTAGTGATATTTGAGGCCCGTATTGTTAAAATAACAATTTTACATGTACTGTATAGGATTCTTGTTTATAATTTAACCAATTTAAAAAAAAAACTTGTACAGATGCGTATTAAGTGATATTTGAGGCCCGTATTGTTAAAATAACGATTTTACATGTACTATATAGAATTCTTGTTTATAATTTAATCAATTTTAAAAAAATGTACAGATGCGTATTTAGTGATTTTTGAGGCCCGTATTGTTAAAATAACAATTTTACATGTACTGTATAGAATTCTTGTTTATAATTTAACCAATTTAAAAAAAAACTTGTACAGATGCGTATTAAGTGATATTTGAGGCCCGTATTGTTAAAATAACGATTTTACATGTACTATATAGAATTCTTGTTTATAATTTAATCAATTTAAAAAAACTTTACAGATGCGTATTAAGTGATATTTGAGGCCCGTATTGTTAAAATAACGATTTTACATGTACTATATAGAATTCTTGTTTATAATTTATTCAATTTAAAAAACATGTACAGATGCGTATTTAGTGATATTTGAGGCCCGTATTGTTAAAATAACAATTTTACATGTACTGTATAGAATTCTTGTTTATAATTTAACCAAATTTAAAAAAACTTTTACAGATGCGTATTAAGTGATATTTGAGGCCCGTATTGTTAAAATAACAATTTTACATGTACTGTATAGAATTCTTGTTTATAATTTAACCAATTTTTAAAAAAAACTTGTACAGATGCGTATTAAGTGATATTTGAGGCCCGTATTGTTAAAATAACGATTTTACATGTACTATATAGAATTCTTGTTTATAATTTATCCAATTTAAAAAACATGTACAGATGCGTATTTAGTGATATTTGAGGCCCGTATTGTTAAAATAACAATTTTACATGTACTGTATAGAATTCTTGTTTATAATTTAACCAAAGGCTATAGGGGGATAAGAATGGGTAAAGTGCCCCCGCGCCAATTATGGCTGTTATATTTTTTTGTAGTAACTACTAACACAGGTAACAATTTGACCAAATTTTAACCCTCAAAAATTTACCCCCAAGGGGTGAGAATTAATTTTGAAAATTTCGTAAAAAATTAATAACTTTTGAAAGAGTTAACCGATTTGAATAAAATTTTAATATGTCATATATGTCACTAAGGTGCTTTATAGAAAAAATCGGTAAACCTGAAAACTTAACATAACCTCAAAAAAAAGTGTTTTATATTTTTCAAAAAAATTTTTTGCTCACTTTCAATTTTGGCACAATCACCAAAATATTTGTGTGACTTTCTAGCATAGTTTTTTATAATATATGTTTTTTTCAGATTTTGTTTCCAGCTGCGTGACACCTAAAAAAAAATTTATATTTTTCTAAAAATTTTTTCACTCACTTTCAATTTTGGTACAGTCACCAAAATTTTTTTGTGATTTTCTGGCATAGTTTTTTATAATATATATTTTTTTCAAATTTTTTTTCCAAGTGCGGGACATAAAAATTTTTCAAAAAATTTT
The DNA here is from genome assembly GCA_949319165.1 of Sialis lutaria. Lineage (NCBI taxonomy): Eukaryota > Metazoa > Arthropoda > Insecta > Megaloptera > Sialidae > Sialis > Sialis lutaria. The sequence goes on along the minus strand of OX439238.1, from coordinate 25,759,209 downwards.
TCAAAATTTTTTTTCGCTCACTTTTAATTTTGGTACAATCACCAAATTTTTTCAGTAATTGTCTGGCCTAGGTATTTATAATATATGTTTTTTTTACTTTTTTATTCCAGCTGCGTGATACCTAAAAAAAATAAAATGTATTTTTTGAAATTTTTTTTGAGGTTATGTTTGCCGTACAATCACAAAAAATATTTTGTATCTTTCTATCATAATTTTTTTATAATATTTTATATATTTTTTAGATTTTTTTCCAGTTGCGGGACTCAAAAAAAATTTTTTTTTTAATATTTTTTTCGCTCACTTCAATTTTGGTAGTCATCAAAAAAATTTTGTGGCTTCCAGGCATAGCTTTCTATAATATATATTTTTTCGGATTTTTTTTCCAGCTGCGTGACAAAAAAAAGTTTTTATTTTTTATTTTTTTTTTATTGCTGGTTATGTTTGTATTAATTATTACTCATATATGTAGATGTTTTATTCGTAAAAAACTAAAAGCAAAAATATACGTATGTATGAGTATGTACAAAGTAAACTAAACAAAATTGTAGTTTATCAATACATACAATAAAGAGAACTAAATAAAGAATGAAAATAAAAAAGTTATATTCCCTCTCGTAATTATTACATGTACCTATTATACATTTCTTGTATAAAAAATCTTTTAATCTATTTTTGAAAGATTTTATATCGTCAATATTCTTCAGGTAGTCTGTCTGGCAGTGAAATGTAATATTTACTACCTTTTCATAAAGGGCTATTGCTATATCTAGTTGTCCTACAAAAAATCAATGTATGTAAGGTAACGGCACCAGTTATGGCCTCTATAACAGCAAATATTCGTTTTTTTTGGGTTGATGGGCTATTTTTTGTAATTTTAATGAACTCATGCTACTAACATAACAAGTAACTCTTTATTCAACCTATTTAATTACCAAAGTCCGTTAATATATTTTATTTTTAAAATTATGGCCTTTTATTTTGCTTATGTTTTTTCTCCAGTAATGGATAAAGTAAATCCAGTAATGGTACCCCAGTAATGGATAATTACAAAATGATAAGTACTACGACACAAAATTTATACAATAATGAATCGTAATCGATGCTATGATAATATATTAATTAATAAATAGATTCCACTATTATTTAGGACAGGGCCGTATTAAGTACAATTTATAATTAATATTTAATAATAAATAATTAACTAATTAATTTAATATTAAGCAATGGAAGTTGTAACATCATGTATTAAACAATAATGTATGTTGAATATTTAAGCCAGGCACGTATTAGAAAAAAATTATAATTAGGTAGAAAATATTTTCCAATAATAATTGTACAAAAATGAAAATATTAAGCAATTATAGTTATGACATTAATGTAATTAAATCAAATATGTGTATATGAATAATTTAGTCAGGTGCGTATTAAGAAGATTTTAAAATTTGTATTTAAACATAAAATTTGTTTAAAAATGAAAATGTTAACCAATGAGAGTTTTTATATCTATGCAATTAAATCAATAATATGTATTGGATATTTAAGTCAGGCACGTATTAAAAAGAATTTATAATTAATATTTCAAATAAAAAAGAAAATATTAAACAATTATAGTTATGACAATGATGTGATGTAAGTCAACCAAAAATTTATATGTGAATATTTTAGTCAGGCACGTGCTAAGAAGAATTTATAATTGTTTAGTGCTTTCAGTTTTTATTTCAGTTATGATATTGGTGTTATTAAACCAAAAATATGTATATAAATATTTTACTCAGGTACGTATTAAGAAAAATTTATACTTAATATTTGCTCATAAAAATTATATAAAAAAGAACATGTTTACCACCCGTAGTTGTCAGTGGCATATTAAGAAAACTGTACAGATAATATTATCTAAAAAAAATTAAATCACAAATAATAAGCAAGTATTAAACAAACAATTAAATCAATTATCAAATTAATGCCAGTAGGTACCTTATTTCATCCCAATCTGTAATTAATATTATTTCTGCTATAAAAAAACTATAGAATGGGAGCCACTGGCGTAGTTAGAATAATTTTCGGGGGGGGGGGATATTTACATATGTGTTAAATTTCGGAAGGTTTTTTGAACTGATATTTTCTCAAAACATACGTTTTTAAGAACATTGTGCATTTCTGGGGGGGGGGTTCCCCAACCCCCCACCTTATTATGTCACTGACGGGATCGAAGCGGGTAGGCCCAACACCATATATCATCAATTTTTTTTACGATAAAATTATTTTTAAATTTTCGTTAATACAGGCCTGCCCAAATTACACAATTCTGTTTTAGTTTAGTTACTATATTAACAAACTGTCTAATTTTTCCATTATTGTTTTGTATTTTTTTAATATAAAATATTATTTTTTAATTTTTGTTAATACGGGCCTGTCCAAAATAACCAATATTGTAATTTGGTTGAATTATGTTAACATAACAACTACTTAATTTTATTTTTATATTTTTGTATGTTTTTAATATAAAATATTATTTATAAATTTTCATTAATACAGGCCTGTCTTAGTTTTGCAATATTATATTATGTTAAAATATAGTCAATATAACAACTATCTTCCATTTGTTACCTTGGTATATCTATAGTTTTTTTAGAAAATATCATTTAAATTACTTCCTTAATACGGATCTGCTTTAATTACTCAGTATTTTTTTATTTATTAAGCTATTCAAGCAAACATAACAATTACCTGAAATTTGACTTTATGTTTATATATTTTTTTGCATAAAATAATATAAATGCTAAATTGACTATAATACGGACCTGACCAATTTAAATATGTTAATTCCAAATTTACCTTTATAAGTATAATTCATTATATACTAATAATTTCAACCCGCTTGCATAATATTTTTCACACTTAGAAATGAAAACAGCATTTATAAACATCGAATCCATTACTGGATATAAGTAATAATTTAATACCCAGTAATGGATATTGAACACAACCCCCCTCTAGAACAATAAAATTAATTTTGGTGGTGAACCTATCTTTTAACTATGTTCAAGAATGAACTGTTTTAATTTCACTTCAAAAAAAAAATTAAGCAGCGTAAAAATCACAAATAATCTAACTCGCGTCACTAATCATTTGCATAAGAAAATACACACTTCGTGGATGCCGACTGATCCGCGATGTTTAAATACCCACCATTTTGGCACCCATTGGCCGATTGTCATCAAATTACGCTGTAAGATAGTTAAATGTATATAGATTAATATTCAGTAATGAGAGTAATCAAATATCAACAAATATTTCTAATTCAATACATTTAATTAAACATTGGCCTATCCTGTCTTATATTAATATATTTATAATTGTGGTTACCTAAATGTAACTCTAAGTTGCTTAAGATCTGCTTTATGACATACATATATTATACAAGTGTCCATTATGTCTCTAAAATATTTTTTTTAGAGGGGACCACATTTATGCAATTTTATAGCTCTAGTTAAATTAAAAAGTTTTCGTACTGTTCACAAGCTACTATTCCAAGCAGCTTACGAACTATTTACAATTTTACTTTTTAAAGTAACACGCAGCTGAAATAAAATCTAGAAAAATACGCCAGAAAGTCACTATAAAAATTTGGTGCCTGTACCAACATTGAAAGTGAGCGAAAAAACATTTTGAAAAAATAAAATATTTTTTGGTGTCACGTAGCAGGAAAAAATCCGAAAAAAATATTTATTATAAAAAAATATGTTAGAAAGTCCGAAAACAATATATAAACATAAACTGCAATAAAAAATAAAAAACTTTTTTTTTGTCACGCAGCTGGAAAAAAAATCCGAAAAAATATATATTATAGAAAGCTATGCCTGAAAGCCACAAAATTTTTTGGATGACTTTGACTACCAAAATTGAAGTGAGCGAAAAAAATATTTAAAAAAAAAATTTTTTTTGTGTCCCACAACTGGAAAAAAATCTAAAAAATATATAAAATATTATAAAAAAATTATGATAGAAAGATACAAAATATTTTTTGTGATTGTACGGCAAACATAACCTCAAAAAAAATTTCAAAAAATACTTTTTATTTTTTTTAGGTATCACGCAGCTGGAATAAAAAAGTGAAAAAAACATATATTATAAATACCTATGCCAGACAATTACTGAAAAAATTTGGTGATTGTACCAAACTTAAAAGTGAGCGAAAAAAAATTTTGAAAAATTTTTTGAAAAATTTTTGTGTCCTGCACTTGGAAAAAAAATCTGAAAAAAATATATATTATAAAAAACTATGCCAGAAAATCACAAAAAAATTTTGGTGACTGTACCAAAATTGAAAGTGAGTGAAAAAAATTTTAGAAAAATATAAATTTTTTTTTAGGTGTCACGCAGCTGGAAACAAAATCTGAAAAAAACATATATTATAAAAAACTATGCTAGAAAGTCACACAAATATTTTGGTGATTGTGCCAAAATTGAAAGTGAGCAAAAAAAATTTTTGAAAAATATAAAACACTTTTTTTTGAGGTTATGTTAAGTTTTCAGGTTTACCGATTTTTTCTATAAAGCACCTTAGTGACATATATGACATATTAAAATTTTATTCAAATCGGTTGACTCTTTCAAAAGTTATTAATTTTTTACGAAATTTTCAAAATTAATTCTCACCCCTTGGGGGTAAATTTTTGAGGGTTAAAATTTGGTCAAATTGTTACTTGTGTTAGTAGTTACTATAAAAAAATATAACAGCCATAATTGGCGCGGGGGCACTTTACCCATTCTTATCCCCCTATAGCCTTTAAAAAAACTTTTACAGATGCGTATTAAGTGATATTTGAGGCCCGTATTGTTAAAATAACAATTTTACATGTACTGTATTGAATTCTTGTTTATAATTTAACCAATTTTTATAAAAACTTGTACAGATGCGTATTAAGTGATATTTGAGGCCCGTATTGTTAAAATAACGATTTTACATGTACTATATAGAATTCTTGTTTATAATTTATTCAATTTAAAAAACATGTACAGATGCGTATTTAGTGATATTTGAGGCCCGTATTGTTAAAATAACAATTTTACATGTACTGTATAGAATTCTTGTTTATAATTTAACCAAATTTAAAAAAACTTTTACAGATGCGTATTAAGTGATATTTGAGGCCCGTATTGTTAAAATAACAATTTTACATGTACTGTATAGAATTCTTGTTTATAATTTAACCAATTTAAAAAAAAAACTTGTACAGATGCGTATTAAGTGATATTTGAGGCCCGTATTGTTAAAATAACGATTTTACATGTATTATATAGAATTCTTGTTTATAATTTATTCAATTTAAAAAACTTGTACAGATGCGTATTAAGTGATATTTGAGGCCCGTATTGTTAAAATAACGATTTAAACATGTACTATATAGAATTCTTGTTTATAATTTAATCAATTTAAAAAAACTTGTACAGATGCGTATTAAGTGATATTTGAGGCCCGTATTGTTGAAATAACGATTTTACATATACTATATAGAATTCTTGTTTAAAATTTAATCAATTTTAAAAAAATGTACAGATGCGTATTTAGTGATATTTGAGGCCCGTATTGTTAAAATAACGATTTTACATGTACTATATAGAATTCTTGTTATAATTTAATCAATTTAAAAAACCTCTGCTTTTACAATAAACATTCACACAATATTCAATGCGGGTTTCGTTGTAATCTACGTTTTAGGTAAGGCGACCGGGCTTATGAATGTAATCACATGTCACTATGCATATGAAGCTTCCTAATCGAATTGTTATATACTTTGTTAAAAGAAATAATATTTTTATCTGCCGCTCTGTTTATACTAAAACTTATGTCGACAATGAACTGGATGGTTGTTTCTGTCAGATCAGTGTCGGCTCGTACGTAAGAATAATACTTTGAATAATTAAAAATTTATAATAAGTATAGTTGGCTTTGTATATTGTAAAACTTTTTTAAAATTAATTATAAAAATTTCAATATTTTCAATGCCCCAATTTTGGCTAACAATCACAAGATTGCAATAACAATTCCTCCCTTCACTCATTGATGTACGTTGAATGTTTTGCGGCTTTTAACGTTATAAAGAAATGTACAATAATGAAATATTTGAATATATATAGCTGGATCTTCTTGTTGCTGCAAAAGACAACATTATATTATTATAAGTAGTCAGTTGTTTTTATCAAAGTTTGTTAAAGAGTTGACAAGGGAACAGGAGCAGTTTGTAATATCAATCGGTTACATTAGTTATTTGTTTTTTGTATATACAATTATTAGATATATTCTTTAAGTGTGTGTTAATATAGTATATATCATATAATATTTAACAAACCACCAACGTGTGAAACACGGTTTTGCTAAACAGCAAATAATTGTAATAAATCAACTATATAGTTTTATATACAGGGTGGCCCATTTTAATCGATACAGCTAGATTTCTCGGAACCTAAGGCAGCTAGCGAAAAATGGTTTAGATAAAAGTTGTAGGGGACCAAGGGGGTCAAACAATGGCGTTAACGTCTTTGACCTTGAACTCCACCTTCACGGTTTTTTCAAGGTCAAAGTGGTTTTTTTAAATGGCAACCCCTATTTTTGACCGTGGATTCGAAAAGAGCAGGAAATTTTACGTTAAAATATGTTTTCCTGGTGACCTTGAACTTGACATTCAAGGTTTTTTCACTTTTTTTGTACTTTTTTCTGATGAGACAAAATTTCAAAGTGATGGGGAATTGAATAGACATAATTGCCATTATTGGTCTGATGTGAATCCTCATTGGGTCAGAACTGTAAACCATCAAAGACGTTGAAGTATTATGGTATGGTGCGGGATTATCAATGGATATTTGATTGGCCCTTATTTTTTTGAAGAAAATGTTAATCAACACACCTATTTGGCGCTGATAAGAGATGAGCTACTTGCATTGATGGAAGATGTTGATTTAGAAACGCGACGAAGAATGTGGTTCCAACAGGACGGCGCACCACCACACTTCGCTCGAATCGTAAGAACTTTTTTGAATGGGCGCTATGGTAACAGATGGATTGGTCGAGGAGGTTCGGTTAACTGGCCTGCCTGCTTACCTGATCTTACATCACCCGATTTCTACTTATGGGGGTATTTAAAAAATTCCGTTTTTGCGCAAAGACCAACTACAAGAGACGATATGATGGGTAGGATTCGCCACGCATGCGCTGCCATTTCAAGGCAAACTTTGCTAAACACTGCTCGCCATTTTAATAGGCGTTTGACTATGTGCATTCAAGAACATGATCGTAATTTCGAACATTTGCTTTGAGATTAGGTAAACATTCATTTACATTAGTGAGAGGTGAGAGGACTCACGAAACTCTAGCACCCCGATCGTGAGAGGCAAGGGGACTCACGTAAATCTAGCACCCCAAAGGGAACAGATTTTACTACGTCCACGTCGTTGTTCATGGGTAACGCTAAATGTAAAAGAATTGATCGTAAAATGACTTTGAATATCAAGTCGAAGATCAAATTCGAGGTCACCCCTGAAGACCGCCTAAATGACCCATGACCTGAGACCCATGACATGGGAACATGTTTGAATGTAAAATTTCCCGCTCTTCCGATTGCTGCTGTCAAAAATTGGGATTCTCAGTTAAAAAAAACACTTTGACCTTGAAAAAACCTTGAAGGTCAAGTTTAAGGTCACCACGAAAACATATTTTAACGTAAAATTCTCTGCTCTTTTCGAATCCACGGTCAAAAATAGGGGTTGCCATTTAAAAAAACCACTTTGACCTTGAAAAAAACGTGAAGGTGGAGTTCAAGGTCAAAGACGTTAACGCCATTGTTTGACCCCCTTGGTCCCCTACAACTTTTATCTAAACTATTTTTCGCTAGCTGCCTTAGGTTCCGAGAAATCCGGCTGTATCGATTAAAATGGGCCACCCGGTATATGTAGAATGTAGATGTTATTATTATAATGGAAAGTAAAAAAGGGAGGACTGTAAGAAGTAGTGCTTGTGAAATTATTGTTAACATTATTGACGTTTGTAATTTAGAAGCAAAGAATAATACTATTAATATCCCATTAAATGCAAAAACATAATTAAATTAAACACAATTATATATTAAGATATCATAATATATAATTATACTAGGGGCTGTGCCCCTGGGCGCTTCGTGCCCCAACCCCCATTCACACCATTTTTTATACAAACATTTACTCGAGTCTGCGACTCTCGTATGTGGTTTTGGTAAAATTTTAATTTATAACCAATTTAATCAAAATGTACAAATTTACATTTCTGTACACGCTCCTGACGTATTTAAGATAAAAAAATAGCTGTTAATGATTTCTTCGTTTAACAATTTCAATCAAAATCTATTTTACGTGTAATTATAACAAATCTGACATTTTAAAATTAATCAAGTAATTTATCAGTGTGTTTTTTATTAAAATGTCAATAAAAATCCATGTGTTTTCTTCATTACAATAAATGACTCATCGTTTTTTTCATTAAAATTATGTACTTTGTCGGAAAAAAATCACAGCTCAGAGACCTTTCATAGCTAAGAAATGAAATCTAGCCTATTTACTGGAAAAAGAGTGCAACTTCATGACAAAAAAAAATTATCAAAATCGGCCCGGTGGGAGCCGAGTGTAATTTTAACAATACGGGCCTCAAATATCACTAAATACGCATCTGTACATTTTTTTTAAATTGGTTAAATTATAAACAAGAACCTTATATAGTACATGTAAAATCGTTATTTTAACAATACGGGCCTCAAATATCACTTAATACGCATCTGTACATTTTTTTAAATTGATTAAATTATAAACAAGAATTCTATAAAGTACATGTAAAATCGTTATTTTAACAATGCGGACCTCAAATATCACTAAATACGCATCTGTACATTTTTTTAAAATTGATTAAATTATAAACAAGAACTGTATATAGTACATGTAAAATCGTTATTTTAACAATACGGGCCTCAAATATCACTTAATACGCATCTGTACAAGTTTTTTTAAAATGATTAAATTATAAACAAGGATTCTATATAGTACATGTAAAATCGTTATTTTAACAATACGGGCCTTAAATATCACTTAATACGCATCTGTGCAAGTTTTTTTTAAATTGGTTAAAATATAAACAAGAATTCTATATAGTACATGTTAAATCGTTATTTTAACAATACGGGCCTCAAATATCACTTAATACGCATCTGTAAAAGTTTTTTTAAATTTGGTTAGATTATAAACAAGAATTCTATACAGTACATGTAAAATTGTTATTTTAACAATACAGGCCTCAAATATCACTAAATACGCATCTGTACATTTTTTTAAAATTGATTAAATTATAAACAAGAATTCTATATAGTACATGTAAAATCGTTATTTTAACAATACGGGCCTCAAATATCACTTAATACGCGTCTGTACAAGTTTTTTTTTTAAAATTGGTTAAATTATAAACAAGAATTCTATACAGTACATGTAAAATTGTTATTTTAACAATACGGGCCTCAAATATCACTTAATACGCATCTGTAAAAGTTTTTTTAAATTTGGTTAAATTATAAACAAGAATTCTATACAGTACATGTAAAATTGTTATTTTAACAATACGGGCCTCAAAAATCACTAAATACGCATCTGTACATTTTTTTAAAATTGATTAAATTATAAACAAGAATTCTATATAGTACATGTAAAATCGTTATTTTAACAATACGGGCCTCAAATATCACTTAATACGCATCTGTACAAGTTTTTTTTTAAATTGGTTAAATTATAAACAAGAATCCTATACAGTACATGTAAAATTGTTATTTTAACAATACGGGCCTCAAATATTACTAAATACGCATCTGTACATTTTTTTAAAATTGATTAAATTATAAACAAGAATTCTATATAGTACATGTAAAATCGTTATTTTAACAATACGGGCCTCAAATATCACTTAATACGCATCTGTACAAGTTTTTTTTTAAATTGGTTAAATTATAAACAAGAATTCTATACAGTACATGTAAAATTGTTATTTTAACAATACGGGCCTCAAAAATCACTAAATACGCATCTGTACATTTTTTTAAAATTGATTAAATTATAAACAAGAATTCTATATAGTACATGTAAAATCGTTATTTTAACAATACGGGCCTCAAATATCACTTAATACGCATCTGTACAAGTTTTTTTTTTAAATTGGTTAAATTATAAACAAGAATCCTATACAGTACATGTAAAATTGTTATTTTAACAATACGGGCCTCAAATATCACTAAATACGCATCTGTACATTTTTTTAAAATTGATTAAATTATAAACAAGAATTCTATATAGTACATGTAAAATCGTTATTTTAACAATACGGGCCTCAAATATCACTTAATACGCATCTGTACAAGTTTTTTTTTTTAAATTGGTTAAATTATAAACAAGAATCCTATACAGTACATGTAAAATTGTTATTTTAACAATACGGGCCTCAAATATCACTAAATACGCATCTGTACATTTTTTTTAAATTGAATAAATTATAAACAAGAATTCTATATTGTACATGTAAAATCGTTATTTTTACAATACGGGCCTCAAATATCACTTAATACGCATCTGTAAAGTTTTTTTAAATTGATTAAATTATAAACAAGAATTCTATATAGTACATGTAAAATCGTTATTTTAACAATACGGGCCTCAAATATCACTTAATACGCATCTGTACAAGTTTTTTTAAATGATTAAATTATAAACAAGGGTTTTATATAGTATATGTGAAATTGATATTTTAAAAATACGGGCCTAAAATACCCCTTAATACGTGTCTGAACACTTTGTAATTAATTTAATATCACCTCCCCCCACCCAATGCATCAAAGTTATATTACTATGTTAAAGTATAGGTAGACAAAAGTTTATCCTTAATTTTTTATCTTAGATAAATATAAAATAACGTATAAATCATCTGCATCTGTAAGTTCTACAGATGAAAAAGAAATCATCTGTATCTGTGAGTGCCACAGATACAGATAACTATTTTTATCTGTATGTTGCGGGGCCCTTATTCTCGAGTTCGTGCGAGAATATGTCGTATGCGAGATTTTCGTTCGAGATTTAAAATGTCGAGTCGCATGATACATGAAATGCGTATTCTTGAGTTCGTTCGAGATGAATGTCGAACGTAAATTTTCCTTCGACATTTATGCGATGTTGTCAACTTTATTTCTAGCTATTGACCAATCAAATTCAAGTATTTTATGTTTTATTCTATGTCTATGGTTTTATTTATTTTTGTCTTGTCATTTAAATTGATTACAAAATTAAGTGATTTTAAAATTGAATTTTTTTTATTTATAATTTCCAATTCCAAATTTTGAAATATATTGCACACTTTTCCTGTGTAGGAGAAAATGAAATGACAGGTTAAAATCAAACTATGTTTAATTATACTTTTATCAAAATACATACATATCAACAACAAAAATCATGTAACATATTCTTCGACAATATCAATTAAATTTTAAATACTTCTAGTATAGAAAAGTTCCACCGGGTTATATCCTCAAGTTTCTACTACTACATTTAGCAAATTAAAAACCAAATTGTTAGTATGAATAAATGCCATACAACATACAACTAAAATTGAAAATTTTTAGTGACATATTAGTCCAATCAATTTATCAAAAAAATGTAGTTCGTAAGACATTGTTCTACAGAGTCATTTTTTTTTGTTGAAATTGTTGAGGGGTGTGTTCTGAGTACTACATTAAGTTCGCGTGGTCTATGACCTTGAGCGTTGTCCGCTATAAGCGCGAAAACTTTAAACGTAATTATCTCGTAAACCGTTCATCCTACGATAAAACTTGTCATAACCTTTTTTATTCACGAGAGTCGAATCTACAAATTTATTCACAGGCCCAATGCTCTATCGTCAATTGGTGATGAGATATATTACAAAAGAGTTGACAAAAAATGATTTTTTGCATTTATTTCGTAAAGTAGCGATTGTACTGAAAAAAATTAAATGGCAATCTTATAGAACTCTTAATTTGCAATATTTTTGTTACCAGCCGCCATTTTGTAAAACCTATAGTTTGCGTGTTATAGCACGCGAAGAATTGCAAAAACACATTTTTTCATTATATTTCAAAAACCATAATGAAACCTACAAAATGTGTAATGACAAAACTGTAGATCACAAAATTATACACTTTTTTTGTTCAGAAAAAAAAAATTTTTTTTGTTAATAAACAAACAAAAAAAAAATTACGAAAAATATTTTTTTTTCTTTAAACAAAGAAAGTGCAGAATTATATTATCTACACTTTTGTCATCACACATTTTGTAGGTTCCATTATGGTTTTTGAAATATAATGAAAAAATGTTTTTTTGCAATGTTTCACAGGCTATAACTCGTAAACTATAGGTTCTACAAAATGGCGGCTGGGAACAAAAATATTGCAAATTGGGTGTTCTAAAAGACTGTCATTTAATTTTTTTTTATTTAATCGCTTGTTTACGAAATAAATGCAAAAAATCATTTTTTGTCAACTCTTTTGTAATATATCTCATCACCAATTGACGATAGAGCATTGGGCCTGTAAATAAATTTGTAGATTCGGCTCTCGTGAATAAAAAAGGTTATGACAAGTTTAATCGTGGGATAAACGGTTTACGAGATAATTACGTTTAAAGTTTTCGCGCTTATAGCGGACAACGCTCAAGGTCATAGACCACGCGAACTTAATGTAGTACTCAGAACACATCCCTCAACAATTTCAACAAAAAAAAATGACTCTGTAGAACAATGCAGCCCAAAAATACAAATTGATTGGACTATATAAACATTTTAAATTAAAAGTATAAATTTTATCTAATTTTATAATTTAATTTCAATAAAACATTAATAAAATTTCGGTACTCACTTTTATTTAATACAAAATCTCTCAATACACAATTGTATTTAGTTATAAATACAAAATCAAGATATTTATTTGTTGTATTATTTGACATATACTAAAACATAACCAAACAAATAAACATGTCGAGCGACAATTTATAATCTCGCATGCCAAATACCACTCTTGATTTTTCATTCGACATTTTACGAACGAAAAGTCAAATCGAGATTCAAGAATACGCTTTTTTCGTTGCGATCGACATTTTAGTGAGTTACCTAGTTACTTACTAGAAAGTCGAACGGAAAAAATGTCGAGTGAACTCGAGAATAGGGGCCCGGATAACAGATACAGATTATCTGTTATCTGTCATTTTAATTTTACAGATGAATTTTGCCCAACTCTGGTCAGAGTCGCCAACTGTGTTATAATACGTTGAAGTGTCACTGCTCTAAATTCCATAACAAATCCATAGATAAGATCACAAAATTAATAACCTCATGTACGAGTGCTTGCAAGCTAGCAAATTTGCTAGGTCGTTTATAATACCGGACATGAGAATATTAAATATAGCGGGATTTTAAATTTTGGTTTCCCACTACGCCCGCTAGAGCACTGATTTATTTTTGATTACACTCATCTCTCGATTTCGTAACCGCTTGATTTCGTAACGGGCCAAACGCGCGATTTGCCAACCTTCTCCAATCCCCTCCATAATACTACCGTGATTGCTTTCTCCGCGCGTAATTTAATTTCACCAATCAACGTTAAGGTCGGCACGGTGGTGGGGACCCCTCTCGACGTTGTCAATTCAAGCGGTTCAATTACCAACAACGCTGTGAAATCAAGCGATGAGTGTACATGAGAGTTGCCTATCTATAGTATTTACTTATCTATGGCTGTTGCTGAATCTCCACCACAAATCACATATAATGGTTGCGTTCAGGGCACAGAATAATAAGTATACAGAAGTGACACTCAACGTTATTTTTTTGTAACTAACTCGATGACAGTTCCGGTTGCACCAATCAGAAAGCAGAATACATTCACGTGATTTTCACATATATCGACCAATCACAGAACTGCTTACATATATTTGAAACGCCACCTACAGTACATTGTTTATATTTTTCTAACCTATAAATAATTGTTTTTTTAACAAATAAAACAGAAAATTGCTTAAATATGAATCTTTATTAAATTATATTATGTTATTACAAACATTTCTTAAATGTAAATATTTCACATATTTTATAGTCCAAGTAAATTAGGGATATTAATGATGTTTCACTGTTTGCGAGTAAGTAGGTTCATACACTGACACTTACCGAAAATTAATCAAAGTCCGATTTTTTTCCTTAAATAGTAGGAAATACACAGTATGTGGGTGTTTTTAGAATCTGAAAAATAAAATATTTACTTTAATTGCCTGTATTGTAACTTAATAATTATCAAAGTATAAAAAATTGGAATTACTACTTTAAAAAATTGTGAATCAATATTATTAAAGTAGTTTCCCAATTATATAAATTGAAATATACGTACAACGTTATTAAACAGACGAAAAAAACAAAATGTAATGAAACACTTACATTAATATTCAAATAAAATCTCAAATATAGTTAAATATCTTCTGAAGATGCCATACATTATACACATGGACATAGGAATATACATTATACACCACTACACACAAAAACGTAAAACTTGTTGCCAAATATATTCAGTGTTGCCAGATTGGAATACCTTCCTTTCCTTTACGTCTTACCCGTCTCGTCCTCAACCGGAACTGTCAGATGAGTTACCAGTTTTGCCTATCCAGTGACATCCCCGTGGTTCAGGGTAGTGACCGGTGACCGGTTATCGGTTACTGACCGTGACGTCATAAGAGTGTGAAGACAGCGACAGCACAACTGTCAAGTTGACGTTTGTTTGTATGTACATATTTAACGAAAATTGAAATAGTTTTTAATAAAATTCTATTATTTTTGTCTTAAACATAATTTTATAATATGATTAGAAACAATTAATTCTGTATAAGTATGAATACATAAGATATTGCACAAAAATATGTGATAATATAATTTAATATGTAAAAGTTAATTAAGATATACAAAATGCAGGTAATTTATTTCTACAGATGCATGAATTTAGCCTTAAAGATATTTCTAAACATGAAATTGTTTTAATTTTCTTTGAATTGCAGCTCACACATAAGAGGTTGGACCAATTAAATGATAATAACTTCAAAAAATAACTAATAAATATATAAACAAGAAGTGTGCATTTGTAGACAAAGTGGAACTTACAAAGCAGTTAAATTTAATTTTGGGGGTTATGCTATTTGCCTTATTAATTGATACGATGTTTCGATTGTATTATGTACATATTATATACTTATATTGAAGAGGTGTGCACGGTAATGATATCCATTGAAAGTATTATTTATTGGTGGTTATTAATTTAAGATATTATCGTTCTTAATTGAATTGATATACATATTCGATGATTGCTGTGAACCGCACGTGCTGGATAGGCACGCACTTGGGTTATTGACTGTTAATTGTCATATCATATCATTTCCACGATGACAATTTGTTTCCCAAGCGCGCGTAAAAATACTTATTTAGGATAATTGTCGACTATATAATCGTGCAGCAAAAAATGACAAATCAGTGATTTTGGAAGTAATTAGTGACCGACGTTTGTATATTTTGAATATAATAAATCAAGAGTATTTTTTATTAAACTTGTTATATTTATTTTTGCACTTTTCTACATCATCAAGCTTCCTGGCCAACGTAGACACAAGAACCAAAAACCAAATTATTTAGTTGACTTTTGGCAACTAGGTCGCAACATGATGCCGAAGTCATCCACAACCGCAGGGCCTATAATGTAAAATTTTATAATATTAAAAGTATTTTTAGTAGCTTTTAGTGCTAATAACATAGAAAAGGCACTGTGGTAACAGTAGAATAGTTTAATTAAATATTAGTTTATTATACTTTGTCAATTGAGCTGTAGGTAATTGTTTCTTATAAGGTGGAACGACTTCTAGTTAACGGATTTTATTGGAATAAACTTTAAAAGATTCACTAGAACACACAGATAATCAAAATTTGGGGAGGGTTTCATGATAGTTCACTGTTAATTAAAAAATAATAAAAATTTAAAGCGATTGACAGTACAAAATAGACGCCATTTTTTCTACTTGGGTACGTTATTAGAGATAGGCGGCACATTGGATATTAATAAATAGCAAAACATATAAATATAAACAGGTAAGTTTCTCTGTTAGGTTATGAACGGGAATTCAATCTCCGCCTTGGTTAGGGCGATCTATTGGGGCGAAAGGGGATTAATCTAGTATAAAATACGGGGATTCAATCTCCGCCATCTATTCAATCTATTGTGGCGAAAGGGGATTAATCTAGTATAAAAAACGGGGTTTCAATCTCCACCTTCCATTCAATCTATTGGGGCGAAAGGGGATTAATCTAGTATAAAAAACGGGGTTTCAATCTCCGCCTTCCATTCAATCTATTGGGGCGAAAGGGGATTAATCTAGTATAAAATACGGGGATTCAATCTCCGCCTTCCATTCAATCTATTGGGGCGAAAGGGGATTAATCTAGTATAAAAAACGGGGTTTCAATCTCCGCCTTCCATTCAATCTATTGGGGCGAAAGGGGATTAATCTAGTATGAAAAACGGGGATTCAATCTCCGCCTTCTATTCAATCTATTGGGGCGAAAGGGGATTAATCTAGTATAAAATACGGGGAAAATAAAAATTTTATTGTAACAAACATTTTGCCGTTTCATACACATTCTGATAACAATTAAATAACACGCTGTTGCGCGCGCATGCTTCATATTCATTATGGCGCTTGAAAAAATGTCAAACGTATCGAATTTTTATGAAAATAATAGTGTTGTAAGGGTTTAAAGTTTAGATTTTCTATTAAAATAAGTAGTAAATCATGAGGATAATTATATATCAACTGTACTACAACGCATGTCTTAGTGGTAAAAATTTAAAGTGAAAAACGTTGATACACCATATAAGACACATTTACCGAGCTGTATATCATACATAAATGTAGTCTCATGTTTAGAAAATTATCTATCATGAGTATAAATTATTTGTAAATAATTGTTAACGTGTCAATGTAATTATTAAAAATATATGTATCCATTTTAAAACAAGTGTTAACATTTCTTAGGTCAGGTTTATTTCTCCAACGCAGCCCGATTCAATTGCAATCAGAAATTTTTGTCAGTACCTTTGTTTCTGCTCCTGGTTAGAAAATACAGCAGTTAACTTTTGCATCTTGTTCTGCATTTATAGATATATGGCCAGCATGTGTAGCCGCCATATAATAATAGTTCGCTGTCCTATTATTTACATTACACTGTACTCAAATTACTCGACTGAATTAATAACTGAATACATAGGTACCAGAGCTTATTATTTAATTAATAAAATAATTTTAATTAATAATTTACTTATATTATGTTATATTAAAAAGTAGGTAGGTACACAAAAAAAAACAAAGTAATCACAAGAGCAAAATTTATTAATAATAAAATACTTCAAATAAAATAATCTCACAGCAATACTCAAATATAAAGGATTATAATATAATATATAAAAAAATACAAATATAACGAAAATATAGAACACAAAATTGCTTGACGTTCAAGAAAAATTTGTTTTTATGATGTTTTTTCAATTGCCTATTGAACCAACTGCTGCCTGCAGTTGGTACCTGTATGTCCGGTTAAAAGTCTAACTTCATGGTCTAACCGGTGAAAGAGACCGGTCAGTAAAATTCTATCTCTTTCTGGTTACTTCTTTCACACTCTCCGTGTTACTAAATGGACATTCTTTAAATTTTTGGTACATTCCACCGGAAATTCCACAAATCAACCAATCAAAACACTGGTTAGTGACCGGTAACCGGTTACTTTCTGAATGCTCCCAATATTTATGTGATTTGTGATCTCCACGCACACAAATGTCGAAGAGCGGAATGTAAATACAACCATTGTAAAACTGCGAGTAACATTATAACTCACATGAAGACATGTACTTGTAGAGATATTGTCTGTACCTTCTCACATTGTCATTCATCACGTAGACTTATCAACCATTGGAGACATTGTACTCCTACTAGACAATGTCAATTGTGCTTCCATTACACAAAGACAGTATTAGTACAAACGGTAAGTACAACAAATTATTATAACTGTTATATACCGGCCCACACAAAAACTACAAACTTTCAAAGTACTTGATATCATTTTACAAGGACTTTTTCTTATAATTGAATCCCATTTGAAAATACTTAACAAATTACTTTTTGCTATTTTTAAATAAATGTACTTGAAGAAAAGTATATCAACAAGCAAATAGTACTTTATTAACCTCACGTCTACCCTTTTCAATCAAATCAAAATAGCTCGTAAACTATATAAACTATAGATCATTGACATTTTTACTGAACATGTAAAATGATGCCCTCTTGTAAAATATGTACAATTTTTTTGAAAAAAAAAAAAATTAGGAAGAGGCACTAATGAGCTAAACCTATGTAAAACAAATTTTTTACCAAGGCATGTGGTACGTCAAAGTGTGTAACCAAACCAAAATAATTTTGATCTTCTTTCTTATTTTTTTCTAAATAATATATGGGTAATTTATTACCCCCCCCCCCCCACTACCGTCTAACTCAGTAACTACTGGCTCAAAAAATCTAAAAATAATTTTGTAACGGGGCTTTGGCTGGACTACCAACGACAAATACTAAAGTCAACAATATTATTTCAAATTTTGGAGTAGTATATTTTCTTTTCAAGGCATGTGTGGTATTAAAATGTAGATCTCAATTAGTGGAATATGATCCTATTTTTATATATTTTTCTAACTCAAAAATGCACCTGTAAAGTATACTTGTAATTGTGGGTATTTGAATCCCATTTGAAAGTACTTAATAAAATACTTTTAGCCATTTTTAAATATATGTACTTGAAGAAAAGTATATCAAGTAGCAAATAGTACTTTTTATAGTAGTTTTATTTGAAGTGTAATAAATATGTTACAGATTATACGTCACTATTGGAAATGTTCCAACAATCTACAACCTTGGCGGCTGGAACATCTACATCCCGAGGTAATTATAATATAACTAGTATTAATTATTGTCTGCTTTAAAATTTTTGTTTCTATTAACTAAGCATTTAGGTACAATAAGATAAAAAATCATTTTGGAAATATTTATTGTTATGTTTGCATTAAATCCATACCATAGATTAGAACACTCTAAAAAGATAAAAAGTAATGAAATCATTAAATGTATATAGATCACTGATTCTGATTTAATAATAATATAATTAATAATAATAAATTAACTCGACTGTGTTAGTTTTTATTTTACCACTGAACACGTCGCTACCATCTCAACACATATCAATTACATTGAATATAATTATTTATATTTCCTTGATTCTGTGTACATTTTCTTCAAATAATGTAATTTTGAAATTAAATTTCAGATGAAGTAGCAGGGCCCTCGGCAACTCAAAGTCACCTTCGAAAGATAAAAAACCCAAATTATTCTAAAGAAGAAAGTGAACAAAAGAGCAGATATTCAGAAAACCCAAGAAAATCAACCGGTATGTTATGTTAAATTTTATTTAATAATAATTGAAACCAACCCATAATTCGGACTAAATTAATATGTCATTCAATTGTCAATTTTACAAATATAATTTTTATAAAAATAAACAAAATATTCCAAAATTTTATAAAAAAAACATCGTTTGTTACGCAGGAGCTGATAAGGCCCGCGGGATCATCGGCAACAAGAGTGGTATTGATTACCACTTCTTCGTGGCAATGTCCTTGTGTCTCAACGGTTACAAAACTAAACAGTCAAACTCTAGCTACGAGTTCACAATTAAACAAGAATGTAAAGATGTTGGTATGTTTGATGACATTGTCTACAAATACAGAGAAAACAAAAGTAAAGAATGGACTTATTTACTCATACAAGTAAAAAATAAAAAATCATCAGAAAATAAAATCAAAACAGGTAATATTCTGACCGACAATAAAAGAGAGACTTTTGGTTTACTAAATTTTATTAAATCTACTAATGAAATTGAGAACACCGATAATTATTTTTATATCATATACACTAATGCTAGTTTTGAGTTAGAAGAAAATGGATATTTGAAGCAGTGGTACAACAAAGGTACAAAAGTTAGTATTTTACCTTCCAAATCATATTATTTCCCTGTATTCGGCAAAGGTTCTCAGCACAAATTTAACAACGAAATAAACATTCCAATATTCTGTAATAATCATAAAGACATTGTAAAAGAAGACTGGGAGACATTTTTAAACAAACTTGTATTTGTTGTTAATCAACTGAACCTTGAAGATAGTAAACGTATCATTGACGACACAATAGAATATATTTTACCTAAATGTACAGAAAAAATTCGATGTAAATTAGTTGATATATTGAACGAATCTTTGTATAAACACAAAGAGATAACATCCCAAGAAATATCTCAATTAATTGAAACGGCAAAAAAAGAAATTCAAGTATTCTATAATAACAAATATGAAGAATGCAAGTTTAAATTTGTATGCGATATTCCAATTAATGAATTTTTGAAATCAGAATTGTCAACACTGCTTATTGTATCTACAAATTACGAATTAACACTTCATAAAGTTTGTCAAGAAATTGAGACAAGAGAATCTAGCGCAAGATCCCAATTTAAACAAATATACCTTAGGACACGTCTACAGTATTATAGAAGTAAAGGATATAAAAAAAGCAGCATCTTGTAACCTACTTATAATAACTAGTAAAGATAATGACCAATTAGATATGTTTGAAATTCTGAAAAATGATAACCAAAAATACATAACAATCATTTCAAACGATATAAATGTATCTGGAATTCAAAATTGTTATCAACTGTATAGAGATGTAGAACACAGTTTCAAATTATTAACAGATAAATCAAAACAATATGTTTTAGATAAAAAATGTATTTCACTGAACGGGCAGGAATTCAGTTTCGAAGAGATTTTTCAAGTAAATTTTAACAGTTTAACAAAACAACAGGTGGGATCGTTGAACAGCGTAATTACAGAAGATGTTTTAATTTGTTTCTTTAATGAGGAATATGAAACATTAAAATTAAATTTTAACTGTGAAAATATCAACAAAATTGGGTTTTATATCCAGAGGCGACTGCGTTGCACAGAAGATAGTAATATAGACAAATTTAAAGAGTTATATAAAACCAGCAATGACACAATAACAGAAGATGAACTGTGTGATGTAGATGTTAACACTGTGTTGGTTTCCGACATGCCTGGTATGGGGAAATCTACACTCGTGAGTAGCGTGTTTAATGAGCTACAGAAGAAACACCGGGCACAAATAATAATCCGATTAAATTTCAATAATCACACAAATTCATTTAGCAAAAGTAATCTGACTTTCAACAGTTTCAAAAAAATGGTAGATTTTATAAAAACTGAAATACTGGCAAAAGCTAAACTTTTTAAATTATCACAAAATGTACTTAATATTCCTGTTTCTCGATGGTTTTGATGAAATATGTCCCAACTTTTATCCAATCTTTAATTAAATATACAAAATGTAAACTGTTTGTGACGACCAGACCGGGACAAACAAACACTTTACAACAAGTTTTGTCAACATTCGCGCTGTCAATACAACCTTTCACAGAACAAGCCAAACTATCGTACTTGGATAAAATACTTGAATCAAAAAATATAAATACAGAAGAATTGTTGGAGAAAATTAATGAAAATTCAAAATTAACAGAATTACTTGGTGTTCCACTTTTATTGAAAATCGTAGCGGAAACATTAAAAAATGAGACAGATGAGAAAATGAATATTGATGAATTATTTAATTTGTCTCAACTTTTTGAAAAATTCATCAATCAAAAATTTGTAATTTACTCAACAGAAAAGAAAAAGCAAGACAATACAATTGTACCAAGTCAAGAAGATAATAAAAAAATACAGTTATTTTATGAAGAAAAACATGAAGAATTAGCTCTAAAACTGCTTTTTAGTAAAGAAATAGGAAGTTATACAGAAGAAGATTATGAACAAATAACTAAAATAGATTTAGTTATACAAGTAACCATAGGCGCCGACTTTTCATTTCACCTGGGGGGGGGGGGGGCGAGATTTAAAAAAGTTTTTTTTGGGGGGGGGGGGGGGCGTAAAAATTTCCTTAAAAAATGTGCAATATTTAATTTTCGTAATAACGACAAAATGATCACAATGAAATTTAAAAAGATGAAATAAAGCTTAAAATCTACCGTAAGATTCTTAAAAAATATATTTTTATAGTTGACCCGACAGACGTTGTCCTGTCTTAACTATGAATATTGAATTCGTTTACTACAAAAAAAATGAAAACGTCATTCGAAAACTATAAGCGTTAGAAGTGAAACTTTTTTTTATTACGGAATGCAAAAACTGTCAAAGAGGAAATAGACAGAAAATTTACTCACAACCAAAACAGAAATTATTTGTAATATAAACTAAACACCACAAAATAAGACAAACAGGCTATGCCCTCCCCCCCCCCCCATTTCCCATAGGAGGCTTCCTATGTTTCAAGTTGGATCAAACTGCACACGGTATACAAATTTGATTAAAATCGGTTAAGTAGTTTAGGAGTCCATAGCGGAGGAACATGTGACAGGTAATTTATATATATTAAGATTTGCATTTTAAAAAGTTACTTAATTTTAAATATTTTTTTGCTACAAAAAATTTCAGAAATACAACTAATCGTGCGTTGAGTGTAAAAAAATCTTTTTTTTCATCAATTTATTGAAGTTAGCAGCTAAAATCATCATAAAAAAGACCATGCAACATCCACTTGGATAACGCTAATGCCGACGATACAACATTCATTATTTGTAGTGTAGTTTCAGTAAAAACCAATCAAACATTAATTATTTGAAATAAGTGAATTTACAGAGGCTCACGAAATGAAAACGACGGTTTTAGCTGAAAACTTCAGTTACTTGGTGCAGAAAAATCGTAATTTTTTTTAAAGCTGATGGTAAGCTTTGTAAAGAAAACAAAGAGATGTTTAAGTATAAATTTCCTTTTTGAAGACATTTTTAGTGATCATTTTTACTCAAGTGACAAGTATTTGAATATTGCATCTTTTTAAAGAAAATTGACAAATGTATCTTTAATTTAAAAAAAAACTAAAGTACAGCTTCACAGGGGGGGCAAAGCCCCCCTGGTATAATCTCTAGGGGGGCGACCGCCCCCCCGTAGTCGGCGCCAGTGCAAGTAACCAATGAAAGTATAGTATATAAATTAATTGTTGTGTTCCCAAAAGTGTCTTTTTAAAAAGGTTTCTTTATTAATTTAGAACTTTACAGTATTGTCTCTAACTACAGACTGATTTTGATAATTCATAATTTACAAAACATTACATATTTGTTACAGGAAATTACACATCATTTTATAATTGTACAATACATGGTAAACCGCTGAGTTGGTGGTTCCCATCCGTGAACATTGCGACTGATGTAAAGTAGACTGCTGAGTCCATGTTTCCCATCAATAGGTATTCGTATTATAGTGGATATAACTTATATACATAGAACCTTTGCCGAATATTTTATAGCTACGTACATACAAAAACATTTCATCGAAGACCGAGCTATTATTATTAAGTTATTATTGGAAGACGTGTTAGTTTATAATGATTTAACAACACTAAGACAATTCATAAATAACTACATACGAGATCAGATTAATGATGATGTAACAATAAACAACTACAGACAATATATTGATAAGAATTATAAAACCATAGAAAAAAAGAATCCTGTATTGAATATTTTACTTACAGCTGTGTTTGAGAACAACTCAGAAATAGCAACTTTTATATTAGGGTGTTTTAAACAAAATCAAATTATGTTAGACAGCATTATGTCATATGGAGATGAAACAGTACTATACATTGCACTTATTTATGGTAACATAGAAATAGCAAAATAAATAATTAATTGTTGTGATAAAAATAAAATAAATAAACAATGTAAAGCATACAAGTTTACATTTGGTGAAGGTATTGGATGGGATGAGACAGCTCTACAGTGGGCTGCTAGAGCGGGTCACACAGAGGTGGTGAGTTTGTTACTAGCTAAAGGTGCAAGTGTGGACATAACTAATGTAAGCGGTTGGACACCTCTACAGTTGGCTGCTAGACAGGGTTACACAGATATAGTACAACAGTTAATAGATCACGGTGCTGATGTCAACATTACTGTTGATGACGGTTGGACAGCTCTACAAATAGCAATACAACACAACCACACCGGAACAGTTGAAACAAATACACGACAATAAACTTTTTATTTACTAATTTATGTTTATTTATATATTAAAAGTTATTATTTATTTAATATAATATATAAATACAAATATTGAAAGATTTGATGTATTTTACAAATGTTTATTCAGGGATAAAAATAAACGTATTTTTTAAAATGCAATACAATTTTATTTACATTTACCTACGTATAACAAATCAAGAAACAAAAATCTGACCTACTTTATTTGAATTAACTTTTTGACTAAACACGACCACTTATGGACTACAACAAGAACGTCTTGAGCTGCATAATAAAGTCTATGTGCTTTAAGGGCAGGGTAACGTTACTTCGTACAAAAAACGGCACATTTTTGTCAATTTTTTCCGACAACACAGTTAATATCTATTTATTAAAACTAATGGTACATCAAAGTACAACATTCGAAGAATATTTTGTAAAATTTTCATGTAAAAAAATTGAAAAATACGGCAATGGCAGCAATTATTTGGAAGCGTCTCGGAAAAAAGTATAATTGCGGTGCCCCTCATAATCCGGTGCTGGATTATCTGAAATCAAAAAAAAAATTTGTTCGTTAACTAATAGTTTTCCCCAGGTAACGCTGGGAGGATTTTTTGAAATTTCAATTTTTCAATTTTTGGGAACACTTTGAAGTGAAAAACATGATTTTTGCAAAAAAAATCGGGTAATTTTTTATTATAAAATAAAAAATATTGACTTTGAAAAAAAAAACTCTCCAGCGTTACCTAGTAAATTATGTACAGAAATAGTGTTCAAAATTTCAAAAGAATCGGTGCAGTAGTTTTGACATTGAGGCAAGGTTTTGCAAAATGCAACAAACGCCAAAATTGAAAAAATACATTTTTTAACCGTTTCTGTTAGTAAATTTCACAAGAAATCGAATAGTGATATTATGGTTTGTCAAAACACTACAAATCCCGTTGTAAATTAAAGGTAAAGTTCAGGCGGTTTTTCAAAACCCTACAAATCCTAGACCTTGAGTGACGAGGCAATCCTGGATGATGGTAGGAACACCAAAGATGAAAGAGACGAACGTCTAGAATTTGACAGCGAAAATGAGGAAGATATGTTTTAATGATGTCACTTACTTTTTTGTGTTTTTGTTTATTTTTTACTTTATTGTACTCGTAGGTACCTTTTTATGTGCCAATGACTTATTAAAATTAAATAATATTTTACATATTTTTATTTTATTGTACCTGTTTCAATCCCTTCATGGGTTTTAAAAGATAGCTCATTATTAATAGTCAAAGAAAAATGGCCACTTTACAAGTTTTTGCAAAAAACTACAAATCCTGGACTTATAGGATTTTGCAAAAATTGATAACTTTCATGATTTTTTTTTAAACATCTGATAATAACTATTTCATTATATGATTAGAGGTATTAAAATTACATAAGAAAAACCAAAATTTAGCAAAACAATTTTTTTCCATCAGATAAATACTACAGTAGCTGAACGTTTTTGTTAGATTCTGAAAATTTTAAATTTTGGATTTGTAGGGTTTTGAAATACTGCACCTCAATTATGAGGGGCACCGACTTTGAAAACGTGAGTTGTGGGAAAATGTTTTAAAATTTTAAACACTAAAAAAATTAAGAATAAAACGTTGATAAGCGAGTTTTATCAGCTTACCTCACACTGAATCATCGATGCCAGGTCCATAAAGGATGTTGCTATCGTCCATAATGTCTAATGTATCTTTTTGCTCCTGTCTCCGACGAATTCTGCTTTCTTTAGTTTTTTTTTCAGCTTCCTGCTCTGCTCTACTTATACGCATGGAGTCAGTTGATCGCGCCCATTCATGAGCGCTCGGTTCACTTTAAACTGCTGTAACTTTGTTAGTTTTGCTCCGATCCGTGTAAAATTTTCACACAATATTCTTGAAAAGTTTTTCATTCAGAAAATCGAACTAAAAAAATGGAAAAAAATAATTTAAATACGTTAGTCTGCCCTTAAATCAGATGAAATATTTGTAGGAGGGGGGTGAGTATTACTACATCAAAAAATATTCATAATTTTATGTGGTTCAGGCGGTATACCCAAAAAACTCAAAATTCGGAATTTCTTTAAATGTCTATAATTTTTTTGGCATAGTAGATAGGTACTTTTTGTTTGCGGTTTCTTAAAGCACTTTTTTGTTTAGAATTGATTAGTGTATTCAGAATTGTTATATCACTTTTAGTTTTCAAGTTACAAGCTCTAACTTTAGTTTTTCTTATGGGTCGCTAAGTTGGCTATAGCATATTTGAACGTGTTTTTTACTCTACTTTACAACGATATGTCACATGTCATATTTATTATCGAAAAAAATTGAAAACATTATTTTTGTAATAGTTTATTGTATACACTAGAGATGTGTAATTCATGAACGATTCGTTCTTTTTGAACGATTCTTTTCGGTGAACGAAACGACTCGAGTCAGTATTTTAAAAAAGATTCGTTCTTTTTTTATTATATTGTAAAATATAAAAGAAAATAGATTCGTACACTATTTTTTGTGTTAGTTATATTTAGAAAGAAAACAATCGTTATTATTGATATTAATAAAATAATCAATTTAAAAATATTTCTCGATAAATGTAATTATAGAAGTGTATTTTTCAACAACTAAACCAGAGACAACTTTTTAAATTCGAATTGTTGCAAGGAAAGAAACTGTTACAGTTTAGCTCTGAATGGCAGCGGCGTAACATTCGTGTATTTAAGATACATATGTATTATTTTGAATTGTAAAATTGTTTAATAAACAATTTAGATTATATAGCCGTAGTTCTTAAAATGTGTGTTATTACACATTTATTATACCACTACTCTAAAATCCCGAGAATATTAATGCATTTTAATTTTAGCATTTGTTTTCGAGCGAATTATTTATAATACCTGACATTATAAATCAATTTATCTATAAAGATTAGCATGATAAAACGTCTGAGAATAAAAGTTATATTAAATATCAAAGTCAAAATAAAACTATCAGCAACAGTTATTTTAAGTAATATGATAAATTTACACAATTATTATAATAATGAACAAAAGTAAATATAATTTGTACGCCACTGATATATCAAGCAACGAACGGCGGCCAAAAAGTAACAATGTATTTATTTATCCATTCTGTCAGTGATCGGATACGTTCGGATTTTGTCGTACCGACTTGCACTCACTGACTCACTTGTATACAAGTCCCATACGAACGATTCCTGTACTGAACGATTCAAAACACTCGTCACTCGCCAATTCATTTTCGTAAGTGAACGATTCATTGAACGAATCAGTTGGAACGAATCTTTTTACTGAATTGTTTCAAATGACTCGAGTCACTAAAAAGACTCATCTCTAGTATACACATACACTCATCTCTCGATTTCGTAACCGCTTGATTTAGTAACGAGCCAAACGCGCGATTTGCCGACTTTCTCCTATCCCCTCCATAATACTACCGTGATTGCTATTTCTGCACGGTGGTGGGGACCCCTCTCGATGTTTTCAATTCAAGCGGTTCAATTACCAACAACATTGTGAAATCAAGCGATGAGTGTATATATGACGTGAATTTTCCACGTGGAAATTAAAGAAGATTCTCTATATCAAAAATTCTTACCCAAATTTCCTCACTGGCCATGATGAAGTTGCAAAGAGTTTTGATTAAATGAAAGAAATCTGAGCAAAACCACAATTGCCTCTCTTTTCTCGGTTTTTGACTTTTATTTAGGGAACCTGATGATTCCTGGTCTACTTCTGGAACTAGCATCTCCTTCACGTAATCCAAAAAGTGTCCACATCTTTCTGTTCCACGTTGCTCCGTCAGATGTAACGACATTGACAAACAAGTCGTGATTGCACTTCCTTTACTGAGAAACTCCGCCATATTTTGTATCCAAGTACCTTGAAATGGCTGAAACAACAAAACAAGAGCGTGGTCTCCATGTCCTTTCTTCTGATTCTGGGCTCCAAGGTTGGTGAAACCAAGAGATGTTAAGTTGTTCTTGTTGAACGTGACTGCTTTGCTGAGTTTCATCTCATCAAGAACCAAACCTCCTGTAAAATAACATTGTTTCTTTCAAGACAAAAGAATTTGCAGTATAAGATTTTAATGTAGAAGTATATTTTCTTTAACCTCGCCTGTCTTTGGGGTTTATTCCTTCACACTTTTTCTTTATCATTTTAAATAGCGTAGGGTCAAATCCGTAACTTGGCTTTAAATTTTTAATGTATTTGTTTAACGTTTCATGCGTCGGTACTATTAGAATTCCATTTTTTCTTATGTGCAAATACGCCTTTTTACTTTTTATTCGCAATAGCAAACAGTCTAGAATCCAACGTTTTGTGTACCGCACTCCTCGTTTGTCTTTCATATTGGCATATTTGCAGCAGGTTCGAATTGCTTCTTGCATGGCCGCAGGAAAATCTTTGATTTGCTCTTCAATAGAAGAGCCTTTTGCTGCCATACTTGTTTTAAACTCCTTCAAAGCCAACTCTGCTGAAATCGCCTGTTACAAAGAAAAAGTTGCAATTTAATTCTAGAAAACTCGGTAGTAGGAATGAATAGAACGGTTTCTTGTCAATTTGCGAGCACCTTTTTCCTGTAACGCTGGCATTTTTGTTTGAAGTTTTTGATGAACCTTTTCCCTTTCATATTTTTGTCACATTTCCGTTGATTTTTTTTTCCATTCAAGTTTTTTATACTTTCTCCTCGTCTCTTACACATTTTGCAGCGGTTATAACTGGAGTAGGGCTTTCTAATATAGAAACCATTCAGACAGGGCGACCTTTCGTCGATCCCTTCGCAAATGTTGTAGCAAGATATCGTTAAGTGTACACCGATGGCATCTTTTAGACTCGAAATTCTGTCCAATAAGTAGTTTCTTACAATACGTTCATTTAACTGAAGCTGAAATATAATTTTAAGATATACTTTACATCGAAAAGCTCAATTACACATTTTTACAAAGTGCAGACGGAAAAATATATTACTGTACCTTAATATTCATATTCCGATCAACAATTACAGTTCGTGTGATAGACGAAAATGTGTCCCCGCAATAGGTGAACACGTCTCCCAAGGTCGTTTCAATCATTGCAGGAACTCCCTTATTGGAATGGCAGTCCATTCTTTCACCAGGCTAACAATGGATTCTTGATACGAAGTAGTCGCCGGAGCCGATTGTTCTCCATCGCTCTCTGAAGGTTCCGTTTTCACCACAATTTTCAACGATTTTTAATTTACTGAAGACAATTGGTTCTTGTGGCTCGAACATGTTTCCACTTCAGAGTATCTATTGTTACCTTGACGCTGCACAAGCAGCGATGAAAGCTTATCAACAGTTACCATTTTCTTGTTTTCTAAGCTTTGTTTTTTTGACTTTTTTCGCAGCTTCTTGCAAGAATTTTCAATCTCAACCTAAAAATAAAATTTAACAAAATATCACTTATATTTTTTTCTTTCCTACCAAAAACTTTGAAGGCAAACTGTTTGCTTTCAATCGCTTGCGTTTCCGCGTTAGTTCTTCCAAGGCACCATTTTTTAAGTAATTTAAGGAATAGTCATTTTAAAAACAATTTTCTTCAAAGTGTAGTTCACAAATATAAAAATATTTGTTATTTAATTTACCTTCCGCAATGTTATTTCCTACAGCATTTAACAACCTCTGACGATTTTCAAAATCCTACAGAAATTTTTAACAACTGCTTGAAAACTTTTTATTAAAAAATATTAAAAATTATGATTCAAAATTATTTATAAAGAAAAAATTTCAAATACATAAACAAATTAAATCAAATCAAACAGTTATCAAAAACAAAAAGATTTGAGGTTCTATATTGAAGCAAAAACAATTTAAAATGTGGATGTTTCAAGAAATACACACACGATTTGTAATATAGATTTATGTACTTACGCTTTCATCACGAATTTTGAAAAGAACTTTTGAGTTGCTGCATTTGATAATACAGCAAGCCGTCGGCATTGTCACAATCACTTAATGACGCATTAAATGATGAATGTACACATGCTTCATGAACACTGCAAGAGGGGTGAATGAATGAATTTGATTGGTCAAAGGAACAGAGGGGTCCAAGATACATTTCACGAAAGACAGCCTAGTCCAGCGCAAGGTATGTAAATGACTAGGTATGCTGACTTGCCTTGACCAATCAGCGCGGACGAAATGACGTCACCACGAAGTTCTTTTTAACACTCTAGATTTCAAATGGTCGCCAACGCTGTGTTTAATATTATGGCAGTTAAAATCATATATAAATAAAAAAATCAAGTAGGTAGAAAAGAACTTCGTGGTGACGTCACAACTCACAAGTCAGCAAACCTGTACATTTACTAACCTTGAGTCCAGCGTCCGTTTTTCGACATACCCCCTCCACTCTAGTGTCATCTCCTACCCTTTAACTTCATGGGTTTTTCATTAGAATGTGTTAATTTATGGCCCGGTATTATAAAGAAATTTGTTTCCATGCAAATTTGCAATTTGCAAACGCTATCTACTAGGAATCAAATGTAAATGACAACCAATCACAGATTGTAGCTTTAAAATTTGACTCCTAGTAGATAGCGTTTGCAAATCGCAAATTTGCATGGAAACAAATTTGCTTGCATGCAATTTCTTTATAATACCGGGCCTATGTCTTGTTAAACTTGATTTTAGTTTACAGCTATTAAGGGTTTTGTTATTAGAATGTGTTAATTTATGGCTTAATAAATGTGATTTTTGTTTACAGCTATTAAGGGTTTTGTTATTAGAATGCGTTAATTTATGGCTTAATAAATGTGATTTTTGTATACACCTATATTCACATCGGTCGCATTTAAAAGGTCTTTCATTTGTATGTATTAATTTATGGATTGTTAAATTTTCTTAACGTTTATAACTACAATCGCACTGGTTGCATTTAAAAGGTCTTTCATTTGTATGTGTTATTTTATGTTTTATCAAACTGTGTTTCGTTTTACTACTATACTCGCACTGATCACATTTATGTTTATGTAATTTTACACTAGTTTTATGAGAACGTTGTTTAGTTAAACTGGACTCGTTGTTTATTATTTCATTATTACAATATGTAGTAATAATAATATCTTCATTTTCTACTTGTTCATGTTTAATTTCTGGTACATTTTCTTGTTTAATAACCAAGTCTCCCTGTAAACCGATCACTATTTCACTACCACAATCTGTTTTTAAAGGATCTTCGTTTTCTAGTTGTTTGTTTCTAGTTTCTGTTAAGTATTCTTCTTTAACAGCCAAGTCTCCCTGAAAAATGTAACACAATACAGTAATAAATTGAATTAGTTGTAGGCTTGTAAGTAATGTTTTATACAAATATTTTTGACAATAATGACGTCATACACGCTAATCTCTAGTTTAACCGACAATTGTTTTGGAACCTCTGTTTTACATTTGAGCAACTGTCAAACATACAATATGCAACATAACCTGTATTTACTAACATGTGATTCTCTTGTATTTCTTACCTCATATTCCTGTTTGTAATATTTAGAAAATTCATCATAGGCATAGGTTTCAATATCCTGAAGACAATCGATGTCTTCTATTTCTTGTTTTATATCTTCCTGTTTACTTGAAACATTTCAACGATTTTAACACCTTCATTGAAAAGAAAAGGGCAACACCAAAATGAAGATCTAAAAGAAGCCTGGTTGGCCTGGTTATCGTATGCGAAGACCAAAAGTGAATGTGTTAGGCAAGAGAGCGAAGTGAGAATAAAATGTATGCAGGAGGAACATCAATTAAAAATGAAGCTTATGCAAGAGGAACACGACACAAAAATGCTCAGTTTGAAAAAATAAAAAATTACATATCTCAAGCAGGTTTGATCGTAGTGTCCGGTCGAAAGTTAGGTTATGTCACCGCAACTACGTTCGTTGCGCATCGTCTTGCCTTGTGCTTGACAGTACGTACTTGGTCATACTCTGTTCTGTACATTATTTATTATAATAATATAATTGTTATAATTTGTGGCACATTGTTCCGAGCACAAGGTTAGACGTGGTACAATGAACGTAGTTGTGGTGGCATTTAAACGTAACCTTTGGCCGGACAATATTTAGTAGTATATTTTTCTCTCGGTAAGTTATTTTTTTTTTGCAAATGTACATTCGCCAAATTGTTAAATTTCTTCAGTAACGCACTTAAAAGTTAATATTTTCTGAATTATACTCTGTATGTACTACTATAATATTGATTGTTTTTAATTTTTTGTTATAAAAATATAAACTAAATTCAAACAATTAAAATTTATTATTTTAAAAAACAAACCAGTATTTTCTTGATTTGTCTTCCTGACAAACTAATCTAGAAAACATTCATTTGAAAAAATTTTGATATTCAGTAAGTTTGATTCATCCGTTGTCCCAAAAAAATGCTATAATAATACATTGAGGTTTGTGTTTTTTTTTTAAATTAAAATGAAAGTTATAAATAAATATATTTGCTACCTTGTTTTATATATCTATGCTTGATAGTTTGAATTAAGTTATGTATTTTGTGTTTATATATTTTTAAATTGATTTATACATTTGAAAAGTATGTTGATATGTGCCCACTGTCCGCCCGTTTCATTTTCCAGGTTTCCATATACTCAGTATCACTCCATGGATGAAGAGAAATCAATAATTTAACGTTTGTTAAATAAAAATCAGTGCAGCTACTTAGGCTGTAGCATGCGCAAAGGAAGTCACATACATACATATATAGATTGATTAACACATAACAACCATATATACATAAATGATAAATGTAATGTTTGATTGACTCAGTTCCGTGGAGTTGGTGGATGGAACACAGGTAGGTGGTTTTAGTGGGTAAGAATCCCACACTACCAGAAAGTATGAACTTTCTGGTGTCTATGAAGATTTCCACCTACCCTCCAAGAAAAAAAAACAACCTTTTTATAGAAAAAATAAAAATTTTAAATAATAAATTATGTATATTATATGTAGCATAATTAGTTCTCGACAATTCAGTGTTGATGCAGGGGGGCTATTACGGTTTTCGAGCGAATTTACTCACTGCTCGCATTTTCATCTCACGTGAATTTAGTCACCCGATAACGGATCTCTCGAGTGAAAATGTGAAGTAAGTAAGCACTTCCGGTATAGGAATCTCACATTTTGTTATGTCAAACTAAAAACTAACTATAACCCTAGATTATTACATTAATGTGATAAGAAACGAGTTAATTTTACTAAAAGATAATAGGGTACATTATTAGAATTAATAAAAGAATATAGTGCTACTATAAAATGTAAAACAAGTCGAATTCAATATTTGGGCTAGTAAAAATAAATTTTGATTACACGTTGACGCTATTTTAAAATTTTGAAATCATTTAAATATGAAATTAGTTTTAAAAAAATCAATAATGGTATTACAAGACAGCGTCAATAGTTAAAATACACACTATTATAATGTACACATATTTTAAAGTCACTCGTTATAATTACAGATAATATCACGCATCAAATACAATACGCATACGTTATTTATTTTTGATTGTTTACAATTTTTACAACAAACAAATCTTTTAAATACACCCATACCTCACTTTGCGTCGTGGTTACGTTCCAAAAAAACACGACGCAAATTGAAACGACACAAAGTGAATTATTATGTTACTCTCGTTTTAATTAAAAAAAAAATTAAATACTCGAACCCAAAACAACACAACTTCGAAAATTTAACGACGCACAGTGAAAATTAGTACTAATTCAGCAGCGACACAACTTCGAAAAAAACGCAAAACGAAACGACGCAAAGCGAGGTATTGGTGTACATGATAATAAATCAATTAATACATAATTAATATTGTTGTAATTTAATCATAAGTTTAAATATAAACCGTTAGTTCATCTATCAGTTAAACGTGGATTATTTATTTTTGATTTCATTACTAAACTGAAAAATCAACTTTTTATTCGATTTCGCACGAGGAGAAAACATTTGCAGACTCCTTATCAAAAAAATTTCATTTATTTAACGCCTTTTATGATTTTAATAAACAATTAAATTTTAATAAACGCTCACGTGCATGCGCACAACGGTTCTCGAAATAGAATTTCGTGTCGAGTAAACTCACGCGGATAATCTCGTCTTTTCACCTATTGAGATTCACTGTAATAGAGTGAGTTACTCACTTTCGTCACTTTCACTCGATTCGAGAACCGTAATAGCCCCCCAGGAATTATGTCATCAAGAAGCAATGTTCAAATGTTATAAATAACAAAACTGCTTCTCGGTGACATATTCCCACGTCAACATTGAATTGTTAAAAATTAACCAGGTTACCTTATACTTCACAAATTTTGTTAGTGAATATGAATAAATTACATATTACCAAAATGGTTTGTAATTATTCCATTTCGTACAAAATTATTTTGATTTCTGAAATGACCTTCTAATGGAATCTCATTCAAAATACGGATAGCATCTTCTTCTTCTGCATTAAATGGAGGTTGGTTTTCATTTAGATTGCAGTAGCAACTATCGTTGCTAATACTGTGTCCATTTTCAGTCTTAAACCTAATGATAAAATTGGGAACCTTCTCTTCCAGACTCCATATTTTCTTTCGACAACATTTCGGGTTCGAATTAAAGATTCGTTATATAAATTTTCCGCATGATTTGTGGGATTTCTTAAGGGGGTCATTAAATAGTTTGTACCTAACAGGATAACCAGAGTCACCGACAATAACATTATTTTCAAAATTCATATTTTCAAATTGTCTTCGTATTGATGAATTTCTGAAAATATTAGCATCTTGCTACAATGTCAATTATTTTTAAATGTGCATTTGATATTGTTTGCACATTTATGAAGAAGAAACCTTTCCTGTTTCGAAACAGTTCAGGTTCATTTCTTCCTGGTGATTGTATCTTGATATGAGTACAATCTATTGCTCCGATACACCTTGGAAAGCTGGCAATTTCATAAAATTCTTGCCTTGCTTTTTCAAACTCCACTGCGTTATTGGGAAAATGTATAAATTGATTGCGCATTGATGCTATCGCTGTCGTAACCTTCTTTGTGATTTTAGACGCTGTTGATCTGTGTACTCCACAAAAATCACCAGCACAGATAATGAAAGATCCAGTTGCATAAAATCTTAATGTTAATAAAAGCATTATGATTGGGGGAATTGCGTGGTTTCTATGAAAAATTTTATTAATAACAGTTAGCTGATTTGTCTACTATAACCTTCCACAATTCATTATTATAGCACCAACCTCTTTGTTGCTGTTTTAATTCTTTCCTCTATTAAATTTAAAATAAAATTGACAGAATTTTTTGAAAAGCGAAATCTTAAAAAAAAATCCCAATCATTCCAATATTGGAAGTGTAAAATTCTTTCATGGTACTGTCTTTGTGCTCTTCTAATTTTTAAAACATTTATAATATTTATTTCTTCTAACTCAACAATTTCATCTAATTCATTTACTTCATCCATTTTGATGATTCAAAAACTGTATTGTTGTTGTTTATAATAGTTGAAAGTAGTTTAAACTTAGGATAATCTCAGGATTAAAATTGTTTTAACCAAAGATTTTAATATTTATTTTTTCATTAACCGTATAACATTTTAGGTTCTGGAAATTTAAAATTGTATAATTAAAATTATTTAATTATAATATACAACAATTGTTGTGTTTTTATCTATAAAAAACACAACAATTGTTGTATATTATAATAGATAAACTTAAGATTATCCTAAGTTTAAATTATTTCATCTGTCAGTTAAAAGTTAATCTTAAGATTAATTATAATTTTTAACTGGACATTGAGAACAAATTTATAGTTTAATCTTAAGTTTAACTGGGACATATGGTTTAAACTCATATTGAGAAACCGGGCTTAAGACTGTAGCACCAATTTTTTGGTACTTTATGAGCCATTTATAGTGTTAACACTTTCATTAGCTTGGCTCGAAGCAGCCACTAAGATTTTTGCAGCATTGTCTAGATATTTTCTACTACATTCTCTAACTGCGTATATACATAGTTCGGAATCTTGCAACAAGACTGTTTGTTTTTTTGTATTTTTCTAGAATTTAGAACACCAATTTCTAAAATTATCATGGTGACCGAAAACGTGATAAAGTATTTGTCGCAGAGCCCTTGTTAGTTTAATTGTTTTGCCGTTATTTTGAGCAACGGCAAAACCAAAACATTTTTTCAAATTACTAATTGCATCTTTTCTCATTTTAATTTTTTTTTTTGTAAATTACAAATTGCTTACGCAAATGATTTGTATCGGCTATTTTGAAAATGTTTGTTATCCTTCCGTATATTAGCTATAGTTGAACTATCTCCATCGCCAATGAGTACGTGGACATTAACTAAAGCTTTCTTAAGGATCGCACTCTCATTTATTAACGACTAGATGTACCCACGCGGCTTCGCTCGCATTATGTACAAATTAAGTACAAACACGATTAGTTATTATTGTAATAATAAAAACAACACTTAAATTTAAATTTAATTATTGAAACAAAACTGACGGTCAAATGACAACGGCCGAGCCGAGGGAGATCGAATACCGGCGTATTTAGTTCGCGCGTTATTAATAATATTTTACCGTATAAAACTTATTTAATGTTTTTTTTTTTTTTTTTGTTTTTTTTTTCTTGATGAGGACTTCTTGTGAAGTCGAAACACGTGTCGAGTGACATAAATTTTGTGGTTAAGGTGTATTTTTAGTTTAAGTGTTATTTAATGTTATTTCCTAAACTATACCACCAAATTGGATGCTGTAAAGGGCAAATTATATCTACATTAAGTACTTATGACGATGAAATCATTTATTTCAATAAGGATTAAAGTTTTGCAGGTCATAAGTACATGTAAACATAACCCAAATATTTTATGTTTTCTTTGTAACATAAAAGCAGTCATTGTGGCTTAAACATAAAAGTTAGACATATGGTGTCGCGGACTTTATTGTAGCACTTTTGATTCTACACAGTTCTTTAATACATTATTTTGTTCTATATTCAACGGTTTAGGCAGCGTATTGCAAAACAGCGCGCCGTCGGAAAATTTTTTTCCGACTTGATTTACTATTATCGTCACTGCTTAATTGTTATGTTACCTAACGTAACAAAATATAGCCTATAACCTGGCCAGAGAATGTACCTATGAATTAAAAAAAATCACGTAAATCGGATAAGTGGTTCTCGTGTGATAAGCGCACTAACGGACAGACATACAGACAGACAGACAGAGAGAGAGACGTTGAGCTTTATATATATTAAGGAAGCACCAGCATGAGACTCCATCGCCTTTGCACTACTATAAAATTTTTATCGGCAATCATGATTATCTTTGTTTTGTCCTATATCACATAATCGGCACTTTTGGTTGCGAGATGCAAAGTCTATGATAATCTCATAACCATTGAGACTATCATAGCTTCTTCCGTTTCCCCGCTTACTCCACCCCATATCATATGAAACAATTGATAATGTTTCTCAAAGTACTATTAAATGATTTAGGAATATAGACAGGAATAGTACTGTTGGAATGTGAAGGATCTGAAGTATTATTAAGAGAATGGAGAAGGTACATGAAATGGTAAATTTTACTAACCATTTCTGAAGGTCTGGAAAAAAGAAATCATTGAGCATATTTGTTTTATGAGAACATAGGATAATTAAGGTATGTATATACCGGGTGGTCTATTTAAATAGAGACAAGAAAATATCTAGAAATTTATGGTTTTCAGGGAAACACATACTTGTAAACTTGCTTGTAAACGATACAAGGGTAAATCGTTTTAATGAAGTTACTAAGTGCAAGCATTCTTCTTGCACTTCATATATTTTTTACCGGGGATATCCTAAAAATTTCGATTTTACAAAATATGCACATCAGCTACGAAAGTCATAGAATATCCCGAAATTTTAGGTTTTTCAGAGAAAGAGTTTCGATCGAAAATTGCATAAGAGTAACGAAACAGCTAAGCTCTAAACAAAAAGATATGAATTATTAAATGTAGTTGATCAGGATAAAGTACAGCATGGTAAGTTTAACAATTTACCTAATCTGTCTATTCTGCAAAAAATCGCCAGTAAGGATCGATCAAAGAATGACCTTTCACCGCGACTTGTTGAGTTTATGAAAAAATTCTTTTAGTAGATGTGAGATGAAAAAACAAAGTTTTTAATAATTTTTACAGTTTATCTCATTGTCAATTGTTAAAAATATGTTATCATTGCAATAAAAAGTATTAAAAAAGCGTAATAGTCCTTTAAAAACCTACAAAATTTAAATTAATTAAATACCACGAAGACACATAACTGAAGTTGAGACTGCTGTAATTATTGAAAATTTGCACGCAGGGTTTAGTCAGAGAGACGTTGCTGAACTCACTAGAACTAGCCGTTCTGCTGTTAATAGAGCTTGGACTAGGTATCAGTAAACTGGTGACTTGCGAAGGCGTAGAGGTCAAGGAAGTAAAATTATTACGACTGTGCGTGAAGATAGGACAACAACAAGACTAGCAGTTCGACGACAGTTTACTATAAAAAAAAAACTATATGCCATGATAATTGATAAAAGCTCACGGAGTGCACTTGCAGATAATCAACAACTCGATGATGTTATAATTAACAGTTTATCATTAAATTCTAACGACACAAATTAGTCGCTATGAAAGCGCTTGGTCAGTGGAGACAGGAGGGTTCGAAGACTTTACAAAATAAACCACAAAATTATGATGATGAACCATAACTATTATAATTAAATATTTGGGCTCCACCTGGTCTTTAAAATATAATAAAATAATCTAACAGAGCGACCATGAAACTCCTAGTGCGGCTCTGTTGTTAGTTGCATACTAAATAAAGTTGCATTGGTCCATGAATGAAAAAAAAATCCCACAAAATGTGATTCGAGAATCTTGTAATACTTTGCCGACAGATTGGACATGCAACAATAATCAGTTAGACGCAGTAGAAAGCTTAGTAATCTTGAGGGCCAAGAATAGTATTTTTAATGGAGGTACCGGACCTATCCCAACTTCAGTCCTTCTAGACTAAAAAGTTGGAGAAAAGAATTTGATATTACAGCTTGTGATAATCCAAACGTTTTCTTGGGAATACATATTAAAAAGACAGCTGAAAAATTAGTTATAAATCAGAACATATGTACATTGATCAAGTACTGCAAAAATTTAAAATGCCAGAAGCGAAGACAGTTAGCACGCCGATACTTCCAAATGACAACTCTGAAGAATCTAAAGAAATTAAAAATACTAGTTTTCCGTATAGAGAAGCAGTTGGTAGTCTGTTATATTTAGCTAATAAAACTAGACCAGACATAGCATTTGCAGTAAACTACACCAGCAGACATGTTAAAAATCCAAGTAATCAAGATATCGCTAACATAAAAAAGGATTTTTAAATACATTAAGGGTAATAAATCAAGCAAAGTATACGAAAATAGTGAAGATGAGGAACTTGTGGCATATTGCGATTCCGACTATGCTGGAGACATCGAAACACGTAAGAACACCACCAGGTATGTAATACTCTATTGTGGAGGACCGGTAGCATGGTGTTCAAGGAAGCAACCGATTATTGCATTATCCACTACAGAAGCAGAATACATAGCCGCTGCCGAATGCTGTAAAGAACTTTTGTATCTAAAAACATTATTAGAAGATCTTCGTAACGTAAAAATCAATGTTAAAATGTATGTAGATAATCAATGTGCAATATCACTAATTAAAAATGTAGTCATAAATAAAAGAAGTAAACACATAGACGTTAGATATCATTACATAAGTCAGGCTTGTCCAACCCGCGGCCCCCAAGCACATTTCGTGCGGCCCGCATAAGATTTAAAAAAAAAGTAATATATGAAAATAATTAACGATATCAGGTAAAAAAAAGGTCTTCAGATTTTTTGTCACATAAAGTATATATAGTGTAGATATACAGAGATATAAATTAATTAATTAAGTCAACACAAAAAAGGTCTTCAATTTTTTTTGCGGCCCTTAAAAATTTTTTTCGCCATTTTTTTTTCGCTCTGCGGCCCACGAAGGTCAAAAGGTTGGACACCTATGACATAAGTGAAAAATTTCAAGAAGGTTTAATAAGTATAAACTATTGTGTAAGTGAATCTCAAACGGCAGATATATTCACAAAGGTGTTAAGTTATGTTAAAATCAATAAACATACAAATTTCATGACTGTACAGTTTAAAATATAAAAAAGGATGAATTTGTAATTAAGGGAGGATGTTGGATTGTTATAACCCGAAACCCTTTGCACTGTAATTTGTTGCTTACACGTCGTCGTTCACACGTTGATGTTCACATGAAAATGTCACGTAGTGAAACGGCGGCAAAATAGCTTAGGTGATGTCTGGGAACTGCAACTTGCTACCCGGCGTCACCGAGGTTATAAAAGGTGTAGCAACAGATTGCAGGGCACTGTTTTCTTCGAACGAGTTCCTAGAGAACGTTCCATTTGATTCAGTCCATTTAATTCATCAAGAATATTTCTTTTTATATAACTACATAACCGTTAAGTTTTAAATAAATAAAATAAAATAAAATACCATTATTATTATTATTAATCTCAACCTCACCTCAGTCCCAGTGACCTAAGGAAGAAATAAATAGTGAGTGAATTCAAGAAAAGGAACTTACAAAAACTCCACGCATAGACGACACCAGGGGTGCAAGTAAATCCAGGTAGAGTTGAAGCCTACCCCCCTGCACCCCCACAACAGATACTAAAATTTGGTGGCAGCGTTGAAATAAATCAGATATTCTGATTAATTCGAAGATTTTGGAAGCGAGCGTGTCCGTGACTCAGGTTGCAGCAGAGCCAGCCCAAGTATCTTAGAAGAAAAGTGAATTGGTGTTAGTGTTGTGTTTGTGAGTGGAGTTTCTACATCCAGATTAAGGACAATAAAACTGTAAGTTTCTATTTAAATTTAATTTTTATGTATAATAACTGTAAATGAACATATAATATAGGAGGGTATGCAAGCTAAGAATTACTTTTTAAAAGATAAAAAGGTATTGTCTAGATCATTAGAGTCATTTTTTGATAAAAAAGTAAAATACGAATACGATAAACAAAGCCTTGACTTATTAACAGAGGTAATGCAATTACCTGTTTCAATCAATCTCAGTAAAATAAATTTAAAAGAAACAAATATAATTAAAACAAACATGACTGAATTTATGTCACTTGTAGAAGCTAGAAAAATTATTAAAAATTTTGATGGAAGTGGTTCGTCTAAATTAATCGAATTCATTTTAAGTTGCGAATATGCTTTTGAAAGTGTGAAAGAAGAAGATAAGAGTGCATTACTAGAATTTGTCAAAAAACTTAAGCTAGAAGGTAAGGCTCTTCAAGCCGTCCGTTATAAACAAATTGACAGTTTCATTGTTCTAAAAAAGCTTTTAGAAGATTTATTTTTAGACAAGCGAACGATAGCTTCGTTACAATTAGAGTTCAACCAGTTGAGACAAAAAATAAATGAAGATGTAAAATCATTTTCTTTAAGATTAGAAAACATTTTAATGCTTCTTACAGAAGCAACAATTCTTGAAACAAACGATCCTAATTCTAATGAGACTATATTAAATCTATTAAAGAAACAAGCACTTAACATTTTTCAAGAGGGTTTGAATCCCAATTTAAAACTTCTTATTAAATCCAGAAATTATAATAATTTAGAATTAGCAATAGCAGGAGCAATAGATGAAGAGATGGTTAATAATTCAAGTATATATAATAGACCCCATAATTTTCATAATAATAAATGCGGTATTTGTAAAAAAGTAGGGCATTTAACAAATAATTGCTATTTTAATAAAAACAAACCAAATATCAATAATAGTAATTTTAAAAGAAATATAAACTCATACAATATTATGTGTAATTATTGTAAAAAGCCGGGACATTTAATACAAAACTGTCGTACAAGAATTTACAACGAATCAAGACGACAAAATTTTAATCCCAATAATAATAATAATAATCATAATCGTTATAATCAATATAATCCAATCGCGAGACAAACAGAACCAAAACAAGAAAGCTCAAATGGTACGAAAGTATCAGCTCTACGATGTATAAATACTGATAAATTAGAATCTGTTAATATATCATTATTAGAAACAATTTCGCTAAATAATAATTTTTTAATTGATACTGGAGCGGATGTAAGCTTAATAAAAATAAAACAATTAAAGGATTCTGTTTGGGTATATAATGATAAATTAAATTTAAAAGGCATTTCGGACGAAATAATACCCACTCTTGGGCGTATCGATGCAAATATAAAACTATCGAATCATGTTATAAGTCATTCATTTTATGTCGTCAAAGACAATTTCCAAATAACTTGTGACGGAATATTAGGTCGTGATTTTATATTAAAACACGGGATAATTTTAGATTATTATAATCGAAATTTGCATATAAAAAATGATGTATGGAAAATAAATTCCGCAAAAGTAGTAAATACTTTAAAAGCTCGTACCGAGACCTATATCGAAGTTATAACAAACTCTAATAATGAAGGGATAATCTGGAAACAGGAGATAGATACAGGAATCTATGTAGGGAACACATTCGTTAAACCCGAAAATAATAAATGCATTTTAAGTATTATAAATTCAAATACTTCTGATTATAATCTAGAAACACCACGATTACAAGTAGATAATACACAATTAAATTCAAATTATGCTAAACCAATAATTAATAATAATTCATTTTCAACTGAAAGATTATCTCAATTGAAAAATAAAATACAAGTAAATCATTTAAATGATGAAGAAAAACATGCGATATTAGACCTATGCGAGAATTACAATGATATATTTTTTTTAGATAAGGATGAGTTAACAGTTACTGATCTTGTTACACATAATATACCAACACCTTCAGACCATCCTCCTATACATGTAAAACCATATCGCTTACCTTATCATCACCAGAGTGAAATTCAATCGCAAGTTAATAAAATGCTAGAAAATAATATAATTCGCGAAAGTAATAGTCCTTATAATGCACCCATTTTGGTTGTTCCTAAAAAATCAAATAATGATGAACTTATTAAATGGCGTATTGTTGTTGATTTTCGTAAGTTAAATAATATAACTGTTGGAGACAGTTTTCCACTACCGAATATAAATGAGATTTTAGACCAGTTAGGCAAATCAAAATATTTTTCGACTCTTGATTTAGCATCGGGTTATCATCAAATAGCTATGAATGAGAGTGATAAACATAAAACTGCGTTTTCAACGCCATTAGGACACTATGAATTTAATCGTATGGCTTTCGGCCTCCGATCAGCCCCTTCGACTTTTCAAAGACTGATGAATAACGTTTTAGTTGGATTACAAGGTCTTAAATGTTTTGTTTACTTAGATGATATTGTTATTTATTCAGCTACATTATCTGAACACAACAATCGGTTAATAGAAATTTTTGATCGACTCAGAAAATATAATTTAAAATTACAACCGGAGAAATGTCAATTTTTAAGAAAAGAAGTTACGTATTTAGGTCATCTTATTACTGACAATGGTATTAAACCAGACCCAGAAAAAATTAGAGCAGTAAAAGAATTTCCTATTCCTACTTCCGAGAGAGATATAAAATCTTTCTTGGGATTGGCGGGTTATTACAGAAGGTTCATAAAAAATTTCTCAGGTATTGCTCAACCTTTAAATAAATTATTGAAAAAGGATAGTAAATTTATTTGGGATTCTATTACTCAACAAGCTTTTGAAATTTTAAAAGAAAAATTAATTTCAACTC
This sequence comes from Sialis lutaria, assembly GCA_949319165.1. Taxonomy (NCBI): domain Eukaryota; kingdom Metazoa; phylum Arthropoda; class Insecta; order Megaloptera; family Sialidae; genus Sialis; species Sialis lutaria. The sequence goes on along the minus strand of OX439238.1, from coordinate 25,715,007 downwards.
CTATCTTACAATATCCTGATTTTTCTAAGGAATTTTTACTCACTACGGATGCTTCAAATAAAGCTTTGGGAGCGGTTTTATCACAAGGCGAAATAGGTAAGGATTTGCCAATTGCCTATGCTAGTAGAACACTAAATGCAGCAGAAACTAGATATTCAGTTACCGAACAGGAATTATTAGCTATTGTATGGGCAGTCCAACACTTTAGACCTTACTTATACGGCGTTAAATTTAAAATAATCACCGACCATAAACCTCTTACATGGCTCTTTAATGTTAAGGATCCAGGTTCCAGGTTGATGCGTTGGAGAATCAAGCTAGAAGAATATAATTATCTAATTGTGTATAAACCAGGTAAAATAAATTCAAATGCAGATGCACTTAGTAGAATATATCGCACTGTAGAATTAAATACCCCAACATATGATAAGTTTTTAAATGACTTATCAACGACCGTGATTATAAATAACAACATACATGATGTTGAAGCGGATATAATTACAGCTGACAGAACTTCTGCACGCGCACATTTCGTGTCTAAAGATTTTAACTCAGCAGATGATAATTTTAAATTGATGGGTTATAACAATGACATTAACTTACTTAAGAAACAAAATAAAAAATTAACTGAAATCGCTTATTTCAAGGATGAAAGATATAATCTATATTTAATTGTTAAAGATAAAAATAATGAAATTTTAACATATTCAATTTTATTCCAAACGTTAATAAATTTTAAGACTTTATGTCAGGAACTAAAAATAAACACTATAGTATTGGCAAGGTTAAATACTGATGAACAAATCATAGAATGGGATAAAATTCGTTCAATGATTAGGTACATATTTAAAAATTCCAATATTAAAATATTAATCTATAACCAAATAAAAACTAATAACGATTTAAATGATAACGAAAAGAAACAAATAATTTATGAATATCATGACACTCCTATAGGAGGGCATATGGGAATAAATAGAACAATTAAAAGAATACGCGAAAAATACAACTGGAAGACCTTAAAGAAGGATGTTAAAGAATATATAAGTAAATGCGAATTATGTCAAAAAAATAAATTTTCACGTACGTATAGGGCGCCTATGGTAATAACTGACACACCAAATAGACCCTTCCAGAAGTGTGCTTTAGATATTGTAGGTCCTCTACCCGAATCATCAAATGGATTTAAATATATTCTTACATTCCAAGACCATTTTACAAAATTTAGTAAAGCTATTCCCTTAAAATCTCAAGATGCAGAGTCCGTTGCTAGAGCCTTTGTTACTCGAATAATTTGTGAGTACGGTATACCATCTGTGATATTAACTGACCAAGGATCTAATTTCTTGAGCCAACTTTTCAAAAGTATTTGCAAATTATTCAAGGTCACCAAAATTCAAACAACTGCATATAGACCAGAATCAAACGGTGCTTTAGAACGTTCGCATCGAACTCTGATAGAATATTTAAGAAATTTCATAAAACCAGATCAATTAGATTGGTGTGAATGGCTTCCTTATGCCACATTTTGTTACAATACTACTCCTCATACATCTACAAGTTTTACACCCTTTGAACTCCTTTTTGGTCGTAAGGTAGAACTGCCAAGTTCCTTACAAAAATATCCAGAACCAATATACTCATATGATGATTATTATTTTGATCTTAAACGACGTATGCAAGTTGTAAATGAAATTTGTAAAGAAAACTTGGAAACTAATAAAAATAAATCTAAATCGTATTACGATAAGAATACTAAAAATATAAATTTTAAAGTTGGAGATAAAATATTATTACGTAATGAAACCATAGTACGTGGTAAATCTAGAAAACTAACCCCCAAGTGGTTAGGTCCTTATAAAATTACAAGTAAAAGTTCAAATATAAATTACACCATAAAAATTGGGAAAAGATTTCTTAAAATTCATAAAAATAGAATTAAGAAATATGTAGAATAAATCGATTTTAAACTAATTTGACGTTCTTTAATTTCAGATAAGAATGAATAAAATAGTAGCTTTATTTTTGGTAAGTTTAGCCGTAATAATAGTGTGTAAGGATATGTATAGTATAGAAAGATTTAAAACCAACCCTGGAATTTACTATGAAAATTTGGGGAAGGTTAGATTTTATAATCACGAATGGAATTTAATAACAAACGTAGATTTAACTAATATAGATACATTTTATACAAACTTAAAATATTATTATCAAAGAACTAAGAGACTTTGTTCAAATAAGTTGTTCATAAATAAAACATTACTACCATGTAAAATATTAATTACGAGTATAAGGACTCAACTGGATGATATCGAACAAAACAAAGCTATCATAAAGGAATTGCTTAGTCAACACATAATAGTTAAACGAGGTTTAATAAATGCAGTGGGAACAATATCTAAAACTCTTTTTGGCACCTTAGACGAAAACGATGCAATTTACTACAATGAACAAATAAATAATTTAAAAGGTAATCAAAATTTATTTAAATTGTTATTGCAAAAACAAATACACATAGTTAATTCTAGTATACACTATATCAACGAAACAATGGACACTGTTAAATATAATGAGTTACTTCTATTTATCACTACAAATAAATTAGAAGATCGTATCAATTATCTTATTAATAAAACGAATAAAGAATTAGAATTTGATAGAGTACGGGAAGATTTGGATGAACAGATATCACTTTTAATTTCTTATATTCAGCTTTTAAGTAACAAAATTAAAATCATTATAGATTCAATAACTTTTATTCGAAATGGTATATTGATACCTTCAGTGATTTCACCATCTAGGATAATGACAGAAATGCAAAATGCTTTACCCTATTTACCACAAGGTACAAATTTTCCAATTGATATAAATTCTAACAGTTTACATTTGATTCCGCAAATTTTAAATCTAAAGGCTTATAGTAAAAATGAAAATATAATCTTTATACTGGGATTACCACTTGTAAATCAAATGAGTTTTACACTAAATAAAATTATACCTATACCTACAAAAATCTCGTACCTAAATTATATGTTCATAGAGATAAATGTAGAATATCTAGCTAGTGATTTTGAAAATCATAATTTCATTATAATGAAGGTTGAAGACATCAACCAATGTAAGGTTCTAGAAAATGTACATATATGTAAAAACAATCAACCTATTTATTATTCTCATATACATAACTATTGTGAAATAAAATCAATGTCAATGAGCAACACAGTTCCAGATGAATGCCGAAAAAGAATCATTTTTATTAACGAGACAATATTTTTTAAAATGAATAAAGAAAACTCGTATATTTTTATTGCTCCTACTGAAGAACATTTCTATCTGTCATGTAATCATAGTCAAATTCAACTGCATATTTTTTTAAATAATGAAGGAATTATAAGATTACAAAGAAATTGTAAACTATCTTCAAAAAATATAATCATATTTGCACATGAAATAAATGTTAACAACTCACTTACCCTAGATTTTATACCAAATTTTAATATATCTTTTAATAATTACTCTATGATAGATAAAATAAGCTTAATTAATAAAAAAAAGCCATATTTAAGATCATCCATAGCAAATACGAATGAATTAACCAGATTGAGTTACGAATTAAATGAATTAAATGATTTGACGAACTCTGTCAAGGAATCTGATTCGCAAGTCTCATACCATAATATTTTCCTGTACATTTTGATTTCTATAGTGCTACTTATTTTGATATATTTATTTAAAAAGGGGAAATTTATTCGTGTTTGTAATGGAAAGGAACAACATCCAAGTGAGAACAGCAACGAGGAAATTGAGTTAGGCAATATCGAAACGGCAAATGTACATAGACCGAAATTACGCATCAATAAAAGGCAAAATTTTGAAAGAAAAAATACATTGTAAATTAAACAGCTGTTGATAGAAATGGTAACTGATACACTCTACAACTGATTAACAAGTATCTAACGATTTGTTTACTACAAGGTTATAACAAGGTTGCTGATTCTGCACTTAGGATGTAATCATATATATAATATACATACATGTAACCATTATAGTTATATAAGGTATTAAATATTTCATTTTGTTCATGTTATTAGTAAATATAGTAATACTTGTAAAAAAAAATAATTTGTAAGTTTTATAATTCAATTTTCATTCAATAATTCATTTTTTTATAAACACAAAAAAAATTAATTATTTTTGTTTTTGGGGGGAGGGATGTTATAACCCGAAACCCTTTGCACTGTAATTTGTTGCTTACACGTCGTCGTTCACACGTTGATGTTCACATGAAAATGTCACGTAGTGAAACGGCGGCAAAATAGCTTAGGTGATGTCTGGGAACTGCAACTTGCTACCCGGCGTCACCGAGGTTATAAAAGGTGTAGCAACAGATTGCAGGGCACTGTTTTCGTCGAACGAGTTCCTAGAGAACGTTCCATTTGATTCAGTCCATTTAATTCATCAAGAATATTTCTTTTTTTATATAACTACATAACCGTTAAGTTTTAAATAAATAAAATAAAATAAAATACCATTATTATTATTATTAACCTCAACCTCACCTCAGTCCCAGTGACCTAAGGAAGAAATAGTGAGTGAGTGAATTCAAGAAAAGGAACTTACAAAAACTCCACGCATAGACGACACCAGGGGTGCAAGTAAATCCAGGTAGAGTTGAGGCCTGCCCCCCTGCACCCCCACAACACCATGTCCGTCCGTCTTCAAAAATTTTGAGATAATAAGATGAAATTTGGTATACGGTCGTAGATTAATGACCCAAAAACAGAAATAATAAGATTTTTGACAACAAAAATTTTTTGGGCCCTCTTTCCATAAAATGAAAAGGGTTTAAAAAAAAAATTCACCTACCCCATTGAATGGGGTGCCGTTAGAAAGGTCTCCTAAAATGCAACAAAAAATGTAACAGAAATTTTTAGTTTTAACCCTTCGATCACGATGTATTTTCTCTCCAAAGTCATTAAAAAAAGCGTCCCCCCCCTCTATTTTCTAAACTATTGATTCAAAAAATCTGAAAAAATTCCAAAACGTAGATTTTAATTAGTACTTTCACTGAAAATTATAATGAACATTGTCCAAAATATTTTGGACCCCTCTTTCATAGACTGAAAATTGAACTTACATTTTTTTCCCCACTTACCCTATTGAGTGGGGTGTCATTTAATAGGTCTCGTAAAATGCAATAAAAAACGTCAAATAACTTTTTGGTTTTAATCCTTCAGTCGCGATATATTTGCTTTTTAATGTCGCTGTCAGAGCGTCCCCCCCCCCTCTATTTTCTAAACTATCGATTCAAAAAATCTGAAAAAAATTCGGAATGTAGCTTTTAATTAGTACTTTCACTGAAAATTATAACGAACATTGTCAAAAATATTTTGGACCCCCTTTTCAAAAGTGAACTCACATTTTTTTCATTTACCCCATTGAGTGGGGTGTCATTTGATAGGTCTCCTAAAATGCAATAATAAAAGTCAAATGACTTTTTAATTTTAACCCTTCAGTCACGAAAATTTTGAAAAAAATACTTTTTTATAAATCGTAGTGAGAATGACTACGGAACCTTATCATGTGCGTGCCCAACACGCACTTGCCCGTTTTATTTTTGTTGAAATTGTTAAGGGATGTGTTCTGAGTACTACATTAAGTTCGCGTGGTCTATGACCTTGAGCGTTGTCCGCTATAAGCGCGAAAACTTTAAACGTAATTATCTCGTAAACCGTTCATCCTACGATAAAACTTGTCATAACCTTTTTTATTCACGAGAGTCGAATCTACAAATTTATTTACAGGCCCAATGCTCTATCGTCAATTGGTGATGAGATATATTACAAAAGAGTTGACAAAAAATGATTTTTTGCATTTATTTCGTAAAGTAGCGATTGTATTGAAAAAAATTAAATGGCAATCTTATAGAACTCTTAATTTGCAATATTTTTATTGTCAGCCGCCATTTTGTAAAACCTATAGTTTGCGTGTTATAGCACGCGAAGAATTGCAAAAACACATTTTTTCATATTTAAAAAACCATAATGAGACCTACAAAATATGTAATGACAAAACTGTAGATCACAAAATTATACACTTTTTTGTTCAGAGAAAAAAAATTTTTTTTTGTTAATAAACAAACAAAAAAAAATTTACGAAAAAAAGTTTTTTTTTCTTTAAACAAAGAAAGTGCAGAATTATATTATCTACACTTTTGTCATCACACTTTTTGTAGGTTCCATTATGGTTTTTGAAATATAATGAATAAATGTTTTTTTGCAACGTCACAGGCTATAACTCGTAAACTAAAGGTTTTACAAAACGGCGGCTGGAAACAAAAATATTGCAAATTGGGTGTTCCAAAAGACTGTCATTTAATTTTTTTTAATGTAATCGCTTGTTTACGAAATAAATGCAAAAAATCATTTTTTGTCTACTTTTTTGTAATATATCTCATCACCAATTGACGATAGAGCATTGGGCCTGTGAATAAATTTGTAGATTCGACTCTCGTGAATAAAAAAGGTTACAAGTTTTATCGTAGGATAAACGGTTTACGAGATAATTACGTTTAAAGTTTTTGCGCTTATAGCGGACAACGCTCAAGGTCAAAGACCACGCGAACTTAATGTAGTACTCAGAATACACCCCTCAACAATTTCAACAACAAAAAAATGACTGTAGAACAATGCAGCCCAAAAATACAAATTGATTGGACTAAAATGGGTGATTGCAGTTCAGGTGCGTTTATTCAACAGATTTAAAGTTTAGTCCGATTGATGGATAAACTCTAACTGCCCTCCCTTCGTTCAATCGACAGCTAAGTCTGTTTTTCCACTTCCAATCGACCCCCACTCCTGATCTACGGATAGGATTGCGACATTCCACGTATTTAGCGCCAATTTGGATTAAATAACTTTCTCGCGCCGACATACAGGGTGTCTAAATACCAGGGGACACCATGGGGATCTCGGAAACTATAAGAGATAGAGATTCGGTTAAATGAGAGAAAAGTTACCTTTAAGAGGGAACAGTTCAATAAGGCATTTACATTTTACAAAATTTTCATAGCTTACTAGATATTAGCCAAAAACCATTTTACTCCGAAATTTTTCATCGTGAATATTTCTTAAACGACTTGAAATTTAAAGAAATGTTTCAAATAAATGCTGTAGGGTTTAGTATTGTCTATTTTAAAATATTTTTTTAATTTCCAGAAACCTCATTGTTTTTGAGATATGACACTAACTTATGTTTTCTTAAATAGAAGCAATATGGAATTTTGTAATTTTTGAATAGAAGATTTTATTACCTTTTCAATGATATGCAACTCGATATACTTATTTTTCAAAATATCTCAAAAAATGATGAAAAAGTACTTTTTATTTATTTAATACACTGGATCATCCTAAGATGGCTATGACAATTAAAAATAACATTAAAAAACAACTGAAAATTTACTTATAAGCTTACATAGCATGAATCAACTACTTTATTTATAAAAAGAAAACATTTATTTATTTATTTAATACAAAATACCAGCCAAAGATGGCTATGGCTATCGACAACAATATAAAAAAAACAATAAGCTATTTTATTAAAAAAAAAAAAACATTTTTTTATTTTCAGTCAAAGATGGCTGTGGCTGTCAACAATGAGATTTTTAAATCAATTGAGAAATTATATTATAATTTTGCCTGTTTGTATGAATACTAAAATGTAACTTAATATTTGTGATAAGTTTTTTTGATAATTTTTTTTACAATTTTAAAATGCAATATTATTCTGTTGTACCAAATGGATGGGTGGAACTATATCATGACCAGCACCAACCACGATCACCAAACATAACTTCGTTAAATTTTTTTCATATGGGGTACCTATCGTTAAAGATCAAGTTTTTTTTTAATTTTCCACAAAGACTGGTATTCTGTATTAAATTTAAAAAAAACTGTCTTTTTTTGTTAATAACCATAGCCATCTTTGACTGATATTTTGTATTAAATAAATAAAAATATGTTTTCTTTTTATAAATAAAGTAGTTAATTCATGCTATGTAAGCTTATAAGTAAATGTTCAGTTGTTTTTTAATCTTATTGTTAATTGTCATAGCCATCTTAGGATGATCCAGTGTATTAAATAAATAAAAAGTACTTTTTCATCATTTTTTGAGATATTTTGAAAAATAAGTATATCGAGTTGCATATCATTGAAAAGGTAATAAAATCTTCTATTCAAAAATTACAAAATTTCATATTGCTTCTATTTAAGAAAACATAAGTTAGTGTTATATCTCAAGAACAATGAGATTTCTGGATATTAAAAAAATATTTTTAAATAGACAATACTAAACCCTACAACATTTATTTGAAACATTTCTTTAAATTTCAAGTCGCTTAAGAAATATTCACGATGAAAGATTTCGGAGTAAAATGGTTTTTGGCTAATATCTAGTAAGCTATGAAAATTTTGTAAAATGTAAATGCACCATTGAACTGTTCCCTCTTAAAGGTAACTTTTCTCTCATTTAACCGAATCTCTATCTCTTATAGTTTCCGAGATCCCCATGGTGTCCCCTGGTATTTAGACACCCTGTATATAGGGGCGGCAAATTTCGTTGGCGCGCCACTGGCCAAAATTATACTTCTCATTTTCCACCATTTTTAATTAAGCGAAAATTCTAAAATAAATATATAATATTCATAGTCATATATAAATGGTTTCAATCTCATTAAGATACATCGAGTAGCTCGTTTTTTTTAAACGTTTAGGATTGCCATCCCCAGTACTTCCTATCAGGAGTAGAAGTCTAAAATTAAGGGTAAATATGTTTTAGATACAGAACAATAATTACAAGGTAAGAACTCTTCATTAGACTCTGGTGCAGTTTTCTTATACTTATCCGGCTAGACCAGTGTTTCCCAACGTGGGGCCCACGCCCCACAGGGGGGCAATTCGATTGTTAAGGTGGGAAATTTGAAAATGGACTCATCCAGAGTTTAAGTTAACCGTATTACAAATCGGGGAGACTTGAGACTGAAGTTAACTAAATTAGAACCTGACATAAAATCTCTTTACAGCAAGCATCAAGCGCAAGGATATCACTAAATTCAAATAATAAATAATTACTAATAATAAAATTAATATAGAAAAATCTTTCATTAAACAGGGTGGCCAGTTTCTGTAAAACCGGGAAAAGTCAGGGAATTTTTATAAAAATGCAAAATCACACAAATATTTAAAGAGTGACGTTTTTTTTAGGTTTTTATCTAAATTTTTTGAATAAAAAACAGGGAAAAACGGTAAAAATCTCCTGGAAAACCGGGAAAAGTCAGGGAAATTTGTTCCAGAGAAATACTGGTCACCCTGTTAAAATAATTGAATAATTCTAACTCCAGAAATGATTTGACCAATGGATATTATAGAACTGCTGGAAGGATCAATATATTTCTATCCGGTACACACCATGAATAGTTTTTGATCCTTAGCATATATCAATTACTGTATTTATATTTCCTTCGATAATAATGGACCATGTCTTATACAGACAAATAAATATCAACACAAACACTTTAAATTACACTATATATTTGTGAAATAATATACAACTTTATATGTGCAAATGAGATCACTTGTTTGCATCTTCACAATAAATGAAATACACTGCTTTATTGTGAATATATTTGCAATAATATCAAAAAATGCAAAGGAATGCTTCACTGAACTGCAATGTGTGAAAACTTCTATGACACTCGTTTGTTTTCATAACAAACGTAATAATAATAATTGTTTCCAACGCCGCCGCTATAACATATAGGCTAGCGTTGGAAATAAAACCATAACAACATAAAAAACATAACAGAACTAAATATAGATACATTTGAAATCGCACAATAATTTTGTACTTCAATTTCAGTTCTCCATTTGAAAATTTACTTACTGTGTATGCTCAATAATTTCTTCCTAAAACCATTCAAGTTTCTTTAGTGAACATTTCAATTTTTGAATATTAAAATTTGTTGGGGGGGGGGGGGGGGGGTCATAAGAATTGTAGAAAGGCTTAGGTGGGGCACAGTATAAAAAAGGTTGGGAAACACTGGGCTAGACCAGTGTTAAAAATAAAAATGTTAACCAATGAGAGTTTTTATATTTATGCAACTAAACCAATAATATGTAGAGTAAAGTCGGTATATATGGACCAAGCGGGTAATATGGACACCTCCTTTTGTTGCTCAATTTTACATTTTATAAAGACAAAATTAATATGTATCTAAGCTACATGCACATTTTTTAAGAGGCTGATTTTCGATTGTTTTCGATTTTTTATTTTTATTTTGTTTTAATTTAAGAATTCTATTTTTGTCTATTCGATCTCATTAAAAGATTAAATTCTCTGCTCAATGAAATGATAAGTGCTGATTTTAAATTATATTATCATAGTTTTCTTACCTAAAACATGTAAAAATAGATTTTTTGAACACAATTCATCAACGAAAATTGTTACATACGTAGTTTTATACCTAAATTTTAAGAAACCGTTGAGCGTAGTCGACTAAGGGGTGCAGTGGTAGTTTGGTAGGGGGTGAAAGGGGTGAAAAAGTGTTTTTTCATAAATAACATCAAGATGGCATTTTTTTATTGAAAAATATTTCAGATGTTTTTTATAGCTCTGTTTTAGAGCTTTAATTTGTTTTTTATTTTATTCCAATTAGTCCAATCAAATTATTAAAAAAATGTAGTTCGTATGACATTGTTCTACAGAGTCATTTTTTTTATTTTAAAATGTTAAGGGATGTGTTCTGAGTACTACATTAAGTTGGCGTGGTCTATGACCTTGAGCGTTGTCCGCCATAAGCGCGAAAACTTTAAACGAAATTTTCTCGTAAACCGTTGATCTTACGATAAAATTTGTTAACCTTTTTTATTCATCAGGGTCGATTCTATAATTTTATTCACAGGCACAATTCTCTATCGTCACTTGGTGACGAGATATATTATAAAAAAGTTGGCAGAAAATGATTTTTTGCATTTATTTTGTAAAGTAGCGATTATATTGAAAAAATTTAAATGACATTATTTTAGAACTCATAATTTGCAATATTTTTCTTACCAGCCGCTATTTTGTAAAATGTATAGTTTGCGTTCTATGGCCCGCGAAGAATTGCAAAAACACATTTTTTCATTATATTTCAAGAACCATAATGGAACCTACAAAATGTGTGATGACAAAAGTGTAGATAATATAATTCTGCATTTTCTTTGTCAAAAAAAAATTTTTTTTCGTAAATTTTTTTTTTGTTTATTAACAAAAAAATATTTTGTTTTCTCTGAACAAAAAAGTGTATAATTTTGTGATCCACACTTTTGTCATTACACATTTTGTAGGTTCCATTATGGTTTTTGAAATATAATGAAAAAATGTGTTTTTGCAATTCTTCGCGGGCTATAATAACACGCAAACTGTAAAAATGGCGTCTGATAACAAATATATTGCAAATTGTGAGTTCTAAAAGATTGCCATTTAAATTTTTTCAATATAATCGCTACTTTACGAAATAAATGCAAAAAATCATTTTTTGCCAACTTTTTTATAAAATTATAGAATCGAGCCTGTTGAATAAAAAAGGTTATGACAAATTTTATCGTAAGATCAACGGTTTACGAGAAAATTTTGTTTAAAGTTTTCGCGCTTATGGCGGACAACGCTCAATGTCATAGACCACGCCAACTTAATGTAGTACTCAGAATACACCCCTTAACATTTTAAAATAAAAAAAATGACTCTGTAGAACAATGCAGACCAAAAATACAAATTGATTGGACTAAATACAATAATAATTGAACGAGATACGGCCGTTTAGGTAAATGTACCATATTTCGGACCATTAAGAGAATTTTGAATGTAAAGTTATTTTTTATTAGTTACTATTATATTATATTTATATATATTTATTTAAGACTGCAAGTATAAATATATGTCAAAGTACATATAGAAATTTTTATTTGCATAAATAAAGAATATTTATGTGATTAATTAATAAAACAGTGACTGTCTGGATTGTGTCTAATTCCGTTCTAAAAATTTAGAGTTAAAACTAATTCCGTGCTAATTTGTCTTCGATTACGTTCTATGTTTATTTGCATCATATATATTTATAGCCCAGGAAATAAAGGTTTTTACTAAGAAAAAATTCCGACCAAGCTGGATTTTGGTGGAGACTATTATTTTGATGTCCTAAACATACCCTAAAAAGTCCCCATAATTTGGATGGCGGGTTTTTATTTTTCAGGGGGTAAAGGGGAGCTGATTCTAGTTTTTTGCAAATATCTCAAAAATGATCAATTTTTCGAGGAAAATTGTTATGAAGAAAATTGTAGCTTATAAAATTCTACATAAAATAGGTATTTATACTTTTCTCGTATAATCAATACTTTTTAAGTAAACGGTTAACTTAGTTAAGGGTGCATTGAAAAGTGCCAAAAACTGAACTTTTAGGGGCAAGCAATTTTGTGGTTGATTATTATAGATTTTGGGGCGTAGAATTCGAAAAAAATAGCCCGGACTGTAGAAAAGTAGTGCAACACCCTTAAAAAAGGGGTTGAAGGGTGAAAACCCAATTTTCAAGATTTTTTTCAATTTTTCTCAAAATCTAAATCGATGACGGGGTGTTTTTATGGTTGATATTTATTGGGGACACTTAGACGAATCGATCGGGACCACAAATATTGAATTTGACAGAAAAATACTCTTTCTAGAGGGTTTAAAAAAACGTAAAAATGTTTATTTCGAGGAAAAAATTAAAAAAATAATAATTTTTGTTCAAATCAAAATTGATCTCAAATTATTCCTGAAGTTCTAAAGAATACGATCAACCATAATTTAAAAAAATATTAATTTTTTAACCAATGAAAATCGCTAATCTTTAAGGGTAGGTAACGTAATTTTTTTTTATCAATTTTCATTGATTAAAATATTAATATTTTTTTAAATTATGGTTGATCAGTATTCTTTAGAACTTCAGGAACAATTTGAGATCAATTTTGATTTGAACAAAAATTATTAATTTTTTAATTTTTTCCTCGAAATAAACATTTTTACGTTTTTTTAAACCCTCTAGAAAGAATATTTTTCTGTCAAATTCAATATTTGTGGTCCCGATCGATTCATCTAAGTGTCCCCAATAAATATCAACCATAAAAACACCCCGTCATCGATTTAGATTTTGAGAAAAATTGAAAAAAATCTTGAAAACGGGGTTTTCACCCTTCAAACCCCTTTTTTAAGGGTGTTGCACTACTTTTCGACAGTCCGGGCTATTTTTTTCGAATTCTACGCCCCAAAATCTATAATAATCAACCATAAAATTGCTTGCCCCTAAAAGTTCAGTTTTTGGCACTTTTCAATGCACCCTTAACTAAGTTAACCGTTTACTTAAAAAGTATTGATTATACGAGAAAAGTATAAATACCTATTTTAAATAAAACAACTAATTGTCTAAACGTCAAAGATTTAATAAGCAAGGAAACGTAGCGAGCTTTCGATTCACAGAATCATCGTCAGGCTATTTAAAGGGGAGAATGCGAGAACGGTGTCGTTATCTCAACAATTTTCATTAGCTATTTTAATTTTCATTGAGATAACGACACCGTTCTCGCATTCTCCCCTTTAAATAGCCTGACGATGATTCTGTGAATCGAAAGCTCGCTACGTTTCCTTGCTTATTAAATCTTTGACGTTTAGACAATTAGTTGTTTTATTTATTATATTTTAACGTCACTACTAGTATATTATAATACCTATTTTATGTAGAATTTTATAAGCTACAATTTTCTTCATAACAATTTTCCTCGAAAAATTGATCATTTTTGAGATATTTGCAAAAAACTAGAATCAGCCCCCCTTTACCCCATAAAAAATAAAAACCCGCCATCCAAATTATGGGGACTTTTTAGGGTATGTTTAGGACATCAAAATAAAAGTCTCCACCAAAATCCAGCTTGGTCGGAATTTTTTCTTAGTTTGAGCGTTTTTTTGAGTCTATTGCCTGGGCTATAATTTCACTGAAATATTGAAAAATTAACAAAACCATAGTAAATAATCATTTTATTTAAATTATTTAAATAAAAATCATCACAGCCTTCTTAGGGATAAACAATAGTTTTAAATCCTTAAAAAAATAAAAATAAAAAAAATAAATGAAATAAAGAAAAAAAAATCAATAATATAAATAAAATGAATAAAATTAAACTAAAAAAATAATTAAAATGAATATATTACCCTATTATACAGGGTGTTCGCGGGAACCGAGTGATCATTGCTAACTTTGTTATTATTGGAGCTAGAAGATCGGTTACCTAAATGGGCAAAGTATCAGTATTTTCAGATGAATAATATTGTTTTCTACAACATAATATACGAATTTTTGGGAAGAGTAAAAATTAAAATGTAGCAGCCAATTGACCGATACTCGATCATGTGTAATCCGTGATCATTAAGTGTAGATTAAGATAGAGTTAAATCCCAATGTGTGAACCTGGGGGCCGAACCCATGTTCCCCGGGTCTCGTAACTGTCACCTGCCTTGATCACCCCAAGATGAATAATAGCGGTGTCAAAAAAACAATTGAATGTCACACTTCAGAGATATATTGAAATACAACTTTTTTTTAAATGGAACACCCTATATATTATTAGTGAATTTTATAGCTGAGAATGTTTTCTTTATAAAAGTGTTATACATGTATGATGGTAAAGTTTATAGAAAACAAGTTATAACAAGTATAAAATTAATAGAAAATGTCGAAAAATAAAAACAAATGATAAAAATACATAAAACAATAGCTTCAGGTTTTTATGCCATTTGTTCGCAAATTTTTAATGTTTTTGAATTTAATTGATAACGAAAAAATTATTTATTATAATTAATTATATTTTTTTATGAATACCTAATACTCAAAAACGTTAAAAATCTGCGAAATAAGGCACAAATACTTGAAATATTTGTTTTAAATTTTTTTATCATTTGTTTGTATTTTATTAAATCTTCATAGCACACTATTTTTCGATATTTTCTATTAATTTTATACCTGTTATAACTTGTTTTCTATCAACTTTACCATCATACATGTATGACACTTTTATAAAGAAAACATTCTCAGCTATAAAATTCACTAATAATATATAGAGTGTTCCATTTAAAAAAAAGTTGTATTTCAATATATCTCTGAAGTGTGATGTTCAATTGTTTTTTTGACACCGCTATTATTCATCCCGGAAAAAATACTGATACTTTGCCCATTTAACCGATCTTCTAGCTCCAATAATAACAAAGTTAGCAATGATCACTCGATTCCCGCGAACACCCTGTATACAAGAAAGTATATCATCTTCGAAAATTCTACGATTTGTCGTATTTGAGTTACAGTGTCTACAGACGGTTTGGTGTAAATTTTTCGAAACACAATTGTTCGAACAACATTTTTCGAAACACAGTTTTTCGAAACACAATTCTTCGAATTGACAATTTTTCGAATGAACAATTTTTCGAAAAATTTAATAAAACGCGGGGCGCTATAGAGGCAAATGCATGGACACATTTCTTGTGTATGAATTGATAAAAAATATAAAGGTAGACATTTTTTAAATTAATTAAAAGCTATACTATATACACATATGCCTTTATGAGACCCCCGCTCTTTTGACGGTCTTATGTCCGGTATTATAAATGACCTAACAAATTTGCTAGCTAGCAAGCACTTTCAAATGAGGTATCAAACTTATATGCCAGTTCTCATTGTCAGTAAGTTGGTTTTTACTGTTTTTTACGCAAGGTTAGTAAATACACTTCAGTAAATATACTTTACATACCTTTTTTTTACTTCCTATGTATGAAACCATCTATCTAAAACTTCAAGAGAACTGTCATATAAGTTTGATACCCCATTTGAGAGTGCTTGCTAGCTTGCAAATTTGCTAGGTCGTTTATAATACCGGACATTAATCAAACAAACCTGAAAATTAAGTGACAACTGAATATTAATTTTTTACTTTTCAGTGCATTTTTAATGAAAACTAGTTTAAAAAAATATTTTTTATCAATTTTTATTTAAAATGAATATTATATAGGTTTTATAAACAAATCTAACTAAAACTAACCAACCCTAACCGGGACTAACCTAATCTATTCTGACCTAAGTTGACCTAACCTAAACTCTTTATTCTTTTTCATTTCTACATTTATCAAATTTTGTGTAAAACTTTATTTAAAAAACCCAATCCAAAACATAATTTTTTCGAATTGTGTTCGAAAAATTGTGTTTCGAAAAACTCGCCGGATACCTTACAGACAGACGAAGGGTGAAATTTTATTCTTAAGATTCATTTTTGTTGTACCCCACACCTGACACCAAATTTATGTTGTAACCACAACTGACAACAAATTAATGTTGCGACCAGTTGCCGAAATATATCAACAACCAGCTAGTTTTGGTGTATTGTGTCTACGTTGGCCAGGGAGCTTGAAGATGTAGATATAAGGTGCGAAAAATAGATACACAAGTTTTATTAAAAATACCTTCGATTTATTAGATTCAAAATATATACACTATACTTCACTAATGACGTCCAAGATCACTAATTTGTCTTTTTTCGCTGCACGGTTTTATAGTAACTATTTATGCAAAGTTAGTATTACACGCGCTTGTAGAATAAAATTGTCATTGTGGAAATAACATGACAATTAAAAGTCAATAACCTAAGCGCGTGGCTATCTAACACGTGCGGTTCACAATATTTTTGTCTGGAAAGAAAACCCCCTATTTTTGAAAACAATCTTTCAACTGGAAACGGATGTTTACCTTTATCGATTTTTGAATTTTTCGAACTATATTGAAACAGTGCGAATTAGAGAAGAATGGCGAAGTTGAAAATTGTAGGTAATATTATCTATATCTATAAAAGAGTTTGTCCTTAACCACTCACTCACTCACTCACTCACTCACTCACTCACTCACTCACTCATATATCAACGTACAGCCCAAACCCCTGGACCTAGAAACGTGAAATTTCGTAGGTGTCTTCCTTTTATGATTTAAGCACCCACTAAGAAAGGATTTTTCGAAATTCAACCCCTACGGGGTTAAAACAGGGTGTCAAAATTTAGATAAAAAAATATTTTTTTTTGTTCGCATTTAATTGAAACTTATCGAACATACTCTAAAATACATATAAATAGTGAAACGATTATTTCAGCATTCCCCAAAATTTAACCCCTAAGGTGCTAGGGGGGTGGAAAAATTTGTAAAATATTTTTTTTTGTATTCACCGAATGAAACATGGCACAAGTAGGTACTCTACAAGAGAAATATCAGTTACGAAAATTCAACCCCTATGGGAATAATAATAATAATAACTGTTCATGATATTAAAATAAATTCAGACAAATTAATATTCAATTAAAAATGAAAGTTTGGCGGGGACTAGGATGGATTTAATCTGCAATAAAAGAATTTGATATTCAACCCCTAATGGCGAGAGTAGACGGGAGTTTTAAAAAAAAAATTAACTAAGATCCGGGATATTTACGTTTTTTTATAAGTAATGAATAAAAATCAATATAAAAAATATATAATATATCATCCCCTATTACTTATAGAGGGTTCTAATAAGTTTCGAAGTTTACGCGAGCGAAGTCGCGGGATTCCGCTAGTTATCTATAATTTATGTTCTATGAATTTTTTCGAAAAAAACAAATTTAAGAGAAAAAAATGTTTTTTAATAAGTATTCGTTTTTAACTAAATTTCAAATGGTTCATAACAGAGAAGAAATATCGGAACTTTCTTATACGTATTACAGAGATAATTATAGATAATAACGTACTCGATATTTTTTATCTAAAATATTTTTGTCTTATTTCAAAAATAAATCGAAAATTTAAAAAAATGGCAATCTTAGTAATAACGTTAAACAAAATTCGTTCGATACAAAATGTATGAAATAATATTTCTATAATTTATATCCCATTCATTTTATTCTATCTTATATTAGTTTATTAGAAATATGTTTCAACAAAATAAGAACCACGTTCACTGTTCACTGTCAGTATTACGTATAAGAAAGTCCCGTGGCACCCATGGCAGATATTTGTCAAAGTAATGAATGATTGCAATAGCTAATTTTACTTTGGCAAAATAGCCAATACAAACAATGTGATTCCGACTAAAGGTATTGTGAAATAAACAGCAGGACCAAAACTTAAAAAACGTTGAGCTTTTATAAACCACAGTGCAGTAAAAAATACACACTCAAGTGCGTACATAACAAAATTATAAATTAAACGTTTATAATGATCAGATAAAATGTATAAATCTGGTATGTTACAAATAAAAATACCGGCCGTAGCGTATTTAACACTTTCGACAAAATTTGATACTAGATTACGTTGTTTCTTTCTGCAGCATAGATACTTATCCACGGCATTGATGCTCCAATGAAGCGACAAACAAACCCCTGCCACTTCCGGAAAAGCCACCAGACCCATAGTTATTATGAATATCCGCGAGCCTGTAAAATTTATAGAGATATTATTTCTTTAATTTCAAAATTGGCAGTTGTGGTTAATCACTTTCTTATACTTATACATATGTATTTGAAAAACATATTAATATAAATAATTATTATTGTTAACTCGATTTTCTAGAATAGGCATGATGCCAGTTACAAAGTATAATTGAAATTATGATTTTAAATAATGAAATAGGTTGAACAGATTCTAAAAAATGTACCTATACACTATATATATACATGCAAAAGACAATCCATCTAAGTGCAATTTTAATGTCACCGGCTCCTCGCCTATAAGTAACATAACATTATTTTCCTTTGCCTTTCAAGCCATTTTTACTACAAATTTTAAAATGTAACTGGTCAAAACTAAACATAATAGGTCAAATCAATAACAAATATGAAATAATGGATGATAACGTCATGAGAGAATTGTTCCACTGTAAATTCTGAGTGTCACAAAAGTAAGATAACAATATCATAAGATATACGTCTTATTCTTTTCTTTTATTATTTTCGTTTGCCTTGTCTCAACCCATTTCTACTACACATTTTAAAATGTATCAATGGTGAAAACTAAACATAATAGGTCAAGTCAATAACAAATATGAAATAATGGTTAACAACGTTATGATACAACTGGTCCAATGTAAATTCGGAGTGTCGACAGAAATAAGATAACAATATCATAACAGATATGTCTTATTCTTTTCTTTATGCTTTCCCCTCAGGGCTAAGACTCGTGTATGATTTTTACTACTAGCGACATCTCGTAGATTTTAGCTTCGGAAAAATCGGCATGTACGGCCTTAAGTAAAAAAATTATCAAAATCCCCAGGTGGGTGTTGCCGCGCAACCCACTTGGCACAACTCAAAAAATACCCTTGTCAATCGATTCGTAACTCAATCCCGACAGTTCTAGTATCATATTGTAGCAAATTTAGTCTACTTAAAAAACGTACTGAACATTTTTTTTCAAAAACTAGTCCTTTAGGGTTATAATCGCCAAAATTTTAAAAAATAACGATTTTTTCGCGGTTTTTTTGATTTTTGACAAAGTTGTGTTCGACGCTCGAGGTCACAAACTTGGATTATTCATAAGGCCAACATCATAAACAAGTCTGCAAAAAATCAGAACTCCCGGATTTGACGCATACTACCCCATATGTTCAGGCGACAAAGTTACTGGACTAAATGAAAAGTTGGGTAAATATTTTAAAAAGTACATGCTTTAATAAAACGTTTTCTTATATCTTTGTATGGCCTTATGGTTAAGTAATTCTACGCGAATATTATATACATAAGTACACTTACAATTTGTCATTAAATAAAACATATGTACATATGTAGATACTTACCGAAAAACAATAACGCATAGACAAAAACTTTTATTTTAATCTCTCGCAAAGTAAAATGGTCCTCGTACGAATATGCAACCCTTACAATTGTCAAAAGAGAAAATGCCATCGATATCCATCGCAAGTGACCTGTAATGTGTTAATAATGTTTCTGTTTATTTAATCTGTCTCTATCTCTATGCCTTAATTTAGAAATACATGAGAAATAATGGGGTAAATACACCTAAATCAGTTCCTTCAAATGAAATACTGGTTAGTTTCGATTACTTTGATCAATATCTGAAACCTTTTCTTATTGAATAAAGGAACTCTATACACTAGTATTGTGATTGTACTTACTTAAAAAACTTGTATCTTGTATCGATTGCTCCATGTTACTTAAAACCACGTACGATTGGAGCGTTAATTGTGGAGCTGCCTCCAGAAAACTGTCCAAATATTGCAGCTGGAGTAACAGTTTCGTATTGAATTTGTGATTATTTTTGTCTACTTTATTTTGGTAAAACAAAATGCAGTTATTTAAAGCGACAATAATTGACGACATCGGAAGTAGAAATATAATACTAAAAATACATTTGATTTCATCGAGTTCTTGAAGAAACCGACTGCTCCTTTTCAAGTTTTGTTGACATCTGAAATTGAAAATTATTTTTTAATAAAAAATTTTGCTTCTAGCATTTTTTTGCGATGGGCCGTTAAATTAATATTAAATTAAAAGTCGGTTTTGTGTTGGTATTGTATTTTTCAATGTGAAAATTATGATTCGATTTTTTTATCGCTTCACACTACTCCTTGAGAGAATTCAGAAAAGTGAATGAAGCCTTAAATTTAATAATTAAAAATTAGTGTGCCAAACTTATACAATAGGTTGAAAAAATATTTTGAGCAAAAAACTTTATTTAAACATGTCTCCGAAAATGTTTCACCCTTTAGGAGATATTTAAAAAAATAAAATATGGTGCTGTAGACATGCGAGCCCCCCCTTTTTCGAAATTCGAATTTTACTATATGCAGTTCGTTTGTGCTTCGTTTGTGCACGTTTGTGCAGAAATTTTCATCGTTTGTGCTTTAACCCTTTACATGTTATTTATTTTTAAAAATACCGAAAACATGTCTCTGGCACCCCCTTTTTGAAATTTAAATTTTTGAATGTGCAGTTCGTTTCTGCTTCGTTTGTGCTGAAATTATATTTGTTTACGCTTTAACCCTTCAGGAGCTATTCGTAAAAAACTGTTAAAGCGTTATAAACATGATTACATCTGAATATTAGTTTTCGAAAAAAAAATTTATTTATTAATTATTTAATTTAATTATTTATTTATTTAACTAGAAGCACTGTTAACGCTTTAACCCTTTAGATGTCACTTCGATAGTGTTGATTTTTATTTTATTTTAATTAAAAATAAATAAATTGCGGCATTTAATATAATATACTAAAGTATGTCTTTTGCATACTGTTCATTATTATTATAGATACAAGGTTACCTAATTGTTTATTAATGTTAATATACAATGAAAAAATTAAATTTATCTGCGTATCGGTTGATGTGAAACTTCTAATACATATCTTTATAGTTTTTTCGAGATAAAAAAAACAAATTTTATAATTACAGTGGTACCTCGACATACGAGTTTAATTCGTTCCGCAACCTTGCTCGTATCTTGAATTACTCGTATCTCGAAGCAAATTTCCCCATACAAAACAATTGAACTACCATTAATCCGTTCCAACCCCCTAAATGTCACCCCAGTTATTTTTGTTACGTGGTTTTGAATAATAAAAACGTATTTATAAATGACAAATATTTATTGTACAAAAACAAAAAGAGAATGTAAAGAAATAAATAGTCTTTGCCTTTTTCGCTACATTTTTCTCGCTTTCACCTGTAGGCCGTTTAGAAAAAAACATGTCCAAGGAGGTTTGTTTCTTCCTACCTCTTAGAATGTTCCGGAAATGAGTTAGGCAAGTGTCATTAAAAAGATCAGATGCACGACCTGTTGCAACTTTTTCTGGGTGTTTCTTTTCCAATACGTATCTCGAATTTCGCTCGTAACTCAAAGCAAAAAATCACTCGCTCGCCGGCTCGTATCTCGAAAAACTCGTATGTTGGGGCACTCGTATGTCGAGGTACCACTGTATATTTTACTGATTTTTACTACTTAAGAACTATATATTTTATCTAATAATTGTTTACAATCTATTTTAAATGTTTGATGATGATTTTATATATCTACAGTGCCGTAGCGTAAGGTTGGTGCCTGATTTTTTTCGTGACTACCTTAAATTTACCAGCCCATATAATCTTTTTTGCTATTTTCATAGAAACAAAATAAGAAAGAGGATCAAATTCCACTGGTTAGGTCATACATTTTGACATGTCGCATGTCTTGGTATATATATTATTGCCTAGTCTTAGTTTTTACCCTCGCCCTCCAGAAAATTATTTATTCTAAAAATTTTAATATCTTTGTCTAGAGGGAAAACTTAACACGTTCAGTAAAAATATTCTATTTAAAAAATTTAGTTTACGAGAAATTTTGTTTTGATTGAAAAGGACGGATGGATGGATAGACGATAAAGTGAGATTAATGAAGTGTCTTCGAAATCACAAAACGTACATCTTAAGTAGTCAATATAAAGGCTGATCTATTTAAATTGAGACAAGCCAATATCTTGAAAACTAAAGTTTTTCGGGAAAAATATTTAATAGAAAAGATTCAGGGTTATAGTCCACGGTATTTAGATTAAAATTTGCCAAATAGAAGAAAAAAATCATAAAGTTTTGATATTTTGTCCACGTACTCTCAGAAGGGTTCAGAATAAGAGCCCGAAAAGTTCCCACCTAAATCGTGGATGGAACATCCCCTTTCACGTGAAAAACTACCCTCGGAGTGGATTTTATTCCAGTTTTTCCCATTTTTCATCCGAACTACCGCTCGGAGAAAAAAATATTATGGGAATTAAAGATTAAACATGAAATTTTACGTAAAAAATGTCATATACACTATTCGGCTAATCCTTAGCCTACTCTCGCATTCAATGCTCAAAGTGAAGGGTAGTTTTTGGAATGCAAGGAAATATCGGTATAACAAGATTTTTCACCGTTAATATTTCCATAACGGCTAATTTTACCAAAAAGTTGATAAGGGTGAAAAATGTAGAACTGAATCTCCTCTATAAGATCCAAGTACCACAATTTTGTTTTAAACGTTTTTTTATTGAATTTTTACCTTTTTTCACAAACCATAATTCCATTATTTTGAGATATTTTTCATGGAACCCATTGAGTAAATATTTCGCACGTTTTTTTTTAGTGGTTTACCATCGTAAGTCTATTCTATTAAAGTCTTGTATATTTTTGCAGATTTATTCCTGTTTTTTAGTGTAGAAATAGCCTTAACTATGAACTACCTGTTTATTCATTCAAAGTTTAATTATTTTATACAGGATATCCGTTAAAAGGACTTAAGGGACAAGCACACATACACACACACGTTGACAACATATCAACATAGTTTTTTTTAATATAAATTGTAGTTGTCCCACTTTTTTTATTATAAAATTATATTCGTGTAAAATTATTGTATGAACATTTGTGAAAAAAGAGAAAAAATACAATAAAAAAACATTTGAAACAAAATTGTGATACTTGAATCTTATAGAGAAGATTCAGATCTATAATTTTTATCATAACCATTTTTTTGTAAAATTAGCCGTTATGGGAATATTTTCAACATATGAAACGAACTAATTCTTTGTGGATTTAAAAATATTTATATTTTAAAATAACTATGTTGATATGTTGTCAACGTGTGTGTATGTGTGCTTGTCCCTTAAGTCCTTTTAACGGATATCCTGTATAAAATAATTAAATTCTGAATGAATTAACAGGTAGATCGTTAATAAAGCTACTTCTGCACCGAAAAAAACAGGAGTAAATCTGCAAAAATATACAAGTCTTTAATAGAATAGACTTACGATGGTAAACTACTAAAAAAACGTGCGAAATGTTCACTCAATGGGTTTTATGAAAAATATCTCAAAATAATGGAATTAAGGTTTGTGAAAAAAGGTAAAAAATCAATAAAAAAACGTTTAAAACAAAATTGTGGTACTTGGATCTTATAGAGGAGATTCAGTTCTACATTTTTTACCCTTATCAACTTTTTGGCAAAATTAGCCGTTATGGAAATATTAACGGTGAAAAATCTTGTTATACCGATATTTCCTTGCATTCCAAAAACTACCCTTCATTTTGAGCATTGAATGCGAGAGTAGGCTGAGTATTAACCGAATAGTGTATATGACATTTTTTACGTAAAATTTTATGCTTAATCTTTAATTCCCATAATATTTTTTTCTCCAAACGGTAGTTCGGATGAAAAATGGGAAAAACTGGAATAAAATCCACTCCGAGGGTAGTTTTTCACGTGAACGGGGATGTTCCATCCACGATTTAGGTGGGAACTTTTCGGGCTCTTATTCCTAACCCTTCTGAGAGTACGTGGACAAAATATCAAAACTTTATGATTATTTTCTTCTAAAATATCTAATTTACTTGGACTATTAAGAAAGGGAAAATCAATGGGAGTAAATTTTTTTATCTTTAATAGAGATTTGAAGGTCATTTTTGAGGTCAACTACATTTTGTGTAATAGTAACCTTTTTATATATTTGTATTTTACAGAAAAAACGAAATAGCTTTTGTTTGGAAAGTTTTTTCAATTATTATAATTGAATTTTTTTAATGAATCTTATTTTACTGTTATTTTTTTGTTTAAAAATTCAGAATCAATTTATAATTATTATTACTATAAACATGTTAAAGAAACAATTCAATTTAGGGTAAGGATATTTTTTAAATTTTAGAATGTTTAAATTGAAAAAAATGACAATGTTAATTTTTTATTAAAAAAAAAGATTAAAATTGAGGTATTTGAAGAATTATTTCAGACAAAAGTTGTTTCTTTTTTTATAAAATACGAATATGTACAAAAAGAAATAGGTTTCCATTAAAAAAATTAGTTGATCTCAAAATGACCTTTAAACCTTCACTCATTGTAAAGAAATTACCTGCATTAATTTTCCCCCTCTTTAGCCTGAAACTTTTGACCAAACATTTTCTGTGAAAAACCTTAATTTTCGAGACCTTTGCTTATCTCAATTTAAATAGACCACCCGGTATATTACTTGAACATTTTATACAGGTATAATTTGTACTGTGCTTTTATATTGTTCAGTAGGGTTTTTTTTTTTTAATATTGTTTAATGTTTTTTTTTTGTTTTGCTAAGCAGTGTTGGTTATTTTATAAGAAAATATATCGTGAAATTAATTTATGTTCTAGTTATTGAAAAATAAATCATTTATTTTATAAAGTAACGTTAAACACAAATATAGTCCAGAAAATGCATTTTACGTATGATACAAACTGTTTTTTAATGTATTTTATAGGAAAATAAATTAAGGATTTTTTTCCAATTTCTGTAGTTCACATTTTGCTTTATTGGGTGAAATTTTTTTTTACATTTACAGTGGTACACTATTTTAAAAAAATAGGAGATAAAAATATAATTTTTGAAAAAATCGACTATTTAGGCATTATTTGAAAAAGTCATTTTTAGGGTTTCGTAGAAAATTAGGAACCATTTTATGGTTATGATCTATCTGTCGGTCTGTCTGTCTGTATGTCACAGCCCTATTCTCTCATTTATATATTTATAATATGGTAGATTGATGACCTAAAAACACAATTGATGAAATTTTTGAAAAAAAAAATTTTTTTTAACGCCATCTCAGATTGAAAAGTGTATTCAAATTTTTTTTCACTTACCCCATTGAGTGGGATCTCTTTAAATAGGTTTCCTAAAATGCAACAAAAATGATTTAAGACCTTTTGATTTTAACCTTTCAGGCATGAGATATTTGCTTTCAAAGTCGTTATCAGAGCGTCTCCCACTTCTTATTTCTAAACTATCGATGCAAAAAAATCGAAAATTTCCAGAAGACAACTTTTAATTAGTGTTTTCAAAGTAAATTATAATGAACAGCACAAAATAGTTTATAAAAAATTTAGAAATAACTATTTTTTTAGGGTTCCGAAGAAACCCTATTAATCTCACTTTGTCGTCCGTTCGTCCGTCCGTCCTTTTCACTCAAAGCTCAATAGCTCGTAAACTATATAAGCTAGAACCTTGAAATTTTTACTGAATATGTAAAATGACACCCTCTAGTAAAATATGTACAAATATTTTGGAAAAATACTTTTTTAGGGGGGGTGCTAAGACGCTAAAGACATGCAAACAAAATATTTAGTGGCACATCAAAATGTGTAACCAAGATAGTGTAATTTGATACTGATTCTTATTTTTTTATAAATCAAAAATGGCGCCTACAGGGGGCTTTAAAGCAAATTCAAAAAATAAAAAAAAATGTAATCTAAGTCATGTGGGGTGTCAAAATGCAGATCTCAGTGAGCAGAATATGACACTATTTTTTTTTCTTAGTTAAAAATGGCGCCTACAGGGGGCTCCAAGCAAAAATTTTATCTGCCCCCCTCCCCCCTCTAACTTGGTAACTACTGGCTCGAAAAATCTGAAAAAAATTAGGTAATGAGGCTTTGGTGAGACTACCAACGACAAATACTAAAGTCACCAATATCATTTCAAATTTTGGAGAAAAGGGGAGGGGTATCATACATTCTTTTATTTTTATTTTTTTATCTGGGCATGTGGGGTGTCGAA
Source organism: Sialis lutaria (assembly GCA_949319165.1). Lineage (NCBI taxonomy): Eukaryota > Metazoa > Arthropoda > Insecta > Megaloptera > Sialidae > Sialis > Sialis lutaria. The sequence goes on along the minus strand of OX439238.1, from coordinate 25,688,345 downwards.
ATGTAGATCTCAGTGAGTAGAATATGACACTATTTATTTTATTTTTTTTATAAATCAAAAATTGCGCCTACAGGGGGCTCCAAGCAAAAAAAAATTTGCCCCCCCTCCCTCTAACTCGGTAACTACTGGCTCGAAAAATCTGAAAAAAATTAGGTAATGAGGCTTTGGTAAGATTACCAACGACAAATACTAAAGTCACCAATATAATTTCAAATTTTGGAGGAAAAGGGAGGGGTGTCATACATTTTATTTTTATTTTTTTATCTGGGCATGTGGGGTGTCGAACTGTAGATCTCAGTGAGTAAAATATGACATTATTTTTTTTTCTAAATTAAAAATGACGCCTGCAGGGGGTTTCAAGAAAACAAAAATTTGTCCACCCCCTCTCTAGCTCGGTAACTACTGACTCAAAAAATCTGAAAAAAATTGGTAATGGGGTTTTTATAATACTAGTAACGACAAATACTAAAATCAACAATATCATTTCAAATTTTGAAAAAATAGGAAGGAGCGTCATGGATTTTTTTTTTATTTTCATATCTAGGCTTGTGGGGTGTCAATATGTAGATCTGAATTAATAGAATATGATCTTATGTTTATATTTATTTTTAACTCAAATATGCACCTGTAAATGGCTCTAAACCGTCCACGTAGTATATACTTCGGAACCCTTATGGCATACACTTGTGTATGTCTTGACAAATTTTCGCGTAAACTTTTATAGACGAAATATTTCGTTAATATGAAATAGCTTTTGATACGTATTATCAAGTAGAGAATGTTCGTTATAATGGTGTGGCAATAGAAAAAAACTATCTAATGTAAGTATTAGGGTGATTCATTTCCGCAAAACATTTTTTTTCAAGGTCCTCAAGCAAAATTTTAATCTACATATAGAAAAAAAATTCTCACTAACAATAAGATTGAGCTCTTAATTCCTATTTTAAGTACTTGCAATTTAACTATGAAGTTTTCCCATTTAAAATGCATGTAAAAAAATATATTTTTTTTCAAATTTCTAATGCTTAGACACCTTTTATCATATTGGGAATCGGTTTGATGGACCTTACGGGAAATTTCACGCTCTTTAAAATTGCTTTAGTGTTTTTTTCTGTAACTCACACTGGTTTGCCAGTAGGAGTCATCTAAATACTAACTAATAATGCAGCATTATTAGTTAGTATTTATCAATTTCTTGCGTTTTAAGACCTGAAAATGGCTGTAAATTCATTAAATATTGGTAAAAAAACTATTTTTTACGATTCAGCTCTTTTTTCTCCCTAATTTTTGCGGTGGAAAAAAAGCAATTTATTCCAAAAACTGTATTTAGATGACTCCTACTGGCGAACCAGTGTGAGTTACAAAAACACTAAGGCAATTTTAAAGAACGTGAAATTTCCCGTAAGGTCCATCAAACCGATTCCCAATATGATAAAAGGTGTCTAAGCATTAGAAATTTGAAAAAAAAAATTTTTTTACATGCATTTTAAATGGGAAAACTTCATATTTAAATTGCAAGTACTTAAAATAGGAATTAAGAGCTCAATCTTGGTGAGAATTTTTTTCTCTATATGTAGATTAAAATTTTGCTTGAGGACCTTGAAAAAAAATGTTTTGCGGAAATGAATCACCCTAGTATGTATACAGGGTGAGTCATATCCGGTGAAACAAACTTAAACCGTTGATTGAGAAAAATATTTCAAGCAAAAAAGTTCATATAAACATGTGTCCGGAAACTCTTTGTGGGGGAGCTACAGACTCCCAAAGATTTTGACTAAAATTGGGTTTTAATTCATATCTGGAGAACCCATTGTAATACAGCAATGAAAATTAATACCTGGATTAGTAATAATACGTGTTATCGATTTCCAGTATCAAACAATGGTTATTTAGACCAGGGGTGTATGGGACCTGTGGGCCCTCTGATTTTTATCTAGTATTTTTTTGTTCTTCACTTTTTTCCTATGTTTGGTATTTTTATAAGGTCATATGATACAAAATACACATAAATATACTTTGTTAAGTTGTCATAAGATCAACCGTTTACGAGAAATACGATGTGAAATATAGTTTTGCAGAATTTAACTTAATACGGATGCTAAAAATTACACAAAATAAATTTATATTCTTGTAATAAAAATTATGATGCAATCGTGTCTATAAAAGTACTGTTGTGACACCTAAAGGGTTAAAGCGTAAACAGTGCTTCTAGTTAGATAAATAAGAACATAAGACGTATAATTTTTTTCGAAAACTAATATTCAGATGTAATCATGTTTATAACGCATTAACAGTTTTTTACGAATAGCTCCTGAAGGGTTAAAGCGTAAACAAATATAATTTCAGCAGAAACGAACTGCACATTCAAAAATTTAAATTTCAAAAAGGGGGTGCCAGAGACATGTTTTCGGTATTTTTAAAAATAAATAACATGTAAAGGGTTAAAGCACAAACGATGAAAATTTCTGCACAAACGTGCACAAACGAAGCACAAACGAACTGCATATAGTAAAATTCGAATTTCAAAAAAGGGGGGCTCACATGTCTACAGCACTCCCTTTGATTTTTGTGAATACCACCTAAAAGGTTAAAGCACAAACAACGGGATTTCATGCACAAATGTGCACAAACGAACTGCATACAATAAATTTTAAATTTCAAGAAAGGGGGGGCTCACATGTCTACAGCACCCCCTTTGATTTTTGTGAATAACACCTAAAGGGTTAAAGCACAAACAACGGGATTTCATGCACAAACGTGCACAAACGAAGCACAAACGAAATGCATACAATAAATTTTAAATTTCAAGAAAGGGGGAGCTCGCATGTCTACAGCACCTCCTTTGATTTTTGTGAATACCACCTAAAGTGTTAAAGCACAAACGATGAAAATTTCTGCACAAACGAAGCACAAACGAATTACATATATTAGAATTCGAATTTCCAAAAAAGGGGGGCTCGCACGTCTTTGGCCCCCCATTTGATTTTTTAGAATATCTCCTAAAGGATTAAAGCACAAACGAAAGGTTTTCCTGCACAAACGTGCACAAACGAAGCACAAACGAACTACATATAATAAAATTCGAATTTCAAAAAAGGGGGTGCCAGAGACATGGAGCCCTAATATTGGATCGCTCGATGGCACGTGTTAATAATATTCAATCACTTTAAAATTTTGTATACATTATTTTTTCTTACCTTTAAGAAATTTGGGGGGTGACCTTAAAGAAATTCGAAAATAAGAAAATTAATGGCCACCCTACTGTGCATTTACTTGGCAGATATTATTTTTATAGAAAAAACTTTGTACTTACATGTCATATAATGAGTACGTAGTAATAGACGACGGCCCCCACACAAATAGTAACGTTAAGAAACCATACCAATACTGTCTATCTGAGAAATACCCGATCATTAACCAAATGTCCGAAACTATGTCCAAAATTCCAAAAAATATTGCGAAAAGTAATGTGAAATATGTAATCGCCTTGTTTGTACAGGAATACTCATACCTGCTGATATATTCATATTCATGTTCTAGTTCGTTATAAAGTTCTTGGATTTCTGTATTTGATTTAAATTTACTATCGTCTAGTTTTTTGTTAAGTTTTTTAGTTCTTGTTTTTATTTCTGATTGAGTGACGCGGTCTTTGTAAGATTGATAAAATAAAATTGCTCGTATCGCCCAAATTTCTTCGATTATTGCATTTATTTCTGCTTTGTAGTTTTCTTTGTCATCACTTTCGCTGAATTCACGGTTTAATATTTTCTTTTGACCGTCGATATTTTTTAAGACTTCATCGTTGTTATTAACATTTATTACGTAGGATAACTCATGTTGAATATTCTCTTCATTTATATTGTTTTCACTAACGGTACTTTTTACTGATGTTATATTTGTATTATTTTCACTGATATCTACATATTCTGATGTTTTTTGCTCTTCATTAAAACTATGTTTATTCATAACTTTATGTAATAAATCATATATTATATACCTACCTAATTTTCATGTAATTTTTCTACTGATGTTATTAATTACTATTATTATTATAAACTGATATTTTATAATGTGCAACAATTAACTTTCTGTAGGGATTTATCAAAACCGGAAGTGTCATTTCTTTAAATCGGCTGTGGTTATACGATATATATGATTTATATTTGATAAAAGATATACAGTAGAATAGTGTTTCTAAACCTTTTATTAATCGGGGACCCCTAAGAAAGTATGTTCAGTTCCACGAAGCTGTATTATAAAATAATTGATTTAAATCTTTACATACAGGGTGTCCCAGGACTGTGTCAAAGCTCAATATTTCATTTATTATAAGAATTAGAAGAAAACTTTAAATGCAAAAGTTGTCAGGCTAGAGCATCGGCATAGTTAAAAATTAGTTACATTTATACAGAATGACCCATAACTGCGTTACAAATCAAAGTTATGTTTTTTTTAAATACAAACTATATATTTTTATTTGATAATCTAATAGCATTCATTTTTCTGAGTATTTTGATATATTATGTATTGGATTATACAGAGGGGTTTAGAAATTATGACCAATTTGGTAAGAAAATGGGAATATTTTCAACACCTTGTAAATTTCTAATTACAACAAAAAAAAGTGTTTTCTGTTTGAAGTAGTTTTGGCGTATTCTCTACTATTGCGATATTATGTCAAACATTTACAAAATTGTATTATTTGTACAGGGTGTATCAAAATACTGAACCTAGTTTTTTTCAAAATTTTCAAATGGAACACTCTATATATTTTTACATTTTCGAATTGCCTGTTCAATTCTCAACACATTTTACAAACCATGTTTTATACCTAAATCCAGCCGTTAAAGAGTTATTTATTTTATTTTAAAATCTTAAGATGTTTTATAAAAACAATACAACTTTATTATAATCAATAAAACAGTTCGCTTAAAAATAACTTAACAAACTAATAGAACTGAAACGTTAACAACATAAAAATTTTATTATTTTGTGAAATATAATAAAGTTGTATTGTTTTTAAAAAAATCTTAAGATTTTAATATAAAATTAATAACTCTTTAACGGCTGGGTTTAGGTATAGAACATGGTTTAGAAAATGTGGTAAGAATTGAATAGGCAATTCGAAAATGTAAAAATGTATAGAGTGTTCCATTTGAAAATTTTGAAAAAAACTAGGTTTAGTGTTTTGATACACCCTAAACAAAATAATACAATTTTGTAAATGTTTGACATAATATCGCAAAAGTAGAGAATATGCCAAAACTACTTCAAACAGAAAACAATTATTTTTTTTTGTAATTAGAAATTTACAAGGTGTTGAAAATGTTCCCATTTCTTACCAAATTGGTCATAATTTCTAAACCCCTCTGTATAATCCAATAATGATATATTAAAATACTCAGAAAAATGAATGCTATTAGATTATCAAATAAAAATATATAGTTTGTATTTAAAAAAAAACGATAACTTTGATTTGTAACGCAGTTATGGGTCATCCTGTATAAATGTTACTAATTTTAAACAATGCCGCTGCTCTAGCCTGACAACTTTTGCATTTAAAGTTTTCTTCTAATTCTTATAATAAATGAAATATTGAGCTTTGACATAGTCCTGGAACTCCTTGTAGATGTTTTAAAACTCAAAAAATAATATATTTGTATTTTACCTAAATATTTAGATATATTTTTTGTACATTGGTTATTTTAAAACTTTACCGTAATGTAAAAATGCAATTTTTATGTTACTAATATATGTACATTTAACGCAAGCCAACTCGGCGACACGGTCAACTCGGCGATAATAATAATTATTAGTAAATATATTTTTAACTAGAATTTACCAGCGGCTTTACCGCGTGTATTATGTGAACATTTTTAATCGGTCCGTATTTGAACGGGAGAGACGGGGTATGGATAAAAAAGTTAATTCTTATTTTTTCATCTACAATTTACAATTTGTGACGATTTTTTAAAATTGAAATATTATAATTTGCAACAATCATTTTTTGAAATTAAACTCATATTTCAGATTATACAAAATTCTGTTAAATAATAAATCGACGTGTTCGAGCTTTTTTTTCAAAATCTTATTTTAAATGACCAAAAGCGCACCCGTTTCGTTTTACTTGGGCCACCTTGTATAGCATATAATTTAATAATAGTTTCAAAAACGTATTTACATAGGTTTTAAGAAAGGACCCCGCAGAATCCTTATGGGAAAGAGGTTTCGGTCAAACTCTTTGAAACTTTGGATTATAATAGTCCTTGATGAGTAGATCAAAAGTGTCAATGGGCACTAAGTCCTAAAAACTCAAACTTTTAAGATATAGCTCTCTGAAGTTGAGGATCATGATTGTCTTTAATTTACAATATTTTTTTTGTAGAACCTTAAATTTCGCTCAACTTTTTGTATGTGTTCCTAAAGACTTATATAATCGATTGCCACCATAAAAAAGTCAAGTTTTCAATTCATTGAGAAATGACAACACTTAAATCTTATTGTAACGTTTTTTTAATTATAAACAAATCCAATTGTTTTTAATAAAAAATTGGTTTATAATAAAAAAAAACGTAATAATTAGATTTAAATACTATCATTGGCTAAAGAACTAAAAAGTTTACTTTTTATGGTGACAATCGATTATATAAGTCTTTGGGAACACATGCAAATAGTTGTGCGAAAATTAAGGTTCTACAATTATTTTTATTGTAAATTAAAGGCGAGCATGATCCCCAACTTTAGAGTGCTATATCTTAAAAGTTTGAGTTTTTAGGACTTAATGCTCATTGACACTTTAAATCTACTCATCAAGGCCTATCAGAATCCAAAGTTTCAAAGAGTTTGACCGAAATCCCTTTCCCATAAGGATTATGCGGGGTCCTTTGGTGGCAAATTTTCTCATTTTTATAAAATAACAAATAACTAATGAAAAATAAATAATCCGTTGTTTTTAATTCTAATCGAACAATAAACTATTTCAGCTGCTTAATATTTAATTGTTTACAACTCGTCAGTAAAAAAATGACATTCAGATATAACAAACATTATAAAAATTTATAATTCTACCAATATATTTCTATTTTTTGGCAGAATTGCTGTTTTTAACTTTTTTTATTTAAAAAATAAACATTCATTTTTTCCATTCATACCCCCATTCCCCCTCTTAAAATACGAGTCGTTAAACTATTTTATACTTAATGCACGTAGGTAAAGCCATGGGCAAATTCTAGTTAAAATACTAAAATGTGTGTGGGGATTACTTCCCACTGCACCGTTGATATTTTTGAATATTGAAGATTGTAAAATAAAAAGTGTGCGGTGGAAAAAAATCGAAAAACAAGAGAATAATTTTTATGTCATAATTTTACATGTACATGTCGGCGCGAGGATGTTATTTAATACAAATTGGCGCCAAATACGTGGAATGACGCAATCCGATCCCTAGATCAGGAGTGGGGGTCGATTGGAAGTGGAAAAACAGGGCGAGCTGCCGTTTTCAAGCGGAAAGTTCAGTTAGAATTTATCCATGAATCGTACTGGAATCACCCAGTTTGACAATTTTAAGAAAATTAAAAATTAAAAATCAAAATTTTAAAATGGAAAATTGAAAATTATAATTTTTAATTTAAAATTTTATTATCAAAAGTTGTTTATTTACGTATCTTTTTTAAGATAAAGTATTAATTGATATACCATTGTATTTAAATTTTTTGTATTATCGCTAATTGAACTTTTGCATTTTTGATATGTCGCGTATGTCACTTTAAACTATCAAAATCTTAAATATTCATAGATCATTACAAAAGTCATTATTTCTATTTTCTAAATTTAAAAAAAGAATAAAATTTCATTAATATTTAACGAAATTAGAGCACTTTTAGTAAAACCCTAAAATTTTAGATCAAGTCGCCATATTTTCTAAACAATTGAAAGTATGAAAATTTTTGTTTTACAAAAGTTTCTTACTTTTTTATGGTCTTTACAATTATGTACTTTTGAATATACTGTTCCATTTGATTTTACTGAGAAACGGGCATGTACCCCCCAAACTACCCCATAAGGCGCAGTTTTAGGGGATTGAAAATATTTTCTAGAAATTCTTTAGGGTCGATATACATAGTAATTTTTTTTTATAAAACTCTATCTTCAATAGTTTGGGCGTAAAACATAGTGGACGGGTGGTCTGGATCATCCTGTACTATACAGGGTGACCCATTTTAAGTGCACACCTCTAATAACTTTTTATGGTGAATTGTTATCAAAAAACTTGTCAGATAAAAGTTACACGGTTTGGAGGGGGACATAGACGTATGAGGATGAAATTTTTTTAGGTGGTGTTTTCAGGGTGATATGAAGGTCAACATCATTTTTTTAAATAGGAACCTATAGTTTTTATCAAGTAATTTTATTTTACGTGAAAAAACACGTATCTTTCATTGAAAACTTTTTTTGAATAAATTAAACCTTTCCAAGATATCTAACAAAATAATTCGAGCTTTTGAACATTCAATATTTTTTTACTCAGAAACCATCAACTTTAGAGAAAAAGTACAAAATACAAAAAATGTTTATTTTGATCTAATAAGACTTGAAGAATTATTTTTAAAATTTTAAACCTTTTTCAATTTATTTTATTTAAGCAAAAAAAAATGTTTAAAAAAATTAGAATAATTCTTTAAGTTTTATTAGACCAAAATAAACATTTTTTGTATTTATACTTTTTCCCTAAACTTGATGGTTTGTGAGTAAAAAAATATTTAAAGTTCAAAATCTCGAATTATTTTGTTAGATATCTTGGAAAGGTTTAATTTGTTCAAAAAATGTTTTCAATGAAAGATTCGTGTCTTTTCACGTTAAATAAAATTACTTGATAAAAACTATAGGTTCCCATTTAAAAAAATGATGTTGACCTTCATACCACCTTGAAAACACCACCTAAAAAAAATCATCCAAGTACATCTATGTCCCCCTCCAAACCGTACAACTTTTTTCTGAAAACTTTTTTATTATTTCACTTACCAGTCGAGTTATTCTTTATTAAAGGTTAAAACGGTCCACCCGGTATATGTACCTATACAAAAATTAACAATGACTTAATTTTGCAAAAAATAAAAATTATATATTTTCAAATTTTAAATGGAAATAATATTAACATACTGTATTGACGCATATTGTTAACAATTAAAATAGCGACCTGCCAAAAAAAAATTTAAATACGAATCAATAAAAATATATGTTTCCATGGTAACAAAATAGATTTTATGTAAACATGGGGTATTTATTTATTTATTATGCCCCCGTTAATGGATCTTTTTCAAAAATCAAACACTGGTTTATGGTTGTCAATTAACCGAAGCATTTGATAAAAAATAAATAAATCTAATATCGATTTTCCTTCTAATAGTAATTCATCTCAAAAGTTGGGCCCCCCTTAAAGGCCCTTTTAAAAAAAGGCAAACATTTGAACTGTATTTTGTATCACCCAAACAATACAAAAAAATAATTAAAAAAATTTGGCGTTTTATTTGAAAAATTGGGGGGGCCCTATCTACCCCATTTTTTAACCTATCCAAAAAAGGCTCACTATTTGTTCTTATAATCACACTTGGAGTATGTATGCCAAATTTAAACCTTCTACGATGAGTGGAAATTGTCTAAATCTTGATAGGTGAGTGAGTGAGTGAGGGCACTTCCTTATACATACCGGGTGTCCCAGATAACTTTTCCAGCATGGGGATCTCAGTATCTATAAGAGATACAGGTTTGGTTAAATGAGATGAATTATTTGTAAGAAAGGGGTGAGTATTACTACACAAAAAAAATATTCATAATTCTATGTGGTTTAGGTGGTATACCCAAAAAACTGAAAATTCGGAATTTCTTTAAATGGCCATAACTTTTTTGTCAAAGTAGATAAGTATTTTTTGTAAACGGTTTCTCAAAGCACTTTTATGTTTAGAATCGATTGGTGTATTAAGATTTTTTATATCACTTTTAGTTTCCTAGTTATGAGCCCTAACTTTAGTTTTTTTATGGATCACTAAGTTGGCTATGGCATATTTGAACGTGTTTTTTACTCTACTTTACAACGATATGTCACATGCCATACTTATTGTCAAAAAAAAATTATAATGTATTTTTTTTTTTAAAGTGAATTGTTTTCAAATAGTCATTTGTTATTCTGATTGTTGTTATTGTGATTTTTGTTTACAATTTTTGTTTTTCATGGCTCACTTAAATATTTGTAATAAAATCCTTACTAAATATCACTGGCAATTATTACATCGACTTATTTTCGATAATAAGTATGGCATGTTACATATCGTTGTAAAGTAGAGTAAAAAACACGTTCAAGTATGCCATGGCCAACTTAGTGGTCCATAAGAAAAACTAAAGTTATGGCTCATAACTCGGAAACTAAAAGTGATATAAAAAATCTAAATACACCAATCGATTCTACACAAAAAAGTGCTTTGAGAAACCGTCTACAAAATGTACCTATCTACTTTAACAAAAAAGTTATAGTTATTTAAAGAAATTCCGAATTTTCAGTTTTTTGGGTATACCGCCTAATGAGTGAAATATATATATTTTCTTTTATTTTGGTTTTCATTCATTTTACAAAATCGTAAATATATCGGTTCCTATGGGATATAGGAGGTTGTTTTTCCCCCTAAAACACCTCACTCCCGTAGTATTTTTCCCGCCGGATCGAATGAAAATAATTACAACCCTTAATATGTGACGAGGGGTGAAATATTTCCCATACAAATATTTCCACCCCCTTGCAATTTCTTAGGGGATGAATTTTTGAGATTCGAAACAGCCTATGTCCTTTCTCAGGATGTAAGCTATCTCCCTGCCAAATTTCATCAAGATCGGTTCAGCGGTTCAACTCTAAATAACTGTTGTTGGGTTTTTGCTATTCTTATCTACGGTCCGTGATATTTATAATTTTGTATAATAAATAATGAGCGAAAAAATAATAATTTTAAATTTCACCCCCCCCCCCTTCCCCACCCGGTCACTTGATATTTTTTTTATTCATTACACAAAATCGCAAATATCTCGTTTCCCATGCGAGATAGGGGGTTGTTTTTCCCCTTAAAACCCCCACTCCCGTAGTATTTTTCCCGCCGGATCGAATGAAAATAATTACAACTCTTTATATGTGACAGGGGGTGAAATATTAATAATCAAATTTAATTTTTTCCCCATACAAACATTTTCACCCCCTGCCAATTCCTTAGGGGATGCATTTTTGGAATTTAAAGTAGCCTATGTCCTTATTCAAGATGCAAGGTTTCTTTCTACCAAATTTCATCAAGATCGGTACAGCGGTTTAGCCGTGAAAAGGTAACAAACAAACAAACAAACAAACAAACAGACAGACAGACAGACTTTCGCATTTATAATATTAGTATAGAATACTTTCTTTGTCCGTATTTACCTCAATATCATAAACAGTTATGTAGATTAATATTCCAAAATTTCATAAAATTAACACCCCCTTGCAACCCCTCAGGGGTTGAATTTTAGGATATGCTGAAATACCATACCTGTTTCATTATTGGTAATGCAGAGTGTGTATTTTAAGTTTCAAGTAAATCCATCGAAAAATATTTTTTTCCCATACAAAAATTTACACCCTCTTTTACCCCCGTAGGAGTTGAAATTCGAAAAATATTTCCTTAGTGGGTATTTACGACATAAAATAAATACACCCCTGAAATTTCACGATTCTAGATTTAGGGGTTTCGGTTCACATTCAGATCATTCAGTATGTGCAAATAGCCAATTGCTTGCACATAGTGTATGTTCGAATAGCCAATTGCTTGCACATAGTGTATGTTCGAATAGCCAATTGCTTGCACATAGTGTATGTGCAAATAGCCACATTAGGGTGTTCCAAAAAAAGTCGATAATTATTTTTTTTCGATTGCATGTGAAATTCTTGTTATATATGCTATAAAAAAAATTCTGTAAAATTTTGAGCCCTTAATATCAACTTGAAGAACTCCATCACCGAATTTGAAGATTTACCATTGATTTAACATGGAAAAATGATTTTTTAACGTTCATTTCTCCTGCAAACTATGTAGAACATTATTTTTCGGAAAAACCATGACTGATCCTTCTTCAGTATTAAATTCTGTAAAAAAAAGCTCTTAGGGTCCAGTCTCTAACGTCAACCCTCTCGTTTTTAAATTTCAAAAAATCTGTATTTTTTAACGCAAATAAAAACGAGAGGGTTGACGTTAGAGACTGGACCCTAAGAGCTTTTTTTTACAGAATTTAATACTGAAGAAGGATCAGTCATGGTTTTTCCGAAAAATAATGTTCTACATAGTTTGCAGGAGAAATGAACGTTAAAAAATCATTTTTCCATGTTAAATCAATGGTAAATCTTCAAATTCGGTGATGGAGTTCTTCAAGTTGATATTAAGGGCTCAAATTTTTACAGAATTTTTTTTATAGCATATATAACAAGAATTTCACATGCAATCGAAAAAAAAAATTATCGACTTTTTTTGGAACACCCTAAGCCACATCCATATTTTAGACGTCACACACAGGCGGATTTTTTTAAATATTCGGACAAAATTAATATCTCGGTTCCCTGATCACCTAGAGACCTCGGGTTTTCGCTAAATGGTAGGTCCGTGGTTCTAGTTTATCCCATTTTAGAAATTTTTCCGGTCATGCCCTCCCCCCCTCCTCAAATTTTTTCATATATGGCTTCATGTACCTCATTGGACTCGGGATTGATTTAGGAATCGATTTGTAAGGGTATTTTTTGAGTTGTGTCAAGTGGGTTGCGCGGCAACACCCACGCACAGGCGGATTTTCTTAAATTTTAGACAAAATGAATATTTCGGCCCCCTGATCACCTAGAGACCTCGGGTTTTCGCTAAATGGTAGGTTTGTGGTTTTAGTTTAGCCCGTTTTGGGAACTTTTCTGGTCATGACCCCCCCCCCTCATCAAATTTTTTTTATATATGGTGTCATGTACCTTGTTGGACTCGAGATTGATTTACGAATCGATTGACAAGGGTATGTTTTGAATTGTGTCAAGTGGGTTGCGCGGCAACACCCACCTGATAATTTTTTTACTTAAGTGACAAAATTTGCGAATTTTTCATTTTTATCTCTTGAATTACAATATCTGTAATATTTGATTAATTGTCGACGACCTATAACAACATACTCATAAGATGAACCTAAAAATAAAGAAGTTTAAAAAAAGAAAAAATATTTTTCATATTTTTGAATTCAAATTATTAATTATTTAATTAGTAGAAGGGTAGCACAAAGTAGCAACCAAAATTAACACAGATATTAAGCTAATTGTAAGATATGTAACTTTCTTATAAACTTGACAAAGTAGTCTGATTCTAATGAATTTGTAACTTTATAGCTTAATAACATCAATTATAATTTAAAATTTAACCTATAATTAGTTTTATTCTGGTTTTTATAAATAAACTGATAAAAAATTAAATACATCGAAAATACACAAATGCATACAAATATACAAATGCATACACCCAAATTGAAATCAATCTCCCAAGAAACACTTATAAAATTAATTTTATTTAAATCGGATAACTTTTGAAATATATTGGTCGCCATTTTGGATCTGCTATTTTGAATTTTGAAGTCAATATTGAAATCAATGTCCCAAAGAATCCTTGTAAAATGAATTTTATTTAAATCGGATAATTTTTTAAATATATTAGTCGCCATATTGGATCCGCCATTTTGAATTTTTTAAAAAAGATTTAAAAATAGTGTCTCAAAAACCCCTTCTGAAATAATTTTTATTTAAATTGGATAACTTTGAAAATATATAAATTATTGGTCGCCATATTGGATCCGCCATTTTGAATTTTTAAATTTTTGTACAAAATTTTAAATCAGTGATCCAAAAGACCCTTATAAAATTAATTTCATTAAAATCGGATAACATTTGAAGTATATTGGTCGCAATATTGGATCCGCCATTTTGAATTTTTTAATTTTTATAAGAAAATTGAAATCAGCGTCCCAAAAAACCCTTATAAAATAAATTTTAATCAAATCGGATAACTCCTCGACTTTTGGCCACAGAACAGGGTATCCTGGCCCATAGTGCATTGGGGATGTTTGTGGGAATCGGCTATCAAACTCATTAAATATCATTTAAAACGCATAATGTTGAATACTTTATACACTTAATACTATACTTGTGCAAATTGAGGGCATTGTGAATTTCAGACCTGTCCATCCTTTGTCGAGTGAACCTGAGAGCATTGTTTGTCTCACGCCAGCTCATTTTTTAATAAATGAAAATTTATCTGGTCTCCCTGAGGCTGGACTTGTAGATGTTAATGTACATCGCCTCAGTGGAATCAAATTCAAAGACTGCGCACATACGTCGATTTGTAATAATTAGCCGGTCAAAAGTCTAATTTCAAAAGTGGCGTTGCAAATAAAATAAATAATCACAGAGTTAAAGGACAATCCCAATAACATTAATATACCACCCCCACTCTAGAGCCTGTCAACATGCACGTGTACAGGTAGTTCAAACCTGATCGTCTCACATAGTGCACGTCTTGTTCTTGGCGCTCACAGTATAAACATTTAAATAAAGTGAAATTGTGTGTTGTCCACCTAATATTTTAAAATTATTGTGATGGATTCGAATAATTCAGGTAAGAATTCATTTTTCTTGATATGTTTAAATGATGTTTAATGTTTTTTTATACTATTCATATAACTTCAATAATGGGTCGTTTTGTAATGAAATTTTATTTTGTTTTCATATTCATAAGACATTTTGTTATATTATCGCTTCCTATCGCGTAATGTTTTTTATTGTATTGTATACATCATATATTAGGCTAAATAATGACGTATAATTTATATGCGGATAGCTGCGGATGACAAAGTTATAGGGTTTTTTGTGGATAAGGTCACAAAAAGAAAAATAATGAATTTTTGTTTCAAACGTAATAAAGTGTCATTTTCTTTATTTTAGGTGCACCTGGTACCTCAGGTATAACAATAGTGACCCGAAAATATCTTTACGACCAAATACAAGAGCAAGATTTGTCTAATTTAGACGAAAAACTTAAATATCTCGAAAATTATTTGTTGTCCTGTTATGGTGATACGCCAGATAATTTAAGCAGTTTAAAACAAAGATTTGCATATTTTAAATCGTCCAAGAAAAATGGTCTGCAGTCCATAGAAAAGAAGCAGTGTTTCTTAAAAGCAATGAAGAGTGGTTAGAAGGAACGTTTGAACAAAATACAAGTTCTACGGCTACTGAGTTTGGACTCTCTGTACTACACGCCAGGATTCAAATTTTTGAAAGCATTTTGCATCTGGCGTATAAATTACCAGTAAAAAAGTACAGAGAGATAAGATCTGACGAAGAAAAAGAGGTAGAAGTACTTACAAAAAAACAAAGTCAGGAAATATTTCGCAAAGAAACTGGATTGTTAGTCGACATGCCAAAAGCTAATTTCGGTAACACCAATGACGGTAACGCTAGCCGAAGATTCTTTGAAAATCCTCAATTACATAGCTGCCGAAATAACAAAAATAGATGTTGAATTGATATATAGATTGAAAGTTATATTGGAAACCATCTCAAGTGGTCGTAAAATAGACGTCCAACAATTCGATGAATATGCCATGGCAACTGCGAAATTGTATATCGACCTATATGATGGCACCCAATGAGTCCTACCATGCATAAAATATTAATTCATGGTTCGGCTATAATTGAAAATGCCTTATTGCCCATAGGGCAGTTGTCAGAAGAGGCAGCAGAAGCCAGAAATAAGCACTTTCGTTTATACCGCGAAAACTACGCGAGAAAGTTCTCGAGGGAGGAATAAAAAAGGATAAAATCAAGATTCAAGATCATTTTGCCCTGAAACAATGAAAATATTACTACCAGCTGACCCGAATACCGAATCCAATATTTCAGACATAGATCAAGATTTAGAATTAAATGAATAAGTATCTAATTAAATCTTATAATTTTATATGTACCTATATACATACATGTATTAATATATATAAAATACGTATTTTGTTCATGAAAATCGTAATAAAAAATAAATTGTGATTATTTTTTTTATTTCTTATTTACTCACTTTTTAGCGGGTAGTACATGCTAATTTTACAAAGGACAATAATTTCCATTAAGATATCTGATTTAAAGTCAAAATACACTATAAAATAATTTTTACCGCATAAATCCTTTAAATCGACCTATGTGCTGCGTTAATTGTTTTGGCGTCGTTATAGCTCAGATTATCTTATTTCTCTGCAGCAAAGAACCAAATGGGTTCATGTGAAAGATGATATTACGCCTGGTACTATGGTACTAGTAAAGGAAGATAACGTTCCTCCTCTTAACTGGTGCTTGGCCAGAGTAATAGAAACATTTAAAGGAAAAGACGAGCATGTTCGTTCTGTTTCTATTAAAACAAAGTCTGGTATTTATACTAGACCAATAACAAAAATTTGCGTATTACCCATTGAATAGTTTCGGTTGAAATATAATATTTCAACGGAGGGGTGGATGTTGAGTACCTCTTAAATATTTATTGTTTTTGATTATTATTTTTAAGTTGGCTTTGCCAATAGAAAATAATACAGAGTTGTGTTTTTTTTGTTTTAATAAAAAGTTGAAAATATTATATTGAAGATTGTGTGTTAAATTACGTAATGTTATTATTTTAATATACATATTGTTAAAAAATAAATGTTTGTGATTCTAAGACGTGGTGTTTGATGTCATTTAATAACTGCAATTCTTCATCTAGTTAAATTATAATTTTTCTAATATTGAAACCGCTGCTATCGAAGGAAATTAATTTTATTTGTGTTAACATTGTGTTCG
This sequence comes from Sialis lutaria, assembly GCA_949319165.1. Lineage (NCBI taxonomy): Eukaryota > Metazoa > Arthropoda > Insecta > Megaloptera > Sialidae > Sialis > Sialis lutaria. Next base: position 25,671,439 of record OX439238.1, on the reverse strand, counting down.
AGTTAACTGGTCCACAGCGAGCGTACAATTTTGGTCTATCACACCCTACATTTTGGTCTCTTCAACCGGATACGACCCTACAATACATAAAAACATACTTTGCTCATTTGTCATAAGATAAACCGTTTTCGAGAAATATCGATGGAAAAGAAAGCATGCAGAAATTAACTTAATAAAGATGCTTCAAATTACAAATAATAAATGTATATTCTTCTTCTATGATAAAAATTAAGACAAAAAGTAAACGTATACCTCAAAAAATGCATCCTTATCAACGAATAGCCATTTTTAGTTTCGTGTTTTAGTCATGTTAGTAAAGTATATTACAGTAATACAACTGACTATTAGATCTTATTGTTAGAGGTTTCATATTAGGAGGTTTCTTTATATGAACTTTTTTCTTACCTTTAATCATATCATAGAACAAGAATATACATTTATTATTTGTAATTTGAAGCATCCGTATTAAGTTAAATTCTGCATGCTTTCTTTTCCATTGATATTTCTCGAAAACGGTTTATCCTATGACAAATAAGAAAAGTATATTTTTCCATATTTTGTGTCATGTAACTTTAAATAAGTGTCCAACGCTATAAAAAAATTAAGGTAGTTGGTCCGTAAACATGTTTTCGTCAGATTTTGTTTAAATTGCACAGGAATATTCCCTAGATTAATATCTGAAAAATAGCCCATTTTTATTAAAATTGACCATCTCAAAGTCATGAAAAACGATCTCAAAGTTTCTATTTTAAACGTAGCGTCAGGTTTTCATAAAAAACTGACATTTTGTATATTTATAAGAAAGATATACAAAAAATTGGAATTATTGACCATCCCGTTATTAAGATTTAACCAGATTTAACTACCACACCATCACATAAATTACAGTATTGTTGACAATGTGGCAACAACGTATTCATTTGATTATAGTAAAAAATACACGAAATAATGAAATAATTTTTTACAAAATATGATAAATGGATTGAACGGAATTATAATCGATTGCATTATTTATTAATATATTCTGTGGTAGTTTAGATGATAAAATATAATCATTTAACAAGTAGTTAATAGTAGATAATGTACAGCGTTGCCATGATCATTTCTCTAAATTAAAAATATGTACTCATGGCCTAATGTGATCACATTATGATGGACCAACTACCTTAAAGAATAAAAAATACTAGATAAAAATCGATGGGCCCACTGACCCTATATGTCCCTGGTCTAAATTATAATTATTTAATACGAGAAATCGATAACAGAATACCAAATTTCATAATTAGGCCAGTGCAGTTAGGAAATTTTTATAGGTGTGACCCAATTATTTCGGGTACATTTTTTCTTTTGTGGCTCATTCGAAAGGGGCTTCGATGAAGACCTTAACCCTGAGTTTGCGCACTCCCCAAATCCCCCCTCCCGCTGCCATCTTTGATTACTTATTTTATTTTCAATCGCTCATAACTCACGTTCTAATTATCCCACAGCAATGAATTGCACTCGTTAAACCTTATTCTTTAATTAAGTTTATATCAAATTAAACTCTCCGATGTCCTGGAAAAAAGTTATTAGCGTCCAAAGTTGAAAGAACTTTTCCAAAAGTCCTTTCGCCCACTTTCTCGGAGCGTAGCTCTTTTCCAGTGCATCTGAGACCCCCCTCGACAGGTTATTATTTAAAGTAGACTCAATTTCTAGTATTTAAAAAAAAAATTCATCCCGATTGGTTGATTTTTCGCTCGCCAAACCACGCTCGAAGTTGCTAATACTCGCGTGGCGCGCTTGGGCGCGTTCGCGGTTCGCGCTGTATTTCTCACTTTTTGCGACTAATAAAACAATAATGAATTAATAATAACCATATGTATATTTGTTTAAACTACGCTAATGACATGCGTTTTACTTATATTTTAAGGTATTATAGATACATTTTAAAGGTATTTATGGTAAAAAAGGTCAACTCGATAAATTTTTAATTATTGCACACCCCAAGCAGGCTCTGCTTGGAAGTGTGTTCTACTCTCGTCCTAAAATTTTTTTTCGTATATAAATTGATAAAATGAGTATTATATCTTAAATTTCTTCAGTATCTCACTTACATTTTTACATTTTCTGATAGAAAACATTACAGTCTCCATTTTTGCTTAGTTTAATATCGATCGGTTTTAATTTTCTGTTATAAAAATATAAATAAAGTTCAATTTGTCGATTTAACCCGCTTTTTTGATAGAAACGCCGAACTACAGGTCACAATTCGAAATTATTTTGCACCAATCCTTTTGAATTCACTTCATTTATTATCAGAATAGAACCCTATTAAAACTCAACAAAATTAGATAACTAGAAGTAACGAAATTTGCAGTTTATTTAAACAAAAATTCATATTTTGACAAGAAATTTTTTTACAAATAGAGTAGTTGCTATTTATAATTTATTAATAGTAGTAGGCGCTATTTCTTTATATGTCACTTCAAATTCCATAATTATTATATTGTGTTAATTAATATATAAATACATGTACAAATGTACATCGATACGTGCTGTATTTTAATTATTTTATTCAAAGCCAATCAATCTTTTTAATCAAGATAAAATCTGGTAAGTTTGCATTTTTAAAACAAATATATTATATACGTCATATAACCTATAAACGTTACATTGTTGTTTCATTTAACAACATCATTAAATGCTAGACATCAGGTGAACACAACTGTTATCGCTACAATATGTGGATGTATTTATCTTTTTAATTATTATTAGATATTAATTAATTGATTTACTTTATACATTTTACAAAAAAAATATGTTATATAAAAATTGTAAATTAAAAAGATTGTTGTTTAATAAAACAACAATCATTTTAATAACAATACATCCTAAATTTAAATAAAAAAAGGTAATAATCGATTGATATCAAGATTCATTGTTGATTTTCTAAAAAATCTTAATGGGTGATAAACTTCATATTATATATTTATATAATATTAATTAACTCCAATCTTTTTTTCAAACATCCTTTTCAGTTTCACCAATTATATTGTACCTGTACCGTATTTATTTGATATTATAAGTTAATACATTTTTTTATGTTTAAGGGGTGTGCATTTTATGGCCTAGCCATAAATTTTTATTTTATAAAAATTACGATTTTTACGAAGTCAACCGATTGGGACCAAATTTGGTATACAAGGGTTTTCGGGGTCGCTGATCATTGATTTGGAAAATCAAAAATGGCGGATCCAATATGGTGGACGAATTTTTCAAATTTTAACCGATTTATGGTAAATTTTGTATATAAGGATTTTCGGAGTCGCTGGTCATAAATCTCATGTCATATTTACAAAATTCAATATGGCAGATTTAAGATGGCAGCCATAATCACGAAAAAAGATTTTCGGAGTCGTTGGTCACAAATCTCAAGTTAGATTTACAAAATATAAGATGGCGGATCCAATATAGTGGACGAATTTTCCAAATTTTAACCGATTTACGCTAAATTTTGTGTATAGGGATTTTTGGAGTCGCTGGTCACGAATCTTGACTTGAGATTTATGACCAGCGACTCCAAAAATCCTTATATACAAAATTTACCATAAATCGGTTAAAATTTGGAAAATTCGTCCACCATGTTGGATCCGCCATTTTTGATTTTTGCAAATCCAACTTCAAATCAATGATCAGCGACCCCAAAAACTCTTATATACCAAATTTGGTCCCAATCGGTTGACTTCGTAAAAATCGTAATTTTTATAAAATAAAAATAATTAAAAATTTATCGAGTTGACCTTTTTTACCCTAAATACCTTTAAAATGTATCTATAATACCTTAAAATATAAGTAAAACGCATATCCTTAGCGTAGTTTAAACAAATATATGGTTATTATTAATTCATTATTGTTTTATTAGTCGCAAAAGTGAGAAATACAGCGCGAACCGCGAACGCGACAGAGCGCGCCACGCGAGTATTAGCAACTTCGAGCGTGGTTTGGCGGGCGAAAAAACAACCAATCGGGATGATTTTTTTTAACCCGCGAGCACTCGCGCTATGAGCATTTCCCTCACGGTGAATTTCAAATTCCCGTAATTTATTTATTTATTTATCTATGGTCGTCGCTTGCCCAATAGCTGACTCAGGGTTAAGGTCTTCATCGAAGCCCTTTCAAATGAGCCACAAAAGAAAAAATGTTCCCGAAATAATTGGGTCAGTTACTAACTGCACTGGCCTAAATTTTATCACAAAGGGTTCTCTAGATATTAAATTAAAATTCTGGTTAAGCCCACTCCCCCTCCTAGGGTATTTTTATGAAAAAGAGGTGGAGTATTATCATTATTTTTAACCGACCAGACTGGGGAATTAGCGTGATTATTTTGTTTATAAACACTTTATTTAAATGCATTACTTATACTCATATCATGTAGTAATCTACTTTAAAACAAATGACGCATTTAAATTTCGTGTTGAGTGAGATAAAGAATTTCAAAAAGTCGCTTGGGTTTTTTAGTATTACATTGAAATGATTTTTACAAATATTATAAAATACACTCATCAAAAAAATTAAAGGATAATTTTTAACAAGCAAATTTTTTACCAATTTTCAAACAAGTTATATTTCCGCGAAAATAATGATCGCACAATTATCGGCTTGATATCATTAGTAAGATGAAATTATTCTGTTTAAAATCGTTTTATACGATTTTATAAAGAAATTTTTTTCCTCCCATGATTTTCGTTTTAAAAACATGTGAAAAACGGTATTTTCTCATTTTTTACTTATCTGGCCGCCATTTTGTCATTAAATTAATTTCAACAATCGACTGCTTATAACGCAGTCAAAAAAAAACTAAATTTTTGACGGAAAAATAACACTTATTAAAAAATGTTATGAATTGTTATTCAATACAATTTTTTGTACTCTACATACCCATAAATCATTAAACAAATAAATAAAAAATTAACGCTTGGCACGGAATAGTGGGGTATGAAATTTTTTTTTGTTTATTATTCAAAAACTAGAAAGTTTCAGCTTCAAAAAAAGCTCTAGTTCATTAAAATTGAATCATTTTTGGCGGATTTACGGTAGTTTGAAAATGTTCTATTTCTTATTGTTTTTCAACGTTAGAGAAGATGAAAAAATACCCTTTAATTAAATCATAAACATTTGACAGCTGTAAACATTAAGAAGAAAAATCATAGCAACTTGTTATTCTGGATAACGTTTTGGGGCACTATTAACTTAAAAAAAAAACACGTTTGCATTTTAGGTTCCGTCATTTTTCACAAAATGGCGGCCAGATAACTAAAAAATGAGCAAATACCGTTTTTTTTACATGTTTTTAAAACGAAAATCATGGCAGGAAAAAAATTTCTTTATAAAATCGTATACATTTTAAACAGAATAATTTCATAATGATATCAAGCCGATAATTGTGCGATCATTATTTCAAGATATACAGGAGTTTAAATTCAAAAGTGTCATTTTTAGTTTGACAGTGAATAACGCGGTCGAAAAAAATCGTACGGGGATGATAAAAAACACATTTTTAAGAGAAAGGAACAAGCTTTCGTAAACTTTTATTGATTTGCTTGTAAAAAAAATTTTGCAAAAATGTTACGCTTTCAAAGTTTATAAAAATTTAAGGGATAATTTTTTAAACTGTTTGAACCCTTGGACTAGAGCGGCAAGGGATGACAAAAATAACTGGGCTCTTGATTCAAAAACTAGAAAGTACAAGCTTTTGAATGAGCTATAGATCATGAAAATCCAATCATTTTTCGCGGAAATATAACTGAAAATTGGTAAAAAATTTGCTTGTTAAAAATTATCCTTTAATTTTTTGATGAGTGTATTATTCAAATTATTAAATTCAATATTTTTCTCTTCAAAATGTAGATATTAATAAAAATAATAAATTCAGAAATGAAAGCGATTCCTTACCCCCCCCCCCCCCCCCCCAAAAAAACATTGTTAATAAATAAAAGATAAATAGCTACAATAAAAATATTTTTTGACTCCTTAAAAAGAACACAAAAAATTTAATAAAAAATTAAATGAAGTCACATTGGTTACTAATAATATTAATAACTCTGATTGTAAAGTATAGAATAAAATGAACGTATTTGTAACAGGAAGTAAAGATGCGGTAAGTAAATGTACTGATAAAGTGACCAATGCATATGATATAGTATCTATAAGGCAGTCAAGTGTTGTGAAGTGTTGAAGCTAAAAGTGTGGAGAAAACTCCCGTTAAATAATGAGAGGTATCAATTGGAGTCCGTGAGTATAGTTGTTGTAACCGCAAAAGTCTTTAGGTGTTGCATTGATTTTATTAAGATCAAAAGAGTTTTTTAGTTTTTTTAATATTTTCTCAACTGTCTTATTTCGATATTTTCTTGTAAAACTACAAAACTTTGCATGTATAATTTATCAAGAAATACCTTTCAAAAATAAATATTTGCTATTACAGCACCGATTTTGATGTTTTTTTTTAAATGTTCGTTATACTATACTATTTGAAATCAGAAACATTCCAGCCGTCGGACTCAAAAAATAATTTATTTTTGCTCAAAATAAATGTATATAAATAAAAAAATTTTCGATGATAATTGAGCAAAAGTGTGTTTTTTTGTTATAACTAAGTTGAATATATAATATTTGAAGAAATGAGTAAAAAAATTTTTTTAATTTTCATTGGCAAACGATACTTTTTAATTATTTAAATAATTTGCTTAATAAATTATCGTTGACATTTTGACGCAAAAATTCATAAATTAATATACATATTTAGAATTTATTGAATATTAATGAAATTTAGCAAAACTGTTTGAAATACCCTTATTTAATAGTAATAAATTTTAAAGCACGTTACTTGTATCCGCTCGCTTCGCGAATAAAGTAATAAACGTTTTCCGTTTAGTAAATAAACAAACAATTTTGTCCAAAAAAATGTAATTATTTGAGATGTATTTATCTAACGTTTCTGAATGTTTTAGCCCTCTAGGTTTATTATTTTCAACTCTAAAGCAGTTTATTCTTTAGATTTTTCGCGCGTGAGCGGTAAGTTCGTCACTAAGATCGTTTACTCAGTAAAAAATATTTATTGATTTTTTATAAAATTTCGCATAATTGTTCAAAATACTTTATTTTAGCAGTACACAAATTAAGAGCACGTCACTAACATTATTTATCATTTTACAACGACTTTTTCCTACAAAATTTAGTATCCGCTCGTGTCGCGTATAGACAATAAACGTTTGCCTTTTTGCAAATAAACAAACGATTTTTTCCAAAAAAATTGTACTTATTTGAGATGTATTTATCTAACGTTTTTGAAAGTTTCAGCCTTCTAGGTTTATTATTTTAAATTCTATAGCAGTATATTCCTCAGTTTTTTTGCGCGTCAGCGGCACGTTCGTCGACAAGATCGTTTACTCTGTTAAAAATATTTACTGAATTTTGATGAAATCTTACAAAATTGTTTGAAATACTTTAATTAAGCAGTAAAAAAATTAAGAGCATGTCACTAGCATTATTTTTCATTTTACAACTAGTTAGGCTACGTTTACTATCCGCTCGTACCGCATATAAGACAATAAACGTTTGCCGTTTTGTAAATAAACAAACAATTTTGACAAAAAAAATTATATTTATTTAAAATACAAGTACCTAATGTTTCTAAAATTTTGAGCCCTCTAGGTTCATTTTTTTGGTACACTGTTATTTATTACAAATTCAAAAATTTTGTGGAAAAATTGGGAAATTTCTGGAAAATTCCTGAAATTTTTTCTATAATTAAACTTTATTTGTGAAAAGAAACACCGCGAATACACAAAATTTTCAATAAATTTAGACAAAAATTATTAAAAAATTTTGAAAAATTTTGGGAAAATTCCCAGAAAATCCTTATTTTGAGCTTCATTGACTCGATTATATTCTTGATGTCTGATTAGAGGGTTTCTTTAAAATTAGTTCAAGCCTGTCTAAAAGATTGTGATATAAATAAAGTTAATGTTTTTAGGAAATAAGAACGTGAATAGTTTTTCTTTATTGCAGATTTGTTATGATTTTCACGTTAGCTGTTGGAGTTAAATGTGAATTGAATCTTCTACTGCGTAGAACAAATGCAACTGAGTTTTATGTAACTTGTCACGACACTGATGCTAGTTCACATGTAGCATTATACACTGATAATGTTTTGCTTAAAAAAGGTACGTTGTTGATATTTTTGTTGTCCCGGAATAGAACAACTGGCCGCCGCGAGTTTAAGTTATCGCGGTGTCCCTATGTAATAACTGGCATTAAAAGAGGAACAAGGTGGCGGAACTCCCGCATTAGATATTAATATAATTTAAATATTGCTACTGGTTGTTAAAGGAGCGGCAGGGAGGCGGAGACAATCACATTAGTTCTAATAATTTTCTGTAATAAGGGTAGGAAGGTGCAGCCCCCTGCACTAGATATTATTAATTAAATACCCCCCCCCCCCCATCTGAAATGTTTTTTAAATAACATCTCCCCGTAAAAAGTTATCAGGGGTGGACACTTAAATTGGGTCACCCTGTATAGCGAATCTTATTACTTACCTTTTTGATTTTAGTACATTTTATATAAAGTTTGGTATTTTAAATATTATTTTATTACCAATTTTTATTAAGTACGAATTAAAAACAAAGCAACACATTACTTTTGAAAAATTGTTTGTGAATGATATTTTGTTTTAATTGATAAGGGAACCGGTAAAGTACAATGTAATGGTTATTCAGCTCCAGCAGTTCGACGTGATTCGAATAAAACAAATATAACAGCGTTATTAGTTGATTATAATTATTCATTGAACTGTACAAGAGGTTATTTTGGTAAAGATTACAACATCAGTTGTGAGGATGTCTATTTTACTTAAAACTGACTTTGTCTAAAGAGGCCTTAAAATATGCACTGTAAGCCCGGGCGCACATTGAGACGTAGGCGACGCAGCGCAGCGCAGGGCAGCGCAGCACAGTTTTTTACTGCGTGACTTGGGTGTCCGCACATTGAGACGTAGGCGACGCAGCGCAGCACAGTTTTTGCTGCGTTGTGACAGTTGTAGAAAACAATACGGCCGAACTAAACAAACTAGACCTAAGTTCTGAGTCTGATTCAGACAAAGAAATTGACGAACTTTTACTTTTATATTCATTATCAAAACGAAATAAGTCTATTTGGAAAAAAGCGTATATGAAAAAAAGAAAAAGTCACGGTGAATTCATTCTAACATCGGAATTTTCCGATAAACGATTATATATTATATCTTATCTTATAAAATATAGAATGAAATATGAATAACTAGCGGGTACCCGCGACTTCATTCGCGTGGAATTTAGGTTAGTGAAAATTCGTTAATTTCAGTTGGGTAAATAATACAGATAGATAATACAAATTTTTGTATGATAATCAATAAAACAGGTAAAATGTTACACACCCATTATTTTATCTAAAACATTTTTCGGGATATAAGGTAGCATATGTCCTTTCTCAAGATGCAAGCTATCTCCTTGCCAAATTTCATCAAAATCGGTTCAGCGATATAGCCGTGAAAAAATAGCAAACAAACAGAGAGACAGATCCACTTTCGCATTTATAATATGTATTAAAATCTTAAATATCTCGGCTCCTAAGTAAGATAGGTTGCTGTTTTTTCCTTATAACCCCCCACCCCCATGGTATTTTTCCCGTCAGATCGAATGAAACTTATTACAACTCTTCATATATGAAAGAGGTTGAAATATATATATTTTCATTTGTTTTGATTTATATTCATTATACAAAATCGTTAATATCTCGGTTCCTATGGGAAATAGGGGGTTGTTTTCCCCCCTAAAAGCTCCCACTCCCGTAGTATTTTTCCCGCCGGATCGAATGAAAATAATTACAGCCCTTCATATGTGACAGGGGGTGAAATATTAAAAAAAATGCCCATACAAACATTTCCACCCCCTTTTTGGGATTCGAAATAGCCTATGTCCTTTCTCAGGATGTAAGCTATCTCCCTACCAAATTCCATCAAGATCGGTTCAAACACACTTTCGCATTTATAATATTAGTATGGATAAAAATGAATAGTAATAAAAACTGCGTGACACGTTTGCAGAAAACTGTGTCATAAACACTGCGCGACGCAGGTTCACGTAGGCACTGAACTGTGCTGCCCTGCCCTGCGTCTCAATTAGCGCGCGTAAGTACAAACATGGGTTACACAAAAACTGTGCTGCGCTGCCCTGCGCTGTGCTGCGTCGCCTACGTCTCAATGTGCGCTCGGGCTAAAGGCTGCAGCCGGGTAAGCATGCAAAATCGGCCTTTGCATGGATTTGGCCATTTTTTTTTTGAAAATCACATTCTATGTAACATTCAACCTGACCAAATATTAGCTTCCAAAAATTTGTAGTTTTCGAAAAAAAAATTTTTTTTAGATTTAAAAAAAAATTTTTTTTTTTGATAATCCATCAATCGAATTTGATGGCGCTTGTGGTATATTATAGAGGTACTTATGACTCATCAGAGGTAATTTTGTAATGGTCCTCTGTACACAGAGCTGTGCATAAGTTAAAAAAAAACTACTTAAGTACAAGTACAATTACTTTACAAAATAATGTACTTAAGTACAAGTACAAGTACATTACAAAAAAGTACTTAATTACAAATACAAGTACATTGTAAAAAAACTACTTAAGTACAAATACAAGTACATTATCACAAAAATGTACTTAAGTACAAACACAATTATTTTTTGTAATTGTACTTAAATTTTTTTTATTGCAATTACAATTACATTTGTTATATATTTTTTCTTTACTGTTTTAAGAAATACTTCAGAGCAGTAATGTCTATTTTCGCGCCCTGGATATTTTTAAGATCTTTTGGGTAGGAGATAAATCGATGAATGTCGCTACATATGTATATGTATGTGTATCAGGAATCTCAAACAAATAAATTTAACGATGTTATAGACGTACAATCTGAGGCAAAAATAATATAAATCTAAATGAAATTAAAGATCAAATTTAAATTATGAATTTTTCTCTTTAAATGCTTCTAGGAAAGTCAAATTCGTTTTTAAACGACATAACCAATATTAGTACTTATGATTAAAACCTTATTTCGTATTTTAACTGTTATTGTAGCCAAAAAAAATTAATATATTTATTAATAATATAAAAAAAAATTTTTTGTGAATGTCATTTAAAGTCATTTGTCAGAAATATAAAACACCAAATATTTTATTATTATAAATTACTTCATGAGTGAAAAAAATATTAAATAACACTCTTAACAAATAAATGTAATGAAAATGATAATAAAGTCGTTTACACGCATAAACATATAAAAAAATGACATTTAAAAGTACAAGACGTGGCAACCTAATTGCAATCTGATTGGTCCAATTCAAACTGTCATTCTAACTCATCAAAAAAATTAAAGGATAATTTTTAACAAACAAATTTTTTACCAATTTTCAAACAGTTATATTTCCGCGAAAAATTATTGGATTTGCATGATCTAAAGCTCATTCGAAAGCTTGTACTTTCTAGTTTTTGAATCAATAGTCCAATTATTTTTATCATCCCCTGCCGCTCTGGGCAAAGGGTTAAAACAGTTCAAAAAATTATCCCTTCAGTTTTTATAAATTTTGAAAGCGTAAATTTTTTTTTAAAATTTTTTTACAAGAAAATCAATGATAGCTTTTGAAAGCTTGTCTCTTTCTCTTGAAAATTTGTTTTTTTATCATCCCCGTACGATTTTTTTTGACCGCGTTATTTACTATCAAAATAAAAATGACACTTTTGATTTTAAACTCCTGTATTTCCTAAAATAATGATCGCACAATGATCGGCTTGATATTTATAGAAAGCTGAAAGTATTCTCTTTAAAATCGTTGCATACGATTATGAAAAAAAAATTCCTGCCATGATTTTCGTTTTTAAAACATGTAAAAAAAACGGTATTTTCTCATTTTTTTAGTTATCTGGCCGCCATTTTGTAAATAATGATGAAACCTAAAATGTAAACATGTTTTTTTTTAAGTTAATAGTGCCCCAAAAAGTTATCCAGAATAGCAAGTTGCTGCGATTTTTTCTTCATGTTCACAGCTGTCAAATGTTCATGATTAATTAAAGGGTTTTTTTTCCATCTTCTCTAACATTGATAAACAATAGAAATGGAACATTTTCAAACTACCGTAAATCCGCCAAAAATGATTAAATTTTATTGAACTCGGACTTTTTTTGAAGCTGATACTTTCTAGTTTTTGAATAATAAACTAAAAATTTTTTATCATACCCTACTCTTCCGCGCCAAGCATTAAAAAAACGTTTTTTTTAATGATTTATGGACTTTGATTTTGAGTCTGTAGAGTACAAAAACAACTATTGAAAAATACTTCAATGATGTTAAACCATTTTTTAAGCAAAAAAAGCGATATTAATTATTCTTCGCCAAACGTTAAAAAAACTTTTGTTTATTTAATGATTTATGGACTTTGATTATGGGTCTGTCGAGTACAAAAAAATTTATTGAAAAACAATTGACCAACATTATTTTGAAAAGTGTTATTTTTCCTTCAAAAATCAATTTTTTAATCTCTCAGATTTTTGTACTGCGTTATAAGTAGTCGATTGTTGGAATTAATTAAATGATAATTTTTTATCTATTTAAAACAATAAAAATTCAAATTACTAATCACATTACTCTGCGAAAAATTATTAAAATTTAATGGATCAAGATTGTTTTAAGACTATAGAATTCTTAAGAATTTAACTTAAAAAAATCAAAATCTTTTGTTCTAAAGAGCTAGAAAAATAATCTCTCAATCTTAAATGAGCTTTGAAAATGACTGTAGGGCACAACAACTTTTTTTATTTATTTTGAAGGTGTGAAATCTTTTATTTCTGTATTCCACTTATCCTAATTTTGTTGGTATTAACGAGATTAACATTACACTCAATTTTGTTCATTCAAATTTTGCAGTAATGAGTTTATTGCTACTGCGTAAAATTTACAATGTAAATATCGCTTTTTTTGCTTATAAATGGTTAAACATCATCGAAGTATTTTTCCAATAGTTTTTTTTGTACTCTACAGACTCATAATCAAAGTCCGTAAATCATTAAAAAAAAAACGTTTTTTTAATGCTTGGCGCGGAAGAGTAGAGTATGATAATTTTTTTAGTTTATTATTCAAAAACTAATTAAAAATTATCATTTAATTAATTCCAACAATCGACTACTTATAACGCAGTCAAAAAAATCTGAGAGCTTAAAATATGAATTTTTGAAGGAAAAATAACACTTTTCAAAATAATGTTGGTCAATTGTTTTTAAATAAATTTTCTTGTATTCTACAGATCCATAATCAAGGTCCATAAATCATTAAATAAACAAAACTTTTTTTAACGTTTGGTGAGGAATAATTAATATCGTTTTTGTTTTTTTTTTGCTTAAAAAATGGTTTAACATCATCCAATAGTTGTTTTTGTATTCTACAGACTCATAATCAAAGTTCGTAAATCTTTAAAAAAAAAATTTTTTAATGCTTGGCGCGGAACAGTAGGGTATGATAAAAAAAAATTAGTTTATTATTCAAAAACTAGAAAGTATCAGCTTCAAAAAAAGCCCTAGTTCAATAAAATTTAATCATTTTTGGCGGATTTACGGTAGTTTGAAAATGTTCCATTTCTATTGTTTATCAATGTTAGAGAAGATGGAAAAAAAACCCTTTAATTAATCATGAACATTTGACAGCTGTGAACATTAAGAAGAAAAAATCGCAGCAACTTGCTATTCTGGATAACTTTTTGGGGCACTATTAACTTAAAAAAAACATGTTTACATTTTAGGTTTCATCATTATTTACAAAATGGCGGCCAGATAACTAAAAAAATGAGAAAATACCGTTTTTTTTACATGTTTTAAAAAGAAAATCATGGGAGGAATTTTTTTTTTTACAAAATCGTATATAACGATTTTAAAGAGAATACTTTCAGCTTTCTAATAATGTCAAGCCGATCATTGTGCGATCATTATTTTAGGAAATACAGGAGTTTAAATTCAAAAGTGTCATTTTTTACTTTGATAGTAAATAGCGCGGTCAAAAAAATCGTATGGGGATGATAAAAAAACAAATTTTCAAGAGAAAGAGACAATCTTTCGAAAGCTATCATTGATTTTCTTGTAAAAAAAAATTTTTCAAAAAATTTACGCTTTCAAAGTTTATAAAAACTGAAGGGATAATTTTTTGAACTGTGCTTACCCTTTGCCCAGAGCGGCAAGGGATGATAAAAATAATTGGACTATTGATTCAAAAACTAGAAAGTATAAGCTTTCGAATGAGCTGTAGATCATGCAAATCCAATCATTTTTCGCGGAAATATAACTGTTTGAAAATTGGTAAAAAATTTGTTTGTTAAAAATTATCCTTTAATTTTTTTGATGAGTGTATTTGTGCATACATTTAGTATTCAGTGCACTGTTGCCAATTCATCACTTTTACTTTTTATAATGTTATCTTACACAATATGTTTTTTTCCTCTGAAATGAGTTAGTAAAAACTAATAAGTTTTGTACAGAAGTAAAACAGATAGTTTTTACTATAAATATAATTTATACATTTCGGTGTTTAAATAAGGTTTGAATTAGATTTTTTTCAATTCTCCATAAGAAGGCGTGTGTTAAAATGTGCAAACTTTAAACTGCTATAACTTTTAAACGATAATGGAGTAAATCGCATCTGAATTGGGTAATTCATATTATCATACTTAAAATTACATTCTGTCAAATTTTTAATATCATGTGTATGTTTTTGATTAGCGCCAGAACATCCTTAAGTTAAAATCAAACTGTACACAAATAATAAATAAAATCCAGCCGAAAAAATCATTATAAAAATTTTAACGTACCTACAAACTTAGATATACCTACATTAAGGTTAGTAAATACACAGGTTGTACCGTAACTCTGGCGGGGTGAGGCATGAGAGGGGAGACCGCGTCATCATGAGGAAGCCTCTTAACGTTAAAAATAGTTGTCAAACTTTTTATACTACACTCAACGCTTGAATTACCGACGTTGTTGGTAATTGAACCGAATTGAATTGCCGAGAGGGGCCCCCACTACCGTGCCAACATCAACGTTGATTGGTGAATTTAAATTTCGTGCAGAAATAGCAATCACGGTAGTATTATGGAGGGGATTGGAGAAAGTCGGCAAATCGCGCGTTTGGCCCGTCGGTAAATCAAGCTGCCGGTAAATCAAAAGTTGGTAAATCGCGAGATGAGTATATATAAAGGTTCCTCAGGATGACGCGTTACGCGCGACCGCTGATTGGTCAAAAGTTATGGTACAACCTGTTCATTTACTAACCTTGCATATACAGAATGATTCAGCACTGTCGTGCCAAAATTAAACAGTAGATTGAGAAAAATATTTTAAGTAAAAAACTTCTTATAAACATGTGTTCGGAAATTTTACTACAGCCCTCCAAAGATTTTGCTCAAAATGAGTTTTTATTTAATATCTAGAGAACCCTTTGTGATAAAATTATGAAATTTGGTATTCTGTTTAATAATAATAAGTGTTATCGATTTATCATATTAACTAGTTATAATTTAGACTAGGGATGTATGGGGGCAGTGGGCCCATCGATTTTTATCTAGTATTTTTTGTTCTTTAATTTTTTTATAAAGTTGGGTACTTATTTAAGATTATAAGACACAAAATACGCAAAAAACATACTTTGGTTATTTGTCATAGGATAAATCGTTTTCGAGAAATACCGATGGAAAAGAAAGCATGCAGAATTTAACTTAATACGGATGCTTCAAATTACAAATAATAAATTTATGTTCTTATTCTATGATAAAAACCAAGACAAAAAGTTAAGATTAGTATACCTCAAAAAATGCATCCCTATCAACAAATAGCCATTTTTAGTTTCGCTTTTTAGTCAAGATAGTAAAGTACGTGTAACAGTAATACAACTGGCTATATGTAGATCTTATGCCGGCAGTACACACTCGCTGAGCTCGCTCGCCGAACATCTCGCCGAGATATTTGGTAAGGCGAATGTGTACGAGCGCATGGATGTACACACTCGGCGAAACTACCCAGTTCAATTTAAATTGAAGTAAATTTAAGCGAGATTGAGCGCGTGAGGTATACTGAATGCGCTCGCTCTAGCCACTCGCTTCCTTTGACTCGTGGTCAAAAACCGACTTTATGTGGAGCGAACACGAGGCGAGGCGAGGCATGGCGAATCACCACAGGGCGAGGCGAGCGTTGCCAGTACACACTTGCGTTCGGGTAGTCTCGCCTCGGCTCGGCGAGTGTGTACTGTCGGCATTAGAGGATTCATAATAGGAGGTTTCTTTATATGAACATTTTTTCTTACCTTTAATCATAGAACAAGAATATAAATTTATTATTTGTAATTTGAAACATCCATATTAAGTTAAATTCTGCATGCTTTCTTTTCTATTGATATTTGTCGAAAAAAAATTTCTATGACAAATAAGCAAAGTATATTTTTGCATATTTTGTGTCATATAACCTTTAATAAGTGCCCAACTTTATAAAAAAATTAAAGAACAAAAAATACTAGATAAAAATCGATGGGCCCACTGGGCCCATACATCCCTGGTCTAAATTATAATTGTTTAATACAAGAAAACGGTAAAACTTATCCTTAATATACAGAGTGATTCAACTGTCGTGCAAAACTTGAACAGTAGATTGAGAAAAATATTTTAAGCAAAAAACTTTCAATAAACATGTGTCTGGAAATTTTTCCTTAGGAAACTACAGGCCTCCAAAGATTTTACTAAAAATGAGTTTTAATTTAATATCTAGAGAACCCTTTGTGCTAGAATTATGAAATTTAGTATTTGGTTTAGTAATAATATGATATCTAAATGGGTGCCAAGTTCAATGGTCAGTCCTGAAATTAATTTATAACAACATAATATATTTTATAACAACTTAAAATATAATTTCTTCTTATAACTTATGATAATATATTGAAGCCTAAGGTCTGACTTGGCTAGTTTTCATATATGAATTATATTATAGCTTTCGCAAGTTCTAAAGCTGTAAGTTCTTATTTTATTCTTCCGAAAATTTGGCTTGCTAGTAGAAACTAGCCATTGAACATATAACTGTTTTAGTAGGTACTTATAGGCCAGTGCAGTTAGTGACTGACCCAATTATTTCGGGTACATTTTTTCTTTTGTGGCTCATTTGAAAGGGGCTTCGATGAAGACCTTAACCCTGAGTTTGCGCACTCCCCAAATCCCCCCTCCCGCCGCCATCTTTGATTACTTATTTTATTTTCAATCGCTCATAACTCGCGTTCTAATTATCCCACAGCAATGAATTGCACTCGTTATTATTATTCAAAAACTAATTAAAAATTATCATTTAATTAATTCCAACAATCGACTACTTATAACGCAGTCAAAAAAATCTGAGAGCTTAAAATATGAATTTTTGAAGGAAAAATAACACTTTTCAAAATAATGTTGGTCAATTGTTTTTAAATAAATTTTCTTGTATTCTACAGATCCATAATCAAGGTCCATAAATCATTAAATAAACAAAACTTTTTTTAACGTTTGGTGAGGAATAATTAATATCGTTTTTGTTTTTTTTTTGCTTAAAAAATGGTTTAACATCATCCAATAGTTGTTTTTGTATTCTACAGACTCATAATCAAAGTTCGTAAATCTTTAAAAAAAAATTTTTTTAATGCTTGGCGCGGAACAGTAGGGTATGATAAAAAAAAATTAGTTTATTATTCAAAAACTAGAAAGTATCAGCTTCAAAAAAAGCCCTAGTTCAATAAAATTTAATCATTTTTGGCGGATTTACGGTAGTTTGAAAATGTTCCATTTCTATTGTTTATCAATGTTAGAGAAGATGGAAAAAAAACCCTTTAATTAATCATGAACATTTGACAGCTGTGAACATTAAGAAGAAAAAATCGCAGCAACTTGCTATTCTGGATAACTTTTTGGGGCACTATTAACTTAAAAAAAACATGTTTACATTTTAGGTTTCATCATTATTTACAAAATGGCGGCCAGATAACTAAAAAAATGAGAAAATACCGTTTTTTTTACATGTTTTAAAAAGAAAATCATGGGAGGAATTTTTTTTTTTACAAAATCGTATATAACGATTTTAAAGAGAATACTTTCAGCTTTCTAATAATGTCAAGCCGATCATTGTGCGATCATTATTTTAGGAAATACAGGAGTTTAAATTCAAAAGTGTCATTTTTTACTTTGATAGTAAATAGCGCGGTCAAAAAAATCGTATGGGGATGATAAAAAAACAAATTTTCAAGAGAAAGAGACAATCTTTCGAAAGCTATCATTGATTTTCTTGTAAAAAAAAATTTTTCAAAAAATTTACGCTTTCAAAGTTTATAAAAACTGAAGGGATAATTTTTTGAACTGTGCTTACCCTTTGCCCAGAGCGGCAAGGGATGATAAAAATAATTGGACTATTGATTCAAAAACTAGAAAGTATAAGCTTTCGAATGAGCTGTAGATCATGCAAATCCAATCATTTTTCGCGGAAATATAACTGTTTGAAAATTGGTAAAAAATTTGTTTGTTAAAAATTATCCTTTAATTTTTTTGATGAGTGTATTTGTGCATACATTTAGTATTCAGTGCACTGTTGCCAATTCATCACTTTTACTTTTTATAATGTTATCTTACACAATATGTTTTTTTCCTCTGAAATGAGTTAGTAAAAACTAATAAGTTTTGTACAGAAGTAAAACAGATAGTTTTTACTATAAATATAATTTATACATTTCGGTGTTTAAATAAGGTTTGAATTAGATTTTTTTCAATTCTCCATAAGAAGGCGTGTGTTAAAATGTGCAAACTTTAAACTGCTATAACTTTTAAACGATAATGGAGTAAATCGCATCTGAATTGGGTAATTCATATTATCATACTTAAAATTACATTCTGTCAAATTTTTAATATCATGTGTATGTTTTTGATTAGCGCCAGAACATCCTTAAGTTAAAATCAAACTGTACACAAATAATAAATAAAATCCAGCCGAAAAAATCATTATAAAAATTTTAACGTACCTACAAACTTAGATATACCTACATTAAGGTTAGTAAATACACAGGTTGTACCGTAACTCTGGCGGGGTGAGGCATGAGAGGGGAGACCGCGTCATCATGAGGAAGCCTCTTAACGTTAAAAATAGTTGTCAAACTTTTTATACTACACTCAACGCTTGAATTACCGACGTTGTTGGTAATTGAACCGAATTGAATTGCCGAGAGGGGCCCCCACTACCGTGCCAACATCAACGTTGATTGGTGAATTTAAATTTCGTGCAGAAATAGCAATCACGGTAGTATTATGGAGGGGATTGGAGAAAGTCGGCAAATCGCGCGTTTGGCCCGTCGGTAAATCAAGCTGCCGGTAAATCAAAAGTTGGTAAATCGCGAGATGAGTATATATAAAGGTTCCTCAGGATGACGCGTTACGCGCGACCGCTGATTGGTCAAAAGTTATGGTACAACCTGTTCATTTACTAACCTTGCATATACAGAATGATTCAGCACTGTCGTGCCAAAATTAAACAGTAGATTGAGAAAAATATTTTAAGTAAAAAACTTCTTATAAACATGTGTTCGGAAATTTTACTACAGCCCTCCAAAGATTTTGCTCAAAATGAGTTTTTATTTAATATCTAGAGAACCCTTTGTGATAAAATTATGAAATTTGGTATTCTGTTTAATAATAATAAGTGTTATCGATTTATCATATTAACTAGTTATAATTTAGACTAGGGATGTATGGGGGCAGTGGGCCCATCGATTTTTATCTAGTATTTTTTGTTCTTTAATTTTTTTATAAAGTTGGGTACTTATTTAAGATTATAAGACACAAAATACGCAAAAAACATACTTTGGTTATTTGTCATAGGATAAATCGTTTTCGAGAAATACCGATGGAAAAGAAAGCATGCAGAATTTAACTTAATACGGATGCTTCAAATTACAAATAATAAATTTATGTTCTTATTCTATGATAAAAACCAAGACAAAAAGTTAAGATTAGTATACCTCAAAAAATGCATCCCTATCAACAAATAGCCATTTTTAGTTTCGCT
Organism: Sialis lutaria; assembly: GCA_949319165.1. Lineage (NCBI taxonomy): Eukaryota > Metazoa > Arthropoda > Insecta > Megaloptera > Sialidae > Sialis > Sialis lutaria. The sequence goes on along the minus strand of OX439238.1, from coordinate 25,651,271 downwards.
TTTTAGTCAAGATAGTAAAGTACGTGTAACAGTAATACAACTGGCTATATGTAGATCTTATGCCGGCAGTACACACTCGCTGAGCTCGCTCGCCGAACATCTCGCCGAGATATTTGGTAAGGCGAATGTGTACGAGCGCATGGATGTACACACTCGGCGAAACTACCCAGTTCAATTTAAATTGAAGTAAATTTAAGCGAGATTGAGCGCGTGAGGTATACTGAATGCGCTCGCTCTAGCCACTCGCTTCCTTTGACTCGTGGTCAAAAACCGACTTTATGTGGAGCGAACACGAGGCGAGGCGAGGCATGGCGAATCACCACAGGGCGAGGCGAGCGTTGCCAGTACACACTTGCGTTCGGGTAGTCTCGCCTCGGCTCGGCGAGTGTGTACTGTCGGCATTAGAGGATTCATAATAGGAGGTTTCTTTATATGAACATTTTTTCTTACCTTTAATCATAGAACAAGAATATAAATTTATTATTTGTAATTTGAAACATCCATATTAAGTTAAATTCTGCATGCTTTCTTTTCTATTGATATTTGTCGAAAAAAAATTTCTATGACAAATAAGCAAAGTATATTTTTGCATATTTTGTGTCATATAACCTTTAATAAGTGCCCAACTTTATAAAAAAATTAAAGAACAAAAAATACTAGATAAAAATCGATGGGCCCACTGGGCCCATACATCCCTGGTCTAAATTATAATTGTTTAATACAAGAAAACGGTAAAACTTATCCTTAATATACAGAGTGATTCAACTGTCGTGCAAAACTTGAACAGTAGATTGAGAAAAATATTTTAAGCAAAAAACTTTCAATAAACATGTGTCTGGAAATTTTTCCTTAGGAAACTACAGGCCTCCAAAGATTTTACTAAAAATGAGTTTTAATTTAATATCTAGAGAACCCTTTGTGCTAGAATTATGAAATTTAGTATTTGGTTTAGTAATAATATGATATCTAAATGGGTGCCAAGTTCAATGGTCAGTCCTGAAATTAATTTATAACAACATAATATATTTTATAACAACTTAAAATATAATTTCTTCTTATAACTTATGATAATATATTGAAGCCTAAGGTCTGACTTGGCTAGTTTTCATATATGAATTATATTATAGCTTTCGCAAGTTCTAAAGCTGTAAGTTCTTATTTTATTCTTCCGAAAATTTGGCTTGCTAGTAGAAACTAGCCATTGAACATATAACTGTTTTAGTAGGTACTTATAGGCCAGTGCAGTTAGTGACTGACCCAATTATTTCGGGTACATTTTTTCTTTTGTGGCTCATTTGAAAGGGGCTTCGATGAAGACCTTAACCCTGAGTTTGCGCACTCCCCAAATCCCCCCTCCCGCCGCCATCTTTGATTACTTATTTTATTTTCAATCGCTCATAACTCGCGTTCTAATTATCCCACAGCAATGAATTTAGACTCATTGCACTCGTTAAACCTTACTCTTTAATTAAGTTTATAACAAATTAAACTCTCCGATATCCTGGAAAAAAGTTATTAGCGTCCAAAGTTGGAAGAACTTTTCCAAAAGTCCTTTCGCCCACTTTCTCGGCGCGTAGCTCTTTTCCAGTGCATCTGAGACCCCCCTCGACAGGTTATTATTTAAAGTAGACTCAATTTCCAGTATTTAAAAAAAATCATCCCGATTGGTTGATTTTTCGCTCGCCAAACCACGCTCGAAGTTGCTAATACTCGCGTGGCGCGCTCGAGCGCGTTCGCGGTTCGCGCTGTATTTCTCACTTTTGCGACTAATAAAACAATAATGAATTAATAATAACCACATATTTGTTTATACTACGCTAAGGACATGCGTTTTACTTAAATTTTAAGGTATTATAGATACATTTTAAAGGTATTTAGGGTAAAAAAGGTCAACTCGATGAATTTTTAATTATTTTTATTTTATATTATAATAACGATAAGTCAACCGATTTGGACCAAATTTGGTATATTAGGGTTTTCGGGGTCGCTGATCATGGATTTGAAGTCGGATTTGCAAAAATCCAAGATAGAGGATCCAATATGGTGGACGAATTTTCCAAATTTTAACCGATTTACACTAAATTTTGTATATAAGGATTTTCGGAGTCGCTGGTTATAAATCTGAAGTCAATATTCGTGACCTTCGACTGAAAATCCCCATACACAAAATTTAGCGTTAATCGGTTAAAATTTGGAAAATTCGTCCACCATATTGGATTTTGTAAATCTAACTTAAGATTTGTGACCAACGACTCCAAAAATCCCTATATACAATATTTAGCGTAAATCGGTTAAAATTTGTAACATTCGCCCGCCATATTGGATCCGCCATCTTGGATTTTGCAAATACGACTTCTGATTCATGATCAGTGACCCCAAAAGCCCTTATATACCAAATTTGGTTAAAATCGGTTGACTTGGAAAAATCGTAATGTTTTGAGTGGTTATAGCCGCCATCTTAAATCTGCCATATTGAATTTTGTAAATATGACTTAAGATTAATGACCAGCGGCTCCGAAAATCCTTACATACAAAATTTAGTGTAAATCGGTTAAAATTTGGAAAATTCGTCCACCATATTGGATCGTCCATCTTGGATTTTTGCAAATCCGACTTCAAATCCATGATCAGCGACCCCGAAAATCCTAATAAACCAACTTTGGTCCAAATCGGTTGACTTTGTAAAAATCGTATTTTTATGCGTAGTTATGGCCGTCATCTTAAATCCACCATATTGAATTTTCTTACTTTATCGGTCCTATCTTTAAGAAAAATCGATTATTCTACCAGATATGAAGAATTAGCCTCCTACCGTAAGTACTTCTTGTTCAAATTTACGATTGTTTGGAAAAAAAATTAGAAATTTCATATTTTTTTGCTTTCAGCGGCCATATTTAAAAAATGGCGGCAGATAGAAAAATTCTGTTGCCGGATTCGGAAAGAACAGAAAAAATTACGATAGAAAATGTTTCTTAAAATTTAAGTAAAACGCATGTCCTTAGCGTAGTATAAACAAATATGTGGTTATTATTAATTCATTATTGTTTTATTAGTCGCAAAAGTGAGAAATACAGCGCGAACCGCGAACGCGACAGAGCGCGCCACGCGAGTATTAGCAACTTCGAGCGTGGTTTGGCGGGCGAAAAATCAACCAATCGGGATGATTTTTTTTTTAATACTGGAAATTGAGTCTACTTTAAATAATAACCTGTCGAGGGGGGTCTCAGATGCACTGGAAAAGAGCTACGCGCCGAGAAAGTGGGCGAAAGGACATTTGGAAAAGTTCTTTCAACTTTGGACGCTAATAACTTTTTTCCAGGACATTGGAGAGTTTAATTTTATATAAACATAATTAAAGAGTAAGGTTTAACGAGTACAACGAGTCCAAATTCATTGCTGTGGGATAATTAGAACGCGAGTTATGAGCGATTGAAAATAAAAAAAATAATCAAAGATGGCGGCGGGAGGGGGGATTTGGGAAGTTAACTCAGGGTTAAGGTCTTCATCGAAGCCCCTTTCAAATGAGCCACAAAAGAAAAAATGTACCCGAAATAATTGGGTCACACCTATAAAAATTTCCTAACTGCACTGGCCTAATTAATAATAATTCGTATATAAGAACTAGCCAAGTCAGACCTTAGGCTTCAATATATTATCCTAAGTTATAAGAAGAAATTATATTTTAAGTTGTTATAAAATATTTTATGTTGTTATAAATAAATTTCAGGACTGACCATTGAACTTGGCACCCATTTAGATATTATTTCTTTTGTCGTTGAAGTCAACAACCAAGGCATATATCATTCATAATATTTAACTTGGCTCTCTTTTACATTTATGTTTTTGATAGGATACCATTACTTTTTGTACAGAAATTATTAGTAAGTACTTATTCATAAGAAATAAATAAATAAACATTTTATTCTCTTTCACTAATAATAATAGTTAATAAAATTAATACCAAATGGTTTTTGTTAAACTACTGTATTTTCCTACGTTTACGGGGTATAACGACCTACATACTCTACTATAGTCTCACGCAACCTATTGGTTTGTTGTATATCACTATACTCAAACAAAGAATATGCAATCGAATGGAATATGCAGTTTCCATCGGGGGCAATATATAATTCGGTGTAAGGTAAGTGTGTCACTCACCAGTAATTCTATTGTACGACTCATTTTACAATGTACAATATACGTAGTAAAAATATTCAATTTGACACTATTTGACATTTGACAGTGCTGCCATAGTTACAATTGTGAAACTTGATAAGAGTTTTGATCTATAGTTAGTTGATAAAAATGATGATTTTTGGACGTTAATATCTAAATAACCGTTTGAGGTACGTTTATGAAATTTGGAGCACATATGTATCTCGCAAGTTTCAATATATCAGCTAAATTTGACATGTTTATGTGAAATAGTTTTTTAGTTATGAGGGGGTCAAAAGTGACTCTAAATGGTTCGTGCAAATATACACACGGTGCGCTTGACTTGAACTTGGCTTGACACGCTGCCGCGTGTCTGATAAGCAAGGTATGTTTTTGTGTATTTTGTGTCATATAATCTTATAAAGTACCAACTCAGGAAAAAAATTAAGGAACAAACAAATACTAGATAAAAATCGATGGGCCCACTGGCCCCATACTGCCCTGGTCTAAAATATTATTGGTTAATATTAGAAATCGATAACAGATATTATTACTAAACCAAATACTAAATTTCATAATTCTAGCACAAAGGGTTCTCTAGATATTGGATTGGATTGGATTGGATTAGGTTGTGATTGATGATGAGGGTTAGATGCCTCTAACACTGCAGCCTTTGGCTTATTGTGTTCTTCATCAATTCACTCATTCAGTGAAAAGGTTTGCCGTTCTTATCAGGTTTAACATCCTTTCCACCAAGTTTTCTCTTGTTAGAGCTTCTCGATAGTTGTCTCCTGCTAGGAGTGCATGTCTCCATTGAGCAAGAGCTTCACAGTCGAATATAATATGGGAGGCTGTTTCGTCCTCTTCATTACACAGTCTGCAGATGGGTTCTTCATCATAGATTCCCATTGTTTGCATGTGTTTCCGTAGGTTACAGTGACCGGTTATCATTCCTGTCACTAGCCTAATTTGTTGTCTACTTAGTTGTAGTATTTCATCCGTTAATTTTCTGGATGGTTTATTTAGCATAGTTTTGCTGTGTTTTTGGCCTTCTACATTATTCCAGTGGTTTTGATGTTGTCTTTTTGTCCAATCAGCTAGCCAGCTGCGAATAGTGTTTTTGGTAATTCCAAATACTGGTTCAGGGCCTGTAAATGTTGTTCTTGAGCCCCTTTTTGCCAGAGCATCAGCTTTTTCATTGCCTGCTATCCCTCTATGTCCTGGCACCCACATAACGGTTACCCTATTGTGGTTTGCCAGGTTAGTGAGGTTTTGTAGGCAATCCCAGACCAGTTTCGAGTTGAACTGATAACTAGTCAAGGCTTTCAGTGCAGCTTGACTATCTGTCAGAACAAGGATATCTTTACCTTGATAGTTCCTGTGTATATTCTCCTGTATGCAAACATCTATTGCATGAGTTTCTGCTTGGAATATTGTGGCATATTTCCCCAGAGATGCATATGCATTAAACTGTGCCGCTGTCAGTTTTGGATCCATCTGTATACCATACAAGTTTGCCTTCCTGACTGCGTCTTTGTACTAGCCCCTCATTCCAGTCTAGCTGGATGTTAAAGGGTTTGTTAAAGTTGTGCCTTATTGGCATTACATCACTTCTCATTTCTAATAATGGGTCTGTGATGGATTCAGTTATCCTGGTATGTCCAGGGTTGGTAGTGGTTTGCCAATTCCCGTTGATTTCCAGCCTGTACGCCGCCATCCTCGCCTCTCCTTTGATAATAATATCTAGAGGAGGCAGGCTTAGCAGGGTTTCCATAGCTGCAGTTGGGGTGGTTCTCATCGCTCCCGTGATGCAGACGCAGGCAAGTCTCTGGATTTTAGATAGCTCCAGTTTGGCTTGTCTTTGTTCAACTTTCGGCCACCATACCAGCGATCCATAGGCAATCATGGGTCTCACCACTGCTGTGTATAGCCAGTATACCATGCTTGGTTTAAGTCCCCAGGATTTACCCAGTGCTCGCTTTGTTGCCATAAGAATTGTTTTTCCTTTGTTTACGGTTTTTTGTATCTGTGATTTCCAGGTTAGCTTTGAATCTAGGATTATACCTAGATATTTAGCCTCCTGACTCACTTGTAATTGTTTCTCTAGATATTAAATTAAAACTCATTTTTAGTAAAATCTTTGGAGGCCTGTAGTTCCCTAAGGAAAAATTTCCGGACACATGTTTATTGAAAGTTTTTTGCTTAAAATATATTTCTCAATCTACTGTTCAAGTTTGGCACGACAGTGCTGAATCACCCTGTATATAAAACTCAACGTCTCTCTGTCTGTCTGTCCGTTTGTCCGCTTATCACTCGAGAACCACTTATCCGATTTACGTGATTTTTTTTGAGTTCATAGGTACATTCTCTGGCCAGGTTATAGGCTATATTTTGTTACGTTAGGTAACATAACAACTAAGCAGTGACGATAATAGCAAATCAAGTCGGAAAAAATTTTGCCGACGGCGTGCTGTTTTGCAATACGCTGCCTAAACCGTTGAATATAGAACAAAATAATGTATTAAAGAATTGTGTAGAATCAAAAGTGCTACAATAAAGTCCATAGTTAGACACCATATGTCTAACTTTTATATTTAAGCCACAATGACTGATTTTATGTTATAAAGAAAACATAAAATATTTGGGTTCGGTTTACATGGAGTTTTGATGTGCAAAACTTCAATCCTTATTGAAATAAATGATTTAATCGTCATAAGTAGTTAATGTAGATATAATTTGCCTTTTACAGAATCCAATTTGTTCTTTTGGTTTAGGAAATAACGTGAAATATACATAAGTATAATATCATATTCGTGAGAATTCGTGCGAACTACACTCACGGAAAAAAATTAAAGGAACACTTGATTTTATCGAAAAAATTGCTCATTTTCAGAGTAGTGTCAATAGGTCAAATATGATTATTTTTTTACATATAGGGTGTGGAAATGGAAGGAAATTTTATATTCTTTTCGAATTCAGGAGTATTTTTGTGTTATTAAACGTTTTTTTATGACCAAACCGCGGTTGAATAAAAAATAAAAAAATTGATTTTTTTTTGCAATTTTGAAAGTTGTACACGGGGATGTTTAAATTTTTTTTTCAACTTTTATGACAGACACTTTTTAGGAAATTTTCTTAGTTTTAAAACGCTGTTTTCAAAAAAATGTTTACATTTTTTGGTGTTGCGATATCTGAGTTTGAATGAAAAAAGTACCAAAATGTTTTAAATGACCATAAAAAGCCTAATTTGGGTCATACAAAAAGAAGAAAAAAAGAAAATCCAATCCTAAGCAATTACCTGTTGTCTAGTAGCATTTAAAAAATGATTCATTTTAACTTAACCCTTCAAATACGGAAAACAAAACCATGCATGTTCGAATTTAAATAATCCTGTAAAAATGACCCTTTTTAAATCTTATTGTTAGTTATAATGTTAAAAACATATTCAGAAATTAAGTTCTATCAAAGAACATAAAATTAGACATGTTACCTTCAATTTAAATAAAGGTTCCAATAAAAATCTCTTAATTTGACTAAGATATTGCTTTTTGAATTTTTTGCATACGTTTAGGACTTCACCGTACATTTTACAACAAATTTTTCTTTGAGATTTTTTATTCCGTAAAATAATCAACTTTTGAGAAAATTTGTAAGAGGGAAAAAGTTTTTGTGTTTTCTAAAAGAATATTCATAAATTTTTTTAATGTTTTGTATCAATATTATGGGATCATGTTTATTTTTAATAGGGTAGTGGCGCCATCCTTGTCGCACAGTTACAGGTGGCGCTATCCTTGTTTAACGTTAAGAATCGGTTTGAGATAGTCAGCTGATTGGAAAGTCTTAACCTGTTTTTGAATTTGCGTATGGACGCGTGAAAACCGGTTTACAGACACTTGAGTAAAAATAATCCGTCGGGATACATTATTGTTGTAATAATTCATTTGATTTATTCATTCTGTATTATCGACATTGGGAAATCTCTCTATAGTCCGACCAACTATATATTTATTGTAAATTATAGCGAATGAATTGTGAGGTCGTTAAATATATTTTATTATACAGGTTGTCCCATTTTAATCTATCACCCCCCTAATTTTTTTTATCTATCAATTAAATCAAAAAATGTTTCAAATAAAAGTTGTTTGGTTTTGAGAGGGACCCAAAATGGCGTTATTAATTTTTTATTTTTTGGACGTCTTCATGGTCAAATAGGCCCAACATTTTTTTTTTCAAATGGAAACCTATATTTTTTATTACAATATCTTATTGTTTGGAAAAAAAACAAGTAGCTTTTGTTTCAAAAAAAATTTTGTATGACTTCATTTTTTTTTAATATTAAACAAAAAAAATTAGATTTTAGAATTTTACTAATTTTTTACTCGAAACCCATTAACTTTAGAGGAAAAGTGTGAAAAACAAAAAATGTTTATTTTAATATGATATAACTAGGAAAAGATTTTTTATTTTATTTTTTATTTGCTTTAATATTTTGAAGAGCAAAAGTTAACCAAAAATCCTGATATAATTTTCCTAGTTATATCAGATTAAAATAAACATTTTTTGTTTTTTACATTTTTCCTCTAAAGTTAATGGGTTTCGAGTAAAAAATTTGTAAAATTCTAAAATCTAATTTTTTTTGTTTATTAAAAAAAATGAAGTCATACAAAAATTTTTTTGAAACAAAAGCTACTTGTTTTTTTCCAAACAATAAGATATTGTAATAAAAAATATAGGTTTCCATTTGAAAAAAAAAGTTGGGCCTATTTGACCATAAAGACGTCCAAAAAATAAAAAATTAATAACGCCATTTTGGGTCCCCCTCAAAACCAAACAACTTTTATTTGAAACATTTTTTGATTTAATTGATAGATAAAAAAAATTAGGGGGGTGATAGATTAAAATGGGACACCCTGTAGTCTATTTCAGACTTATAAGAATAACAAACATTTAATTTGAATATATTGACAAGTGATTATTAGTGTATTTAAATATAATAGACAGAATTGTGTTTTGTGTTGCATTATTTGTATATATATTATGTGTTATGTGTGTGGAATGAGATGACAGTACCAGTCTATCGCAGTAACAGGAATTAGGCAGCCCCTGGATAACCGGGCCCCAAAATTACATGGAACCCATATGAAAACAGTCCTGTCAGAATCCAATCCTTATTGTTTGAAAGGGTATTTTTTTAGAATCTACGGCTGTTAATATCAAGGTAAGCCTATGTCTTTGTTACTTGAAATATAATCAACCTTATGTATAATCTACCTTTGTCACTTTTCGTCCAAAAACAACACCATATTGGACATTTATTATTTAATTATTTTTTGGATACGTTATAGCCTTAAATTTATGAAATATTTGAACCAGCCTAAGGATTAGAAAAGGCTTGGCGTGTTTATAGGGTATTTAATTCATTCAAACTCGAATACCTCAGTATCAAAAAATGTGACAAACATTTTTTTAAAAGCATTTTAAAACAGAAAATTTACTAAATGATGGCTATCTTGGAATTATGAAAAAAAATCAAACCTACCTAGGAAATAACGTAAAATATACATAAGTATAATAACATATTCGTGAGATAAAGTGTCGCGGGGAGAGGGAAGACGCCACGCGGGGCAGAAGGAGAGGACAGGTGGTATTCTTTTGATTGTCAATTGTTTAATTTGTTTTCAATAATTAAGATTTAAATTTAAATAGAGCAATTTTTTTTTACCTTTTGTTCTGATTCGCTTTTGTTAGGTAGGTAATTTAAGGAGGAATGGGAGTAGTGAATGGTAACTAAGCAATTTAATATCTAAAAAAATATTTTTAAAATCTATAAAATAAGTTGCAACAGCGCATTGGCTGCAATAATTATAGTGTGCTATGACTATGACAGATAAATAAATAAAAAGTACAAAAGTCATTAAACGTATCATACAACATTTACAAAATAATGCATAATTTGATAATTAAAATCATATTTTTTGTATAAATATATAGATATATTTAATGATTCGCAGTTTTTTATTTGTAAATATACTAATTTTATTCTTTGACAGAAATATTTTAAATTTCGCGCCGTTCGAAGATTTTGCGATGTTGCCATACTTAATAATTTATTTTTAATCACATTGAGGTTATGTTAAATTTTTGTAATTATTATTGAAAATAATTTTAACGGTGTGGAAGAAGTCAACGATTTTTTGGCTAATGATTCATAAATATCATATTTACTCTTGGTGTGAATTGTGAGTAAATGGTAATGTTAGTATAGATTCAACAATCATTCAAAAATATTTCCCATTTAAGACCATGTTAAAGAGAAATATTTAAAAATTATTTTCTCAAAAACGGTGTGGACAATCAATTTCAAATTTTGACAGTGAACATTTGGTATAGTTATCTTTCACTCTACAAAATTTCAGATAAACGGAAATGTTTTCAAAAGTACTCCCATTCCTCCTTAAGTGTTGTTTGGTTTTTATTAGAAAAATAACTAATCGTGTTAATACTTAATTCAACTATATATTTTTTAAATCCTAAACAATATTTCCGCGAGCGAAGCCGCGTGGGCCCACCTAGTTAGTAAACGGAATATAAAATTTCATAACTTTATCACAAAGGGTTCTCTAGATATTAAATAAAAACTCATTTTGAGCAAAATTTTGGAGGGCTGTAGTTCCCTAACGAATAATTTCCGGACACTTGTTTACCGATTTTTTTTTTATATTTTTCTAAATCTACTGTTTAAGTTTTGCACGACAGTGTTGAATCACCCTGTATATTAGGGTGGTCCTTATTTTTGAACTTTTGAATTTTGAACTCCATACCCCCCAAATTTGTTCGTTATCATGAGACTTGAATTTGTGTTAAGTTTGGTCATGATCAACCAACCCCTTCCCGTGCCGACTTAGGGTTGAAAAAAGTCCAAATAGGGTAGTTTTATGGTTTTTTGCGTTTAATTAAAAAAAGAAGCCATTAGCATAGAATAATGTTCTCATAGTATATCACGAATATCTATTATTTCCCATGAAAAATAATAAATTTTATTTGAAAAAAACTATTTGTTTACGGTAACGTAACATATCATATATGATATGAATGGTAGTCCAGTTAAAAAAGCATTTTGATAAGAACTTTTAAGGGTCAAGCAATGTTGTTATTGTTGATTATTATAGATTTTGGTGTGTAGAATTCGAAAAAAATAACCCGGACTTGAAAAAAGTGGTGCAACACCCTTAAAAATGGGGTTGGTTAGTGAAATCCCATTTCCATGTGTATTTTCAATTTATTTAAAAATGTAAAGCGACAAAAGGGTATTTTTATGGTTGGAATTTGTTGGGGACGCTGAGATGATTCGATTGAGACCAAATGTACAGAATTTGACCCAAAATTACCCCTTCTAAAAGGTTTAATATAGGTAAAAATGCTCATTTTTGATGAAAATAGTTTAAAAATAAATAACTTCGGCGAAAATAATACAAATGACTCGAAATTGGTCCCAAATTGTTCCTGAAATTCCAAAGAATAAATATGGACACGCCACTGTCTTTACTATTGCACGTTTGACATATGGCGCCCTTTGTGTCTAACATTAGAACTTAATATATCAAGAGCCCATGGTAGTTTATCACCCGTCATAGAACATCCTCAAAATAAGTAGCTAATATGAAAGTAAACATACTAGAGAACAACAATACATCGGTCGCCCCCATCAAATCCTGTGCATAATTAAGATTATCAACGCTAATTAGCGCAATTTTCGAGACGAATTCCCGTCATAGAATATCCTTAAAATAAGTAGCTAATATGAAAGTAAACATACTAGAGAACAACAATACATCGGTCGCCCCCATCAAATCCTGTGCATAATTAAGATTATCAACGCTAATTAGCGCAATTTTCGAAACGAATTCCCGTCATAGAACATCCGAATGAAACTTATATGGAAATATAGATAAATATGTATAATTTTAGAATATACCGGTCGCCCTCACCATATCCTGTGCAAACTACCCCAAAAATTTTAAGTGTGTAAAAAATATGACGGTGCGACCACTGCAAACTTAATATGAAAGAGAGTATAATTAACGCTAATATTCGAAAAGTTTTTCCGGCATAAAACAACTAGTCGAGTCAATGAAGCACGAAAATGGCCAAAACTTCGGAACCCTCAGAAACAGCACCGATTTTGATAGATTTTTTTTTAAATGTTCGTTATACCATACTATTTAAAATCAGAAACATTCTAGTCGTCGAATTTAACCCCTCCTAAATTATAAAAATTTTGAAAATTTGTATAATTTACTGGTTTCATATATTAAGTCCGATTTTCGAAGAAATTTTTTTACCTGTAGGGGTTCTGAGGGTCGCTGAAGAAGAATACTTTGTCAAAATAAGGATTTTCCGGGAATTTTCTCGAAATTTTCCAAAAGTTTTTTTTAATTTTTGTCTAAATTTATTGAAAATTTTGATAGAAATGTGTATTCGCGGTGTTTCCTTTCACAAATAAAGTTGATTTATACAAAAATTTTCAGGAATTTTCCAGAAATTCCCGGATACAAGTAACGTGCTTTAAAATTTATTACTATTAAATAAGGGTATTTCGAACAATTTTGCTAAATTTCATCAATATTCAATAAATTCTAAATATGTATATTAATTTATGAATTTTTGCGTCAAAATGTCAACGATAATTTATTAAGCAAATTATTTAAATAATTGAAAAGTAACATTTGCCAATAAAAATTAAAAAATTTTTTTTGCTCATTTCCTCAAATAATATTTATTCAACTTAGTTCTAAAAAAACACAGTTTTTCTCAATTATTATATAAAAAAAATAATTTATATACATTTTTTTTGAGCAAAAAAAATAATTTTTTCAGTCCGACGGCTGGAATGTTTCTGATTTCAAATAGTATGGTATAACGAACATTAAAAAAAAAAAATTCATTAAAAGCGGTGCTGTTTCTGAGGGTTCCGCAGTAAAAACCTTCATTGACTCGACTAAACCATTTATTTTTATTTTTAATGTAGGAAAATTAATTTAAATAAACAGGAAATTATTATTTTTTAATAATAATTTAACTATTTATTATTTTGGTATGAAAATAGTTACTTAAATTTACATCTTCTTTGGAACTTCTAATAAAATTGCTTTATTATATTAAATAATTGAATAAAAAATTATATTATATTATACAGGGTCCTCCAATAGTGCGTCCGGCATTGTTTTACGCTCAAACTATTGAAGATAGAGAGTAAGGATAAAAATTTTATTATATATATCGACCCTAAAGAATTTCAGGAAAATATTTTCAACCCCCTAAAACCGCTCCTTGAGGGGTACATGCCCGTTTCTCAGTAAAATCAAATGGAATGGTATATCAAAAAGTACATATTTGTAAAGACCATAAAAAAATAAAAAACTTCCGTAAAACAAAAATTTTCATACTTTCAATTGTTTAAAAAATTTCGTTAAATATTAATGGAATTTTATTATTTTTTCAAATTTAGAAAGTAGAAATAATGAACTTTGTAAAGATGTATGACTATTTGTAATTTTGATAGTTTAAAGTGTCATACGCGATATATCAAAAATTCAAAAGTTCAACTAGGGATAATTCGAAATTTTCAAATACAATGGTATATCAATTAGTACTTTTTCTTAAAAAGGATATGTAAATAAACAACTTTTATTAAGAAAATTTTAAATTTAAAATTATAATTTTAAAATTGAAAACTGAAAATTAAAATTTTTAATTTTAAATTTTTTTATCAAAAATTGTTTATTTACATATCTTCTTTAAGAAAAAGTACTAATTTATACCATTTATACCATTGTATTTAAAAATTTAGAATTATCCCTAATTGAACTTTTCAATTTTTGGTATGTCGAGAATGACACTTTAAACTATTAAAATCTCAAATAATCATACATCATTACAAAGTTCATTATTTCTTCTTTCTGAATTTAAAAAAATAATAAAATTACATTAATATTTAGCGAAATTAGAGCACTTAAGTAAAACCCTAAAATTTGAGAACAAGTCGCCATATTTTTTAAACAATTGAAAGTATAAAAAATTTTGTTTTATATAAGTTTCTTATTTTTTTATGATCTTTACAAATATGTACTTTTTGATATACCATTCCATTTGATTTTACTGAGAAACGGGCAAACTACCCCCCAAGGAGCGGTTTTAGGGGGCTGAAAATATTTTCCTGGAACTCTTTAGGGTCGATTTATATAGTAAATTTTTTACTCTAAAACTCTATCTTCAATAGTTTGGGCGTAAAACAAAATGCCGGACGCACTATTGGAGGACCCTGTATAAATGTTACATCGGTATGTATTTTATTGAAATATATTTTAAAAACGTTAATACAAAAATATTTTTCTATACAAATAAATAAAAGTACAATAATCACATTCTACGAAAGGATTAAGAAAATAAATTTCAAATTATAAAACTGTTAAAAAATATTCTTTATTATAAATAGTCTTTACTTTAACATAACTGACGTATTTAAGAACTACCTTAATAGTTGAATCTTGTGCCAGTACTTTATCTTTTCAACTATGAATTGACCAGCCTGCTCCGTTTAAGTTAAACCGCAGTGGTTCTCAAAGTGTGTCTTTATAGGAGTGCCGCACAGTGGTTTAAGAGCGGAAAAAAACTATAGTTTGAAAATGTTACAAACTGATTTTTTTTATATGTAGACTTGTTGTTTATGACCCTAGGCATTATGTTTGGCTATTAAAATCAAAATTATATTCATTATACCTATAACTATTACAGCTTATTGAAAATTGACGATTCTAAAATTATCATAAATTCAATATTATTTGTTTTTTCCAGTTCTTGATTTTTAAGTAAATTATTTGAACTATTATCAAAATATGAACACTAGTTATATTCTTTAGTATATAATTTTGAATTTTAACAATATTTGGATTTTTTAAAAATTTATTAACCCTGTTATTAACGTGTCTATGTAATAAGGATTTTTTTTCGAAAATGCATCTTTTTCAAGACATATCTTTTTTGCGTCAAAAAACGTCACGATGAAATCATATACATTATATAGATAGGGATGTCCTATTTCAAAAAATACCACATTTAGCCGCGCGTTGCTGCGACTCTACTTGTAAATGATTTTTTTTGTTGGGCGTCACATATGCAAAAATATATAGTCATGCACATAATATCCTGTTCACTCTTTAGATTTTGTTATTCAAGTATTTTTTTAGTAATCAACATAAATGGTTATTAAATTTTTAAAATATGAACTAATAATTACAACAGGCCCGTATCTAGGGGCGGAGGTGTGGCTCCAATCACGGTAATTATTTTCCTTTAAATTTAAAACTAACTAACCGTTACCTACGGTTTCGCATACGTAGATTTTGAAACATAACCCCCAAATGGAACTAATAACGACCCTCCACACGTGACACGGGGAGATTTTTTTTAATTTTGCTTTCTATCCCTAATACAAAATCTTAAAAAAATCTCGGCTCGTATGAGAGATAGGGGGTTATTTGTACTCTCAAAAGCCCCACCTCCGTAGTATTTTCTCGCCGAATCGAAAAAAATAATTACAACCCTCCATATATGACACGGGCTGAAATTAAATATAAAAAAATAAATGAATAAAAAGAAAAAACGAAAAATTGTATATTTCATTTCCTGTTATGTAGGAAGGGTTGTAATTAGTTTCATTCAATCCAGCAGGAAAATACCACTGGGATGGGGATTTTAGGGGGGGGGGACAATCACCTATCTCCGTAAAGGACTAGATATTAACAATTTTTTATAATGATTGATTTTAATGAGGCGTTACATTAAACGAAAACCTTTTAAAATCAATGGTCCTGTCCGGCCCTGTTTTAAATACCTATTATAAATTTAAAGAAAAATTTCCAAACAAAATTAGAAAAAGACTAAGATATTTATTTAATTTTTAAAAATATGTTGCATTGAATGAAAGTTCTTAAAAATAGTTGGGCCAGTCCGGCCCTGCTTTAAATAATATAATTTTAAAGAAAATTTTCCAAACAATACTATAGAAAAAATACAAATTTATTTCATTTCAAAAGACACCGAAAAAAAGTGCTTGAAAAAATAGTTTCGCTAGTCCGACTCTGTTTTAAATATTATAAATACTAAGAAATGTGTTTTCTAACACATTTTGAGCAAAATTAAAACAGAAAAAATGTATTCTTAAAGAGACGATAAACCGAACAAACTAAATTTTAGAAAAAACGCTCTTAAAATTTTTTGAGTCAATTCGGCCCTGTCTTAAATAGTATAGAAATAACGATATTTATTATTTTATCAATATTCAGTAATCAATTTTTTTATAATTTCATTGATTCTTTAATTATTGAATTTTTTCCGAAAATCGATGTTTTCGAACCACTGTGTGCCGTAGATCTCCATTCATAAAATAATTTGTTCAATAATCTAGTTGTCTGACTTGTTCGTTACAAGTTAGTCATGAGCAGGGCCGGATTTACAAATTTGCCGCCCGTAGGCAGTTACGAAATTTGCCGCCCTTTTCATTGAATAAAAATAACAAAAAGTGCATATTTTTCATATGAATTACCTTTTTTTTTTTTTTTTCGTTGTCAAATTTCATTTTTAGGGTTCCGTAGAAAACTCTAGTTTCTCCATGTCCGTCCGTCCGTCCTGAAAAATTTTGAGATAATAAGATGAAATTTGGTACACGGCCGTAGATTGATGACCCAAAAACAGAAATGATAAGATTTTTGAAAATAAAAATTTTTTAGACCCCCCTTTCATAAAATGAAAAGTGTTTTCAAAAAAAAAATTTCACCTACACCATTGAGTGGGGTGTCGTTAAAAAGGTCTCCTAAAATGCAACAAAAAATGTAACAGAAATTTTTAATTTTAACCCTTCCATCACGATGTATTTTCTCTCCAAAGTCATTAAAAAAGCGTCCCCCCCCTCTATTTTCTAAACTATCAATTTAAAAAATCTGAAAAAATTTCAGAACGTATATTTTAATTAGTACTTTCACTGAAAATTATAACGAACATTGTCAAAAATATTTTGGACCCCCCTTTCATAGACTGAAAATTGAACTTTCATTTTTTTCCCCACTTACCCTATTGAGTGGGGTGTCATTTAATAGGTCTCGTAAAATGCAATAAAAAACGTCAAATAACTTTTTGATTTTAACCCTTCAGTCGCGATATATTTGCTTTTTAATGTCGCTGTCAGAGCGTCCCCCCCCCCCTCTATTTTCTAAACTATCGATTCAAAAAATCTGAAAAAAATTCCGAATGTAGCTTTTAATTAGTACTTTCACTGAAAATTATAACGAACATTGTCAAAAATATTTTGGACCCCCTTTTCATAGATTGAAAAGTGAACTTACGTTTTTTTTCCTACTTACCCTATTGAGTGGGGTGTCATTTAATAGGTCTCATAAAATGCAATAAAAAATGTCAAATAACTTTTTGATTTTAACCCTTCAGTCGCGATATATTTGCTTTTTAATGTCGCTGTCAGAGCGTCCCCCCCCCCTCTATTTTCTAAACTATCGATTCAAAAAATCTGAAAAAAATTCAGAATGTAGCTTTTAATTAGTACTTTCACTGAAAATTATAACGAACATTGTCAAAAATATTTTGGACCCCCTTTTCATAGATTGAAAAGTGAACTCACATTTTTTTCATTTACCCCATTAAGTGGGGTGTCATTTGATAGGTCTCCTAAAATGCAATAATAAAAGTCAAATGACTTTTTGATTTTAACCCTTCAGTCACGAAAATTTTGAAAAATACTTTTTATAAATCGCAGTGAGAATGACTACGGAACCCTATCATGTGCGTGCCCAACACGCACTTGCCCGTTTTATTTAGGTTATTTTTCCCAAATTTGCCGCCCCAAAATTTTTGCCGCTATAGGCACGTGCCTACATTGCCTGCATGGTAAATCCGGGCCTGGTCATGAGTCATGAAATGAAGACCCTTTTATATAATATATATTTTATTAAGTAATTATATTCATTTTATTCAATAGCCAATAGTTTGTATTCATTTATTATTATAACCAATAGCTTGTATTCATTTATTCAATAACCAATAGATTCATAATATTCAGTAACCAATAATTTAAGATGAATTGTATTTCTATATTATTGTAATCATTTTAATATTTTATTAATGTTATCTGTAGACATTTATATTATTATCTTCGCTCCATCCTGTGAGCAAGAGTTATTATGTTACATTCGGTGAATCACAGAAAATGATGACTTCGTGAGACTGAAGTTGCAGCAAAGGGTTATCTTGTTCTGTGAGATCATTCTCAAGCATACCATCTTGTAAGAAGTATATCTATGTATATTATTAAATAAAGATTTTTTTAAAAAGGATATTTTGAATAAGAAAAATATAATTCATGATTTAACTTAAAGAAGGATGCCAAAAGATATAAATATAAAATTGCTTTGAAGTTTAAATAATTGAAAAAAAAAGTTATATTATACATATAATATAAATGTTATTTCTGTACTTTATGTATTTTAAAAACGTTAATACAAAAAATATTTTTGTATTAACGTTTTTAAAATATATTTCAATAAAATGCTGATGTAACATTTATATAATATAATATGATATAATATTTTATTCAATTATATTATTAAATATAATAAAGCAATTTTATTAGAAGTTTCAAAGAAGAAGTTTGCAGATGTTTTGCAGTGGTCGCACCGTCATATTTTTTACACCCTTAAAATTTTTTTGGGGTAGTTTGCACAGGATATGGTGAGGGCGACCGGTATATTCTAAAATTATACATATTTATCTATATTTACATATAAATTTCATTCGGATGTTCTATGACGGGAATTCGTTTCGAAAATTGCGCTAATTAGCGTTAATTATCTTAATTATGCACAGGATTTGATGGGGGCGACCGATATATTGTTGTTCTCTAGTATGTTTACTTTCATATTAGCTACTTATTTTAAGGATGTTCTATGACGGGAATTCGTCTCGAAAATTGCGCTAGAGTTAATTATCTTAATTATGCACAGGTTTTGATTAGGGCGACCGATGTATTGTTGTTCTCCAGTATGTTTACTTATATATTAGCTACTTATTTTGAGGATGTTCTATGACGGGTGATAAACTACCGTCATACTTTTTACACCCTTAAAATCGGTTTTTGGGGTAGTTTGCACAGGATATGGTAAGGGCGACCGGTATATTCTAAATCTATACATATTTATTGGTTGTGTCATCTTTGTCGCACAGTTACAGGTGGTGCTATCCTTGTCTAATGCATTGGTTTGAAACAATCAGCTGATATGGCAGTTCAAAACTTGTTTGAGTTTTATATGCGTGAAGATGTAAAAACAGGTTATTGCAACCACTTGAGTCATATATTGCATTGAGATAACATGTCAATATCTCCGTGATCCGCCTTATTGTAATAATATAGTGAACAATTGTTCGAGGGATCTTCATTACGGGGTTTTATTATTGCTGTTAAATAGATGTGATTATTGTAAAGTCCGACCAACTATATATTTATTGTAAATTATAGCGAATGAATTGCGAGGTCGTTAAATATATTTCTTTATAGTCTATTTAGACTTATAATTGATAACGAACAATCAAACAGTTGAACAGATTGACAAGTGATTATTAAGTATTTATCTATTTAAATATAGAAACAGAATTATGTTTTAGTTTTATGTGCTATTGTGAATTAAATATAAGTTTTTGTGTATATTTGTGTGTAATGACATTGCATCGACATTATCGCATTATCAAGGAGTAAACCGCCCCTGGATAAACGGGCCCCTAAATTATATGGAACCCACATTAAAGCTGTCCCTTATAAAATCCTTTTCCTTTGGCTTCAATGGGAATTTGTGGATCTACGGCAGTTATTATTAAGGTACGTTTATTCTTTGTAATTTGAAGGGTCAATCAACCACGGCTTTATATATATATATATTTCTTCTACCTTTGTTACTTTAATCTGAGATCAATACCTTATCAGATACTTTATTATTTAATTATTTTTTGGTATGACGGTGGCCTTAATTTATAATCATTTGAACCTATCGAAGGCATAAGGCCCCGACATTTATCTATATTTCATATAAATTTCATTCGGATGTTCTATGACGGGAATTCGTTTCGAAAATTGCGCTAATTAGCGTTAATTATATTAATTATGCACAGGTTTTGATTAGGGCGACCGACGGATTGTTGTTCTCTAGTATGTTTACTTTCATATCCGCTAATCATTTTGAGGATGTTCGATGACGGGTGATAAAGTACCATGGGCTCTTGGTCCATAATTTGAAAAATCAGCTGTTAACTGTTGAGTTAAAACTTGTTTTATACCTATACTAGCTGGGCCCATGCGGCCCCGCTCGCGTGGACTACGGAATTATTATTTAGGATTTAAAAAATATATACATAGTTGAATCAAGTATAAACACGATTAGTTATTTTTCTAATAAAAACCAAACAACACTTAAATTACCTACCTAATAAAAGCGAATCAGAACAAAATAAAAAAATAATTTTTGTTCTATTTATTTAAAAGTTAATTATTGAAAACAATTTAAACAATTGACAATCAAAAGAATACCGGCCTGTCCCCTCTGCCCCGCGTGGCGTGCGTCTAGTCGTAGTTCGCGCGCATTATCACGAATGATAAGTTATCGTATATACTTATTTCACGTTATTTCCTAAACCAAAAGACCAAATTGGATTCTGTAAAAGGCAAATTATCTACATTAAGTACTTATGACGATGAAATAATTTATTTCGATAAGGATTAAAGTTTTGCGGGTCATAAGTCGATGTAAACAGAACCCAAATATTTTATGTTTTCTTTGTAACATAAAAGCAGTTATTGTGGCTTAAATATAAAAGTTAGACATATGGTGTCGCGGACTTTATTGTAGCACTTTTGATTCTACACAAATCTTTAATTCATTATTTTGTTCTATATTCAACGGTTTTGGCAGCGTATTGCAAAACAGCGCGCCGTCGGTAAAAATTTTTCCGATTTGATTTACTATTATCGTCACTGCTTAGTTGTTACGTTACCTAATGTAACAAAATATAGCCTATAACCTGGCCAGAGAATGTACCTATGAATTAAAAAAAACACGTAAATCGGATAAGTGGTTCTCGAGTGATAAGCGGACTAACGGACAGACAGACAGACAGAGAGACGTTGAGCTTTATATACAGGGTGATTCAGCACTGTCGTGCCAAACTTGAACAGTAGATTGAGAAAAATATTTTAAGCAAAAAACTTGCAATAAACATGTGTCCGGAAATTTTTCCTTAGGGAACTACAGGCTTCCAAGGATTTTACTAAAAATTAGTTTTAATTAAATATCTAGAGAACCCTTTGTGATAGAATTATGAAATTTAGTATTTGGTTTAGTAATAATATCTGTTATCGATTTCTAATATTAACCAATTATATTTTAGATCAGGGCTGTATGGGGCCAGTGGGCCCATCGATCAGCCTGTACTATATTAAGGATGTGTGTTCAATATACAATAAATCGCCCTAATTGTATTTGGTCTTCAAAATTTTTATGTTTGCTGAGAACATTTTTATTTTGAAAAAAAAATCCTATCTTTAACTTATAATACAAGAAGAGTCGTTAGTTCGGAGCGGCAATGTGATTTATTGCTACTAAAGACGATTATAACATTTAAAAGCGATTTGAGGTGATTTTATGTTTCTTAAAAAGCAACATATGAGAAAAAAATAGCATAATTATTTCAATGGCAGTTCCCATACATTCCCGGCTACGGCCTCTATATTTTATCTTTGTCGGGTCATGGGCCCCGTCAAATTCCCCTGATCTCTCCAGGCTAGTTCAGCCTTGTTGTTTAGCAACAAATTAGAGATGTTTTAAAAGTATTGAGACACTTGCACTCCATAAAGTCCAGCTGCGTCACGCCCGCGCCGCGCCAATACGACCGTATGCGAATTTATACAAGTATGTTATACCCTTCATATCAGTTTGGGATTTTGATATGTTGTTTGGGTACGTGCAAAGTATACTTTATAAAAAAAATGGTGATTGCCCTCCGAGTACAACATAGTGATTTTTATTTTTTAATTTTATTAATTTTTTTTGTGGTTAACTATGTACAGAGGACCATAATAAAATTACCTCAGATGAGTCATATGTACCTCTATAATCCATCAAATTCGATTGATGGTTTATCAAATAAAAAAAAAAATTAATATATTTTTTTTTTCGAAAACTACAAATTTTTAGAAGCTAATATTTGGTCAGGTTGAATGTTATATAGAATGTGACTTTCAAAAAAAAAATCAGCCAAATCCATGCAAAGGCCGATTTTGCATACTTACCCGGCTACAGCCTTTGTTTTCTATTTGATATTCTGTTTTAATTGGTAAAGGTAATAGTCCGTGACCCGTTAATCCCAATAACATACGTCATCGAGTTTGGGGCTAATTTTATTATGTAGTGCTAGTTTATCAACTGTAGATAAAATAAATGCTTGTCGTCCGTGGCATATCTTGTCCAGTTATGTGGTGTAAGGTGCTCATTTTAGGAGTACTTTTACGTTATCGAGTTTCGGGCTAAATTATATACCAAATTAAAGCTATTACAATGTATATTTTAAATCTTTCGGTCGTCCATCTCATAGTTTGTCCCTTTTGTCAGTACGACTAAAATCTTTATATATTTATCCATAATATACCTAACAATTTTAAAGTAATCACGGTCAGATAGAAACCATTATTTAGGGCATTAAATTTTCTATTGAGTCCTAGCTGGAATTTATTTTGTTCGATGTAGAAGGTCTTTTCTGTGATCGTTGAAAAACATGAAAAATTTTCTTAAAATTTTTGTAATACCTAGTATTTTGAGTGCTTATAAATCAAACATTTTTCGAGATTCTGACATTGGGTGCCGAGCATAATTAAGGGCACTCTCATCTCTATTATAATTTAAAATTTCATTTTGAAATTCAATTAAAGACATATTTAAAAAAACATTTCAACGTGTCATGATATTTTTTTCATTAAATTAATTTAAATTACTTTTATTCTTTCAATATAAAATAATGTTGTAAATATTTCCAAGAATTATGCATGCTCTCAGAAGATAACGTGTTGTCGCGACAAACTGAGGAAACATGATATAGTTATTATCATCGTTCTCTATACCCGCGCGCATAACTTGGGCACTACATTTTTATTTATTCATATATTTCTAAGTATTGCATATTATTATCTGTAAAGATCCCCTATTTCAATTTGGCTATTAAAATATGATAATCGTAAATTAACTAAATTATTTTCTTACAAAATTTTGCTCAAATATCTTCAAAACGGCTAGTTTTAATTATTATAAATTATAATAAAATTCCCCTCCGTGGAGGTTCGTGTAATTACGGCAATGGCGAGATTTATATTATTCCACACAAGCCAACAGGATTATGAGAGAAATGCAATACCGTTAGTATGGAGTTAGTAAGATCCTGATGTACAAGTTTTTGAAAGTGGCATAGTCTAATTCAGCGGTTTCCAAACTTTATGTAACTAGGCCTCCCTTTAAAAAAATTTAATCTCTTGCGCCTCCCCCCCCCTATTTTATATAATTATACAGACATATTTTAAAATGTATAAAATATATTTTTTTTGCTTATAAAATTTATTTTTAATGCACACAAAAAAACTGTATTGGATCAAGAAAATCTTCTTTGTATATAACGAAAACAATATTTTCTGAATATAAGAAAAATACTCTTAATCCTACTACATTATTTCTTCGTCCAAGAATACTATAGTTGGTTTAAGAATATATTTCTTATCTTAAGAAAATATTGTTTTCGTTATATACAAAACAAGGTTTATTTGGCTCAAGTAAACCTTTTTACCTGTGTGCGATGAATGTACTTGTTTATTAGCACAATCTTCATTAAATCTAGGTGTTATAAAGGGGAGTGCTTTCACTCAGAATTTTTTTTAGAAGTATCGCATGATAATTCTATCAGTTGTGCTTTTTCAATAATAGTTGTCAGTCTAAAAATACACAGTAACGTCCCTTTCAGAAAGAGATAATATACATACATATGTATGTATACACAAATAATGTTATGTTATAAAAATTTATTTATATGCATATATTTTTTATTTATAAAACTTAGGTAATGTGATGTTATGAAAATTAAATTTCTGTTAAACTTTTCGCGCCTCCCTTTGCACTAGTCCGCGCCTCCCAGTTTGGAAACCACTGGTCTAATTAGTGATAGTGGCCAAGAAGAGGATCGGAAGTCTAGGAGAACCAGCTGTCTAGCCTAAGTTAGTGTTAACACAGTGGTGGTCCACTATTAACACACACGCGTCGCGCGGATCCACGGCAGAACAGTGAATTTTGGGAAATATTTTGGTGGTCCATAAAGGATATTTCCCAGTCGCACAAGCGGAACCAAAGGAACCTGGACCCAGTCAACACCTCGACTCCGGCTCACCAGATAAGCAATACCACTATATTTTTATACTATTAACTTTTGCCATATCGCGTATCAGTGCATTGTCAGAACTTCTACTCACTTTTATTTATACCAACAATGTTAGATATTAAGTACGAATTTAATTATTATTCATTGTTAAAGATATATTTGTCATTCTCATTATTGTTTTATTGGTTACTATTTCACTTAGATTTTAAGGACAAATTTTAATTACTCTGCATATATTATAAGGACAATTTTATAAATAGTTTAGTGTTTATTTTCAATATCTTTTTGGGTCATTGTGTTTTTAAGATCATTATTTTTGTTTTTCTTTTATTTGTGTAATTTCAAAACATAATAAAGACCCACTTTATAAACGTATGCCTGTTTGTTTATTTTAATATAACCTACATATTGTTTCGTGGTTTGTGTTGTATACGCAGGTAGGAGGGTTAAATAAAATCACGTGGCGCCCTTAAAATAAAAATCAACATCATAAATGAACCTCGCCCGTCTTCACTGAGCTAGGGCAACCTGCCTTTGTCACCTTGTGCAATTTAGGCACGTGACAAACGTAATTCTACATTTCAGGAGTAATTTCCAAACTTGACGTCGCTAAGTGATTTTTTCGCGGGTTCTATTTCAATAACTACACTAAAATGCAAAATTAACGGATCACTAAATTTTTCAAATATTTTTAGGTGTTTTTAAATAGCTGGATCTCTGCGAATAATGGTCGTAGAAAAGTTTAAAAAAAACAGTTCTAAAGCTTGAACGTTCTAGTTTTTGAATCATTTATTGAAAATTTTATTATCCTTCAGGATAACCTCCTTTTTTTAAGTTGAAATGCCAAACAAAATTTTTCAAAAAATTATATTAATTTTGAGAGGCTCTACAGGACATGTGAATTTTTTTTGGTCAAACCAAATAAATGATTGTTATAGGTCGGACATTTTTCTTCAATTTACTTTTTTTTTATTGCTGTACGATTTTTTTTGACCAAGTTATGTGCAATCGAAGCAAAAATCATATGTTTAACATTAATCGCTTATAACTAGGGAACAAATAATCATAAAATAAATTTAAGGGCAGATTTGGAAAGCTGAAAATATTTCCTTTAACGCTCTTTAGTTGTTTTTTTGATAAAAAATTATTTTAGTATTGTAAAATTCATTTGAAAGTGACCTAAAAAATCGCATATTTTTCATTTTTTATAAAACATGGGGGAACATTGGGGGGAATCACGGGATCATTAAAGTGTCTATATTTTTTATTAGTTAAAAGTATACCTAAAATATCTGCGAAAACCCGAATCGCCTAGATTTTTTTTGTTTGAACCCCAAGCCATCAAACTTGGCATATTGCGGTGAGAGCGTTAAAAGATCACTCAAAGTTTCCATCTTTTTGAAGGTATTTTTGAATGGCTGTTTCTCCGGGAAAAATGTTCATAAAACAGTTTTCAAAAAAAGGTTTTAAAGCTTAAGCGTTCTTCTTTTCTAATCATTTTTTGATTTTTTTTTATACTTCAAAATAACATCTTTTTATGATGAGGTGCCGAAAAAAAATTTGCAAAAATTTATAACAATTTTGAGAGCCTCCATGGGTCGTGGTACATTTTGTTGATAAAATCTAATAAATATTTTTTATAGACCAAAGTTTTCTCTTTAATTTGTTTTTTTTTTTTGTTTTACTGTATGACAATTTTTGATCGAGTTATTTGCGTCCAAATACTTGTTGATGTTTTCTCATCGTACTGCATTAAAATTAATTTTTTTATCAGAAATAAATATCGTCATTTTGAAAAAAATGTAAAATAAGTAAAATAATAATAAAATTTTTTATTTATTTATATTATTTCTTTCAATATGACAATGATTATTTTTAATAAAAAAAACGAACTTTTTAAATTTCAAAGCAGTAAGATGTGGAAGCAACAATAAATGTTTAAACGCTAATTACTCGATCAAAAATTGTCATACAGTAAAACCAAAAAAAAAACAAATTAAAGAGAAAACTTTGGTCTATAAAAAATATTTATTAGATTTTATCAACAAAATGTACCACGACCCATGGAGGCTCTCAAAATTGTTATAAATTTTTGCAAATTTTTTTTCGGCGCCTCATCATAAAAAGATGTTATTTTGAAGTATAAAAAAAAATCAAAAAATGATTAGAAAAGAAGAACGCTTAAGCTTTAAAACCTTTTTTTGAAAACTGTTTTATGAACATTTTTCCCGGAGAAACAGCCATTCAAAAATACCTTCAAAAAGATGGAAACTTTGAGTGATCTTTTAACGCTCTCACCGCAATATGCCAAGTTTGATGGCTTGGGGTTCAAACAAAAAAAAATCTAGGCGATTCGGGTTTTCGCAGATATTTTAAGTATACTTTTAACTAATAAAAAATATAGACACTTTAATGATCCCGTGATTCCCCCCAAAGTTCCCCCATGTTTTATAAAAAATGAAAAATATGCGATTTTTTAGGTCACTTTCAAATGAATTTTACAATACTAAAATAATTTTTTATCAAAAAAACAACTAAAGAGCGTTAAAGGAAATATTTTTAGCTTTCCAAATCTGCCCTTAAATTTATTTTATGATTATTTGTTCCCTAGTTATAAGCGATTAATGTTAAACATATCATTTTTGCTTCGATTGCACATAACTTGGTCAAAAAAAATCGTACAGCAATAAAAAAAAAGTAAATTGAAGAAAAATGTCCGACCTATAACAATCATTTATTTGGTTTGACCAAAAAAAATTCACATGTCCTGTAGAGCCTCTCAAAATTAATATAATTTTTTGAAAAATTTTGTTTGGCGTTTCAACTTAAAAAAAGGAGGTTATCCTGAAGGATAATAAAATTTTCAATAAATGATTCAAAAACTAGAACGTTCAAGCTTTAGAACTGTTTTTTTTTAAACTTTTCTACGACCATTATTCGCAGAGATCCAGCTATTTAAAAACACCTAAAAATATTTGAAAAATTTAGTGATCCGTTAATTTTGCATTTTAGTGTATTTACGATACATAATTTTTAAAAAACAACGTTTTGTTTGTATTTTTATTTGCTTTAAGATTTGAGGGGTTTGCAGCAACAACGAGTTAACTCCATTTTTAGGCCAAACTGAGTTAACAACCGTTTCTGGGGGGAAAAATCATTCTTTCGTTTAGTTAAGAATTGCCTACCGTTGATAGTTCTCAAGGTATCCGCTAGAAAGAGTTAGCTGCTTCGTTTGCTTGAGTCAAAATGGAGTTAACTCCAGGAGCTGACTCTTTGTTTTTGGGCTTAGAATTGAGTTAGTAGTGTTAGTACACTCGTTAATGTGTTCTTTCTTGAATAAACTAATTTTCTTGAAAATTGTTCTTATTCAATGCTTCCTTACTTTAAAAAGAAAATAATTTTCAACTATTTGGGGCAAAAAGGAGTTATCTCCAGAATAAAATTGACTCTAGAATTGCGAATTTGACGAATTTCTCAATGGAATTTGACCAAAACATGTGGTCGGTGACAAATAATAATTGGACGAAGACAAAGGCGATTTAAATACATTCTCAATTTTTTAAACAGTTTTTTCTATTTTCCCACAAACTATAAAAACTGGAGATAACTCCTTGTTGCTGTAGACCCCTCATTTATTAAACCTGTTTTCTCCTAAAACTGACAGCCCCAGTGTTATTTTTTAAATAACTGATTTTGGACAGCTTTGTAAGCCCCTAGAAAGTTATGCATTCCCCAGGGGGGATGAATTATCAGCATGTTCTATACATTAAAATCTACCAATTTCTTGAAAAAATTTACTCCGTCAATTTTTCTAGCTCAGATCTTATAATGAATGGACTAATTTTAGTTAAATACCTTTTTTATAATGCCATCGTTCTCATAATATCATCAATATTTAATTAAATACATAATTATGTATTAAACGATATATAACAATATTTATAAAAAAAAAAAACATTTTTGATATAGTTAAATAATATATTCAGCAATAAAAAAAAATTAAGTTGGAATTAGCGCAGAGTCGACTTACACTTTTTTAAAGATAAATTTGGCCGTACTGACAAAAGGGACAAGCTATGAGCTGGACGACCGAAAGATTTGAAATATACATTGTTATAGCTTTAATTTGGTATATAATTTAGCCCGAAACTCGATAACGTAAAAGTACTCCTAAAATGAGCACCTTACACCCGCGCTAGCACATAACTGGACAAGATATGCCACGGACGACAAGCATTTATTTTATCTACAGTTGATAAACTAGCACTACATAATAAAATTAGCCCGAAACTCGATGACGTATGTTATAGGGATTAACGGGTCACGGACTATTACGGTAAAGTACAGAACCATGCACACACACAAGTCGTCAAAACAAGTTGCTCGATGTGAATCAAGTAAAAAAATGTAAAGGTTAGAGAGGTACAAACCAAGTATTAACAGAAGCCAAGATTCATATCAAGATCATGCGAAACCTTTAAGTAAAGCTTGTAATAAATTACATTATCTGTTGAAATTGATATATCTATTTTACATAAAACAGATATATGGGTTTTGTCTAACGGCTATACATCACTCAATTTGATATCTAATCTGCAGGGGCGATTTGAAGGGTCCTTTAAAACATACACTATGAATTTGTTTTCTATTTGATATTTTGTTTTAATTGGTAAAGGTTATGGTAAAGTACAGAAATATATATACAAGTCGTCAAATCAAGTTGCTCGATGTGAATCAAGTAAAACAAATGTAAAGGCAAAAGAGGTACAAACCAAGTCTTCATTGAACTGCACAAGAGGTTATTTTAGTAAAGATTGCAACATCAAGTGTGAGGATGTGTTAGGAAAGGACTACAGATATTGTCAAAAGCATTTGATTTGCAGCAACAAATACAACAGTAGATGTTCATGCGCTCCAGGATATTGGGGACACGATTGCGAGGATGGTAACTATAACAATAGATATAAGGGTTTGCTAAATAACTAATATTTGGTTTTATAAATTTTAGATTGCAAAACAGGAATACATCCGGACAAATGGTTTTATTGTAACAATGGTTGTGGACATTGTGATTACACTATAGAAGGGCAACACTGTGACTTGGATAAAAAACAGTGCTACTCAACATGTCAGGAGGGTTACATGGGCCCCTCGTGTACAAGTAAGTACTATGTATGTATTTACAAAGGGAAAACGCAGTTAGGATTCTTTAAATTTCATTCAGTTTTGGAGAGGTAAAAGGTTATATAAAAATAAGAATGACCATTATTAATAATTGGTAGATTTCTTAGAGACTTAATATGTTATAAAGAAGAGATAATTAAGTAATTAAAATTTATTAGTAAATATCTTACGCGCGCGTAGGCTAAAGACGTATAATCCACTCAAAACACTTGAGCAGTGAATAAATTAGCTGCGCAAGTAAATGATAGCCATGA
This sequence comes from Sialis lutaria, assembly GCA_949319165.1. Lineage (NCBI taxonomy): Eukaryota > Metazoa > Arthropoda > Insecta > Megaloptera > Sialidae > Sialis > Sialis lutaria. The sequence goes on along the minus strand of OX439238.1, from coordinate 25,621,155 downwards.
CCATTTAACACTTACTCTAGCCCGGTGGTCTTCAAAGTTAGTCGACTCACGGAACTCTTAAAACTACATACATATATGGTTATTTTTCCTTCCCACCCTTTAAAAACCTCTATTTTATTATATACTGGTGGCCTGACGAAAATTGGCTACTGTTTAAGTAATTATGTTATTTAGATTAGCTATAAGCAGAAAAACTCACACATAACTACTAGTCGAGTCAATGAAGCTCGAAAATAACCAAAAATTCGGAACCCTCAGAAACAGCATCGATTTTGATTGAATTTTTTTTTAAATGTTCGTTATACCATACTATTTGAAATCAGAAATATTCTAATCGTCGGATTTAACCCCTCCCCCCACCCAAATTTTGAAAATTTGTATAATTTACTGGTTTCATATATTAAGTCCGATTTTCGACGAATTTTTTTGACCTGCAGGGGTTTTGAGGGTCGCTGAATAAGAATACATTCTCAAAATAAGGATTTTCGGGAATTTTCCCGAAATTTTCCAAGTTTTTTTTTATTTTTGTCTAAATTTATTGAAAATTTTGATAGAAATGTGTATTCGCGGTGTTTCTTTTCACAAATATAGTTTAATTATACAAAAATTTTCAGGAATTTTCCAGATATTTACCAATTTTTCCTCAAAAATTTTGAATTTGTAATAAATAATATTGTACAATTTAAAAAAATGAACCTAGAGGGCTAAAATTTTTAGAAACATTAGGTAAATGTATTTTAAATAAGCATAATTTTTTTTGTCAAAATTGTTTGTTTATTTGCAAAACGGCAAACGTTTATTATTTTATTCGCGGCGCGAGCGGATACGAAATTTCGGAACAAAACATGCTGTAAAATGATTATTAATACAAGTAACGTGCTCTAAAATTTACTACTATTAAATAAGGGTATTTCGAACAATTTTGCTAAATTTCATCAATATTCAATAAATTCTAAATATGTATATTAATTTATGAATTTTGGCGTCAAAATGTCAACGATAATTTATTAAGCAAATTATTCAAATAATTGAAAAGTAGCGTTTGCCAATGAAAATTTAAAAATTTTTTTTGCTCATTTCCTCAAATAATATTTATTCAACTTAGTTCTAAAAAAACACAGTTTTTCTCAAATATTATATAAAAAAAATTATTAATATACTAGTAGTGACGTTAAAATATAATAAATAAAACAACTAATTGTCTAAACGTCAAACAATTTAATAAGCAAGGAAATGTAGCGAGCTTTCGATTCACAGAATCATCGTCAGGCTATTTAAATAGCCTGACGATGATTCTGTGAATCGAAAGCTCGCTACATTTCCTTGCTTATTAAATTGTTTGACGTTTAGACAATTAGTTGTTTTATTTAAAAAAAATTATTTATATACATTTTTTTTGAGCAAAAAAAATAATTTTTTCAGTCCGACGGCTGGAATGTTTCTGATTTCAAATAGTATGGTATAACGAACATTTAAAAAAAAAGTCATCAAAATCGGTGCTGTTTCTGAGGGTTCCGAAGTAAAAACCTTCATTGACTCGACTATACATATTTTACAACCTGCACTAGTAACTTCTTGAAATGCATTAATATTCAAATATAAGTAAATGTATCTTTATATTTTTTAGTTAAATTATTATTTTTTCTAATTTTTATTTTATTCGCAAAACCCCCAGTTTGAAGACCACTCCCAGTGAACATTTTATTCCTATAAAGGAAATATGTCGTTGGCGATGTCGTTGTTAAGTCACATTTCCATTAATTTGCGTCAAAAAACACACAAAATATTGAGTGACGTCACAACTAGTGTGCAATTTGACACCAAAAGAGAACTGTGTGCTCTTTTACACAGTGTAGGAATTGCATTCACACACAAGGCATTGTTACATAAGCAGATTTTTAGAGTAACACGAAGTAGGAAATGTGTGGAAAAAAATGCGATATACTGTAAACATTGTGTTCTTGAAGTTACTCGGTGATTTTGTGTGTAACGCAAATTAGACATTTTACCCGTGTTTTGTATAAAGACACAAATGTCATTTCCGTGTGACACAATTAAGAAATGTTTGCTACTATTTTCCTACATTCACACAACGCGCATAGATTGTAACGCATAGTAGAAATTGGCGGTTATTACACTATCAAAGAAATGTGATAAAATTTCATTGATCAAAAAAATATGACAGTGTAATAAGGCAACTTTTATAATATTTACGTAATATTTACATTCATAATATTTCTTTTATCATTCACAGTTTCTTATATTTGATCAAAGTTTTTTGACGGATAAATCAAAATGGCGATGGAAAAGTGTTCGTGGACGGTTTCGGCTACGAAATTACTTATAATTTAATATATGATCAAATCTTTGTCAAAGATCTTTGACATATTTATTTGAAAGTGTAATAGCCGCCTTATATGTAGGTGCGATTTTCAGTTTGTGTGCTAGTTCGTGTGATAAAATACATACAAAGATGTCGTCTTAAGGGATTCGTAATTATAAAACAACTACTTCAAGAGCTGATAACATATTTTTCTGCACATCAGAGCACTAGACAGACTTACGGAAAACATTTATTCATGTGTTGTACATTATGGGAAAAATAGTCCCAACCTCGATACCCGGGGATAAAGGGGTTTAATTCCTTAGTGAACATGTAAAGAAAAAGGGTATTTTTGCCCCATGTGAGCACAAATAAATTATATCAGGGAGTTAGTTTATGAAAAGTTAGATAGTGAAAGTGCAATAGGCAGATCTTTCCTGAAGTGTGTGCGTGAATTACACTGATTACACACGTATGGATTTGCGTCACAAGAATCCTTATTTGTGTTAAGGTTGTTGTTCACTAAAATCGATCACTACAGAATTTGTTAAAATTTTAATATTGTGTTAAGTAAGCTAGTTCGCATTTGTAAAAAAAATTTCAGGTCAGTTTACCATTTCGTTTATTAATTATAAACGTGCAAAGTTGGCCTCTTATACATTGCAAGCATAGGGATCAACTTGGAATTCGATATTCATTTAATTCGTGTATTAAAACTAAACGTCAGATTTTAACCAAAAACGGATATGTTATAGATTTATATGGTAATTAAGGAATGTGTATATAAAATTTTAGAATGATTTACCATCTCCTTAAATAATTATTAATTTTTAACTTTAATAAATTCCCGAACACATGACGTAAATATACGATATGGCAACAGCGCATTCGGCGCGATCTTTGAAATATAAAAACGTGGTATTGAAAACTGACGCGCTTTGTAAATATCAAGTGATTATTGATTACATTTAATGTTTTAATTTATAATAATAATAGTTACTATTGTTATTATAATTATTACTATTGTCAGCAACAGTAATAATTATAATATTGTTAAAAATGAATCTTCTATTCTTGTCTAATATTATAAATTGTTGCCAGATCTATTTGTTCTTTTTTACCGACATATCAAAACCCTGTAGTTCATGCTAAATTTCGCTAGATGCCACGACTTTCAGTGAACAACAACCTTAATAACGACGACAAGTGGGAATTGTGTGTCGCCTTGAAGGAACTTTGTTACACATTACCCACTTTGCTTCTTGTTCCACATTTAGGGCAAAAATAGGGAATTTTGCGTGTTTCGGCTATATTTTCCACTATTTTTCCTGTTGATTTTTTTATGTTAAAATAAAAACACCTATTTTGCACAAACTACCCGGGGAAAAATGATAAGATATATGCATATATTTGCACATATGCTCGAAGCCTGAATTTGGCACGATCCAAGAATATCTTATAATGCATTATCTTTAGTAAATTATTATCCATTATTAACAAAATAACTAATGCATAATTGTGTATAATTATAAAGAAACCTTAGATATAATTTAATCAAATTAAAAAAAAATCCAGATGCGAATTAAGTAATATTTTAGACCCCAGTTGTAAATTTAATAAATTCACACAAACTACCTATATAGTGATTCAGCACTGTCGTGCCAAACTTAAACACTAGATTAAAAAAAAAATATTTTAAGAAAAAATCATCCAATAAACATGTGTCCGTATTTAGTATTTGGTTTAGTAAAAATAAGTGTTATCGATTTCTCCTATTAAACAATTATAATTTAGACCAGGGAAGTACGGGGCCAGTGGACCCATCGGTTTTTGTCTAGTATTTATTGTTCTGTAATTTATTTATAAAGTTGGGCATTTATTTAAGGTTATATGATACAAAATACACAAAAATATACTTTGCTTATTTGTCATAGGATAAACCGTTTTCGAGAAATACGATGGTTAAGATAATATTGCAGAATTTAACTTAATACGGATGCTTCAAATTACAAATAATAAATTTATATTCTTATTCTATGATAAAAAATAAGACAAAAAGTGAATATAAGTATACCTCAAAAATGCATCTTTATCAACAAATAGCATTTTTAGTTTCGTTTTTTAGTCAAGTTAGTAAAGTACGTTTAACAATAATAAAACTGGCTATAGATCTTAGAGGATTCATATAAGGAGGTTTCTTTATATGAACTTTTTTCTTACCTTTAATCATTGACGAGAATATAATTTTTTTTTGTTATTTGAAGCATCCGTATTTAGATAAATTCTGCAATATTATCTTTACCATCGTATTTCTCGTAAACGGTCGATCTTATGATAAATCAACAAAGTATATTTATATGTATTTTGTGACAAATTATAAAAGTACCAAAGATTGGAAAAATATTAAGAACAAAAAAATACTAGACAAAAATCGATGGGCCCACTGGCCCCATACATCCCTGGTCTAAATTATAACTAGTTAAAATGAGAAATCGATAACACTTATTATTACTAAACAGAATACCAATTTTCATAATTTTATCACAAAGGGTTCTCTAGATTAGTCTAGATATTAAATAAAAACTCATTTTAAGCAAAATCTTTTTAGGGCTGTAGTTCCCTTACGAAAAAAATTTACGGACACATGTTTATTGGAAGATTTTTTTAAAAATATTTTTCTTAATCTAGTGTTTAAGTTTGGCACGACAGTGCTGAATCACCCTGTATACAGGATGTCCCATTTTAATCTATCACCCCTCTAATTTTTTTTATCTATTAATTAAATCAAAAAATGTTTCAAGTAAATGTTGTTTGGTTATGAGGGAAACTCAAAATGGCGTTATTAATTTTTGATTTTTTGGACGTCTTTATGGTTAAATAGGACCAACATTTTTTTTTTCAAATGGAAACCTATATTTTTTATTATGGTATCTTATTGATTGAGAAAAAACAAGCAACTTTTGTTTTATATAATTTTTTGTATGACTTGAATTTTTTTTAATATTAAACAAAATAATTTTAGATTTTCACTAATTTTTTACTCCAAACCCATTAACTTTAGAGGAAATGTGTAAAAAAAAACAAAAAATGTTTATTTTAATCTGATATAATTAGAAAAATGATTTCAGATTTTTTTAAATTAATTTTTTTGCTTTTATATTTTGAAGGGAAAAAATAAAATAATATTCTGATATAATTTTTCTAGTTATATCAAAATAAAATAAGCATTTTTTGTTTTTTACACTTTTCCTATAAAGTTAATGGGATTCGAGTAAAAAATTAATGAAAATCTAAAATCTAAAAATATTTTGTTTAATATTAATAAAAATTGAAGTCATACAAAAAATTATTTAAAACAAAAGCTGTTTGTTTTTTCTCAAACTATAAGATACCATAATAAAAAATGGTTATTTATCGTTTTAGTGCTCCAAATTATTTCATAATATTTTTCAACTTTTTAGAGAGTTCTTATCTATGGATTCAATTCAAACAGATGTTTAATGCTGTTATTATAAGACGGTCGAAAAGTCTTTTCACTTAAATTGATTGTTTTTTTTTACAGATTTTATGTAACATATTATATTAATATTGTTTATACTTTTATTTATTTAATGTGGTTCTCCCGTTTATTATATTAAGCAATTTTGGTAGCTGCATTATTTATATGTTATATATTTTTCATTGTTTTCTTTATAATTATATAACCTAACCCCAGAGATGGGCATCATCTAGATACTTTTTTCATCTAGATGAGAAATTTACGGATAACAGATAATCTGTATCTGTTATCTGCAACCTACAGATAAAAATAGTTATCTGTATCTGTGGCACTCACAGATACAGATGATTTCTTCGTCATCCGTAGAACTTACAGATGCAGATGATTTATACGTTATTTTATATTTATCTAAGATAAAAAATTAAGGATAAACTTTTGTCTACCTATACTTTAACATAGTAATATAACTTTGATGCATTGGGTGGGGGGTGGTGATATTAAATTAATTACAAAGTGTTCAGACACGTATTAAGGGGTATTTTAGGCCTGTATTTTTAAAATAACAATTTCACATATACTATATAAAATCCTTGTTTATAATTTAATCATTTTAAAAAAACTTGTACAGATGCGTATTAAGTGATATTTGAGGCTCGTATTGTTAAAATAACGATTTTACATGTATTATATAGAATTCTTGTTTATAATTTAATCAATTTAAAAAAATGTACAGATGCGTATTAAGTGATATTTGAGGCCCGTATTGTTAAAATAACAATTTTACATGTACTATATAGAATTCTTGTTTATAATTTTATCAATTTAAAAAAATTGTACAGATGCGTATTTAGTGATATTTGAGGCCTGTATTGTTAAAATAACAATTTTACATGTACTGTATAGAATTCTTGTTTATAATTTAATCAATTTAAAAAAAAACTTGTACAGATGCGTATTAAGTGATATTTGAGGCCCGTATTGTTAAAATAACAATTTTACATGTACTATATAGAATTCTTGTTTATAATTTAATCAATTTAAAAAAATGTACAGATGCGTATTTAGTGATATTTAAGGCCCGTATTGTTAAAATAACAATTTTACATGTACTACATAGAATTCTTTGTATCGATATTTAATTTCGGACAGAGACTCTCTAAAACTATATCTCATCTAATACACATATCCTATTCTATCAGTGGCGGTGTAAGGGGGGGGGAGTGGTCGGTCCGCCCCGGATGCCAATACCCCTTAATATGTGTCTGAACACTTTGTAATTAATTTAATATCACCACCCCCCACCCAATGCATCAAAGTTATATTACTATGTTAAAGTATAGGTTGACAAAAGTTTATCCTTAATTTTTTATCTTACAATTAGATAAATATAAAATAACGTATAAATCATCTGCATCTTTAAGTTCTACGGATGACGAAGAAATCATCTGTATCTGTGAGTGCCACAGATACAGATAACTATTTTTATCCGTAGGTTGCGGATAACAGATACAGATTATCTGTTATCTGTCATTTTAATTTTACAGATGAATTTTGCCCAACTCTGCCTAACCCTACTAACCCACCTAACCGGGTAAATAACCTACCCTAAGTAAACAACACGATTTCGCCCCAAAATTCTCTGGAAACTCAATTTTTGGTTGTGATTTAACAAATTTATGCGTGTTTATTGTAAACGAATGCGAATGACTGAGAATTCAAGTTGTACTACTATGACTATTTTTGACATCGAAATTTCGCGACTTTATTTGTTTATAAAAAAAAATTTGCCGTTTTTCCGAATGATTTTGGTAATTTTTAGCAAAAGTTGTTAAACTGAACAATTAATAAACATTTTTTCGTAAATAAACTTTATGATCATTTTTTTACAATATATCTTGACATTGAAATATTGAATCCATAGACTGTAGGTAGAGTAGTTAAAAAAAACATAGATTATAATGAAATAATTTGGAGCACTAAAACGATAAATAACCTAAAAAATATAGGTTTCTATTTGAAAAAAAAAATGTTGGTCCTATTTGACCATAAAGACGTCCAAAAAATCAAAAATTAATAACGCCATTTTGGGCCCCCCTCAAAACCAAACAACTTTTACTTGAAATATAACATAACATTGGCCGACAGCCATTTTGCTGCAGGGCAAACAACAACTTTTTAAGGGTAATTTGGACACGCTGAATCCAAATATGACCACCGTTTTGCTCAATCAGCTCTTGTTTTTGCATATAGCAAAAAACATGTTTTTTAAATTAAATGCTTCAACCAAAGATCATTCGGAAATTAGCTGAGGGTCCTAATTAAACTAAACAGCACATTTTATTAGTTATTCCCTTCGAAATTCATGTTTCAAATGGAGAATAATCGATTTTTTAGCCAAAATTCGGCAAATTTCAAAGTGCTGTTATACGGACAATTTTTATCAAATTTAAATGCAATTTACTTAATTTATAGCTTTATCTATCTTCTTTATTGTGTTAAAATTTTAACGTAATCAAGTGAAAATTGGCAAAAAAAGTATTAAAATCAACCGCCCCGCCCGTGCCAGAATTTGATAGTTCGGTCATAACAACTTTTGGCGTTAAATAAATTCTTTGAACAAAATTATGAACTGAAATACGTATTAATTCGAGTTTTAAACGAAAATTAATGACAATGTGTTAATAAAACCATTCTATGTAAGAAAAACTTATTTGCTGCGGGAGTGAAAATGACCGAACTACCAATTTTGACACACGCAGTTGATTTTAGTACCATTACGCCAATTTTCATTCAATTACGTTGAAATTTTAACACAATAAAGAAGATATGACAAGCTACAAATTTTGTGAATTACATCAAAATTGAACAAAAATTGTTTGTGTAACAGCGTTTTGAATTTTGAATATTGCCGAATTTTTGCTAAAAAAACGATTTTTTTTTCGTTTAAAACATGATTTTCGAAGAGAATAACTTTATGAATTTGTATTAATTTAATGTTTATACCGCAAAAAGAAGAGCTGATTGAGCAAAACGGTGGTCATTTTTGGATTCAGCGTGTCCAAGTTACCCATAAAAAGTTGTTGTATGCCCTGCAGCAAACAAAAAAAAAAATTTTGTCGGCCTGTGATATAATCTGAAAGAAACATTTAGCCCGAGAGCCGGGAGATTATACTTATATAAAAAAAGGAAAATAATTCCTAAATTGTGTGCAGCAGTCCACCAGATATTTTTAAAAATTTTAAGTGGGGTTTGTGACAGATATAATTCCGGATCTGAGGCTGACATAATTGTGCAATTGTGTCAGCAAATCATTAATAAAAATTGACAGATGAAGGCACCAGTACCGAAGCAATTCCCAAAATCCCTAAATGTGTTGTGTAACGGTGCTTCACTTCCCACATATTATTGACACACAGAGGTTGTAGATTCGACACATGTATGCATAACTACACCCAGAGATCTCACACAATTACTTACGAGTATTTGTTCCTTGAATGATACCAGCTTTTGCTCACTGGGTTGTAGTCTAGCCTTAATTAAGAGATGTACAAAGTTATGAAAGGACATTTTGTATTCAATAAGTTGTACATAAAAGTCCACAATATCGAATATCTATAACATTATCTAATTTTCAGATTTAAATAAATAGTATCTACATTTATCATGGATATTTTAATGTGGGACAGATCACTCACAAAATCTTTTTTATTATTATAAAATAGACAAATTCTTGTATGATAAATTAATTTCGTTGTAAAGATAACTCGAATGGAACTAAAGATAAATACCTCTGTAGCCCGATATTATGTACCGATTTAATTTATTTAGCACTAAATGCTCATTTAAAGTGGATTTGGTGTATTACAAATGTGACTTAAATCAATATTTAGGCTTTAAATGAAAAATGTACATAATATGAGTTATAAAAACATCATTTTAATTATGTATACGATCCTTGGTTCTTAGTCGTCCAGAGCACTTAGACGAAAAATAGCTGTATCTAGGAAAAAATTCGCATAGAGCTGAATTTTTGTATACACCTTCTTTTTGTCTTTATACATAAGATGCCAAAAGTCCCCATCGATCCCTTGTGAGCATACTTTTTTATAGCCATCAAAATGTGCTAATAATTAGTTTTATGTAAATATCTCTGTATTTATAGATTATTTTACGATAGTGAAAGTCATATAACAATGGGAAGACTAGAAAATTCTCTACAAAAAAGGTTATTCATAGTTTTTCATATGAACTATAATTTTCACGGAAACTGGATGCAAAGGTGACTGGATGCAAATACTACTAACACAAGAAATGTAGAATTTTTGACTAATGTAAATATTATGCCGAATGTGCGAGGTTCCAAATTTTGTCAATAGTTAGAGTATATCGACATGTGTATTTCCTGAAAACTCCCTAGCAAAGTATGCCCTGAAATATCCCCATCGAAGGCCCCAAATTTTCGTTATATACGGATTTTGTGAACAGCTGTATCTAGTGAACGGAATGTCCGATCAACATCTTTTTTCACATTTTAGACAGATAATTTAATCTTTTACAACCTTTTTATTAATATTTTATCCCAATTAAATTGTATGCTTTTCAAAATTGCGGGAAACTAAAAAAAATATATTTTTTTAAGAAAAATTTAAAGTTTGGCCGCCATTTTGAAAACAATTCGTTAATTTTTAGTTAAAATACTATCAAAATGTTTGTAAAAAAATAATTAACTGTCTTATATGTGAAAGACGATGTTGAGCGGACATTCCGTTTATTAGATACAGTCTGTTTATAAAATCCTTATACAACGATATTTTGGGTTTTCGATGAGGGTGTCCCGGGGTCTACTTTACTAGGGAGTTTGCAGAAAATATACATCTTTGTATGTTCTAACTACTGAGAAACATTTGTGGCACCTCACACATTTGTTATAATATTTACAATAGCCAAAAAAAGTATATGTTATATTAATATTGGTACAGTCAAAGCGTCGTAAAAAATAAAGCAACCGTGCATTTTGGGTAGGTAGCGATTTTTTTAGGGAATATCGTAGGGGGGTCGGTCTTGAGTCTAAAACTCATTTTTCGGGTTCGGGAAAGATGTCGTTTTTTCGCTATCTTGAAAATAAGGGTGCAATTAGTTTTTTTATTTATCTCTGTAACAGTCAGCTTAACAAAAAATTTATAAGAAGCATTTTTGAAGGTAATCAAACTATCTATAATTGTTTTATTAAACTGTTAATAAATTGTCTTTTGATTAACAGTAAAAAATTTTCTATAAACTTTTTTTTATACAATTGTTTATATGGGTTCCGGAAAACTTATATAAGTGATTGCAACAATAAAAAAGTCAATTATTCATTTGTTTGGAAAATGGTGACGCTTAAATATTTTTGTAAGATATTTTACGACAATAAGATTTAAGCATCACCATTTTCAAAACTATTGAATAATTGACTTTTTTATGGTTGCAATCACTTATATAAGTTTTCCGGAACCCATATAAACAATTGTACAAAAAAAAGTTTATAGAAAATTTTTTACTGTTAATCAAAAGACAATTTATTAACAGTTTAATAAAACAATAACAGTTCAAGATATCAACCCCAAATTTACAATGAATGTGCTTTACTATAAAATGTTCATTTTCCAGGAGTAACAACTTAAAAAAAACATTATAATTAATTAGATATTAAAATTTAATAAAGTGTGCTTTTAGCCACTTTTGTTAGCATAGCGGATAAACAAATGAAATTTTAATATTTTTTTCAAAATAGTAGTTTTAGGAAATATTATAGCGAACAACTTTTATTCCAAACTTTTTTTTGTATCAACAATTTTTTGTACCTACGTAACTCTTATACTTTCAATTTACCTCCTTAACAACGCTGAAACATCAATAAAAATAAACCAAATAAAAAAATGAATAAAATAAATTGTTTGTTAAGAAATGTTCTACAAAAAAGGGTAGAAGTACTTTTTTTGTAGGACTAAAAATACTATAGTTATCTTGCCTTAAAGATTTTCATCCCCTATATTTTTATCCTTTTTTTCTCATAACATTTTTATTTTTAATGTTACGTCAAAAAGTTAAGAATAAAAATTACAGATAGTTTGATTACCTTCAAAAATGCTTCTTAGAAATTTTTTGTTAAGCTGACTGTTACAGAGATAAATAAAAAAACTAATTGCACCCTTATTTTCAAGATAGCGAAAAAACGATATCTTTCCCGAACCCGAAAAATGAGTTCTAGAGTCACGGATGATCCCTCTACGGACCCACCTAAAAAAATTGCTACCTACCCAAAATGCACGGTTTAATGACGCTTTGACTGTATTATATAATATAGGAATGAATTTTGATTAAGATTGTTTTGGGAATTTTTTGACAAAAAAGTATAACACTTTTTACTATAGATTTTTTGTATTTACTTTTATATAAGTTTAGACAAGCCATACAAATTAAAATAATAATAATAATAAGTAATTATTACGCTTGTTGTAATGTGTCGGTTCCTCGATTTATTTATGATAAAATAATTATTGATGTCAACTCAAAGTCTAATATTCCCGCAATTACAAATTAAATTATTAAAATATGAATTATGATTTAAAATTTGTGGATTTGTGAAATAAAAAAGTGAGAAAATTTAATGAACTGAACTTATTTAATTTTAAATCTTTATTTACCCTACAAACAATAATATACATATATCCTTACATTAAATCCTTTTAATCCTAAATCTATTCCTTGCATTCAATATCTTTCACAACCTTTATTCTAAATTTATTATTTCTTTTTCTTTTTAATACTAAATCTTAAACAAACTACTAAAGCTCTTCTTACCAGGCTACCGCCTAATAAGTTAGCTATGTTTATTTAATCAATAAATACGCACAATGTTAATTTTATAATACAAAACATGTGTATGTATATAACATTTTTGGCAGTACCATAACCTGCCTATATATCTAACTGGCCTAACTGGGGAGAGAATTACATTTATTTATATATAGTATTTTCTTCCAACAAGTGTTGGAATGCCAAGTTTCCTATATTTAAACTAACTTATAAACTTATCTTATAAACTTATCTCTCAATACTATATTTCCTTTCCCGACGCCGATGATTCTTTCCAAGTTATTCTTCCGCACCAAACTTTGTTTCGTTTCAAATATGTCCATATTTGATTTCAGTTTTATATTTGTAACTATCTGTCTTTGTTCTACTCACTGTTATCTCTCACTGTCTCTCTTTCTGTCACTCTGCTTATATTTGTTTCTTCGTACTGTTTTTTGTTGTTTAAATTATTTATTAACTGTTCATGTTTTATGTGCTATTTATTAATATTTTCATTGACTTCTTTTTACTTTTAACTGTATTTTAATACTTTTTATTATCGTAGATTTTAAATAATTTTAATTGTCGTCAATTTTATATTATGTCGTTTTATTTTTTTTATATTGACTATCTTTTTCGCACTTGACTTTCAACTTCGTATCTTCTCTTTCTTTCTCACTACTTTTTATTATTGTTTAAACTTTATTTATTTATTTCTTAATATATTCTCGTCGATTTCTTATCTTTAATACTTATTTTATTCACTATATTTTATTTAACACTTTCTTCATACACTAAATACTTTATTTCACTTTATTTCTTCTTTACGCCGTTTTAACTTTATTATATATATTTTATTCTTTTTATTCGCCGCGTCGTTTCTTATTTTATTATAACTATTATTTTAAACCTTAACTTCACTTCTTCAATATACTTTTTAACTATTTCTTTACTTTAATTTCTATATATATTCTTGTGAGCCGCCATCTCAGTCAATCTCAAATCCACGACTAACCTTGTTTGCAATTTCAACGTTCATTCCCCCCCCCCACTTATAGAAATTCACACATATACTCAGCGTTCTATAATACGTAGCCATCGATAATTCAATAATTCCACAAGTCGTCGGCTAGAGGAGCCCCCACCACCACGCCTAAAAGTTGACAGATACATAATGTTCTGTGTACATAATAATAAAAATGGCGCTGTTGGTGAACGAGATCCTGGTTTGTTGACTTTTTAGGATTGAACTCTAGACAATTGTTATTCGTTGTTTTAATACTGGATGAAAAATATATAGATTTCTATACAATTATATGCCAATAATTTATTTTTGTTATTTCCTTTTTTAATCGTTTTCAAATTATCAAATTTTAAATAAAATGTATGTACTATGTACCTTACACATTTTTTCATACTATTTATTATATTTCAACGAAAATTTGTATTGAATTTCATTTTTTTCCACATTGAGTCACACCAAAACACAAGTTTTCTGTGTAAAATCTACAACTACATAGAAGACTTGAACGTCAATTTGTTAATTTAAATTTCGCGCTGAAATATAGCAGTCACAGTCGTCACAGTGGTATTATGGTGGGAGTTGGGGAAAGACGTACTATAGAACTGTTAGAACATTGTCTTATGGATCGGACGTCTTGTGGATAGTCGTATTATAGATCGCTGAGTGTAGCACTTTTAACAAATGGTTTTAAAAACGAAAAAACAGGGGTGTACCTACTTGACCTCTTACATTGTACAGAAACCACGTACAACGTGAAAAAAACGCCTCCAAATGATTGCTATGATTATAGCTTTTCTGTTCATCCGAAAAAACAACCAATAAATTTCTTTATCTATATAAATGTGGCTATAGCGAGCGGGTGGCAAAAAATAAAAAAATAAAATTTAAATTAAAAAAATGGCGGAGTTTAGAAAAGTGTCTATAGAATTTTCGTTACTATATTTTTCAATCTTTCATTGCCCGTAAAACAAAAATATTTGATTTACTCAATTCTATTACAGATAGTAATAGCTTGTGTACTCAGAAAATTTTAAGTTAATCGGTTCAGTAGATCTTGAGTTATTATGGCAGCCAATTTAAGTTTTCAGTTTCGAGAAAAACGCGTTCAAAGTTTACGTATAGTTGGCTATTCAATGTTACATATCTCTTTAAATCCACTATAACTATAATTTTGGCAATTTGGGTATAGGGTTTTGTACATATCTTTTTTGAACTCTTATTTATTAAAAAAATGCAAAAAAATAAAATCGATATTTTACATTTTTAGACTAGAATACCCCCATACTACGTGAAAACAATTACTTGTACGAAAAAAGGTATCAGATCTTTGTTGTAGATAATTTTCTAATCTTTCTATTTGATACTAACTATTTTAGTCATAGAGACAATATACAGGGTGTTCGCGGGATCCGAGTGATCATTGCTAACTTTGTTATTAGTACAGTCAATGAAGGCAAAAATCAGCTACAACCTCCGATTTCGTTGAACCTCCATAGATTTGGATGAAAATTTGGAATTGAGTATGTTTTACCCTCTACTTCAAAAGTGACATATGCTCGTCTTGTGCTTTTTGCATTTTAGGGGTGAAATCCACCCCTTTTGTTAAAAATGGGAAAAATGCAGATTTAACCATTCTGGCTTAAGTAATTGTGTTTAATTAAATACTTTTTTTTTAATATTTATATGCATGATTTATGATTTTAATTAATTTTTCAACCTTTTTAGCAACCCCTTGAATGAAAAAATCATTTTTTGTATTTCTGAGTTTTTAAATCGCATATTAACATTACATATACAGTTTGTTTGATACTTATGATATAATTTTTGGTTGACAGTGAAATTTCAACCCTTAAAAACTACCCCCTTATTGCAGAATCACTGTAAAAATTGGTTTCAAAAACTTTAAATAGTACATTACTGAAGTGAAATCTTATTTACTGAGTATTAAAATATTTATTTATTTATTGCGAAAATTTTCACCCTTAAAAACTACCTCTTGTCATAATAAAAATGGAATCATTTTTTTATCAGCTTTAATTAGTTAGAATCTTTTTAATAGTTAAGTTTCTCTATCTTCAAAACACACATACACACACCCATACATGTGTATTTAGTAAGCATGTACCTATTGACACGTTTTCTTATAATATATGTATACCAAATCTCTGCTACAAAAATTTTTCCAAAAAAATATAATTTGTTTTTTTACAATAACTTCGTTAATTTTTAAATAAGATTTTTTAAAGCCCTTATTTTTTAAAAGATAAAGGGTCCCGGTTACATGGTTCTCGCAGTAAAATTTAGGCTTTAAACGTCTCTATCTCGGTTATTTTTCATCCTATAAAAATTAAAAAAAATCTTTGTTGAAAAAAGAAGTAAAATTTCGTTCTTTATCATTTTTTACGAATATCCAATATTTTTGAAGTTATTTTTAAAAGAAAATGAAATGGCTATGTGAACTTGGCAACTGACATTGGAAATTTAAAATTTTTTTATATGCATTCGTTTGTACCTCGTTTGTACCCGTTTGTACCACAAAAATTTTCGTTTGTACCTCAAAGGGCTAAGAGATAAAAAAAAAATTAAAAAAGGGTAGCAACCCACATTATGATATTAAAAATCGGTGAACATCATCGGTTTTGCAATCGTTTGTACCCGTTTGTACCGAAAATATTATTGTTTTTATAACAAAGGGCTAAATAATATAAACAAAAAAGGGCGACATACAGTTAAATTAAAATACTAAAGTAGGTAATTCTAATTTGGATTGTTTAAAAAATTGTTTATCGTAAGCAATTGTTTGTACCTTTTGTGTGTTCGTTTGTATCACCAAAAGTTATTTTTTAACTCTAAGAGCTCGAAGGGAAAATCGAAAAAAACATCATAGATCATGCAGTTTTCAAAAAATTTTAAATCTGTTAACGGCATTGGATTCAGCGTCGTTGGTACTCGTATGTACAACAAATATTTTTGTTTTTACTTTAAAGGGCCAAAAGGTACAAACGATTGGACATTTAAAAATCTTATTTCAACGTTATTCAATGTTGGTATTAAATAAATTAATTTACATATCCAGTCGTTTTGTTGGGACCAGTTGCCGAAATATATCAACAACTAGATAATTTTTGGTGTATTGTGTCTACGTTGGCCAGGGAGCTTGTTTGTGTAGAATAAGGTGCGAAAAATAGATTAACAAGTTTTATTAAAAATACCTTTGATTTATTAGTTTGAAAAAATATACACTAGTACTTTAATATTGACGTCCAAGATCACTGATTTGTCTTTTTACGCTGCACGGTTATATAGTAACTATTTATGCAAAGTCAGTATTACACGCGCTTGTAAAATTAAATTGTCATTGTGTAAATAACATGACAATTAAAAGTCAATGACCAAAGCGCGTGCCTATATAACACGTGCGGTTCACAACATTCTTCCCCTCATAAACTTGTCATTGTCCCCAATGATTCCCAAAATTGAAATAAAAAAATATTAAATGAGGTAAGGAGATTACGACAAATCAGTTCTCCAGGTCGACCTATAATCTGTAACATTTCTAATTATAAAAAAAATTATTTATTCATTTAGAAGACAGGTATGCAAGGTTTTACGGACATGTGATTGAAGTAGAACTGGTTCCTAATCCTCCGAAACTTGGCAGGGGTCTAGTTGTATCGGTGCGGATTGTTACGTCGCACGTCGCGTAGTCATGATCGTCCTTCTCCACCTCCTTGGTTCGGGCATCAGTCCTTGAATTTCTTTGAAAGAATTTCCGAAGTACCTTTGCATACCTTCTTATAAAAAATAATACTGTTATAATAATAATTAAAACTATGCTAATCCCAACAGTTGTAAAAAAATGCTGACTAAGTCTGTCCCCTTGTTTATTTGTGTAAGCATTGCTTATCAGCTCGGTCAATTCTGCGGCCTTGTAGCTAGCACTGTTTAGTTC
Organism: Sialis lutaria; assembly: GCA_949319165.1. NCBI lineage: Eukaryota > Metazoa > Arthropoda > Insecta > Megaloptera > Sialidae > Sialis > Sialis lutaria. Next base: position 25,603,520 of record OX439238.1, on the reverse strand, counting down.
ATTTACATGTGACGTAAACTTTTTTAAAGGGCGTATCTCGTGATTATTTTCTGACAGATAAGTTAAATTTTTTGACAAGGAAGTAATTACGATATCCAAATCTAATTTAAAGGGTGGAATGAACTCAACTATTTCTGATGTATAAATGCTATGAGGGATCAAAGTTGCTGATTTAGTATATGCCTTACAATAAGACGCTAAGGACAAACTCCCCGTTCCAATAACATTAACCGAAATTTTGAAATTCCCTTTAGAAATAGAAATATTCTTACATATGATTTGGATACTCTCTGTTTCAGGAACCGTAAAAATCCAAGTATTTGCTTTACTTAATTGTACCCAATATGAATTTCCCATTTGAATAATTCTCTTATCACAATTAGTAGGCAGATTATTGACCGGTTGATACAGCTTTACTTCACAATCGTCCCTCAGGTGAGAGGATAATATCGGCTGCTTTTGCTGACAGACGTAGTCACCATTGCTTTTTCTGAAACATGAATTTAAATATTCGGTAGTTAATTTTACATAATGCTGCTTGATTTCATCTATGGCTAGATAGTCTGAAGAAGGGAAAATAAAAACGTATCTTAATTCATAAATTTTCACTGGTAACGGCGTTAGTTTATACAAATCAAATGTACCCAACTCTAGTAACGGTAATCGAATTACAACAGTTAATTTATTATCTAAATAAAACGCGTTTACTGTGGAGAGTTTCAAACTCGTGGGCGTTATTTATATCCAGCTCGATTGGTGGTTGGAGTCCTTGAGGTAATTTCGGCAAGATCCTTTGTAATTCCTGTAGAAGTGTGACCGGAGTTATGACGAACGGATGTAGAATTCCCTTTTGAGCGTATAGTAGAGCATCTATAATTCCGTGAATTTCTAGCTGGAACTGTTGCAGGACTGCTGACAGCGTAGCAATGTGTTCTTCTACATCGGATTCTTTAACATAGTTATACATGTACCATATTTGTCCATTTGTTTCCTTTATTTGTGTCAACACCTTGTCTAATTTGTCATTTAACAACTCCTCATTATATTGAATATCGCCTAGGGTATTGTTTACTGCATGTACTGTAGACTTAACTATTGAAATTTGACGTTCCATTAATGTTTTTACTGTCGTACTATCCGTTACTAACTCATTTATTTTTGTATTGTAAAATTCGGCGTCGTCCTCGTCCATGGTTCCGAATAAATATTTCGCTGCCTTTCCCACAAAACCTGCGAGAGCTCTCCTTGATCGATAATTTTTTTCATAACTCGTACCGATCAGCTGATACACCATATTCTTCTCATTTTCTACCTTCGTCAACATCTGCGGTATCAAGTTTGCATACCGCGAACAACTTGCTATGTGCTGCGTTGACACATCTGCACACATGCTAATAGTGCTGTTGTGGTATCTTTTTATTTGCACGAATTTTTCTTCATAGTGTGTAATGTTTATACAGGGTGTCCCATTTTAATCTATCACCCCCCTAATTTTTTTTAGCTATCAATTAGATCAAAAAATGCTTCAAATAAAAGTTGTTTGGTTTTGAGGGGGACCCAAAATGGCGTTATTAATTTTTTATTTTTTGGACGTCTTCATGGTTATTTGCGTCCAAACACTTGTTGATGCTTTCTCATCGCAGTGCATTAAAATTAAAAAAAATAATTTTTTATCAGAAATAAATATCGTCACTTTTTTAAAAAAATGTAAAATAAGTAAAATTATATATTTTTTTTAATTTATATTGTTATTGCTTTTTTTGTTGCATATTTGAACATTTCCTTCAATATGACAATGATTATTTTTAATAAAAAACGAACTTTTGAAATTTCAAAGCAGTAAGATGTGGAAGCAACAATTAAATGTTTAAACGCAAATAACTCGATCAAAAATTATCATACAGTAAAACCGAAAAAACCAAATTAACGAAAAAACTATGGTCTATAAAAAATATTTATTAGATTTTATCAATAAAATGTACCACGGCCTATGGAGGCTCTCAAATTTGTTATAAATTTTTGCAAATTTTTTTTCGGCGCCTCAACATAAAAAGATGTTATTTTGAAGAATAAAAAAAATTCAAAAAATGATGAGAAAAGAAGAGCGCTTATGCTTTAAAACATTTTTTTGAAAACTATTTTATGAACATTTTTGCCGGAGAAACACCCATTCAAAAATACCTTCAAAGAGATGGAAACTTTGAGTGATCTTTTAACGCTCTCAGAGCAATATGCCAAGTTTGATGGCTTGGGGTTCAAACAAAAAAAATCTAGGCGATTCGGGGTTTCGCAGATATTTTAGGTATACTTTTAACTAATAAAAAACATAGACACTTTAATGATCCCGTGATTCCCCCCAAAGTTCCCCCATGTTTTATAAAAAATGAAAAATATGCGATTTTTTAGGTCACTTTCAAACGAATTTTACATTATTAAAAAAAAAAAATTATCAAATAAACAACTAAAAGACATTAAATACAATACTTTCAGCTTTCCAAATATACCCTTAAATTTTTTTTATGATTATTTGTTCCCCAGTTATAAGCACTTAAAGTTAAACATATGATTTTTGCTTCGATTGCACATAACTCGGTCAAAAAAAATCGTACAGCAATAAAGAAAAAAGTAAATTGAAGAAAAAAGTCCGACCTACAACAATCTTTTATTTGGTTTGACCAAAAAAAATTCGCATGTCCTGCAGAGCCTCTCAAAATTAATATAATTTTTTGAAAAAATTTTTTTTGGCGTTTCAACTCAAAAAAGTATATTATCCTGAAGGATAATAAAATTTTCAATAATTGATTAAAAAACTAGAACGTTCAAGCTTTAGAACGGTTTTTTTAAAACTCTTTTACGACCATTTTTCGCAGAGATCCAGCTATTTAAAAACACCTAAAAATATTTGAAAAATTTAGTGATCCGTTAATTTTGCATTTTAGTGTATTTGCACATGTATTATTTAACGTTAATTAAAACAATTTTGTGTTTTGATGTCATTAATCTTAATGTAAGAATATAATGTTTATCCTTTAATAATCCGTGATGTTTTATTGTGTCTGACATAATTTGTGCATTTAATTTTTTGTACAATAAAAAATATTGTTTGACATAATAAATAATGTTTTGTAGGTTAGGTTTAATTCTAATAAACAGAAAACACATGTAGATTTCAAATCGTATACGTACATGATTGGTGGAGAGTTGGAGAGTAACCAATCAGAAAATCAGAACGCACCTTGTAATGTAAAACTATGATTCCGTAAAATAACGTTATTAAAGTGTCTCTATTCTAATATATTCTGAATATTATAATATAGTATTCGGGTATTCGTAAATGTTTTATATTTTATTATTCTCTTGTTTTATTTTGACGATATCTTCACTCACAGATGGTGAATTTTACAAAATTTCAGCATACTCATGAAATTTTTAGTTTTTCCGATAAATTACCTTAAAAAATCGAATTATCGGATATTACGACAATCGGTTATAACGACCTAAAATTCCGGTCCCTTCGATGTCGTTATAACCGGTTTCTACTGTAGTTGAATTAAGTATAAACACGATAAGTTATTTTTCTAATAAAAACCAGCAACACTTAAAGCGAATCAGAACAATAAGTTAAAATAATTTTTGTTCTATTTATTTAAAAGTTAATTATTGAAAACAATTTAAACAATTGACAATCAAAAGAATACCGGCCTGTCCCCTCTGCCCCGCGTGGCGTGCGTCTAGTCGTAGTTCGCGCGCATTATCACGAATGATAAGTTATTGTATATACTTATTTCACGTTATTTCCTAAACCAAAAGACCACATTGGATTCTGTAAAAGGCAATTTTTATCTACATTAAGTACTTATGACGATGAAATCATTTATTTCGAAAAGGATTAAAGTTTTGCAGGTCATAAGTCAATGTAAACAGAACCCAAATATTTTATGTTTTCTTTGTAACATAAAAGCAGTTATTGTGGCTTAAATATAAAAGTTAGACATATGGTGTCGTGGACTTTATTGTATCACTTTTGATTCTTCACAATTCTTTAACACATTATTTTGTTCTATATTCAACGGTTTAGGCAGCGTATTGCAAAACAGCGCGCCGTCGGTAAAAAAATTTCCGACTTGATTTACTATTATCGTCACTGCTTAGTTGTTATGTTACCTAACGTAACAAAATATAGCCTATAACCTGGCCAGATAATGTACCTATAAATAAAAAAAAATCACGTAAATCGGATAAGTGGTTCTCGAGTGATAAGCGGACTAACGGACAGACAGACAGAGAGACGTTGAGCTTTATATACAGGATGATCCAGACCTCCCGTCCACTATGTTTTACGCCCAAACTATTGAAGATAGAGTTTTAGGATTAAAAATTTACTATATATATCGACCCTAAAGAATTTCAGGAAAATATTTTCAACCCCCTAAATCCGCTCTTTAGGGGGTAGTTTGGGGGGTACATGCCCGTTTCTCAGTAAAATCAAATGGAATGGTATATCAAAAAGTACATATTTGTAAAGATCATAAAAAAATAAGAAACTTTCATAAAACAAAAATTTTCATACTTTCACTTGTTTAAAAAATATTTCACTTGCTCTCAAATTTTAGGGTTTTACTAAAAGTGCTCTAATTTCGTTAAATACGAATGGAATTTAATAATTTTTTCAAATTTAGAAAGGAGAAATAATGATCTTTGTTAAGATGCATGATTATTTGAGATTTTAATAGTTTAAAGTGTCATACGCGACGTACCAAAAATTCCAATATTCAACTAGGGATAATTCAAAATTTTCAAATAGAATGGTATATCAATTAATAATTTTTCTTAAGGAAGATATGTAAATAAACAACTTTTGTTAAAAAAAAATTAATTTAAAAATTATAATTTTGAGTTTTCAATTTTAAAAATTTAATTTTAAATTTTAAATTTTTTTACCAAAAATCGTTAATTTACATATCTTCTTTAAGAAAAATTATTAATTGACATACCATTGTATTTGAAAATTTTGAATTATCCCTAGTTGAACTTTTGAATTTTTGATATATCGCGTATGACACTTTAAACTATCAAAATCTCAAATAATCATACATATTTACAAAGTTCATTATATCTACTTACCAAATTTAAAAAAATAATAAAATTCCATTAATATTTAACGAAATTAGAGCACTTTTAGTAAAACCCTTAAATTTGAGAGCAAGTCGCCATATATTTTAAACAAGTGAAAGTATGAAAATTTTTGTTTTATGAAAGTTTCTTATTTTTTTATGATCTTTACAAAAATGTACTTTTTGATATACCATTCCATTTGATTTTACTGAGAAACGGGCATGTACCCCTCAAACTACCCCCTAAGGAGCGGTTTTAGGGGGTTGAAAATATTTTCCTGAAATTCTTTAGGGTCGATATATACAGTAAATTTTTTATCCTAAAACTCTATCTTCAATAGTTTGGGCGTAAAACATAGTGGACGGGTGGTCTGGATCACCCTGTATATTAAGGATGATACATGTATGATGGTAAAATTGATAGAAAACAAGTTATAACTAGTATAAAATTTCTAGAAAATATCGAAAAATAGTGTGCTATGAGATTTAATAAAATACAAACAAATGATAAAAAAATTTAAAACAACTATTACCTACAGGTATTTGTGCCTTATTTTGCAGATTTTCAACGTTTTTGAGTATTATTCATAAAAAATATAATTATTTATAATAAATAATTTGTTTCGTTGCCAATTAAATTCAAAAACATGAAAAATTTGCGAACAAATAACATAAAAACCTGAAACTATTGTTTTAAATGTTTTAATCATTTGTTTGCATTTTATTAAATCTTCATAGCACACTATTTTTCGATATTTTCTATTAATTTTATATTTGTTATAACTTGTTTTCTATCAATTTTACCATCATTCATATATCACACTTTTATAAAGATAACATTCTCATCTATAAAATTCAATAATAATATACAGGGTATTTCATTTAAAAAAAAGTTGTATTTCAATATATCTACTAAATTCGACAAATTCAATTGTTTTTTTTTGACACCGCCATTATTCATCCTGGGAAAAATACTGATACTTTGTCCATTTAACCGATCTTCTAGCTCCAATAATAACAAAGTTAGCAATGATCACTTGGTTCCCGCGAACATCCTGTATACAGAGATATCTAGCTAAAACTAATTGTTAGCAGCTTGTGTGGGCTGTAAAAAAGTATGCTCACAGGGGATCGATGGGGACTTTTGGTAACTTATTTATAAAGGCAAAACGAAGGTGTATACAAAAATTCAGCTCTATGCCAAATTATTCCTAGTGAAAACCTAAAGTTACTGGACTATCTGTTAATAATACGACACGTAGTTAAAGTAGCATTTAGTTAAACTCGATAATACCGGGCGTTATTGAAGTAAAAACATTTGGTAATATTTTAACTAATTTTCAAACATTATGTATTTTAGAAAAGACAACAGAACTGTTTGATAAAATCAAAGTGTCAGACATAGATTATACATCTGCAAAGATTCGTGTCGACTTGAGAAGACCTGAGAAAATTAATAACAACAATATTATGATAGATATGATAGTTGACTTGGATGATGTAAGTTATATTATAACAATAAGCACATAATAAAATCAATGATTTAGAAACCAAATAGGGGAAACGGTATAATTATTGGCCACTTAACAAAAAAACTCGAAAGAAAAAAACGTTATTCCTTTAATATTAGTGATAAATGGAATATAAGTACAGTAATATGTTCATTATTTAGTCCTTTATTATTAACTTCCCAATAGGGAGTTATTGTAATTGGTCCGAAAATCGAAATCAAAAATTTTAACATATTTTCATGTTTCAAGGGCATTAGAGTATATTGACACTATTTTCAGAAAAATGTACGTACGTACGTGTCATTTTTTTCCGGGACGAAATCTCGCGAACAAAAAATGCTATTGACTTCGTTGGGGTGCTAATCGAAGCGTCTTGACGTGAATATGATCTGAAAGAAAGGATTTTTCGAAATTCAACCCCTAGGGGGGTAAAAAGGGTGTTTTTTTCATTTTTATTTTTTTTCTTGATCGAATTTAGTCGGAACTTGGAATAAATACTATACAATACAAATAATAAAACGTGTATTTCAGTATTTATTTTTTATATGGGTCCAAACAGCCATTAAAGGGATGAAAACCACCATCAAAATTTGAATTTGATACTAATAAATACATCTAATAATTCATGTTGCCTTGGAAACAACACAATTCAAAATTCAAACTGTCAGATTAGTTTTTCTAAAAATGTGCATTATATTATTGACATTATTAGGATATTAGAAAACTAATATTCATAATACAAAGGATGAGTTTTATTTCTGATAAATTCCATTAAACTTTTTCATATACATATTAAAAAAAATATTTACAAACTATAACATAGTAATATTAATTATGGAAACAATAAGTAATCTGTATTCAAGTATTGTTAGTCATACCATGTTGGGAAGTTGATTGTGTGGACCTAAAGGATCGCACCCCACAGCATTATACGTTATATAGTTTAATTTTATATCCCCGGGTAAAATTGGATCCGACAGCTAGTTGGTATATGTATTACAACTATAAGTTTAAGGAAAAACGAAAACCAGCATAAAATAGAAAATATCTCAAAAAAGCATAATGATTGGCCATTTTTTTTAATGATTGGCATAGTATTTTTTACATTTATTGGCCATAGTAATAGATGGTAAATTTTATAAAACTTCTACAAAGGTAATAATTAGTCAGCAAATTTTGCATTTATTTGTAATTGCCAATTTCTGTTACGTAAGAGATTTGGATTTTTACTCAAATCTGTTACTCAAAAGAGAGGCAGATCGTTTATTTGATTTTATTTCAGTTATTTTTCTATTACTCATTTTTTTTATTTTATAAAAAAGCTGATTTTCAGTAATTCATATTCGTTTATCCAGCTTTCATATTTTTACGTTTTTATTTTGTTTTAAAATTCTAAAATTGAATATCAAAATCTCGAAAACTTGAAAATTTGTCATGTTATTAACTGTTTTTTATTTTAGTATTGTATCATCAAAAAAAATTTATTTATCATAAAACAGTATCAAAATTCTAAGCAATAAATATTATTCTGGGTGGGCAAGGGTCTGAAATAATGTAAACAATTATCTGATTTTTTTTCTATATCTAAATTTGTTTGTTCATGAGCTACGTTTTCATCATTTATATTTTTAGTTACATTATTTTTATTATTTTTGTTTTTAGGTATATTTTTTACCTATAAATAATAACTAACCACCAGTGGCCAATCATTAGAAAAACTTATATGTGTTAACACAATGATTGGCCAGTAGAGTTTAAAAATAATATTTGAAAAATAATTAACAATTACTATCTAAAACATTTACATTTAATAATTAGCTTCAATATAAACTAACAGCTGTTTTTATACAGGGTGATCCAGACCACCCGTCCACTATGTTTTACGCCCTAACTATTGAAGATAGAGTTTTATAAAAAAAATTTACTATGTATATCGACCCTAAAGAATTTCAAGAAAATATTTTCAACCCCCTAAAACTGCGCCTTAGGGGGTAGTTTGGGGGGTACATGCCCGTTTCTCAGTAAAATCAAATGGAACGGTATATTCAAAAGTACATAATTGTAACCATAAAAAAGTAAGATACTTTTGTAAAACAAAAATTTTCATACTTTCAATTGTTTAGAAAATATGGCGACTTGATCTCAAATTTTAGGGTTTTACTAAAAGTGCTCTAATTTCGTTAAATGTTAATGAAATTTTATTCTTTTTTTAAATTTAGAAAATAGAAATAATGACTTTTGTAATGATCTATGAATATTTAAGATTTTGATAGTTTAAAGTGACATACGCGACATATCAAAAATGCAAAAGTTCAATTAGCGATAATTCAAAAAATTTAAATACAATGGTATATCAATTAATACTTTATCTTAAAAAAGATACGTAAATAAACAACTTTTGATAATACAATTTTAAATTAAAAATTATAATTTTCAATTTTCCATTTTAAAATTTTAATTTTTAATTTTTAATTTTCTTAACAAAAGTTGTTTATTTACATGTCTTTTTTCAGATAAAGTACTAATTGATGTACCATTGTATTTAAAATTTTTGAATTATCGCTAATTGAACTTTTGCATTTTTTATATGTCGCTTTTGTCACTTTAAACTATCAAAATCTTAAATATTCATAGATCATTACAACAGTCATTATTTCTACTTTCTAAATTTAAAAAAAAGAATAAAATTTCATTAACATTTAACGAAATTAGAACACTTTTAGTAAAACCCTTAAATTTGAGATCAAGTCGCCATATTTTCTAAAAAATTGAAAGTATGAAAATTTTTGTTTTACAAAAGTTTCTTACTTTTTTATGGTTACAATTATGTACTTTTGAATATACCATTCCATTTGATTTTACTGAGAAACGGGCATGTACCCCCCAAACTACCCCCTAAGGCGCAGTTTTAGGGGGTTGAAAATATTTTCTTGAAATTCTTTAGGGTCGATATACATAGTAAATTTTTTTTATAAAACTCTATCTTCAATAGTTTGGGCGTAAAACATAGTGGACGGGTGGTCTGGATCATCCTGTATATTACAAATTATTAACACAAATTTTATTTTTATTCACTCATTCATTCTTATGTATGTCATTAACAAATTGTTAAAATTACAATACGTTAAAATTTAAAATCAAAGTTTTGTAATTATTATTGAAAATATTAAGCATATACTCAAAAATATGCTCTTAAAACAATCACAATAAAGTAGGCTACCATTTTAGTAAGCATTTCGATTTTATTAAGTTACTATGTTTCTTATTTAAAAAAAAATCTAAAAAGTGGCCAATCATTATCAGTGGCCAATCATTGTACCGTTTCCCCTACTACAAAATGGTATTGACCTTTATTTAATAGGTATCCTTAACAAACATGTCAAGGGGTTTTTGGTACATCCTGGATAATAATAATGCTGGCGGCACCGTAAATTCTAAAACTCATAACTCAGACAATTCTTAATAAAAAAAGGTCATTAAATAGTGTACACAGGATGTCCCGTAAACATATCAACATTCAGGAGTTGATGACATTAAAATAATCATTTTTTGTTATAATAAACTAATGTCAGCAAACGAGTTTTTCGACAAAATGTAAGGAACAACTTTTGTTCTTACCTGTTTTTCAAAATTTTCAATAATTTAAGTGGGGGACTGATTTCATGGAATACTAATTGTGCAAATATAGCTTGCACTTGTCTTAATTGTTTAGTACATAGTAACTTTAAATAAGTAAGAAATGTAAAAAATTATCTATAAAATATTTATACGATGTCATATCTCCGGTTTCTATTAGTGGTAGAGTTTATTTTAGGCTTATTTTATTCATTATATAGGGGAAACGGTACAATGATTGGCCACTTTTCAGATTTTTTTTAAATAAGAAACATACTAACTTAATAAAATCGAAATGCTTACTAAAATGGTAGCCTACTTTATTGTGATTGTTTTAAGAGCATATTTTTAAGTATACGCTAAATATTTTCAATAATAATTACATAACTTTGATTTTAAATTTTAACGTATTGTAATTTTGACATTTTGTTAAAGACATACATAAGAATGAATGAGTGAATAAAAATAAAATTTGTGTTAATAATAATTTGTAATATATAAAAACAGCTGTTAGTTTATATTGAAGCTAATTATTAAATGTAAATGTTTCAGATAGTAATTGTTAATAATTTTAAAATATTATTTTTAAACTCTACTGGCCAATCATTGTGTTAACACATATAAGTTTTTCTAATGATTGGCCACTGGTGGTTAGTTATTATTTATCGGTAAAAAATATGCCTAAAAAACAAAAATAATAAAAATAATGTTACTAAAAACATAAATGATGAAAACGTAGCTCATGTACAAACAAATATAGATATAGAAAAAAAAATCAGAAGAGAAGATTGATAAAATTTATAAAATGAGCGCCCCAGACAATTTTTTTACATTATTTCAGCCCCTTGCCCACCCAGAATAATATTTATTGCTTAGAATTTTGATACTGTTTTATGAAAAATTATTTTTTTTGATACAATACTAAAATAAAAAACAGTTAATAACATGACAAATTTTCAAGTTTTCGAGATTTTGATATTCAATTTTAGAATTTTAAAACAAAATAAAAACGTAAAAATATGAAAGCTGGATAAACGAATATGAATTACTGAAAATCAGCTTTTTTATAAAATAAAAAAAAATGAGTAATAGAAAAATAACTGAAATAAAATCAAATAAACGAGCTGCCTCTCTATTGAGTAATATATTTGGGTAAAAACCCAAATCTCTTACGTAACAGAAATTGGCAATTACAAATAAATGCAAAATTTGCTGGCTAATTATTATTACCTTTGTAGAAGTTTTATAAAATTTACCATCTATTACTATGGCCAATAGTTGTAAAAAATACTGTGCTAATCATTAAAAAAAATGGCCAATCATTATGCTTTTTTGAGATATTTTCTATTTTATGCTGGTTTTCGTTTTTCCTTAAACTTATAGTTTTAATACATATACCAATAATAAAGGACTAAATAATGAACATATTACTGTATTTATAATCTATTTATCACTAATATTAAAGGAATAACGTTTTTTTCTTTCGAGTTTTTTTGTTAAGTGGCCAATAATTATACCGTTTCTCCTAGTCTAATATAATTGGCCCTATTGGTTTTTCTCATCTGAATACTTAGTCGGTATTTATTAAAAATTGTTCAATAATTTGGTGAATTTAGAACGAGGAAGTACATTTACTTGGTAGATGTCTTCTTTTTTTCACTATCAACGAATTCATCTCGAACGATCTATAGGGCCAAAAATATTACATTAATCTTACTTTAAAATTGAAATGAATTTCAGTTTTATAATATAGAAAAGGAACCTTTTCAACTGGGTAATGAGGATTATATACAACAAGTATTAGATGGACTGAAACCTGGAGTGAAATACAATGTTGGTTTATACTTTGATGAAAGTCCTGCAATATTATTCTCTTTTACTACCAAATGTGACGGTAATAACTGCATTAATATTCTGTTAGAGAAAAGCTTGCACTAAACAAACATACTATTCCAGTCCAGAGCTGTACACAAGTATAAAAAGAATTAATCCTAGAATAAAAATATATTTAGTGTGGTTTAAAGTACAATATATGTATCAATCCGTAGGCTGTTCATGCCGATTTTTCCGAAACTAAATTCTACGAAATATCGCACAATGGAAAATAAAGGTCTGTTTCGGACTAAAAATCAATAACTTTTTTGTTACTAAAGATAGAATGTTTAAATTTTGCATAAATATAAAGTAATATATTACGCTTCTAATGGAATGCTTTTTATAAGAATTTTTCGTTATACAAAATTAAAAAAAAAAAAAAAAACTTCAATATTCGCATTTGCATTCGCGAATATTCGCGCATTTTAAAACATTCGTATTCACATTCGCATTCGCAGGAAAAGTTGCGAATATATACAGTTTTTAGAGATCCGTAGACAACTAGGAACCCTTATAGTTTTTCCATGTCCGTCCGTCTTGTAAAAATTTTGACATAATAAGATGAAATTTGGTATACGGTCGTAAATTGATGCCCCAAAAACAGAAATGATAAGATTTTTGAAAAAAAAAAAAAATGAAGTGTTTTCAAAAAAATTTTACCTACCCCATTGAGTGGGGTGTCGTTAGAAAGGTCTCCTGAAATTCAACAAAACATGTATCAGGTATTTTTATGGTTGACATTTGTTGGGGACACTGATATGAATCGATTGAGACCACATGTACTGAATTTGACCCAAAATTACCCCTTCTTAAATGTTTAATATAGGTAAAAATGCTTTTTTTGGTGAAAATAGTTTAAAAATTAATAACTTCTGTTAAATTCATCCAAATAACTCGAAATTGGCCTCAAATTGTTCCTGAAATTCCAAAGAATAATGATCAACTATAATTTAAAAAAATATTAATAGTTTAAACAATGAAAATTGTTAATATTTAAGGGTAAGCGACGTAAAGAGCATGGCAGGGTAAGCATGGGCGATCTGCCCCTGGGGAAAGTTGGGTCGATATTTTTTTTATAAGAAGGTATGACAAAAAGGTACTCTTCTACAAACTATTGGGCCTTTGCCCCCACTAATTTTCCGGAAAATTTGAAAAATGTAATTTCGAAAAAAAATTTTTTTTGCTATAACGGCTTTATAAATGTCGATCTCTGTGATATATGTTGTAGCTATACCTTAGTAGTATCATATCAATTTTTTTGAAAAATCTCCCATTAAAAATAAATAAAATTTTTGAAATTCAAAATTTTCAAAAAAAATTTGTTTTGCTTAAATGGCCTGGTACACCTACGAAATTTTTGTCATAAATACCCCTTCTTATGCACAAACACATATATTTTTTTAAAATTTCTACATTGGGTGGACGGGGGGTAAAATTCGATATGTTTACTGACCCTTATTTCTATAGTATGCATATATGTATAATTGTATAATGTATATGTATGTACATTATACATGTATAGTATTGCTTGTATGTTGTAGGCTGGGTTAAATTAAGGAAAGTTTCGCGGATCGAAACGTAATAGTCACTCTCATTAATACATACATAAAGAAACATTTTTTTTAAATTTAGTCAATATCTTGAGATTACGATTTAGGTCTAAAATTTCGAAAATTTTAATTAAGTGAATTTAAAAAAAAATATTTTATAGAAATTCTCATAAATACCCCACATTCTTCACTAATACATATTTTTCTATTTTTTCCTTTAGTTGGACGAAGAGGGGTGGGGGTAAAAATGGACAGTGTGTTACTGGACATAAAATGTCAATCGGCTTCGGCCAAAATCAGGCCGAAGGTTTTGCTGAAGCCGAAGGTTTAACTATTTACTATTATTAATTTTTTTTCGGATAAATGTTTCTTTTAATGAAAAAAATGGTTTTTCATTACTTAAAAAAAATATAGAAACAAAACAAAAAAATTCCACTAATATAGAGAAGATGGTGGCCGAAGCCAATTGATTGGTCTGATAGTAGTGTTTATACGCGAAACTTTCCTTAATTTAACCTAGCCTTTTTTATGTGAACGTCCGATTAAATGATATATTTTTACAAATCTGTATTACGTATAACCACTACTGTCAGACCAATCAATTGGCTTCGGCCACCATCTTCTCTATATTAGTGGGATTTTTTATAGTATGCATATATGCATACTATAGAAATAAGGGTCAGTAAACATATCGAATTTTACCCCCCGTCCACCCAATGTAGAAATTTGAAAAAAATATATGTGTTTGTGCATAAGAAGGGGTATTTATGACAAAAATTTCGTAGGTGTACCAGGCCATTTAAGCAAAAAAATTGTTTTTTGAAAATTTTGAATTTCAAAATTTTTATTTATTTTTAATGGGAGATTTTTCAAAAAAATTGAAATAATACTACTAAGGTATAGCTACAACATATATCACAGAGATCGACATTTATAAAGCCGTTATAGCAAAAAAAATTTTTTTTCGAAATTACATTTTTCAAATTTTCCGGAAAATTAGTGGGGGCAGAGGCCCAATAGTTTGTAGAAGAGTACCTTTTTGTCATACCTTCTTATAAAAAAAATATCGACCCAACTTTCCCTAGGGGCAGATCACCCATGCTTACCCTGCCATGCTCTTTGTGATTATTGTCATTTTACTAAAATTTAATTAAAAACATAAGAGTTAAATATTTTTTTGTAAAATCAACGTGAATATCTTCGATTTGTAATAACAAACAAAATGAGACACCACTTCCCCCCCCAAAAAAATTTTACTCACTTGAACGGATGTTATTCCACACCGCATTTTTGTTGTATACAATTTAAATAAAATACAATTTTTTAAATAAAACTGTAAATTATGATTAAAACATACTTTTATGTATGATTTAACGTAAATTACAAGTTTATGCATTAATAAAGGCTCATATGAGTGCACAATAATGTATGCGAAAGTGCATAAAAATATATTATTTCAATAAAACAAAAAAATTCGGTGAATTTTTGTGTGGAATTGTATCCGTTTGTGTGATTAAATATTTTTTGGGAGGGGCTCATTTTGTTTGTATATACAAATCGAAGATATTTACGTTAGTTTTAAAAAAGATAATATTTAACCCTTATTTTTTAATTAAATTTTGGATGTGGCTATTTGCACATACACTATGCGCAAGCAATTGGCTATTCGAACATACACTATGTGCAAGCAATTGGCTATTCGAACATACACTATGTGCAAGCAATTGGCTATTTGTACATACTGAATGATCTGAATGTGAACCGAAACCCCTAAATCTAGAAACGTGAAATTTCAGGGGTGTATTTATTTTATGTCGTAAATACCCACAAAGGAAATATTTTTCGAATTTCAGCCCCTTTTTGTATGGGAAAAATATTTTTTCGATGGATTTACTTGAAACTTAAAATACACACTCTACATTACTAATAATGAAACATGTATTTCAGCATATCCTAAAATTCAACCCCTGAGGGGTTGCAAGGGGGTGTTAATTTTATTAAATTTTGGAATATTAATCTACATAACTGGTTATGATATTGAGGTAAATACGGACAAAGAAAGTAATCTATACTAATATTATAAATGCGAAAGTGTGTCTGTCTGTCTGTTTGTTTGTTTGTTTGTTACCTTTTCACGGCTAAACCGATCTTGATGAAATTTGGCAGGGAGATAGCTTACATCCTGAGAAAGGACATAGGCTATTTCGAATCTCAAAAATTCATCCCCTAAGAAGTGGAAATATTTGTATGGGAAATATTTCACCCCCTGTCACATATTAAGGGTTGTTATTATTTTCATTCGATCCGGCGGGAAAAATACTACGGGAGTGAGGTGTATTAGGGGGAAAAACAACCCCCTATCTCCCATAGGAACCGAGATATTTACGATTTTGTAAAATAAATGAAAACCAAAATAAAAGAAAATATATATATTTCACCCACTTTCACATATAAAGGGTTATAATGAGTTTCATTCGATCTAGCGGGAAAATACCACGTGGTAGGGGTTATAAGGGAGATACAACAACTCTTCATATGTGGAAGGGGGTGAAATATATATATTTTCTTTTATTTTGGTTTTCATTCATTTTACAAAATCGTAAATATCTCGGTTCCTATGGGAGTTAGGGGGTTGTTTTCCCCCCTTAAACCCCCCACTCCCGTAGTATTTTTCCCGCCGGATCGAATGAAAATAATTACAACCCTTAATATGTGACAGGGGGTGAAATATTTCCTATACAAATATTTCCACCCCCTTGCAATTTCTTAGTGGATGAATTTTTGAGATTCGAAATAGCCTATGCCCTTTCTCAGGATGTAAGCTATCTCCCTGCCAAATTTCATCAAGATCGGTTCAGCGGTTCAACTCTAAATAACTGTTTAGTTTAATTTAGTATTATCCGTGAGTAGATCATACGCAGAACGGTTACGAGTTTTATTTGTGACGCGACTCATCGATGTTTAAACAAAAACGATTACCTTTTTTTGCTGTGATGCTCAAAACATTTCCCTATAGTGTGTCTGACAGTCTCATTGCTGTCACAACCGTAATGCTTGGTTTTTTACGATAAAAAAACACTACATTGACTAGATTAATGTTCCAAAACAATACTCATTGGTGTTTCGTTTTCTCCGTGTACAAAAATCTGTGTTATTTACCTAACTGAACTTAATGTATTTTCACTAACCTAAATTCCACGCGATCGAAGTCGCGAGTAGCAGCTAGTATTCAATAAAAATACAAAATTCAAAATTCAACCTCTAATGGCGGGGGTAGACAGGGGTGGGTTTTTGCTATTCTTATCTACGGTCCGTGATATTTAATAAATAATTTTAATAAATAATTTAAATAATAAATTAATATTATTAAATAATAATAATTTTAATTTCACCGCCCCCCCCCCCCCCCCGGTCACGTGATATTTTTTTATTCATTACACAAAATCGCAAATATCTCGTTTCCCATGCGAGATAGGGGGTTGTTTTTCCCCCTAAGACCCCCACTCCCGTAGTATTTTTCCCGCCGAATCGAATGAAAATAATTACAACTCTTCATATGTGAAATATTAATAATCAAATTAAATTTTTTTCCCATACAAACATTTTCACCCCCTGCCAATACCTTAGGGGATGCATTTTTGGAATTTAAAGTAGCATATGTCCTTACTCAGGATGCAAGGTTTCTTTCTACAAAATTTCATCAAGATCGGTACAGCGGTTTAGCCGTGAAAAGGTAACAAACAAACAAACAAACAGACAGACAGACAGACACACTTTCGCATTTATAATATTAGTATAGATTACTTTCTTTGTCCGTATTTACCTCAATATCATAAACAGTTATGTAGATTAATATTCCAAAATTTAATAAAATTAACACCCCCTTGCAACCCCTCAGGGGTTGAATTTTAGGATATACTGAAATACATGTTTCATTATTGGTAATGTAGAGTGTGTATTTTAAGTTTCAAGTAAATCCATCGAAAAAATATTTTTCCCATACAAAAATTTACACCCTCTTTTACCCCCGTAGGGGCTGAAATTCGAAAAATATTTCCTTTGTGGGTATTTACGACATAAAATAAATACACCCCTGACATTTCACGTATCTAGATTTAGGGGTTTCGGTTCACATTCAGATCATTCAGTATGTGCAAATAGCCAATTGCTTGCACATAGTGTATGTTCGTATAGCCAATTGCTTGCACATAGTGTATGTTCGAATAGCCAATTGCTTGCACATAGTGTATGTGCAAATAGCCACATCCATAATTTATTATACTATTACTTGTTGTGTTACTAAAAATAGGATTTATTCCATTTCTAAGAACAATATATTTACTTTTAGTTATTTATTATTAAATATTTATTTTTCTTCATTTATAAGAAGTCACTAGAAATAAGTGCATTTTGAAGACACAAAAATAAATCAGTTTGAAAACATTATTAAGCTAAATAATATTTTATTTTGTTGCTATTTCTACTTTTAATTTTGAATTCCAGGTAATAGGCTATTTGACTAATTTTAGAAAATATTTTTAAATTATTATTTGTTACATAATAAGCACACTACATTGATATTTCGGGGAGATCTACTGTATTATCAATAAAAATCAATGTTAAAGTTTAAATTTCCAAAACTGCGTCAGAAACGCTGTTTCTATCATGGCGCTGGTCATATGGCGCGTGTGACGTCACACGCATGTAAATAAGTCATTACCTTAATAAAACAGTGCAGCTGAAGTGAATTTCATCTTCAAATTTAGTGGATAGAATGGTGTATAAATGGTGTGTAGTGCCACAATGTATAAATACGTCTATAAAAAGTCCACACAAACTGTTTGTTTCTGTTCCAAAGAATCCCAAAAGACGAAAAATGTGGTTACAATAATTGAAAAGATCCAACGAGTATTTTATTGAATACAAATGTTTTTATGTGTGAAGATCACTTTGATATAAGTAATATTTAACTAGATAGTAGCTAAAAATATCGGTTCTTATAAAACGAAATAACATCTTTTCTGAATAACTATACTACTATACACGTGATTTTTGACAATTCTGACAGCGGCTACCCGTACACTCCGTATTAACCAACATCTTTAATAGGTACCTAACCTCTTAATATGGCTTAATCTTGCAGCATATAGGATTTCAAATGTTTTATGTGCTACTTACACTGCTGTTTTCACATTTTTAAGTTCCGCAGCATAGTAATCAGCGTTATTCTTAAAAAAAAAGTGCAACCATAAAAGCGTCTACCTTAGATAGGTTGCTATAATCAGCTCGCACAAAATTTAATTCCATTTTGAAATTCGAAACGAATATTTATGCCACTAGTAATAAAATTTATCTAAAAACTGCTTCAAAAATAGCTGAAAAATCGAATATAATACTTTGATATAATACACAGAAAGCATAAAACGCGAACTCAACATGCGTGTGACGTCACTAGAGTTGCAACCAATCACATAGCGTTCCCGTCATAGATAAAATTTCAAAAATTATTATATTTTTTTTTCGTGTAATTTGCAAAAAATATACATAATTTATTTTAAATAAAGTGAAATATGTTCTTTTATGCTATTATCTGATAGGATTACCACAATTTGTAGTATATTTTCAATGTTGTCAAATAGCCTATTTTGTAAAATTTTGTGTTGTGTTCTCTTTGTATTTGATAAAAAGATTGTTCTGATATCATTTTTTGGATTACTAGAAATTTAAAAAATTTATACGTAGTAAATATACAGGGTCATCGAAAAGTATCGGACCCCCCTGATATCTTGAGTTAGAATGCGTTTAGGAGAAAATGTCAAATAACAAAGTTGTATGGTTTCAAGCGGGGAGTAAGATGATGACCCTGACTTTGACTTTGAACATGTCCCTCAAGGTAATTTCAAGGTCAACCTTATTTTTTTAAATGGAACCCTATACATTTTATTGCATATTCTTATAGCTTATCTTAAGGGCTTTCCAAAACACTATAATAAAACATTTTTTCATTAAGTACTTTTTGAGTTATAAAGGTTTGAAGTTAGCAATTTTTTGATACAAATATAAAATGTTTTGTCAAATATTATTAAGTTTTCAGTAATCAAACCTTAAATATGGATGAAATTTATTTCCAACAGGATAGAGCTCCACCTCATTAAATTTCATCCATATTTAAGGTCATTTTTGACAAGATATTTTATATTTGTATCAAAAAATTGTTAACTTCAAACCTTTATAACTCAAAAAGTACTTAATAAAAAAAGATTTTATTATAGTGTTTTGAAAAGCTCTCAAGATAAGCTATAAGAATATGCAATAAAATGTATAGGGTTCCATTTAAAAAAATAAGGTTGACCTTGAAATGACCTTGAGGAACATGGTCAAGGTCAAAGTCAATGTCATCATCTTACTCCCCGCTTGAAACAATACAACTTTGATATTAAACATTTTCTCCTAAACGCATTCTAACTCAAGATATCAGGGGGGTCCGATACTTTTCGATGACCCTGTATAATATATCCATCAGTCCGTTCGAATTTACCGCGCAAATAATATATCAACTCGCGCACAGCGTTGCCAAGTTGTTTCTGTCCGACTCCGTGAATGTATACTTTTATATAAATTGTTGAACTTTAAACCGTTATTTATAAATAATTAGACGGTAAAAAAATTTTATTATTTTTTTTTTAAGTCATAATAAATGTATTAAAAGACTGTGAGTTTTTGGGACGTTTCTGACAGTTAGTTCTTTTTTTATAAATAACAAACTGGTTCAGAACTACAGAAATCGTATATACTCAATGTTAATTATCCAATTTTTAATTAAGTTTATCTCGGATTCTATACGGTGGATCGACTTCAAATTTTTAGGGTATATGTATTATCGTGTCGTTAACAAGTATACAAAAATTTATAACTTTCTGACGCTGTGCCCTAACCACGACAACTACCTTAAAGGTTTGTAACATGACGCTTAATATTACGAATTACGAACCAAATATTACAAAGTTATGTAGCTCTTTTTCGAATATAACTTGAAGGTTTTCGGCAAACCAGTAAATCAAATTCTGTTTATTTCTTTAGCCTTGCGTTTCTTACAATTGTATTGTGATTTGGAGCCCACGGGAACATTTAATTGTTGTCGGAACCACATATAAGGTTCCGACAACGTTGGAATAAATTCTTAGATTAAAATTAACGTTACGTGAACGTTGGAATAAATAATTTGTGCAATGTGTCAATTTTCCGATAAACGAAATCATACCTTAGTTAAAAATGTATAGGTATATGTATTAGATAATAGATTAAATTTTGCCTTTGGTGTGCGCTATCTCTAGGTTCATAATACTTATTTGGAATATTTTGATGAACTGACAGAAACATTTCTATAATTTATATATATAATTTTGTTAAGATACGTACTTCAATATCTCTTAAGTTAATAAATATCGCAGTATCACTATCGCTAACTGTAACGCTCTGGTTTGAGAGGACCTTAACCCTTTCGCTGCTCAAACCGTATATATTCGTAAAATTAAAATGTATCTCATACGCTTAATACGACTATTTGCTCTGTCTTTACGTACTTTTGAGTCACGTTGTACACATGTTATACACATTTTTATTATAAAATAAACTGAATATACACGGGACCGAAAATTGTTAACTGCTTTTCACGAATAAACTTGCAATCATCGAAATACGTGCACACAGCGATCACGAAATCTCAAAGCGTATTGCGCTGTGAAAGGGTTAACGCTGACAATGCATAATTATATTTTTTTACAAAAGTGGCTATTTGCACTTACAGTATGTAATTTGTATTTGCATACACTGTATATATGCACCAAATTAAGTTAGGTTGTTAAGATAAGTTAGTTTACGTTAGGTTAGTGATATGTCCAAATAGCCAATATCATACATATACTGTATGTCCAAATAGTCAATTGCATGCACATACTGTATGTGCAAGTAGCCTCATCCTTTTTTTACATATTGTAACATATGCACATATAGATGTATTAAAACTGTATTAAATTGAATCAATGTTATGTGATGTAGCATTATACGGGGTCTGATATACCTTGCTTTTCCAAGCGGACTAAATGTATTAGTTTTTGGTTTTTTAATTTTTTATATACCTACATATTCTGCATTTTTAAAATTTTTTGTTTTTATTATACTATATAAAGTTTTTTTTTATTCGATTCATTACTAATAATGTTAGCTGTACAAAAAAAATTGTGGCTGAATTTTGAAATATTTACAGAAATTACATAGGGAATCATGTTGTGATGGCATATGAAAAATAAGAATTAAAAGAAGTTTGTCATAGTTATGATAAAATATGTTGCTAATAAGAATTGATAATTGCAGACAGGATACATAATAATACATTATTACAAAATCTTTATAAATTTCATCAAAATAGTCAAAAGGGAGGGAGCTTCACATAAGTCAACGACTAACACTAATTTGTGACATTTATAACTTCTATATAAAATCTAAAGCACAGATATTAATGAATTTTAAAATTTAGCTACTTCTGTCACCGATTGTCGTTCAAGTTATTAATAAAACCTAGAAAATATTATTTTCGAATATAGAAATAATTTAACTAAAAAAAAATATTATAATATGATTGTATGTTAAATAGGGTGGTCAGTTTCTGGAAAACCGGGAAATGTCAGAGAATTTTGCTATACAGGGAAAAGTCGGGGAATTTTTATAAAAATGCAAAATCACACAAGTTCTCGCAAATATTTAAAGAGTGACTTTTTTTTAGGTTTTTTATATAATTTTTTTTAAATAAACAACGGGAAAAAAATCTGGAAAATCGGGAAAAGTCAGGGAAATTTGTTCCAGAGAAATACTGGTCATCCTGTTAAATATAGTTTAATTTATATCCCCGGGTAACACCGGGTCATATGGCTAGTATAGTATATACGTCAGTGTAATTTAAACGAAATACAAATTCAGAAGGAGGTGGTAAACAATCATACAATAATAACATTAGTAGTCGGACAATAATGATGAACGGCCAGTAACGATGTTCTATATATTATCATATTACATATAACTACATTTAACATATTATCATGTTCTAAATTTTTTTAGTTGAATTATTTCTATATTGGAATATAACAATTTCTAGGTTTTAGGTGTAACTTGCAAGAGAATCGGTGACAAAAATAGCTAAATTTTATAATTCATGAATATTTGTTGTCTAATCGTTGCCTTAGATAGGTATATGAAACTAATTTTCCCTCTCCTATATAACTATTTTGATATAATTTATAAAGGTTTTAATATAATGTACAACGCTTTAGACCCGATGTTACCCGGGCTTATAAATTTTATTTGTAAAATAGAAACTACCTAATATTTTTTTCAACTAAATAAATTTTTTATTGGAATATAGTAATTTCAAAGTTAACTATTTTCAAAATTTTATTTAAAACAAAATACATACCTAATTATTTACATTAAAATAACACTAAGACGAACCTCGATAAACCAAAATCCTTTCGTATCCCTTCGAGCACTACAAAACCTCTTTTACTAAAAATAAATATAGATTCTTCAATATATTTTCACCCTCTCTAACTTAATGTCAATGATGAATATGTTATTTCTATTGATCCATACTTCGATATCCATTGTTGAAACTTTTTACCAATTTCATGACGCTAGATTCTCAGACTTAACGAATAGATCGAAATAGTTAAGCAAATCTTATGGGATATGGGTCAATGTCAATTTGGTTGATATTAAAGTATGATATAGAACAGCGTTTCCCAAACTTGTCCTACGACAGAACACTTCACAAATCCTGAAATTTTAAATGGAACACCTTGGTTATTTTGTAAATATATAAAATTAATAAGTATGTAGTGCGTTTGGCAGGTTTATGTTGTAGCCAACAATGGGTATTGTTGGGTTTTTATTGTTTTTCAACAATAACAACAGTTGAGCACTTACTTGTGAATTATTTATTTATTACAACATTAATAACAATAGTTATAACAATGGTTAACAACAAACAACAATTTAACAACAATAAATAACAATGCGAATGTATAAGATAACTCGGATCGTCTATGTTTACCTTGACAGCTGACGTGCGCGCGGCAATAACGAATACCGAATTGACTGGCCTGTGTGTTGTGCTCCCTTTTATTAGGCGCTGTCTCTTTCTAGAGGTTTCTCGCATTACCGATCCGTCTTCGATTTCAGTTGAGAGCGTTCCGTCTAAAGGTGTATTTACACGGATCGATTTCCGCCGTGCGACTAGTCACCTACCAAATCGCTTAACTAGGCTGCACAGCAACACCATTTTCACAGTCGATAAAAATCGCATGCGATTAGTTCATTTGTTTGAAAATGTTAACCAGACCAGATGAACGAAAACAGTGAAAAACACCTTCATACGGCGAGCGATCGCATGCGACTGATCATTTTCATGGTCGATTTAAGTCACCCGCCGCATGCGGCCTGTCGCCGCACGGCAAAAGTCGAAAGATGGTCTACTTTAACGCTTTCGATTTTAGTCACTTGCGGCTTTGTCGAATTGCTATTTACACGGTCGATTTTCGCCGTGCGGCCTAGTCGTTCGGCGAAAATCGACCCGTGTAAACCCGGCATAAGCGACAGGTCGTCGCTCGCTGCCTGCATCTTCTATCTTTGTCTAACTTGTGTGTTAGCAGAATTCGGTTGCGTTAGTGAATATTCTAGTTGCTTCTGTTGTTTTCTTTTCTCTTGCCGTCTAGAATATTTACTGTTATTGTTATGTCCCTACAAGTAAATTTAAATCAGCGAATGATTTTCAAACATATTTGAACATATCGCAGCATTTAAAACCACTGAATATTAATTTAAATCTTTTTTGCGCTTAAACTGATAATGCCCGTTGTATAATTATACGACATGTAGTATACTGCATACTTAGAGTCAATCCAGACCATCGAGCCGGTCTCTCTCTAATCAAATGTAAATAAACAATAAACAATGAAATCATTCACACTACCCGTATAGCTATCGCTCAGGTTTCGGTCCAATCTCATTCCAATACAACGTAGTATAAAAATTATTTTACTGGAGTGTGATAGGACCTGGCATGGATTTTCCCCAAAATATTCTTTGTACTATGCTTTATCGGAGAGAGATTGCATCGATACCTGAGCAATACCTATATTGTAAATGATTTCATTGTTTATTTTTATATTGTTGGAGCGAAACCGGCTCGATACTCTGAATAGACCCTTATAAGACATTTGTATCTGATACGACAATGACAAAAATCATTTTATGACTTTAATGACATAACTATATATAGAATTAAAAATATTTCAAATTAATATATTACACATACCTGTAATTTTATATTAAAAAGAGTCTGACATTGGAGTTAAAACATAAGACAAACATAAAATCCTAGAGAAGAATTTTACATAGGTAGGTATTATTATGTATGAACATATATAATACATATATTATTTGTAAAATTAATGACATTAAATAATTATATTAGTAAAATTAAGTAGTATCATATTAAAAAAGAGACGTCATACTTAACATAATGTTATCAGTTGATGATCAGCTGTTAAATTGGCTATATATATGTACCTATACAAAAATTAACAATGACTTAATTTTGCAACAAATAAAAATTATATATTTTCAAATTTTAAAAGGAAATAATATTTACATACTGTATTGAGACATATTGTTAACAAATAAAATGGCGACCTGCAAAAAATTTTCAAATACGAATCAATAAAAATATATGTTTCCAATGTAACAAAATATGAAATTAATTTAATAGACGAATTAAACGGATTTTATGTAAACATGGGGTGTTTATTTATTTATTATGCCCCCGTTAGTGGATCTTTTTTAAAAATCAAACGCTGGTTTATGGTTGTCAATTAACCGAAGCATTTGGTAAAAAATAAATAAATCTAATATCGATTTTCCTTCTAATAGTAATTCATCTAAAAAGTTGCCCCCCCCCTTAAAGGCCCTTTTAAAAAAAGGCAATCATTTGAACTGTACATTGTATCACCCAAAGAAAAAAAAATTACTTGATTTTTTTATAGCTATAGTAAAACGTTGCTTATATACTTTTCAAACTGAAAACACATTGCTAACGAGAGGTAAATCACAGCTCTTTTTAGCAGATAGTATAACTATTACATATATAATGTACTCGGATATTATTGAATCAATTTAAAAAAAAAATCTAGATGCGTATTAAGTAATATTTGAGGCCCATATTGTTGAAATAAAAATTTACAAAAAGTACATAGAATTATTGTGACTATTAAAGAAATCTGAAACATATGTGCATAATATGGAGAAACCCAATATGTAAAGCACATTTCAAAGAACTCATTCAAGCTATAGTGACATTTGTTTATTAAATGTTATTTTTAAGTGATTTTGAGTTTTACAACAAACAGTTCTGTTATAGATTTTGTAATTTTATTAAAATTTTCAATTGTATTGTTAATTACATTCTATTGACAATTTTGTAATTGAACGTTTCGGTAAAATACCTGTACATGTTAAGTCATTTAAAAACTAAAGCTATTGTAACCCAAATAATTCCAACCATTGATAGTCAAGAATTATTTGCATTAATTAAATGTTTAATTGTTTATTTTTTTTCAAATGCTAATTCCAGGGTAGTTACAATTTGAAATATTGTTCTAACTTTTATAGTTTCGATAATAAAGTCGATATCCACTCCTAATTTGTAACCCTGTATATATATCGACCATAAAAAATTTCAGGAAAATATTTTCAGCCCTCTAAAACCGTTCCTTGGGGGGGGGGGGGGGGGTAGTTTGAGGGGTACATGCCGGTTTCTCAGCAAAATCAAATGGGATGGTACAACAAAAAGTACATATTTGTAAAAATCATAAAAAATAAGACACATTTATAAAACAAAAATTTTCATACTTTCAATTCTTTAAAAAATATGACGACTTGTTCGCAAATGTTAGAATTTTACTAAAAGTGCTCTAATTTCGCTAAATATGAATGAAATTTTATATTTTTTTCAAATAGAAAGTAGAAATAATGATCTTTGTAAAGATGCATTATTATTTGAGATTTTAATAGTTTAAAGTGTCATACACGACATACCAAAAATTGAAAAGTTCAATTAGGGATAATTTTAAATTATTAAATACAATGGTATATCAATTAGTACTTTTTCTTAAAATAAATATGTAAATAAACAACTTTTGTTAAAAAATTTCAGTTTTCTATTTTAAAAATTTAAATATAAATTTTCTTAACAAAAGTCACCCCTCAAACTACCCCCCAAGGAGCGGTTTTATGGGGTTGAAAATATTTTCCTGAAATTCTTAAGGGTCAATATATTTAATAAATTTATGATCCTAAAACTCTATCTTCAATAGTTTGGGCGTAAAACATAGTGGACGGGTGGTCTGGAACACCTTGTATTTATATCAAAATCTATAAAGTTATTTATAAAATCTTGAAATAGTTTTGTACAATTTTATATAATCGTATATAATTATATACAATTTTATATAGTTGTATATAATCTCATTTTGAATTTATATGATATAATATATAAATATTTACGATTATATATAATTAGATATATTTCTATATAATTATTTTTAACTCGGGAAACAATGCAATATATAAATATATATAATTATATATGATTATATATAATAGTACAAAACTATTTCAAGATTTTATATACAATTATATATAATTCTATATAAATATTTTAACTCGGAAAATAATATTATATATAATTATATACGATTATATATCTGTCCAAAACAATTGCAAGATTTTATATACAATTATATATAATTATATATGATTATATATAATTCTATATAATTATTTTTACTCGGGTAGGCTGCAAATCTATATTAAATATAAGGCATGGGGAAGCGTGGGTGCCAAAAGTTTCGGTGAACTTGAAGAATTTTTATTTTTTCTCTTATTTTATTGTTCAATTAATTATTCGTAAACTAAACCGTATAATTAAAAATTGTTATAAAATATCCATAAGATGAGGTTTTTGAAAAATGTATAATACTTTATAATTATTGCTACAAAGTTTTATAGAAATTTAACTTTTAAAGTGATGAAGCGAACAGGTTTGAAATGAACATCCACAAAAATAATGAACAATAGGGCTTCAAAAATAGTATTTTTAAATAAAATTATGTGAAATTCCTGCATTATAGTAAAGATTGACTATTAAACTATTAAATAAAATTAAAAAATAATGTCAGTAGCGACATTAATAAAAATATTTATGATATGCTGTTGTTAATAAATATTTCATGGTGTGTCGCCACCGTAGAAAACAAAAATTATTTGCACAAGTCTAGCCCTGAGGGGAAATGACAGATACAAGTAATTCAGTGACAATTGACGATTGAATGAAAAATGGGATATTCTCGAAACTAAACAGAGATGAAGCTACAAAGGATAGAACTAGTTCTTATCTTTTTAGGTTAACATTCAATATTTTCAAATGAAAATTACAGAATTAGAATTATAAAATTAGAAAGCTTAAACAAATATCTATGTCGTGGTATATTTTTTTCTCCGTTTTTTCAAGAATGTTTGTTTTAATTGAGTTTTATCATACCAAGAAAAATACACACATTTTCAGATTTATACATAAAAACATATTACACCAAGAACATTTTATAAATGATTGAATATTTAAACAATTTATACATTTATTTATTAATAATTCTTATGGCATAATTGTCCATATAACCACTAGCAACAATAATGGTTACCGGTCAATTATCATTACCACTAGGCCAACAGACGCTTGTATAAATACACATACATAGGTATATATGCAACATTAAAATATATTTTGGGTCATAATTTTTAAACTATTACCCGTCTGCGCCCAAAACCGGGTATAGGTGTTATCAGGGGACCCCCCTTCACAACATATTTCAATATGAAGAAAATCCAAACCGGCCCACTGAAAGGTTCCCCTTGTTAGACAAATGTTTCGGATCACTATCTTGCTGAAACACAAATCCACGACCACTTATTTGTGTTTAAGAACCTAAAAAATTGTTTTCTATAATTTCTTATAGCCTTATTTTCTTAAACTTTGACTAATATTTGGAAGATCCCCTACATGGGATCTTCCAAAATGCCCCCAAACCGTTACAAAACCTCCCCCGTGTTTAATTATTGGGGCAATTAGTTGCCCAGATACTTTTTTTTTCAATTGGGCTCCTGATAAACACACTTCTTTTTGAACCGAACACTTCATATTTCGACTTATTACTCCTTAACACTTTTTGCTACTGTTCAATTGTACATGTTTCATGTTATTTTGCTCATTGAAAACGTTTTTTCTTGTTTGCCACTCAAAGTAGAGGTTTCCTCATTACCACCCTTCCATAGAATCCACTTTTTTGAAACCTTCTTTTTACCGTGGTTACTCTAACTCCATTTAGGCGATTGTAATTTATTTGGGAGTTTATTTCTGGAGCTGGTATGAGTTTATTTCACTTGCTTGTAGTTTTGGTTCATTGATCCTCTGCAGAAGATGCTGCTTTTGGACGTTTAGAACAACGATTATTGTTCGTATGCCCCGTGTTTTTAAATTTATTCACTTTATTATCAACTGTTCGTCTTGGAATCTTCAATTGTTTTCCAATTTCATTATTACTTTTACCAATTTTATGAAAACTGATGATCCTTAAGTGGATCCCAATAGATAACTCCTTTTGTTTGGCATTTTCCAGATAAAAATACAAAATTTACAATGGATACCACAAAAAATTCACACTTTACAACTGAAGATGCTTGCATTTATAGAATATTCAAATTAAGGAGTAAGAATGTAATATAATTCATTAAGTGAAACCAGTAAACTATAAAAATATTATTTTGAAACTTCAGATCCACTTAGAGTAGCTAGAAACTTATTGAAATCCTTATATGGACTATACGTAAAAAATCCCATTTTTCCGTTTTATGGCCTTAAAATATTTGACAAACATTTTTAAATGTCATAATAGGTAGAAATAATTAGAAATGATATTAGGAGTATAGTATTATACAAAGGAACAAAAATTATTAGCCTGTTTTGAAAAAATCGTAAAAATTGTGGGTTGGCAAATACTTTTGTGCGGTAGTGTACATGCAATGTATTGTGTATAATAAAGTACAGGTTTATTTAATAACAAATCACTGAGGTCATTTTTGATTCCCCTGATTTTATGGTATCATTTAGTACCCGTCCAAAGTAGCTTCGATTATTTTTTCCAGATTTTTATCTAAACCTCCCCAAATGTTATGGATCTTTGAAAATTTTCGATCAAAAATGCCTGTAACTTATATAATAATTAATTATAAATTATAAAATAAATTTATTAATACTATGTTTATTAATAGTATGTAACTACTGTTCCTTCCTCAGTGCTATAACAAATACATGATATTGGTATTTTTAACAAAATATAAAGTAATAATAAAGCTTACCTTATTTTTAAATATTACAAAGTTTTTTTACATCTTTTCAATAAATTTCATTTGACAATCTAAATATATAAAAGGAAGTGCCCTCACTCACTCACTCACTCACTCACTGATCGAAATTAACAATCAACCGTACGGTATCTTCCACTGTTCATAGAATACTCAAATTTGGAATAATATATTCCTTGGTTATCGAACCTGAATGTGACGTCGAGTTTTTTTTTGAAAAAAGTTCAGTAGGGGGGTTAAAAAGGCCCCTCTAAACATACAATTCGCATTTTTTCGACTAATACTAAATTAAATTCAAGTATCGTAACTATGGAAACATATATTTTTATTGATTCGTATTCAAATTTTTTTTGGCAGGTAACCATTTTTAATTTTATGTTTCAAGTGCATTATAATATAGAAATACAAGATAATATATATATACAAATAGTGTAAATCGTTTTAAACTGTTATAATCGAATTAGTTTTAAATATGTAGCTAATATTTTTTTTCAAATACATGTAAATATTGTAAACGATTGAACTAATAAAGTTAATTGTTAATATATATACATCAATACAGTTCAAATTTAAAAATATATACATAATTGTTGCATTTAAGAGAGAACTGTCAATTGTAACTAATTGCAAGTTGAAGAAACATGTTTATATTAGTATTCAGTACCTATGTTTAAAATCCTTAGTATAACTGTACGAATATAAGGTTTTTAATTAAATAAAGAACATAAAGAACTAATAAATAATATTAGCACATATGTGTATCGCAGGTTTGTAATATGTAGTATATAATTTGTAATATTTAAACGATGTTTCTGATAAAAGTCAATTCAATTTCAGAATTATTAATGTGAAGTACCTATCTAAATTATGATAAATGTTAATTGAAAATATCAATATATTTACATATATAGAGGCATTGATGGAGATGTGTTTTGGAAATATACACGAGCAGAAAAACCAAAGAACTGGTGTCTACGTTAAAGTTTTGTGGCCGTTGTTCATATGATCATATTTATGTATGTCTTGCCTTTTGAATACCAAAAATGGAATTTTGGCTAGCTGATTGATCGAAGAATTGTCTATGTAAAGATTTTATTTATAACTATAACCAATAATTCAACTATTAAAACTTAAAGGTTTGTAACATTTTGTTTGTAACATGACGCTTAATATTACGAATTATGAACCAAATATTCCAAAGTTATGTAGCCCTTTTTCGAATATAACTTGAATTTTGTTTATTTCTTTAGCCTTGCGTTTCTTACAATTGTATTGTGATTTGGAGCCACGGGAACATTTAATTGTTAAATTCTCAGATTAAAATTAACGTTACGTGAACGTTGGAATAAATAATTTGTGCAATGTGTCCATTTTCCGATAAACGAAATCATACTTTAGTTAAAAAATATAAAATAAACTGAATTTACACGGGACCAAAAACTGTTAACAACTTTTCACGAATAAACTTACAATCATCGAAATACGTGCACATAGCGATCACGAAATCTCAAAGCGTGAAAGGGTTAACGCTGACAATGAATAATTCTATTTTTTTTACAAAAGTGGCTATTTGCACTTACAGTATGTAATTTGTATTTGAATTTGCATACACTGTATATGTACCAAATTAAGTTAGATTGTTATGTTTAGGTAGGTTATTTTAAGTTAGTTTAGTGATATGTCCAAAAAGCCAATTGCATGCATATACTGTATGTGCAAATAGGCTCATTCTTTTTTACATATTATAACATACTTATAGATGTATTAAAACTGCATAAAATTGAATCAATGCTATGTGTGGTAGCATTATAGTGGGTCTGATATAGCTTGCTTTTCGAAGCGGAATAACTGTATTCGTTTTTGGTTTTAATTTTTTTTATATATTTTGCATTTTTAAAATTCTTTGTTTTTATTATAAAAAATTGTGGCTGAATTTTGAAATATTTACAGAAATTATATTTCTATCCCTGTTCACTGAGACAAAGGGAATCATGTTGTTCCGTATGAAAAATAAGAATTAAAAGAAGTTTGTCATAGTTATAAAATATATGGCTAATAAGAATTGATAATTGCAGACAGGATACATAATAATACATTATCACAAAATCTTTAAAAATTTCAACAAAATAGTCAACGACTAACAATAATTTGTGACATTTATAACTTTTATATAAAATCTAAAGCACAGATATTAATGAATTTTAAAATTTAGCTACTTCTGTCACCGATTGTCTTTTAAGTTATTACTAAAACCTAGAAAATACACTAAAATGCAAAATTAACGGATCACTAAATTTTTCAAATATTTTTAGGTGTTTTTAAATAGCTGGATCTCTGCGAAAAATGGTCGTAAAAGAGTTTTAAAAAAACGGTTCTAAAGCTTAAACGTTCTAGTTTTTGAATCATTTATTGAAAATTTTATTATCCTTCAGGATAACTTCCTTTTTTTAAGTTGAAACGCCAAAAAAAAAATTCAAAAAATTATATTAATTTTGGGAGGCTCTACAGGACATGCGAATTTTTTTTGGTCAAACCAAATAAATGACTGATGTAGGTCGGACATTTTTCTTCAATTTACTTTTTTATTTATTGCTGTACGATTTTTTTTGACCAAGTTATGTGCAATCGAAGCAAAAATCATATGTTTAACATTAAGCGCTTATAACTAGGGAACAAATAATCATAAAAAAAATTTAAGGGCAGATTTGGAAAGCTGAAAATATTTCCTTCAATGCCCTTTAGTTTTTTATTTGATAAAAAAATATTTTAATAATGTAAAATTCGTTTGAAAGTGACCTAAAAAAACGCATATTTTTCATTTTTTATAAAACATGGGGGAACTTTGGGGGGAATCACGGGATCATTAATGTGTCTATGTTTTTTATTAGTTAAAAGTATACCTAAAATATCTGCGAAACCCCGAATCGCCTAGATTTTTTTTTGTTTGAACCCCAAGCCATCAAACTTGGCATATTGCTCTGAGAGCGTTAAAAGATCACTCAAAGTTTTCATCTTTTTGAAGGTATTTTTGAATGGCTGTTTCTCCGGGAAAAATGGTCATAAAACAGTTTTCAAAAAAATGTTTTAAAGCTTAAGCGTTCTTCTTTTCTCGTCATTTTTTGATTTTTTTTTATTCTTCAAAATAACATCTTTTTATGTTGAGGCGCCGAAAAAAAAATTTGCAAAATTTTGAGTGCCTCCATGGGCCGTGGTACATTTTGTTGATAAAATCTAATAAATTTTTTTATAAACCAGAGTTTTCTCTTAAATTTCATTTTTTTGATTTTTTTATACGACAATTTTTGATCGAGTAATTAGCGTTTAAACATTTATTGTTGCTTCCACATCTTACTGCTTTGAAATTTAAAAAGTTCGTTTTTTATTAAAAATAATTATTGTCATATTGAAAGAAATGTTATTTGCAACAACAAAATCAATAACGATATAAATAAATAAAAAAATTTATTATTATTTTACTTATTTTACATTTTTTTCAAAATGAGGATATTTATTTCTGATAAATAATTAAAAATTTTAATTTTAATGCAGTACGATTAGAATGTATCAACAATTGTTTGGGCGCAAATAACTCGATCAAAAATTGTCATACATGTAAAACAAAAAAAAAACTTAAGAGAAAACTCTGGTTTATAAAAAAAATTTATTAGATTTTATCAACAAAATGTACCACGGCCCATGGAGGCACTCAAAATTGTTATAAATTTTTGCAAATTTTTTTTTCGGCGCCTCAACATAAAAAGATGTTATTTTGAAGAATAAAAAAAAATCAAAAAATGACGAGAAAAGAACGCTTAAGCTTCAAACATTTTTTTGAAAACTGTTTTATGACCATTTTTCCCGGAGAAACAGCCATTCAAAAATACCTTCAAAAAGATGAAAACTTTGAGTGATCTTTTAACGCTCTCAGAGCAATATGCCAAGTTTGATGGCTTGGGGTTCAAACAAAAAAAAATCTAGGCGATTCGGGGTTTCGCAGATATTTTAGGTATACTTTTAACTAATAAAAAACATAGACACATTAATGATCTCGTGATTCCCCCCAAAGTTCCCCCATGTTTTATAAAAAATGAAAAATATGCGATTTTTTAGGTCACTTTCAAACGAATTTTACATTATTAAAATATTTTTTTATCAAATAAAAAACTAAAGGGCATTGAAGGAAATATTTTCAGCTTTCCAAATCTGCCCTTAAATTTTTTTTATGATTATTTGTTCCCTAGTTATAAGCGCTTAATGTTAAACATATGATTTTTGCTTCGATTGCACATAACTTGGACAAAAAAAATCGTACAGCAATAAATAAAAAAGTAAATTGAAGAAAAATGTCCTACCTACATCAGTCATTTATTTGGTTTGACCAAAAAAGATTCGCATGTCCTGTAGAGCCTCCCAAAATTAATATAATTTTTTGAAAAATTTTTTTTGGCGTTTCAACTTAAAAAAAGGAAGTTATCCTGAAGGATAATAAAATTTTCAATAAATGATTCAAAAACTAAAACGTTTAAGCTTTAGAACCGTTTTTTTAAAACTCTTTTATGACCATTTTTCGCAGAGATCCAGCTATTTAAAAACACAAGCTATTTACAAATATTTGAAAAATTTAGTGATCCGTTAATTTTGCATTTTAGTGTATTATTTTCGAATATAGAAATAATTTAACTAAAAAAATATTATAATATGTATGATTGTATGTTAAATAGGGTGGTTAGTTTCTGGAAAACCGGGAAATGTCAGAGAATTTTGCTATACAGGGAAAAGTCAGGGAATTTGGTTGGAAGTCAGGGAATTTTTATAAAAATGCAAAATCACTCAAGTTTTCGCAAATATTTAAAGAGTGACTTTTTTTTAGGTTTTTTATCTAATTTTTTTTAAATAAAAAACAGGAAAAAACGGGAAAAAATTCTCCTGGAAAATCGGGAAAAGTCAGGGAAATTTGTTCCATAGAAATACTGGTCACCCAGTTAAATATAGTTTAATTTAATATCCCCGGGTAACGCCGGGTCCTATGGCTAGTTATTGATATAAATAAAAATTATTTTCATGGTTACAAATTTTAAATTTTAAATTAGATTGCTATAATTTTGTTGTAAATTTTCTGTATGTGTTTTAAAATTTATAGATTTTTTGTTTGAAATTATATGTAATGATTCTTATATTAATCTATTTTTTAAATTTTTTTGTACATCTAAAATTTTTGTATCTTTAAAATTAAATTCGTGATTTGTTTCATTAACATGTGATTTTAAAGCAGTTGATTCTTTTGCGTATTTGTGAGATTTAATTCTGTTAGATAAATACTGTTTAGTTTGCCCGATGTATACAGAATCACAATTTTGATATGGTATTTCATAAATAACGTTAGACTGTTTGTCTTTTGGAATTTGACTTTTTAATTTAGAATAAAATATTTTTGAAGTTAAACAATTTTTATCTAACTGA
The DNA here is from genome assembly GCA_949319165.1 of Sialis lutaria. Lineage (NCBI taxonomy): Eukaryota > Metazoa > Arthropoda > Insecta > Megaloptera > Sialidae > Sialis > Sialis lutaria. The sequence goes on along the minus strand of OX439238.1, from coordinate 25,567,868 downwards.
ATTAAATCGTATGATTTTGTTAATCTTTTTACTTTTTCTGATAAACAGGGAATATAAGGAAAAGAAAAAAATGTTTTTGATTTAAATCATCAGAAGCATTACCGAAATTGAATTTTTTATTTTTTGAATTGTTCGAATTATAAAATTTGTGAATTCTTTTTTTAAAAATATTTAAAATAAAATTATTAGGATAATTATTTAATATAAATGTTTTATATACTTTTTCAATAATTTATTTTCTATATTTAGGTGAAGTAAATGTAATGGCACGGTCAATAATTCCAATAACAACATTTCTTTTGTAATTTATAGGCGAATTGGATAAATAATTTAAGTATCTACCTGACCAAGATTTTTTTGTAAACCAAATAGTTTCTATTTTATTAAATTTAGTAACAATTATTTTAATATCTAAAAAATTTATTGATCTATTATTTTCAATTTCCACAGTAAATTTTAATCTATTATTATAAGAATTAAATGCTTCCAAAATGTCGTTGATTTTATCTTCAGGAACACATGTGATAATGTCATCAACGTATCTTTTAAAAAACGGAATTTCAAAATCAATCCTATTCAAAACATCTTGCAAATCTTCCATAATAATATCAGCAAGAATTACAGATAATGATGAATCCATAGGAGCACCAAATATTTGTAAATAAAATTGATTTTCAAATTGAAAATATGATGATTCACGACAAAATTTTAGTGCTTCAATAAATTTTTTTTTTAGGAATTTTAGTATATTCCTTTATCAAGGTCCATTTATTCTCAATAATATTAATAGTTTTAATTATTGAAATATTAGTAAATAAAGAAGTAACATCAAGGGAAATAAGTTTATAATTATTCGAAATAATCTGTTCCTTGATAAAGGAATGAAATTGCCAAGAGTCTTTTATACAATAGATATTTTGATTAATAATATTTTGAAGAATATTAGACAAATTTTTTGATAATTTTTTAATAGGAGAGTTGTAAGAAGCAACAATTGGTCGTAATGGGTATCCATCTTAATGAACTTTTAGACCGTACATTTGGGGGGGGGGGGAGTTGAATTAAAAAATTAAAAAAATAGATTAATATCAGAATCATTACATATCATTTCAAACAAAAAATCTATAAATTTTAAAACACATACAGGCTGTCCCAGGACTGTGTCAAAGCTCAATATTTCATTTATCATAAGAATTGGAAGAAAACTTTAAATGCAAAAGTTGTCAGGTTAGAGGAGCGGCATAGTTTGAAAATAGTTACATTTATACAGGATGTCCCATAACTACGTTACAAATCAAAGTTATGGTTTTTTAAATACAAACTTTATATTTTTATTTGATAATCTAAAAGCATTCATTTTTCTGAGTATTTTGATATTTCATGTATGGGATTATACAGAGATGTTTAGAAATAATGATCAATTTTGTAAGAAAATAGGAATATTTTCAACACCTTGTAATTTCCTGATTACAAAAAAAAATTGTTCTCTGCTGAAAGTAGTTTTGGTATATTCTCTATTATTGCGATATTACGTTAAACATTTACAAAATTGCATTATTTGTACAGGGTGTATCAAAACTCTGAACCTATTTTTTTTTCTATTTTTTCAAATGGAACACCCTATATATTTTTACATTTACGAATTATCTATTCAATTCTCAACACATTTTACAAACCATGTTCTATACCTAAATCCAGCCGTTAAAGAGTTATTTATTTTATTTTAAAATTTTAAGATGTTTTATAAAAACAATACAACTTTATTATAATCAATAAAACAGTTCGCTTAAAAATAACTTAACAAACTAATGGAACTTACAAACTTTAACAACATAAAAAATTAATTATTTTATGGAATATAATAAAGTTGTATTGTTTTTAAAAAAATCTTAAGATTTTAATATAAAATTAATGACTTCTTAACGGTTGGATTTAGGTATAGAACATGATATGTAAAATGTGTTGAGAATTGAACAGATAATTCGAAAATGTAAAAATATATAGGGTGTTCCATTTAGAATATTGAAAAAAACTAAATTCCGTGTTTTGATACACCCTGTACAAATAATACAATTTTGTAAATGTTTGACATAATATCGCAATAATAGAGAAACTACTGCCAAAACTACTTCAAACAGAAAATATTTTTTTTGTTGTAATTAGAAAATTACAAGGTGTTGGAAATGTTCCCATTTTCTTACCAAAATTGGTCATTATTTCTAAACCCCTCTGTATAATCCCATACATGATATATCAAAATACTCAGAAAAATGAATGCTTTTAGATTATCAAATAAAAATTAATAGTTTGTATTTAAAAAAACATAAGTTTGATTTGTAACGCAGTTATGGGACATCTTGTATAAATGTAACTATTTTCAAACTATGCCGCTACTTAAAGTTTTCTTCCAATTCTTATAATAAATGAAATATTGAGCTTTGACACAGTCCTGGGACACCCTGTAGGTACAGAAAATTTACAACAAAATTATAGCAATCTAATTTAAAATTCAAAATTTAACCATGAAAATAATTTTTATTTATATAAATAATTATCAAATGAAATAAACTAAAATACTATGGCTAGGCCATAAAATGCACACCCCTTAAACATAAAAAATGTATTAACTTATAATACATATCAAATAAATACGGTACAGGTACAATATAATTGGTGAAACTTAAAAGGATGTTTGAAAAAAAGATTGGAGGTAATTAATATTATATAAATATATAATATGAAGTTTATCACTCATTAAGATTTTTTAGAAAATCAACAATGAACCTTGATATCAATCGATTATTACCTTTTTTTATTTAAATTTAGGATGTATTGTAATAAAACAACAATCATTTTAATTTACAATTTTTATATAACATATTTTTTTTGTAAAATGTATAAAGTAAATAAATTAATTAATATCTAATAATAATTAAAAAGATAAATACATCCACATATTGCAGCGATAACAGCTGTGTTCACCTGATGTCTAGCATTTAAAATGAAACAACAATGTAACGTTTATAGGTTATATGACGTATATAATATATTTGTTTTAAAAATGCAAACTTACCAGATTTTATCTTGATTAAAAAGATTGATTGGCTTTGAATAAAATAATTAAAATACAGCACGTATCGATGTACAATGTACATGTATTTATATATTAATTAACACAATATAATAATTATGGAATTTGAAGTGACATATGAAGAAATAGCGCCTACTACTATTAATAAATTATAAATAGCAACTACTCTATTTGTAAAAAAAAATTCTTGTCAAAATATGAATTTTTGTTTAAATAAACTGCAAATTTCGTTACTTCTAGTTATCCAATTTTGTTGAGTTTTAATAGGGTTCTATTCTGATAATAGATGAAGTGAATTCAAAAGGATTGGTGCAAATTTATTTCGAATTGTGACCTGTAGTTCGGCGTTTCTATCAAAAAAGCGGGTTAAATCGACAAATTGAACTTTATTTATATTTTTATAACAGAAAATTAAAACCGATCGATATTAAACTAAGCAAAAATGGAGACTGTAATGTTTTCTATCAGAAAATGTAAAAATGTAAGTGAGATACTGAAGAAATTTAAGATATAATACTCATTTTATCAATTTATATACGAAAAAAATTTTTAGGACGAGAGTAGAACACACTTCCAAGCAGAGCCTGCTTGGGGTGTGCAATAATGTATAAACCTTTGTAATATTTTAAAATATGATAAGCTTTATTATTACTTTATATTGTGTTTAAAATACCAATACCATGTATTTGTTATAGCACTGAGGAAGGAACAGTAGTTTCGAAACGTCTGCTACAATTAATAAATTTATTTATTAATTTTTATGTTAATTTATTGACCAAATAACCCATTAATTATATAAATATATATAAAAATGGTCATTTATATGAATACAAATATGAAAACTACTTCTAGGTTTTATAGAAGTTATAATTTTGTCTCACAATTCCCAAGTAATACGAAGAAACTAATACATTCATGCAATAACGAAGTAATAAGAAAAGCTAAGTTACAATCAAAAAAATATTTTTAATGCATTGAAGGAAATTTAGAATTATACCAAATTTCATGAAAAATAGCAAATTTGATAAATTTGACAATTTAAGATGTAATATTAATCTTACTAATCAGTTTAAAAATTTGTTAAATAATTTAAAAATAATTTTTGATATTAATCTATTTTTAAATTTTTTTAATTCAATTCCCCCCCCCCCCCCCAAATGTACGGTCTTATAAAAGTTCATAAAAATGGATACCCATTACGACCAATTGTTGCTTCTGACAACTCTCCTATTCAAAAATTATAAAAAAAAATTTTAATATTCTTCAAAATATTATTAATCAAAATAACTATTATATAAAAGACTCTTGGCAATTTCATTCCTTTATCAAGGAACAAATTATTCCGAATAATTATAAACTTATTTCCCTTGATGAGAAATGGAGATTTGAATACTTTGATTTTTTTTGTACAGCTGAACAATTAAAAAACTAAAAATATACAGTTTTTAATGGATTTTTATTTTATATCGCATACATATTGTTTTGTGAGCCCAATTTTATTTTCAAATAGTAATTAGTTTTTATTTTTTAATTCGAACCCGAACTTAAACCTGAACCTGAAAAAATAACGGGGTTTGAATCCAAAAACTTTGCACCGTGCTGAACCTTAACCTAAACCCGAACCGAAAATTATTATTGTATGCGAACCGAACCCGAACCATGAATTCCGGTTCATGTCCCTGGTGGTAGATATATAAGTAGTACGGTACAGTCGCCAACTGTGATATAGCAAATTAAACACTTCTGAATTCCAAAACAAATCTAAGGAGTACCCCGTTCAAAGTGCTTATTAGCTAACTTTTATTCAATTTCTTCATAATGCCAGACAATAATATAATACATACATCACTTTGAAATATTGCAATGCATTCGTGAGATAACTTTTACATTTATTCATAATTAGAAGAGTAAATTGCAAAACATTCAGAACTGAAAAAATACTTGCACATATAACAAAAGTATTTAATTAAGCACATTGATATGTTTTTCAGTACATTTTCAAGTACATTATGTAAGTACACGTGCAAGTACTTGTGTTTGATAATGTACTTACGTAGAAGTACTAAGTACATGCACAGCTCTGAACTGGACATATATCTGACGCGGTTGCTTAATGAATTAGTAATGGTTATATATAACTCATTGTTTTCGTTTTACATTTTCAGATCCATCAGAAAATAATACAAACATTGTTATTATCGAAAATAGTTATTTTAGTTTGGACATGAACATAACGATAACGGTATGTATGTAGTATGTAATAAAAAATTAATGTTTTTAATGTGAAACTTAAATTTAAAAATAATAAAGGATGTTCGATGACGGTAGTGACGCACAGACTAACCTTTATTTTACAAAAGTCACCAAGGTAGTTTGCACAAGATGTGGTTAGGACGACCGATATATATGTATTTTAAAACCATGTATATACAGTCTGTTCCGTAAACATACCAACAAACTTTCAGAAGTTGCCAAGAACATTAAAACAATCGCATTTTGTTAATAAACCCATGTCCGCAAAAAAAAAATTCTCTAAATGTTTTGTAACGGTAAAAAGCACCGTTTTTCAACAATCATCTTAATTAAATATTATTAGCTTATGAGTAGGTATAAACTCTCATAAAAAAAATTTAAATTTAAAAAAAGCAAAATTTTTACAAATTTTCAATTGCATTTTTTTAATTACATTAAATATTATGCTTGTTTTTTTTTAGTTTTTTTTTCCTAATTTTTATTGAATGTTTCAAGGGCCAAGAGTCCAAAGAAAAAAAATTGTTTTTAAATTATTTATGAACTTTGAGAGTCTGTAGAGTACAAAAACAATTTAAAACATAATTAAATAAAATCATTTTGAAAAGAGTTTATTCCCCACAAAATCAATTTTTTAAATCGTTTTTTTTTACTGCGTTATTAGCTGTCAAATGTTTGAATTAATTAAAGGATATTTTTTTCTATCATTTTTGTCAATAAAAAACAAAAATAGAAAAAAGTCAAATTACTGTATCTGCGAAAAATGATTCAAAAATGGACAAAATTTTTTTAAGCTTGATTTCTTAAGAATTTAAATAAAAAATTTCAAAATCTTTATCGTTTTTTGCTGCTACGTCTTAAACAGTTAAAGAGTTATCTCAAAAAAGTTATCTCAATATTTTATGAGCTTTGAGAACGTCTGTAGGGTACAAGAATTTTTTTTTAAATTGGTATAAACATTTTTAAAAGTTCTATTCTATTATTTCTAAATTCTTCTTATCCTGTATTTTTTGATATTATTCAGATTGTTTCAATCAGGGCTGTGGAGTCGGTACAAAAATCTACGACTCCGACTCCTTTATTTTTCTAACGTTCGACTCCGACTATTTACTGTACAAACATTTGTTTGAAAAAAAAAACCGTTTTCGGGAAAACATTTTTTTTAGTGAATTCCGGTGATTCTGGTTCCGGCCAGAATTGAAATTTTCAAATCATTGTACTTCAAAATTCAAAACGACCAAAAAATATTAAGTGTGTAAAGAAGTAAAAACCATTATTTAATTAAGGGAGACAGAGTCGGTACCTTTTTACCGACTCCGACTCCACCCAAAATTACTAAAACTCCGACTCCTGGTTTCAATACATATTGACTCAATATGTATTGAAACAAACTCAATTTTATTGAGTTTATTGCTACTGCGTAAAATATACATTGTTAATATTGCTTTTAATATTTTTTCTTAAAAAAATGGTTAAACTTCGGTGAAGCATTTTTTTTTCAAATTATTTTTGTACTCTATACAGACCTTCTCAAAGTCCATAAATCATTTAAAAAAATACACTTTTTTTAGTTGTACGCTTGGTGCGGAATAGTGGGGTATGATAAGTTTTTTGAGTTTATTATTAAAAAACTAGAAAGTATCAGATTCAAAAAAGCCCTGGCTCTTTATGGTTGTTTGAAAAATTCCCATAGTTTTTCAACGCAAAAGAAGATGGAAATGACAACATGCTGTCAAATCAAACATTTGACAGCTGTGAACATGAAAAAAAAATGCAGCAACTTTTTGTAACACTACTAACTAAAAAAAACGTTTGCATTTAAGGTTTCTCCAAATTAACAAAATGGCGGCAAGATAACTAAAACATGAGAAAATACTGCTTTTTACATGTTTTAAAAACGAAAATCTTGAGAGGATTTTTTTTTACAAATTCATATGTTAGATTTTTAAGGAGGATACTTTCAGTTTTCTAATGATATCAAGCCGATTATTGCGCGATCATTATTTCAGGATGTACAGGAGTTTAAAATCAAAAGTGTTATTTCTACTTTGACAGTAAATAACGGTTCAAAAAAATCGTACAGGAATAAAAAAATACGCATTTTCAAGAGAAAATAACACACTTTTGAACGCTTTTATTGAATTTCTCGCAAAAAATGTTTTTACGCTTTCAAAGTTTATACAAAAATAAGGGATAATTTGTTAACTGTTTTAACCCTTGGCACAAAGCGGCAGGGGATGAAAAAAATGATTGAGCTCTTGATTCAAAAACTGGAAAGTACAAGCTTACGAATGAGCTTTGTATCATGAAAATCCAATCATTTTTCACGGAGATTATTAACTGTTTTAAAATTTTTAAAATATTTGCTTTTTATAAATTGTCCTTTAATTTAATAATCATCTCACTACAGGGCAATGAAGAAACCACCTGTACTACTAAACGATATACAGTGAAAGTTAACGATAAAGATGTTGAAGAAATGTATATCTACCGAGATTTCTTTGATAAAATTATTACATTATCAAATGTTCCTTTTTGTGGCAAATCAACAATCACTTTATACAACTCACAATCAAATAAACAAATAAAGTCCATAGAATATACACCAGACTCAGGTATTGCATCTCTTCATCAACTCATAATAAAAAAGCTTCCATCGTGTACGTGTTTCTGATTATACAAAAAAATTATATTACTGGCTAATTGATAAAAATATAGATATGTAGAAAATAAACTTCCCTGGTTGGCACAAGACTTTTCTATACATCACAATACAGAAGAAATTACATAAGTTAACACTTTCTGTTAAGAAATTGAATCTATAGTCCAGGAAATAAAGGTTTTTACTAAGAAAAAATTCCGACCAAGCTGGATTTTGGTGGAGACTTTTATTTTGATATCCTAAACATACCCTAGAAAGTACCCTTAATTTGGATGGTGGGTTTTTGTTTTTTAACTGGTAAAGGGGGGCTAATTCTGGGTTTTTACAAATATCTCAAAAATTATTAATTTTTCGAGAAAAAAATTGTAGCATAGAAAATTCTAAAAAAAGGTATTTATACTTTTCTCGTACAATCAATACTTTCTAAGTAAACTGTTAACTTAGTTAAGGGTGCATTGAAAAGTGCAAATAACTGAACTCTTAGGGGCAAGCAATTTTATGGTTTATTATTATAGATTTTGGGGCGTAGAATTAAAAAAAATAGCCCGGACTGGCGAAAAGTAGTGCAACACCCTTAAAAAGGGGTAGAAGGGTGAAAACCCCGTTTTGAAGATTTTTTTCAATTTTTCTCAAAATCTAAATCCATGACGGGGTGTTTTTATGGTTGATATTTTTTGGGAACACTTAGGCGAATCGATTGGGACCACATATATTGAATTTGATAGAAAAAAACTCTTTCAAGAGGGTTTAAAAAACGTAAAAATATTTATTTCGAGGACAATAATTTAAAAATTAATAATTTTTGTTCAAATCAAAATTGATCTCAAATTGTTCCTGAAGTTCTAAAGAATACTGATCAACCATAATTTTAAAAAATATTAATATTTTAATCAATGAAAATCGATAAAAAAATTACGTTGCCTACCCTTAAACATTAGCGATTTTCATCGGTCCTCGAAATAAACATTTTTACAAATTTTAAACCCTCTAGAAAGAGTATTTTTTTTGTCGAATTCAGTATAAGTGTCCCCAACAAATATCAATCATAAAAATACGCCATCATCGATTTAGATTTTGAGAAAAATTGCAAAAAAATCTTGAAAACGGCATTTTCACCCTTCAACCCTTTTTAAAGTGTTTTTGCACTACTATTCGCTAGTCCGGGTTGTGTTTTTCGAATTCAACGCCCCAAAATCTATAATAATCAACCATAAAATTTCTTGCCCCTAAAAGTTAAGATTTTGGCACTCTTCACTGCACCCTTGACTGGGTTAACAGTTTACTTAAAAAGTATTGATTATACGAAAAAAGTATAAACACCTTTTTGTGTAGAATTTTATAAGTTACAATTTTCATCATAACTATTTTCTTCGAAAAATTTATCATTTTTGAGATATTTGCAAACAACTTGAATTTGCCCCCCTTTACCAGTTAAAAAACAAAAACCCGTCATCCAAATTAAAGGTACTTTTTAGAGTACGTTTAAGACATCAAATTAAAGTCTCCACCAAAATCCAGCTTGATCACAATTTTTTCTTAGTTTGACCATTTTATAAGTTTTTTAGCTACAAGATAATATAGACATTTTTTTCGAAATGTAGTCTTAAAAGGTTACATTTCAGCTTGAACTCGTATCTCTATTTTTGCTTAAAATCCGATTTTTAAGAAGTATTTTTGCAAGAAGGGGTAAAGTTTACAAGTAAAAATTTTTTTTACAAAGAAGTGGGAACGAGTTACATATGTCCACACATAAAAGTTGAGTCCTAAGACTGACACCCCTTTTTTTCGAAAAATTCTCAAAGTTTGAAAATTTGAAATAATAGCACTTTTCAAAGCTCAATAATTCTGAAGGGGAGCCAGATAAAAATCTAAAATTTCAACCAATAATAGTACTACACAATAGTATTTAGTACCAAAAAAATTTACTTGTTAACTCTACCCAGTTTTGCAAAAACATCCCCTTGAAAATGGAAATTTTTTAAAATAGTCCGATGCACTTACTTGTGTAAACTGTAAACCTCTGTACTCGTCTACATAGTGAATGGATTTTCATGGGACATTAAATATTTTTTTAATTAAAAGATTAAAGTTCATAGTACAGTCATTTGGTAGTTTTCCTTGGAAAGTTTTCAGGGAGTTTTGAAAATTAATAATTATATAGATTTCGATGTGCTCTTTCTGAATCCAACTTTGCCACCTCGTATCTTTGCCGCTCGCGCCGCCATATTGGAAAAAGGGCACCTAAAAGTAGTTTTTTGACAATACCTCCTCTCCAACTAATTTTACGATAAATATATTTATATACAAAATTAAACTAAAGAAACTTTCCTACAATTTATGTAATAACAATTTTTTTTGTAAAATCAATAGTTTTGGCGTACGAGCGCCGCAAGCTATTATTCATCTACACATACACGTGTTTTGCGACGTCCTGGAAGTTGCACCAGCCAAATCAGCGCAATCAAATAAATGTAGTATGGGTTTTTCTTACTTTTTTTTACAAATTTATTACCACTAACAGGATTTTATTATCCTTCCCAGTATCGAGTTACAGTCATATGATCCAGATTCAACGGTAAGCTGCACCAACCAATACGTAAATTTGGTTCGTTTTATGCATTCGGAATGAAATCAATGTCATTTTTTCTTACTTTTTAATTACTCTCGAATGATACCAAGAAAATAAAAAAAAATTTCAACCCTTAAACCAAAAAATTAAAATTTATGAATCGAGAAAAAGTTAAAAAACTACATAACATATTTATTAAATCAATCATCTAAAACGGTTGTTCTCAAACTTCTTTAATTGCGGAACGCCTAAAAGATTTTTCAGAATTTGAGGGGCTCTTCTCCTAAAAACTAATCAAAACTTTTTTTACCCTACCGAATCGACTAATATATTATAATATATTCATAAATATTATTTTATGTTAAAAAAATAATATTATGATAAAATTAACAGTTCAACGAAGGCCAATAATAAAAAAAAACTTTTTTTTAAAAAAAAGAAATATCCTGAAAATGAAAATAATTTTTTACCCAACGCCCAATCAACTAAACTGTATTCATAAATATTGTTAAATGTTTAATAAATAATATTACGATGAAACAATAAGTTTAACGAAGGCCAATAATATAATTAAAAACATATTAACATTCTTCTAATGAAAAGAAAAATCCTTAAAAATTCGAAAATAATTTTTTACCCCTAGCCCAATCAACTAAATTATAAACATAAATGTCCTATAATGTTTAATAAATAGTATTATGACAGAAGAAACAGTTTAACGAAGGCAAATAATAATAAAAAAATAACATTTTTCTAATGAAAAGAAATATCCTTATAAATTCGTAAATAATTTCTTACCCCCAGCACAATCAACTGAAATATATTCATAAATATTCTTTAATGTTTAATAAATAATATTATGATAAAACAAATAGTTTAACGAAGGCCAATATTTAAAAAAAATTACTTTTTTCTAATGAAAAGAAATATCCTTATAAATTCAAAAATAATTTTTTACCCTCAGCCCAACCAACTAAAATGTATTCATAAATATTGCTTAATGTCTAATAAATAATATTATGACAGAACAAACAGTTTAACGAAGGCCAATAATATAAAAAATAAAACGGGCAAGTGCGTGTTGGGCACGCACATGATAGTCATTCTCACTACGATTTATGAAAAGTATTTTTCTAAATTTTCGTGACTGATGGGTTAATATCAAAAAGTCATTTGACTTTTATTATTGCATTTTAGGAGACCTATCAAATGACACCCCACTCAATGGGGTAAATGAAAAAAATGTGAGTTCACTTTTCAATCTATAAAAAGTGGGTCCAAAATATTTTAGACAATGTTCGTTATAATTTTCAGTGAATGTGCTAATACATTCTGATTTTTTTTCAGATTTTTTGAATCGATAGTTTAGAAAATAGAGGGGGGGACGCTCTGACAGCGACATTAAAAAGCAAATATATCGCGACTAAAGGGTTAAAATCAAAAAGTTATTTGACGTTTTTTATTGCATTTTATGAGACCTATTAAATGACACCCCACTCAATGGGGTAAGTGGGGAAAAAAATTTATGTTCAATTTTCAGTCTATGAAAGGGGGGTCCAAAATATTTTTGACAATGTTCGTTATAATTTTCAGTGAAAGTACTAATTAAAAGCTACATTCTGAATTTTTTTCAGATTTTTTGAATCGATAGTTTAAAAAATAGAGGGGGGGGGGACGCTCTGACAGCGACATTAAAAAGCAAATATATCGCGACTGAAGGGTTAAAATCAAAAAGTTATTTGACGTTTTTTATTGCATTTTACGAGACCTATTAAATGACACCCCACTCAATAGGGTAAGTGGGGAAAAAGATTAAAGTTCAATTTTCAGTCTATGACTGATGTAACAAAAAGGAGACCTTTCTAACGACACCCCACTCAATGGTGTAGGTGAAATTTTTTTTTTGAAAACACTTTTAATTTTATGAAAGGGGGGTCTAAAAAATTTTTATTTTCAAAAATCTTATCATTTCTGTTTTTGGGTTATCAATATACGGCCGTGTACCAAATTTCATCTTATTATCTCAAAATTTTTCGGGACGGACGGACGGACATGGAGAAACTATAAGGGTTCCTAGTTTTCTACGGAACCCTAATAACATTTTTCGAATGAAAAGAACTATCCTTAAAAATTTTAAAATAATTTGTTCTGTCATTATATTATTTATTAAACATTAAACAATATTCTGGAATACATTTTAGTTGATTAGGCTGAGGGCAAAAAATTATTTTCGATTTTATAAGGATATTTCTTTTCATTAAACTGTTTGTTTTATTATAATATTATTTATTAAACATTAAACAATATTCAGAAATACATTTTAGTTGATTGGGCTGGGGGTAAATTTTTTTTTTCGAATTTTCTTCGATATCTTTAGGATATTTCTATTAAGGTAGTTGGTCCATCAAAATGTGATCACATTAGGCCATGAGTACATATTTTTAATTTAGAGAAATGATCATGGCAACGCTGTACATTATCTACTATTAACTACTTGTCAAATGATTATATTTTATCATCTAAACTACCACAGAATATATTAATAATTAATGAAATCGATTATAATTCCCTTCAATCCACTTATCATATTTTGTAAAAAATTATTTCATTATTTCGTGTATTTTTTACTATAATCAAATGAATACGTTGTTGCCACATTGTCAACAATACTGTAATTTATGTGATGGTTTGGTAGTTAAATCTGGTTAAATCTTAATAATGGGATGGTCAATAATTCCAATTTTTTGTATACTGTTTTCTTTCATATAAATATACAACATATCAGTTTTTTATGAAAATCTGACGCTACGTTTAAATTTTATCTAATAAAACGTTACGTTAGTGTACGGTTAGTCCATATAAGCTGTGTTAAAAATATAAACTTTGAGATCGTTTTTCATGACTTTGAGATGGTCAATTTTAATAAAAATGGGCTATTTTTTAGATATCAATCTAGGGAATATTCCTGTGCAATTTAAACAAAATCTGACGAAAACATGTTTACGGACCAACTACCTTAATTAGAAAAAAAGTTAATATATATGTAATTATTGGCCTCCGTTAAACTGTTTGTTTTATCATAATATTATTTATTAAACATTAAACAATATTTGTGAATACATTTTAGTTGATTGGGCAGGGGGTAAAAAATTATTTTCGAATTTTTAAAGATATTTCTTTTCATTAGAAAAAAAAGTTAATATATTTTTAATTATTGGCCTTCGTTAAACTGTTTGTTTTATTATAATATTATTTATTAAACATTAAACAATATTCAGGAATACATTTTTGTTGATTGGACGGGGGGTAAAAAATTATTTTTGAATTCTTAAGGATAGGTATTTTCATTCGAAAAAATGTTATTTTTTATTTTATTGGCCTTCATTAAACTGTTTGTTCTGTCATAATATTATTTATTAAACATTAAGCAATATTCAGGAATACATTTTAGTTGATTGGGCTGAGGGTAAAAATTATTTTCTTAGTTTTAATGATATTTCTTTTCATTAAAAGAAAGTTTTTTTTAATTATTGGCATTCGTTAAACTGTTTGTTTTATTATAATATTATTTATTAAACATTAAACAATATTCAGAAATACATTTTAGTTGATTGGGCGGGGGGTAAATTTTTTTTTCGAATTTTCTTCGATATCTTTAGGATATTTCTATTAATTAGAAAAAAAGTTAATATATTTGTAATTATTGGCCTCCGTTAAACTGTTTGTTTTATCATAATATTATTTATTAAACTTTAAAAAATATTTATGAATACATTTTAGTTGGGTAAAATATTATTTTAAAATTTTTTAGGATATTTCTTTTTTATAGAAAAAAGATTTTTTTTATTATTGTCCTTCGTTGAACTGTTAGTTTTATCATAATATTATTTTTTAAACATAAAATAATATTTATGAATATATGTTAGTCGATTCGGTTGGGTAAAAAAAGTTTTGATTAGTTTTTAGGATAAGGGCCCCTCAAATTTTGAAAAAACCTTTAGGGTTCCGCGATTAAAGAAGTTTGAGAACAACCGTTTTAGATGATTGATTTAATAAATATGTTATGTAGTTTTTTAACTTTTTCTCGTTTCATAAATTTTAATTTTTTGGTTTAAGGGTTGAATTTTTTGTATTTTCTTGGTATCACTCGAGAGTAATAAAAAAGTAAGAAAAAATGACATGATTTCATTCCGAATGCATAAAACGAACCAAATTTACGTATTGGTTGGTGCAGCTTACCGTTGAATCTGGATCATATGGCTGTAACTTGATACTGGGAAGGGTAATAAAATCCTGTTAGTGGTAATAAATTTGTAAAAAAAAGTAAGAAAAACCCATCAGTATCAGGTTGCTCTGCAAGCCAACTTTAATCAAAAAAATTGATTACCTCTGATTTTTTTATACAGTTCAATTCTTTAGTATTCAAGGAACATTTTAAGACCAAAAAGAACAAAATCGCCTCAGCGCTTTTTTAATAATTCATAAAACAAAAATACATAAATCGAGCACGGTTTTCTGGATGCCACCATTAATAAAAAATTTATCACCTATGATTTTTTGTACAATTCAATTCTATAGTATTCAAGGAACATTTAAGACCAAAACGAAAAAAATCGCCTCGGCGCTTTTTTTATAATTCATAAAATAAGAAAAATCGTTATTCAAAATTGTTTTCACTAAATATATTTATTATTTGTACAATCATTTGGTAGTTTTACCTGGAATGTTTTCCGGGAGTTTTGAAAATTGGTAGTTTTATAGATTTCAATGTACTCTTTCCGAATTTCAACTTTGCCACCTCGTATCTTTGCCGCTCGCGCCGCCATATTGAAAAAACGGTGTCTAATAGTAGTTTTTATCGTAAAAAGAGTTGGAAAGAAGATATTGTCAAAAAAGGCGCCACTTTTTTTTCAATATAGCGGCAAAGATACGAGGTGACAAAGTTAAAATTTGGAAAGAGCACATCAAAATCTATAAAACTAACAATTTTCAAAACTCCCGGAAAACATTCCAGGTAAAAGTACCAAATGATTGTACAAATATTTAGTGAAAACAATTTTGAATAACGATTTTTCTTATTTTATGAATTATAAAAAAAGCGCCGAGGCAATTTTATTCGTTTTGGTCGTAAAATGTTCCTTGAATACTATAGAATTGAATTGTACAAAAAAATCATAAGTAATAAATTTTTTTATTAAAGTTGGCTTCCAGAGCAACCTGATACGCAAAACACGTATGTGTAGATGAATAATAGTTTGCGGTGCTCGTACGCCAAAACTATTGATTTTACAAAAAAATTGTTATACATAAATTGTAGGAAAGTTTCTCTAGTTTAATTTTGTATATAAATATTTTTACCGTAAAATGAGTTGGATACGAGATATTGTCAAAAAACTACTTTTAGGTGCCCTTTTTCCAATATGGCGCCGCGAGCGGCAAAGATACGAGGTGGCAAAGTTGGATTCAGAAAGAGCACATCGAAATCTATATAATTATTAATTTTCAAAACTCCCTGAAAACTTTCTAGGTAACCTCTTTATTTTGAACCAAATGACTGTACTATGGGCTATCTAAACTAGATTAAATTAATGACACATATTTAATATTAAATGTCAGTTTAATATTTTTAAAGTAATATATTGAATAGAAAACATGTAAAATTAAAATTTAACAAGCTGTGGGATGAGACTCTTTAGGTCCACAAAATCAACTTACCAACATGTTATGACTATCAATACTTGAATACTGATTATTTATTGTTTCCGTACAAAAGTAAAAAGGATTCGGAAGGCACACTTTACCTTAAAAATCGCATTTCAAGGTCATGCTAATTCGGCCTGATGGTTAGCATAAATATTTTTTATGATGCATTGAACACAAAAAAAAAACAGTATTACGTTTCGTAAAAAACATCTTGAAGTTGAAAGTGAACGTAAGGCCGAAAATTGAAGTTATCGTTAGTTCCTACCAGAAGGTTAGCACAAGTTGTTTCTTTCTTGTGAAGGATTTACTATTACCATAATGTCAGGTATTTCGACATGAGATGCAAGAGAACTCACGAAAATCAAGCACTCCAAAGGCATCATATTTTCGCCACATCCACGTTGTTGATCCTGGGTTACGCTATAAGCGAAAGCTGGAGTACTTCTTTAATTTAATTTGATGAAGCTCCAATAAATTGGATCTTGAAATGCGATTTTTAAGGTCAAGTTTACCTCCAAGATTTTTTCCATATTTTTTTCGTATTCAGCGCATCAAATTACGTAGAGAAATTTTTTACAGTGGGCTTTCCGTTACAGGACTGGTCGATATATCGACCAGCAACTTAGTCGGGTACCCCACGTAAGAAATTAATTGATTTTATGTACCCATTTTGTAAATAAAAAAGGTCGATTTCAATGAAAAAAATCTCGTTATTAAAAGGTTAATAATGTATGAGTCAAGTTTTCTGAAGTGGGCACACAAAAAATCAACTTGTTCAGATTAAAATTTTTATTGTAGAACTTTGAAGATTTATTGATCAAAATTATTGTTTTTAAATATTTTTTGAAAATTTGCAAAATTAGAAAAGTTATGAACAAAAGAATTTTTTTATACGTTTTTTTTTAAATTGCGATTTCTCAGTAATTACTGAGTAAAATTTAATGAAATTTTTATGGTAGGACTACAAATATTTCACAATTTAGTTTATAGATCGTTAATAAGATCAAGAATTGACTACGGGAGCATATTCTATGATACAGCGGCGAAATCAAATCTTATAAAACTAGATCGGTGCCAATTTAAAGCAATTAGAATAGCAATAGGAGCCTTAAAGTCCACGCCGACCAACGCTTTGTTGGTGGAAGCCAATGAACCACCCCTGCACATAAGAAGAAAAATGTTAGCGTCAAAATTTGTACTCAAACAAATACAAAGAGACAACAGCATAGTAATAAGAGAAATTGAAAATTTGAGCAATAACATTCAAATCAATGATAAATACTGGCGCAAAAAGAATATACCTAATCTCATAACAGCTCTAACAAAATTGGAGAGGTTCCGGGATATAATACACAAATTTGACATCTCCCCAGCGTATCAGCACGACTATGAAACCAATTTTGTAAATATTAAAATTCACAATAAGTTGAAGTACACAGACAACGAGATTGAAAATAATATAGTGTATAACGAATTCCTAGAAACACATAACTGGCCATTACAAATATTTACAGATGGATCCAAAACAGCTTCTGGAGTGGGAGCAGCCATCTATGTCTCAAATACACAATACATAGAAAGGTACAGTCTTCACAAAGAAGCCAGCATCTTCACAGCAGAGGCGGTAGCCATTCTAAAAGCACTTGAATTTCTCAGAGAAGAGCATACCGTAAACACAGATGTCATCATTTGCTCAGACTTATTATCAGTACTACAAGCACTTCAGTCTAAGGAAATCACTGCAAACTATATCCTCCTCGAAATTCAAAGTAAGCTTTATAAACTCTCCCTTCAATGGAACAGAATCATGTTCCTATGGGTAAAAAGCCACTGCGGGATTGAAGGAAATGAGAAGGTAGATGCGCAAGCCCGATATGCAACAACAGAAACCACCTCTCCCATGAAGATCCCAGGCAGCGATATCACAAGCTCAATCAAAGAAGAGGCTAGAATAGAATGGAATAGAAAATGGGCGGAAAGCTCAAAATTTAAAGGTCATAGATATGGATTAATACATCCCAGTATCCCCAGAAAACAATGGTTTGAGGTTGAAAACATATCAAAGGGAATGATGGTTAGCATAGCCAGAATGAAGTTCAACCACGCAAAGACAAAAAAATATCTACACAAAATTAATAAAATAGACACAGACAAATGTACGTGCGATAACTCTTATACCCAAGATTTAGAACATATACTATTTCAATGCCCTCTGCATGATATAAACAGAGCAATCATGGTGGAAGAACTAATAGAAAAAGGTGTCTATCCACCTCTGAGTCTGATCCCTATACTGGCCTCGTTAGACATAGAGTTGTATAGCATCATTTATAAATTCATTAGAAATAGTAAAATAGATTTGTAGGCAGCCAGTTAAAGTTGTAATATCGTCAGGGAGGGGAATAGAAATTCCCACATTTTATCAACTTGATAGGATGTGGGAATGTAACCGCGCCCCTCTCTAGTCGATATAGATTAAGATCCTATCGTGTTACTCCTTAAATAAATCTCCCCGTGAATCGAAGGGTCTCATAAGCGTCTCCTGCCCTGATTACCCCAGGGCAAATTCCCTTCCATTATGTCATCCACGTCGGGAGAAGGTTGTGTTCGTTCGGTTATAACTGGCTGCATCTAGATATAGTAAAGCCAAACAAGGAAGAAAAAAAAAAAAATTTAGTTGAAATAAAATTTTCATATTTTTTTTTTAATATATAAATAATAAATACAGGGTGATTCAGCACTGTCGTGCCAAACTTAAACCGTAGGGCGTGGATTAAGAAAAATATTTTAAGCAAAAAACTTCTAATGAACATGTGTCCGGAAATTTTCCGTGAGGGAACTACAGGCCTCCAAAGATTTTACTAAAAATGAGTTTTTATTTAGTATCTAGAGAACCCTTTGTGATAAAATTATGAAATTTGGTATTCTGTTTAGTATTAATAAGTGTTATAGATTACTCATATTAACTAGTTATAATTTAGACTAGAGATGTATGGGGTCAGTGGGCCCATCGAGTTTAATCCAGTATTTTTTGTTCTTTAATATTTTTATAAAGTTGGGCACTTATTTAAGGTTATATGATACAAAATACACAAAAACATACTTTACTTATTTGTCATAGAATAAACCGTTTTCGAAGAATATCGATGGAAAAGAAAGCATGCAGAATTTAACTTAATACGGATGCTTCAAATTACAAATAATAAAATTATATTCTTGTTCTATGATAAAAATTAAGACAAAAAGTTAACATAAGTATACCTCAAAAAATGCATCCTTATCAACAAATAGCCATTTTTAGTTTCGTTTTTTAGTCAAATTATTAAAGTACATAATACAGTATTACAACTGGCTATAGATCTTAGAGGATTCATATTAGGAGGTTTCTTTATATAAACTTTTTTTCCTACCTTTAATCATAGAACAAGAATATAAATTTATTTTTTGTAATTTTGAGCATCCGTATCAAGTTAAATTCTGCATGCTTTCTTTTCTATCGATATTACTCGAAAACGGTTTATCCTATGACAAATAAGCAAAGTATATTTTTGCGTATTTTGTGTCGTATAACCTTTAATAAGTGCCCAACTTTATAAAAAAATTAAAGAACAAAAAATACTAGATAAAAATTGATGGGCCCACAGGTCCCATACATCCCCGGTCTTAATTATAATTGTTTAATATGAGAAATCGATAACACTTATTATTACTAAACAGAATACCAAATTTCATAATTTTATCACAAAGGGTTATCTAGATCAGCGGTTCTCAAACTGGGTGCCGCGGCAATAATCAAAAAAAGTCAGCTAAAATTGTGAAAATATTATAAAACGGCATTAAGATGCTAAAAGCTAAAATTTAAATTGTCTTCCATCACCACTGTCGAAAAAGTTTATTTTTTGTTTCACATTCAGACGTGTTTTATAAAAAAAGCATAAGGTGCAGTTGATAAGTAAAGTTGTAATTACATTTTGAGTGAAGTTTTAAGGTGGAAAATTTGGTCGGTAAAACAGTAACTGTAAGCCTGATCAAGTAAGTACAGTAAGGTCTCTTTTTACGCGGTAGGTACTTTTCACAGAAAACCGCATATAAAAAAATCACTCAAAAAAAGACATTGCTTACATTGTAAAATCAGGGATACGTTCCATAATTTTCTAAAACCGTGTAAAACCAAATCAATGAATTAAGAATAGGCAAAAATTCGTATAAGAAAGTTTCTAGAAATAAACGAATAAGAATGCCTATAAAAAAGGGCTGTTTTTTAATTTTATTTATTTACTTTTATTGAAAAGTAAACAAAATTTGAAAATAAAAGACAATTAAAACACCGATGTTATTATTGCTTTTGTGACACGAAACAACTGCAAATTTAACAATTGGATTTAAAACTTTACTACAATTGATTTTAAATTTAACAACAATTGTATTTAAAATTTTAGTAAGTGCGGTGACTGCAGATTATTTTCTTGTGATAGGCATATGCCCAATTTTTCAAATTTGTCTCATTGTTACTTTCGGAGATATTTTTTTACGATTTTTTTTAAAGGAAGATTTTAATAATAACAAAACGTTTACATAATTGAATTCCTTGAATTGTCAGCTTCCATTCCATATCTCACCGCCGAAACGGGGAGTCTCTGAATTTGCATAAAAAAAGTCCGCGTAAAAAGAGACCCAACTTCACTTATATATAGGTACCTAACCAAACTTCCTATAAATATAAAATAAATAATGAAATATTCATCAAAACAGTTTCATTCGTCGCATTAAAGACACCTGAGCATTAAAGTTGCACTGGTTTTTCTTATTTTCCTAACTATTTAAACCGCTTTAAGGATAACTGTGCCGCGAATTTTTTTTATTCTGGCAAGGGTGCCGCGGTGAAAAAAGTTTGAGAATCGCTGATCTAGATATTAAATAAAAACTCATTTTGATGAAAATCTTTGGTGGGCTGTAGTTCCCTAAGGAATAATTTCCGGACACATGTTTATTGGAAGTTTTTTGCTTAAAATATTTTTCTCAATCTATGGTTTAAATTTGGCACGACAGTGCTGAATCACCCTGTATATACAAATAGAAATTTAACCAACTTCTGCACTAGATAGAAACAAAATTTTTATACAGTATTGTTCTGTAAAATCTACACAACTTTACCCTGAAAAAAATGTTTAGTACATTTCATAAAAAAAAAGTAACAAGTGTTTAAGTGCCGTCAGATAGACGCGCGGCGCGCTACCGCGCGAGGCACACGGTCGTGTTCACGCGCTTAGCTACCTCAAACTGCTTGTTTAATCATTACTATTAAAGTAGTAAGCTAATTAACATATATGTTATGGTTGATTATTATAGATTTGGGTTCAGAAAATTCGAAAAAAATAAACTGGACTGGTGAAAAGTGGTACAACTCCCTTAAAAATGGGGTTGAAGTGTGAAACCCCCGTTTCCAAGTGTATTTTCAATTTATCTCAAAATCTAATGCGACAACGGGGTATTTTTATGAATAATATTTGTTAAGGGCACTGAGACGAATCGATTGAGACCACATATACTGAATTTGGCCAAAAATAACCCCTTCCAAAAGGTTTAATATAGGTAAAAATGCTTCTTTTTGATGAAAATAGTTTAAAAATTAATAACTTTAGTTGAATTCATCCAAATGACTTGAAATTGGTCTCAAATTGTTCCTGAAGTTCCAAGAAATAATGAACAACTATAATTTAAAAAAATATTATTTGTTGAACCAATGAAAATTGTTCATTTTTGAGAGCTAGTGGCGTAAATTTTTTGAAAACTGCCTTTTTACTAAATTTTCAATAAAAATATAAGGGTTGAATGTTTTTAAGTAAATCAACGAGGATATCTTTGATTTGTGCATATAAACAAAATGAGCCCCTCCCAAAAAATATTCAGTCACTAGAACGGATGCAATTACACACTAAAATGCACCGAATTTTTCTTGCATATAATTTTTAATTTATAAAAATGAATACGTATTATTGAAATAATGCACTTTCGCATGCATTATTATGAACTCATATGAGCTTATATTGATGCATAAACTTAAAATTTACGTTAAAAATGCATATAAATATGTTAAATTCATAATTTACAATTTTGTTTGAAAAAATGTAATTTTTAGGGTTCCTATACAGGGTGTTCGCGGGAACCGAGTGATCATTGCTAACTTTGTTATTATTGGAGCTAGAAGATCGGTTAAATGGACAAAGTATCAGTATTTTTTCCGGGATGAATAATGGCGGTGTCAAAAAAACAATTGAATGTCAAATTTCAGAGATATATTGAAATATAACATTTTTTTAAATGGAACACCTTGTATATTATTAATGAATTTTGTAGGTGAGGATGTTATCTTTATAAAAGTGTAATACATGTATGATGGTAAAATTGATAGAAAACAAGTTATAGCAAGTATAAAATTAATAGAAAATATCGAAAAATAGTGTGCTATGAAGATTTAATAAAATACAAACAAATGATAAAAAAATTTAAAACAATAATTTCAGATATTTGTGCCTTATTTCGCATATTTTTAACATTTTTGAGCATTATTCATAAAAAAATATAATTCATTATAATAAATAATATTTTTCGTTATCAGTTAAAATCAAAAACATTTAAAATTTGCGAACAAATGACATAAAAACCTTAAACTATTGTTTTAAATGTTTTAATCATTTGTTCTCAATTTATTAAAACTTCATAGCACACTGATTTTCGATATTTTCTATTAATTTTATACTTGTTATAACTTGTTTTCTATCAATTTTACCATCATACATGTATTACACATTTATTAAGAGAACATCCTCAGCTACAAAATTCAATAATAATATACAGGGTGTTCCATTTAAAAAAATGTTATATTTCAATATATCTCTGAAATTTGACATTCAATTGTTTTTTTGAAACCGCCATTATTCATCCCGGAAAAAATACTGATACTTTGTCCATTTAACCGATCTTCTAGCTCCAATAATAACAGAGTTAGCAATGATCACTCGGTTCCCGCGAACACCCTGTATAAGCTAGAACTTTGAAATTTTTACGGAATATGTAAAATGACACCCTCTAGTAAAATATGTACAAATATTTTGGAAAAATATTTTTTTAGGGGGGGTGCTAAGAAGCTAAAGACAGCAAAAAAAAATATTTTTTTATACCAAGGCAAGTGGCACATCAAAATGTGTAACAAAGCTAGTGTAATTTGAGCATTATTCTTATTTTTTTATAAATCAAAAATGGCGCCTTAAAGCAAATTCAAAAAAACAAAAAAAATGTATTCCAATTCGTGTGGGATGTCAAAATGTAGATCTCAGTGAGTAGAATATGACACTATTTTTTTTTTAAATTAAAAATGGCCCCTACAGGGGGCTCCAAGCAATAATTTTGTCTGCCCCCCCCCCTCTAACTCGGTAATTACTGGCTCGAAAAATCTGAAAAAAATTAGGTAATGAGGCTTTGGTGAGACTACCAACGACAAATACTAAAGTCACAAATATCATTTAAAATTTTGGAGAAAAGGGGAGGGGTGCCATACATTTTTTTATTTTTATTTTTTTATCTGGGCATGTGGGGTGTCGAAATGTAGATCTCAGTGAGCAGAATATGACACTATTTTTTATTTTTTTTATAAATCAAAAATGGCGCCTACAGGGGGCTCCAAGCAAAAAAAATTGTCACCCCCCCTCTAACTCGGTAACTATTGACTAGAAAAATCTGAAAAAAAATTAGGTAATGAGGCTTTGGTGAGACTACCAACGACAAATACTAAAGTCACCAATATCATTTTAAATTTTGGAGAAAAGGGGAGGGGTGTCATACATTTTTTATTTTTATTTTTTTATCTGGGCATGTAGGGGAGTTGAAATGTAGATCTCAGTGAGTAGAATATGACACTATTTTTTATTTTTTTTTTCAAATTAAAAATGGCGCCTACAGGGGGCTCCAAGCAATAATTTTGTCTGCCCCCCCCCCCCTCTAACTCGGTAACTACTGGCTCGAAAAATCTGAAAAAAATTAGGTAATGAGGCTTTGGTGAGACTACCAACGACAAATACTAAAGTCACCAATATCATTTAAAATTTTGGAGAAAAGGGGAGGGGTGTCATACATTTTTTTATTTTTATTTTTTTATCTGGGCATGTGGGGAGTCGAAATGTATAAAGATCTCAGTGAGTGGAATATGACGCTATTTTTTATTTTTTTTTCTAAATCAAAAATGGCGCCTGCAGGGGGCTTCAAGTAAACAAAAATTTGTCCACCCCCTCTCTAGCTCGGTACCTACTGACTCAAAAAATCTGAAAAAAAATCGGTAATGGGGTTTTTATAATACTAGTAACGACAAATACTAAAATCAACAATATCATTTCAAATTTTGAAAAAATAGGAAGGAGCGTCATGGAATTTTTTTTATTTTCATATCTAGGCTTGTGGGGTGTCAAAATGTAGATCTGAATTAATAGAATATGATCCTATTTTTTATATTTATTTTTAACTCAAATATGCACCTGTAAATGGCTCTAAACAGTCCACGTAGTATACCGGGTGTCCCAGATAACTTTTCCAGCATGGGGATCTCAGTATCTATAAGAGATACAGGTTTGGTTAAATGAGATGAATTATTTGTAAGAAAGGGGTGACTATTACTACACAAAAAAAGATTCATAATTCTATGTGGTTAAGGCGGTATACCCAAAAAACTGAAAATTCGGAATTTCTTTAAATGGCTATAACTTTTTTGTCAAAGTAGATAGGTATTTTTTGTAGACGGTTTCTCAAAGCACTCTTTTGTGTAGAATCGATTGGTGTATTTAGATTTTTTATATCACTTTTAGTTTCCGAGTTATGAGCCCTAACTTTAGTTTTTCTTATGGACCACTAAGTTGGCTATGGCATATTTGAACGTGTTTTTTTACTTTACTTTACAACGATATGTCACATGCCATACTTATTGTAAAAAAATAATTATAATGTATTTTTTTTTTAAAGTGAATTGTTTTCAAATAGTTATTTGTTATTTTGATTGTTGTTATTGTGATTTTTGTTTAGAATTTTTGTTTTTCATGGCTCACTTAAATGTTTGTAATAAAATACTTAATAAATATCATTGGCATTTAGTACATCGACTTATTTTTGATAATAAGTATGGCATGTGACATATCGTTGTAAAGTAGAGTAAAAAACACGTTCAAATATGCCATAGCCAACTTAGTGGCCCATAAGAAAAACTAAAGCTAGAGCTCGTAACTCGAAAACTAAAAGTGATATAAAAAAAACCTGTGTGAAGTTAGCACCGCAAGTTTCGAAAAATTAAAAAAAAAATAGAGTTCTAGATAGCACTCCAAGAGTTCTGGAGTTCTTTTATATTTTGAAAAAGAGCTGTCAATTTAAGCCCCCAAAACTGGTTTTTCAAAATGGGGTGCTAACTTCACGCAGCACCGCAAACTCAAAAATAAACAATTTTTTTTAGAGTTCTGGAGAGCATTCAAAGAGTTCTGGAGTTCTCTTATATTTTAAAAAAGAGTTCTGTCAATTTAACCCCCTCAAAACGGATTTTGAAAATACAGTTTTAAAATAACACAGAGCAGTTATCTCGAACAAAACACAATTCTTTTGAGACTTTTGGATGACATTGCATGTGTTAGGGAGTTCACGTAAATACATGATTAAAATTATCAAGTTGCCCCCCCTCCACTTCTAAAAAAAAATTTAAAAAACGGTATCATTTCGGCATTGACATAATTAAACATTTTTATTTTCTGTTTAGAGTTCTGTATAGCACTCTTGAAAATGAACATAATCTTTCATTAACTTTTTTCCGACAAACGAACAGATAAAAACTTATTTTAATAATTAATATTTCAAAAATTTAAAAAAATATATTTTTTTTAAATTCTGAGATTTCTGTTTAGAGTTCTGTATAGCACTCGTGAAAATGAACATAATCTTTCATTAACTCTTTTCCGACAAATGAACAGATAAAAACTTATTTTAATTATTAATATTTCAAAAATTTTAAGAAAATATTTCTTTAAAGTTATAAGATTTCTGTTTAGAGTTCTGAATAGTACTCTTGAAAATGAACATAATCTTTCATTAACTCTTTTCCGACAAACGAACACATAAAAACTTATTTTAATAATTAATATTTCAAAAATTTTAAGAAAATATTTCTTTAAAGTTATAAGATTTCTGTTTAGAGTTCTGAATAGTACTCTTGAAAATGAACATAATCTTTTATTAACTCTTTTCCGACAAACGAACAGATAAAAACTTATTTTAATAATTAATATTTCAAAAATTAAAAAAAAATTTTTTTTTTTAATTCTGAAATTTCTGTTTAGAGTTCTGTATAGCACTCTTGAAAATGAACATAATCTTTCATTAACTCTTTTCCGACAAACGAACAGAAAAAAACTTATTTTAATAATTAATATTTCAAAAATTTTAAAAATATATTTTTTTAAAGTTCTGAGATTTCTGTTTAGAGTTCTGTATAACACTCTTAAAAATGAACATAATCTTTCATTAACTCTTTTCCGACAAACGACCAGATAAAAACTTATTTTAATAATTAATATTTCAAAAATTAAAAAAAATATATTTTTTTAAAGTTCTGAGATTTCTGTTTAGAGTTCTGTATAGCACTCTTAAAAATGAACATAATCTTTTATTAACTCTTTTCCGACAAACGACCAGATAAAAACTTATTTTAATAATTAATATTTCAAAAATTAAAAAAAAAATATTTTTTTTAAATTCTGAGATTTCTGTTTAGAGTTCTGTATAGCACTCTTGAAAATGAACATAATCTTTCATTAACTCTTTACCGACAAACGACCAGATAAAAACTTATTTTAATAATTAATATTTCAAAAATTTAAAAAAATTTTTTTTTTTAATTCTGAGATTTCTGTTTAGAGTTCTGTATAGCACTCTTGAAAATTAACATAATCTTTCATGAACTCTTTTCCGACAAACGACCAGATAAAAACTTATTTTAATAATAAATATTTCAAAAATTAAAAAAATATATTTTTTTAAAGTTCTGAGATTTCTGTTTAGAGTTCTGTATAGCACTCTTGAAAATGAACATAATCTTTCATTAACTCTTTTCCGACAAACGAACAGATAAAAACTTATTTTAATAATTAATATTTCAAATTAATTTACAAAATATTTCTTTAAAGTTCTGGGATTTCTTTTTAGAGTTCTGAAAATGAACATAATTTATCATTAACATTTTCCTGGTAGCTTTCTTTTGGTACCCTGTTCGCAAAGATTGAATAAAATTTTTTTTAACCTATTTAACCCTCTCAAAACTGAAAATGTTTTATTTTTATAACCAAGTTCTTTTATTGAACTTTTTTTAGTGTGAAGTTAGCCCCCCTTTTGTTGAATTTCAAAATTTTGAAAGTTGTTCCTAATATTGTTCCAAAATATTTAACCCCCAGATACTGTTGGTGACGTCGATTCGGCACCAGTCTGACGTCACTAGACGAAACTTAATTGTTGGAATTTAAAAGCTACAATCACCATTTACAAATTATTTGTTTTAAATATATTCATATTCCAAAATATTTCATCTCTCAAACAAAATCTACACTAATAATTTGGTTAAGACATACACGGGTGTATGCCATAAGGGTTCCGAACTACGTACTGTAAACAGAAATATCAGAACTTCAAAGAAATAATTTTAAAATTATTTTGAAATATTAATAATTAAAATAAGTTTTTATCTGTTTATTTGTCGGAAAAGAGTTAATGAAAGATTATGTTCATTTTTAAGAGTGTTATACAGAACTCTAAACAGAAATCTCAGAACTTTAAAAAAATATTTTCTAAAAAAATTTGAAATATTAATTATTAAAATAAGTTTTTATCTGTTCGTTTGTCGGAAAAGAGTTAATGAAAGATTATGTTCATTTTCAAGAGTGCTATACAGAACTCAAAACAGAAATCTCAGAATTAAAAAAAAAATATTTTTTTAAAATTTTTGAAATATTAATTAATAAAATAAGTTTTTATCTGTTCGTTTGTCGGAAAAGAGTTAATGAAAGATCATGTTCATTTTCAAGAGTGCTATACAGAACTCTAAACAGAAAATAAAAATGTTTAATTATGTCAATGCCGAAATGATACCGTTTTTTTAATTTTTTTTTTAGAAGCGGAGGGGGGGTAACTTGATAATTTTAATCTACACTAATAATTTGGTTAAGACATACACGGGTGTATGCCATAAGGGTTCCGAACTACGTACTGTAAACAGAAATATCAGAACTTCAAAGAAATAATTTTAAAATTATTTTGAAATATTAATAATTAAAATAAGTTTTTATCTGTTTATTTGTCGGAAAAGAGTTAATGAAAGATTATGTTCATTTTTAAGAGTGTTATACAGAACTCTAAACAGAAATCTTATAACTTTAAAGAAATATTTTCTTAAAATTTTTGAAATATTAATAATTAAAATAAGTTTTTATCTGTTCATTTGTCGGAAAAGAGTTAATGAAAGATTATGTTCATTTTCACGAGTGCTATACAGAACTCTAAACAGAAATCTCAGAATTTAAAAAAAATATATTTTTTTAAATTTTTGAAATATTAATTATTAAAATAAGTTTTTATCTGTTCGTTTGTCGGAAAAAAGTTAATGAAAGATTATGTTCATTTTCAAGAGTGCTATACAGAACTCTAAACAGAAAATAAAAATGTTTAATTATGTCAATGCCGAAATGATACCGTTTTTTAAATTTTTTTTTAGAAGTGGAGGGGGGGCAACTTGATAATTTTAATCATGTATTTACGTGAACTCCCTAACACATGCAATGTCATCCAAAAGTCTCAAAAGAATTGTGTTTTGTTCGAGATAACTGCTCTGTGTTATTTTAAAACTGTATTTTCAAAATCCGTTTTGAGGGGGTTAAATTGACAGAACTCTTTTTTAAAATATAAGAGAACTCCAGAACTCTTTGAATGCTCTCCAGAACTCTAAAAAAAATTGTTTATTTTTGAGTTTGCGGTGCTGCGTGAAGTTAGCACCCCATTTTGAAAAACCAGTTTTGGGGGGTTAAATTGACAGAACTCTTTTTCAAAATATAAAAGAACTCCAGAACTCTTGGAGTGCTATCCAGAACTCTATTTTTTTTTAATTTTTCTAAACTTGTGGTGCTAACTTCACACAGGTTATAAAAAATCTAAATACACCAATCGATTCTACACAAAAAAGTGCTTTGAGAAACCGTCTACAAAAAATACCTATCTACTTTGACACAAAAGTTATAGCCATTTAAAGAAATTCCGAATTTTCAGTTTTTTGGGTATACCGCCTTAACCACATAGAATTATGAATCTTTTTTTGTGTAGTAATAGTCACCCCTTTCTTACAAATAATTCATCTCATTTAACCAAACCTGTATCTCTTATAGATACTGAGATCCCCATGCTGGAAAAGTTATCTGGGACACCCGGTATACTTCAGAACCCTTATGGCATACACTGGTGTATGTCTTGACAATTTTTTTAAAATTGTAAGCAACAAAAATTTGGTGCATTTTACTGTGCAATTGCATCCGTTCTAGTGACTGAATATTTTTTGGGAGGGGCTCATTTTGTTTATATGTGAAAATCAAAGATATCCTCGTTGGTTTTACTTAAAAATATTCAGCCCTTATGTTCTGATTGAAAATTTAGTAAAATGCAGTTTTCAAAAAATTTACGTCACTTGCTTTTAAGTTTACTGTGCAATTGCATCCGTTCTAGTGACTGAATATATTTTTGGAGGGGCTCATTTTGTTTATATGTACAAATCAAAGATATCCTCGTTGGTTTTACTTAAAAATGTTCAACCCTTATATTTTTATTGAAAAGTTAGTAAAATGCAATTTTCAAAAAATTTACGTCACTTGCTCTTAAAAACGAACAATTTTCATTGGTTCAACAACTAATAATTTTTTAAATTATAGTTGTTCATTATTCCTTGGAAATTCAGAAACAATTTGAGACCAATTTCAAGTCATTTGGATGATTATAACTAAAGTTATTAATTTTTAAACTAATTTCATCAAAAAGAAGCATTTTTACCTATATTAAACCTTTTGGAAGGGGTTATTTTTGGTCAAAATCAGTATATGTGGTTTCAATCGATTCGTCTCAGTGCCCTTAACAAATATCATCCATAAAAATACACTTGGAAACGGGGGTTTCACACTTCAACCCCATTTTTAAGGGTGTTGCACAATTTTTCACCAGTCCGGTTTATTTTTTTCGAATTCTCTGAACCCAAATCTATAATAATCAACCATAACATATATGTTAATTAGCTTACTACTTTAATAGTAATGATTAAACAAGCAGTTTGAGGTAGCTAAGCGCGTGAACACGACCGTGTGCCTCGCGCGGTAGCGCGCCGCGCGTCTATCTGACGGCACTTAAACACTTGTTACTTTTTTTTTTATGAAATGTACTAAACATTTTTTTCAGGGTAAAGTTGTGTAGATTTTACAGAACAATACTGTACAAAAATTTTGTTTCTATCTAGTGCAGAAGTTGGTTAAATTTCTATTTATATTCTACTTTAATGGGAATGATTAAACAACCCGACTAGAAATTTCTTGAGAAAATACCAGAGAATATATCAGGACCCGATAAGGCGTTTGTAAGGCATGCCAAAGAAAGTAGGCCTTCTAAGGAACTAGTCAGGTCCAGAGTATGATAACTTTACTTAAGATAACCTACTTAGGTTCGAGTATGGAGCAAAATAGGATATCCAGATCTTACCAATCACTAAGTATTGCCAGGCATTCCTGATTAGCACCATGTTAGGACCTAAGTAGTATATCCATACCATTAAAAAACAAATTAGCATCAGGCTTTCCTGACCAGCACCATGTTAGGTCCAAAGAAGTATATCCATATTATTAAAATAACAAAGTACTATCAGGTTTTCCTGAACAGCATCACGCTAAGACCAAAGTAGCATATCCATTCCAATAAAATAATATAATATGAGGCTTCCCTGATCAGCACCATGTTAGGACCTAAGTAGTATATCCATACCATTAAAGAACAGAGTAGCGTCAGGCTTTCCTGATCAGAGCCATGTTAGGTCCAAAGAAATATATCCATACCATTGAAATAACAAAGTTCTATCAGGTTCTCCTGAACAGCATCACACTAAGATCAAAATAGCATGTCCATACCATTAAAATAACATAATATGAGGCTTTCCTGATCAGCACCATGTTTGGACCAAAGTAGTATATCCCTACTATTAAAGAACAAATTAGCATCAGGCTTTCCTGATCAGCACCATGTTAGGACCAAAGTAGTATATCCATACCATTAAAATAACAAAGTACTATCAGGTTTTCCTGAACAGCATCACGCTAGGTCCAAAGTAGCATATCCATACCATTAAAGAACAAAGTACTATCAGGCTTTCCTGAACAGTATCAAGCTAAGACCAAAGTAGTATATCCCGTGCAGAAATTTGCTAGGGCAAACCAGATTACAGTCAGGGCCGGATCAGGCTCTAAGACGGAATGCATCAGGTTCGGATATGGAAATACCTATTAGGACATTCCCAATCAGGTTCGGATAAGACATTCTGTGAATTGTTGTAAGTTAACTCTCGCTAACAACGTGATTTCAGATTCATTACTATATAAAGAAGTTATTAAGTATAGCGTACATAACAAAATATGTCTATTAGTATAAATTTACAATGCAACAGCTTATATAGAAAACCACGTTGTCTGAATAACTGCTCTGTTGGCTAAAAGGGCTTGCATGCTGGTTTGGAAGCCAAGAGGTTTCAAGTTCGAATCTCGGTCAGGTCCAGCGGTATGAATAATATATAATAATCAAGAAGTTTATTTCTTGATTATGGAATGCATAATAAAATCATCATAATCAATATGAAAGGGGGGAGACCCCCTATAGAATAGAACTGCCGAATCAGGGCCGGATTTGATAGCCTGATCCGGCACGAATGCGAACAGGCGGTTTACATTTTGGATCCGTGTCGGATTAGGTTTGCTGGTCCTGATAAGTTCCTTATTAAGTATTCCTGATATCAGGTCCAGGGTCCAGATTAGGTACTTCTAACCAGAAAAACCTTATCAGTTCCTTATTATGTATTCGTGATTTCAGGTCCAGATGAGGTATTTCTGACCAGAAAAACCTTATCAGTTTCTTATTAAGTATTCCTGATATCAGGTCCAGATGAGGTATTTCTGACCAGAAAAACCTTATCAGTTCCTTATTAAGTATTCCTGATATCAGGTCCAGATTAGGTATTTCTGACCAGAAAAACCTTATCAGTTCCTTACTAGGTATTCCTGATTAGGTCCTTAGTATTGTTCTGCGTTATATTCCTTACGTTATCCTCATCGGCATGTCCGACCTGTTCCTGATAATGTTCAGCAAAAAATTTCTGCTCTGGAAGCAGTTTGAGGTAGCTAAGCGCGTGAACACGACCGTGTGCCTCGCGCGGCAACGCGCCGCGCGTCTATCTGACGGCACTTAAACACATAACTTTTTTTTTATGAAATGTACTAAAAAATTTTTTCAGGATAAAGTTGTGTAGATTTTACAAAACAATAATGTATAAAAATTTTGTTTCTATCTAGTGCAGAAGTTGGTTAAAGGGTATAGCCGGATAAGCATGTAAAAACTGCCCCCAGCGATTTTTGAAAATCTATATGGCTGATCGATTTCTAGTTAAAAAAGAAAATTTTCCTGAAAATTAGAGCTTGCCAACCTAAAGATTTAGGGTATAATATGGAAAAACGTGTTTTTCGGATTTTATTTTATTGTGACCGTTACACTTAATATTTTTTTATGAAATTTTTTTTGAGAAGACATCGATAGAACACACGAAAAAAATTTTTTTTCAGAGATTTTCTACTAACTGTTTTTTAAAAAAAAAATTTTATATTTTTTGGCGCCATATTTAAATATGTTCCCTTCGAGTGTCAATCACTAAATTTTTTTAAAATACTTCTTATTTGTACCTATGTATGTGGTAAAATTTTCAATTTGATCTATTTGGTGCAACATAGTAAAAAAAAAAAAAAAAGTTATTTTTTTAATATATCATATAAGTGCTTTGACCGTACAGATCACGACTCGTGCCGTCAAATCACGAGGCAACCACTGCAAACTTAAATGAAATAGAGTATACATATATTGATATGTATGGAACACTACTGTTTTTTACCTAAAATTATTTTTTATCTTCTTTTTAAACAAATTGAATAATGTAAAAAAACATTAATTTATTTGTTCAAGTTATATAATTATGATTTTTATTTTCAAACTGCAGGGATCTAACATTTTTTAAAATCTTTGATATACATACATACGTATATACAAACTGTAGCAGGGGTTATTTTAGTGTATGTTTGTAGCTTGTTTCTGCAGTTCTAAAAGTCAATAGTTGAAAAATATAAAGTATATTTTATTTATATTTTATAATAAATATATAATGTGTAGTATAAAAAATATACTACATGAAATCCAGTTGAAAAATCACAAGTACAAAGCAAAAAGAAAACTTGTAATATTTCAACTGGATGCACCCTTTCACGTAGTATATTTTTTATACTACACATTATATATTTATTATTAAATATAAATAAAATATACTTTATATTTTTCAACTATTGACTTTTAGAACTGCAAAAACAAGCTACAAACATACACTAAAATAACCCCTGCTACAGTTTGTATATACGTATGTATGTATATCAAAGATTTTAAAAAATGTTAGATCCCTGCAGTTTGAAAATAAAAATCATAATTATATAACTTGAACAAATAAATTAATGTTTTTTTACATTATTCAATTTGTTTAAAAAGAAAATAAAAAATAATTTTAGGTAAAAAACAATAGTGTTCCATACATATCAATATATGTATACTCTATTTCATTTAAGTTTGCAGTGGTTGCCTGGTGATTTGACGGCACGAGTCGTGATCTGTACGGTCAAAGCACTTATATGATATATTAAAAAAATAACTTTTTTTTTTTTACTATGTTGCACCAAATAGATCAAATTGAAAATTTTACCACATACATAGGTACAAATAAGAAGTATTTTAAAAAAATTTAGTGATTGACACTCGAAGGGAACATATTTAAATATGGCGCCAAAAAATATAAAATTTTTTTGTAAAAAAACAGTTAGTAGAAAATCTCTGAAAAAAATTTTTTTTCGTGTGTTCTATCGATAAGTCTTCTCAAAAAAAATTTCATAAAAAAATATTAAGTGTAACGGTCACAATAAAATAAAATCCGAAAAACACGTTTTTCCATATTATACCCTAAATCTTTAGGTTGGCAAGCTCTAATTTTCAGGAAAATTTTCTTTTTTAACTAGAAATCGATCAGCCATATAGATTTTCAAAAATCGCTGGGGGCAGTTTTTACATGCTTATCCGGCTATACCCTTTCTATTTGTTTATTAAAATATTTATTATTTATACAGGCTGGTCCGGTTTGGGATACAGATATTTTAGGAGCTGATTCCCTGACTCATTGTGAGTAAGAAATTGTGCGGGAAGGGGGGGTCTATCTTTAACACCCTCTGAGCTACAGGTTGTTTAAAAAATTTCCTTCAGAGTAGTTCTTACAACAAAGATTATCTCATAACTTCTAAAGTAACGTATCTAGAGCAATCAAAATGAGTCAGTTTCATAGGTAATTAACTAACATATTTTTCAGTAATACGGTTATTGCTATCCGTATTTCTAGTTCCGAGTTATAGCTCATCAGTCGAAAAATATCTTTTTTTGTTGAAATTTTTTATGAAAATGACATTTTTCTCCAAAAGTACCTCTAATATATGGTATTTTTTATCATTATTTTGCTACATCATAATGTTACCTATAAATTCACTGTACAAAGTTTGGACGTGGGTCTTACAGTTTTCCGGTAAATAATCATTTTTATGGTAAAAAATAATAAATAATGAAATTATGTAGTTATAAAGAAAAAAATTTATTGACTGTTTCATTTAATAGGGCAGGTAGCAAAATACTTACTTTGGGGATTAATTAATAACTGGGAAACTATAAGACCCACGTCCAAACTTTGTAAAGTGAATTTGTAGGTAACATTTTGATGTATCAAAATAATGATAAAAAATACCATATATTAGAGGTACTTTTGGAGAAAATTGTTATTTTCATAAAAAATTTCAACAAAAATAGATACTTTTCGACTTTGATGAACTATAATTCGGAACTAGAAATACGGATAGCAATAACCGTAATACTGAAAAATATGTTAGTTAATTACCTATGAAACTGACTCATTTTGATTGCTCTAGATACGTTACTTTAGAAGTTATGAGATAATCTTTGTTGTAAGAACGTCTCTGATGGAATTTTTTTAAACATCCTGTAGCTCAGAGGGTGTTAAAGATAGACCCCCACTTCCCGCACAATTTCTTACTTACAATGAGTCAGGGAATCAGCTCCTAAAATATCTGTATCCCAAACCGGATCATCCTGTATATTAAAAAAAAAAAAAATTATGAAAATTTTATTTAATCTAAATTGTAAATTATTTGTAGTCCTACCATAAAAATTTCATTAAATTTTACTCAATAATTACTGAGAAATCGCAATTTAAAAAAAACGTATATAAAAATTCATTTGTTCTTAAGTTTTTAAATTTTGCAAATTTTCAAAAAATATTTTAGAACATTATTTTGGATCAATAAATCTTCAAAGTTCTACAATAAAAAGTTTAATCTGAACAAGTTGATTTTTTGTGTGCCCACTTGCCAAACTTGATTTTTTTAAATTTTAAAATGGAAAATTGTAAATTATAATTTTTAATTTAAAATTTTCTTAATAAAAGTTGTTTATTGACTTATCTTTTTTAAGATAAAGTATTAATTGATATACCATTTTATTTAAATTTTTTGAATTATCCCTAATCGAACTTTTGCATTTTTGATATGTCACGTACGACACTTTAAACTAACCAAATCTTAAATATTCAGATCTTTACAAAGGTAATTATTTCTACTTACTAAATTTAAAAAAAATAATAAAATTCCATTAATATAATATAATAATAACGAAATTAGAGCACTTTTAGTAAAACCCTAAAATTTTAGATCAAGTCATCATATTTTCTAAACAATTGAAAGTATTAATTTTTTTGTTTTACAAAAGTTTCTTACTTTTTAATTGTCTTTACAATTATGTACTTTTTTGCATATCCTTCTATTTGATTTTACTGAAAAACGGGCATGTACCCCTCAAAGTACCCCCCAAGGAGCGGTTTTAGGAGGTTGAAAATATTTTCCTGAAATACTTTAGGGTCGATATACATAGTAAAAAATTTTTCATAAACCTCTATCTTCAATAGTTCGGGCGTAAAACATAGTGGACGGGTGGTCTGGAACATTGTATACAATTATATTATTTAAACGTGGTTTACAAGGCGAGAACACGCTTTGAAAATTTTGATAAAAATATCACCGTATTCCTTGATCAATTTTCTACAAAACTGGTGAGATAGAATGGAACTCCGATGGAAACTGTGTCAAAAAATTGATTTATACGGAAAACCGCGCGCGCGCTTATCCACACGGCTTATGTCGCGGTATTGCTCAGTAAAGGAAGAATTTTGACAAGATCATGGTTGGTTATTATAGATTTTGGTGCGGAGAATTCGAAAAAAATATCTTGGAATAGCGAAATGTGGTGCAACACCCTTAAAAATACCCCATTGTCACTTTGGATTTTGATATAAATTGCAAATCACTTGGAAACGAGGTTTTCTCCCTTCAACCCTATTTTTAAAAGTGTCCCGCTTGACGTGGAATGACTCATTTACGGTATTTGTATAGAATATTAGCTACATATGTACTTTTATTTGAATAATAATAATCTCCGAGAAAAAAAAAAGTTATAATTTAACCTAATCGCATTAGAAATGTCTTGGTAAGCCCTTTCGCCTACCGGAGATATGCAGGTTGGTGCTTTTGTGGTTAAATAATAAATTAGGTGATCCCATTGTATTTAGGTGGCCCCGAACTTTTGGAAGGCACTGCATAGATAGATTTAATGTTAATTGTAAGCTTTTAAAACTATTATTGTATTTTTAGAGACACCAGCAGAAATAATTCAAAACTTAACTATTATAAGTAACAATACTTACACTCACGAACTAGTAACTGTTCAATGGTTTAAGCCTGAATGTACAAGTATTACAGGCAGACTACAATATAAAGTAAATGTGTTAGAAACAAAAATAACAATGGAAACTAACGACACAACAATAACTCTACCCGTTTTAGAACCCTACAAAGAATATACAGTCGAGGTTGCTGTAATGAGACCTACTACTGGGAAACTATTAATTGTACAGAATATAACATTCACAACAAAACCTACAGGTACTGTATAAGCATTGAATATACAACATGAACCGGAATTATTGTATGGTTCGGAGTCGGGTTCAGCATGGTGCAAACTATTTGGGTTCAAAACCCGTTAATTTTTCAGGGTTCGGGTTCGGGTTTAAGTTTGTAATTGAAAGAAAATTATTTTGTTCGAAAACCAAAAATTAATAAATAAAACATTTTCTGAAAAAAATAAAATAAAAAATACATTTTGAAGATTGAAATCTCATTTTTTCAGATTTTTTTTGTAAACTGATATTAAATAAAAAATAATTTTAAGTAAAATCTTTGGGGGCCTATATCTCCCTCACGAAGAAAATTTCGGACACATGTTCATATGAACTTTTTCGCTTGAAATATTTTTTTCGATCAACTGTTCAAGTTTGTTCCACCTGATATGACTCACCCTGTATTGCTATTTAATTTATATTTATAGAAATCTGACGTTAAAATGCTGATTTTTGTAAAAAATAAAAATTTAAAACGCTTATAAATTTTAACTTATTGCATTTACACCTAAGCACTCTGAACTATTTTATAGAGACTTAAATTTCCTACAAAATTATCATTTAACTTATTTAATTAATTATTAATTATAGAAATAATAGTTTGGCCGTGAGAGCCATTGTAGACGTAAAATTTAACAAATAAATCACTTACAGTCGAGTCAATGAAGGTTTTTACTTCCGAACCCTCAGAAACAGCACCGATTTTGATGAATTTTTGAAATCAGAAACATTCCAGCCGAGCCGTCGGACTCAAAAAAGTATTTTTTTTTTGCTCAAAAAAATGTATACAGGTTGATTCATTACTGTCGAGCCAAACTTGAACAGTAGATTAAGAAAAATATTTTAAGTAAAAAACTTCTGATGAACATGTGTTCGAAAATTTTTCGTTAGGGAACTACAGTCAAGATTATGGCATATAAAGAGACTAAATAAAAATCGATGGGTCCACTAATTAATAAATTATAATTAGTTAATATGAGAAATTTATAACACTTATTAATACTAAACCCAATACCAAATTTCATAATTTTATCAGGTTTCTTTAGATATTAAATAAAAATAATAAATATAATAAAGATATTAATTAAAAAATCTTTGGAGGGCTGTAGTCCCCTCACGATCAATTTCCGGACACATGTTTATCAGAAGTTTTTTACTTAAAACATTTTCCTGAATCTACTGTTCAAGTTTGGCACGTGCAGTGTAATGAATCATCCTGTATAAATAATATTTTTTTTCAATGAATTGATCAAAACTTTTTTTTTATAATTGAATTTAATAAAAAATACTTTTTAAAAACAAGCTTTTTTATAAAAATATACTAAAAAGTAAAAAATTAATTTTCAGCTATCACAAAAATTGCAGGTTTTTATGACTAACAATAAATTTAAAACCAATAAACGTGCGGTGTGCTCACGAAGGTAAATGTATTGCCTTCAATTAATTAATTATTTCATTATTGTGAACTTTATTATAGTTTATCAAAAATTCTAATGTATTTATTTGATTTAATGTGTAAATTTTCTAATCTTAGGTATCTTATATCAATTTATACTTCATTTCTTATTTTGCATAAGAATTTTTATTCATACATTTGTCTTTATAGCGCCCCGTGCTTTTATTGGTTATTATAGTAATAAAAACCTGCAATTTTTGTGATTGCTGAAAATTTATTTTTTACTTTTTAGTGCATTTTTAATAAAAGCTTCTTTTTAAAAAGTATTTTTTATATAATTATATTTTCAAATTTTTAGTTACTGATTGACTAACTATCATACTAAAAGATAAAGCTCGACAAACTCTTTTAAAGGTGGTTATAAATAAAACGGTAATTCGCCATCTTGGGGCGTCCGCCATATTGTATTTAGAATGACGTCACATAGCTAATCGTATTTTACTCATCAAACCCTTTTATTTGATACCCATATCAAGATGATTATCACGAAAAAGGTAATCTGCCATTTTGGGGCGTCCGCCATATTGGATTTAAAACTATTAGATATACTATATTACATTGTCACCGGACTCATACACGTAAACAAAATTTCAAATGATTGATTGCAATATTTGATCTAAACTAACTAATGCGGTGTTTACACCGAGAAAACAAAACAGAAACATCGTGTTTTTAGACAAAATGACGCAAGATTTGTTTTAAGACCGAAAAAACACTCAAAAACAGACAAATCAAAAAACATGTTTTCATGAACAAAATAGTAGTTTTTTTTTACAATTATTACGCCTATACGACACTACAAACGGGATAACAAAATAAAAACATGTCTGTTTCGGTGTGTTTTCAAACAAAATCAAAACAGAAATTTATTTCGATTGGCATTTTAACAGCATGTAATAAATTCGACCCTTGTCATCGAATAGATTTTTAACAAAATAGACACAATTTTTGTTACCCTTTTCAAATGGAAAACAAACTGAGTTTTTATTTTTATATTGGAGAAATACGTACTATTTTCAAGATTTAATCGTAATTAATCTCGATAAATAAATATAAGTTATCAGTTTTTTGATATTATCAAAATAAAACTAGTAATTGCCATTTAAATTACTTATCTTAATATATATAAATTACGTGTCACATGTTCCTCCGCTATGGACTCCTAAACTACTTAACCGATTTTAATCAAATTTGTACACCGTGTGCAGTTTGATCCAACTTGAAACATAGGAAGCCTCCTATGGGAAATGGGGGGGGGGCAAAGCCTGTTTGTCTTATTTTGTGGTGTTTAATTTATATTACAAATAATTTCTGTTTTGGTTGTGAGTAAATTTTCTGTCTATTTTCTCTGACAGTTTTTGCATTCCGTAATAAAAAAAAGTTTCACTTCTAACGCTTATAGTTTTCGACTGACGCTTTCATTTTTTTTGTAGTAAACGAATTCAATATTCATAGTTAAGACAGGACAACGTCTGTCGGGTCAGCTAGTAATATATATAATGTCATAACAAAATCCATCAACAAATCATCTATAGTTTATATACAGGGTGGGGGATTTAAAGTGTTACAGACTTTTATCTCAAAGCCACCGCATATTTGAAAAAATGTTCAAGTCAAAAAATGTATGGTTGTGAGGGGGTAATCGAATAGTAATATTTATTTATTATTTTAGTGTGGCCTTCAAGGATATTTGAAGGTCAACATCATTTTTTTATATAAGAACCCATAGTTTTTATTTAAATAATCTTATTCTACGTCAACAGACCCGAATATTTCATTGAAAAATTTTTTTTGGACAACCTAAGATTTCCAAGATATCTAACAAAATAAATTCGAGATTTTGGACTTTCAAGAATTTTTTACTCAGAATCCATAAATTTTAGAAAAAAAGTAAAAATAAAAAAAACTGTTTATTTTGGTCTAATAAATCTTGGAAAATTATTTTTAAAATCAGTTTCTATTTATTTTATTTCAGCAAAAAATACGAAATGTTAAAAAAATTCTAGAAAAATTCTTCAAGTTTTATTAGAACGAAATAAACATTTTTTTTACTTCTACTTTTTTTCTAAAGTTTATGGATTCTGAGTAAAAAATTCTTGAAAGTCCAAAATCTCGAATTTATTTTGTTAGATATCTTGAAAATCATAGGTTTCATAAAAAAAAATTTCAATGAAATATTCGTGTTTGTTCACGTAGAATAAGATTATTAAATAAAAACTATATGTTCCTATTTAAAAAAATGATGTTGACCTTCAAATATCCTTGAAGGCCACACTAAAATAATAAATAAACATTACTATTCTATTACCCCCTCACAACCATACATTTTTTGGTTTGAACATTTTTTTCAAATATGTGGTGGCTCTGAGATAAAAATCTGTAACACTTTAAATGCCCCACCCTGTATACTATAATTAAAACAATAAACATCCATAACTTTTTTATTATTATAATAATTACTTTAATTTAATAAAAGCTCATTAAGTTATAGTTCCTATAAAGTTTACCATTACAGATAAATCTAATCGTATTTTATTATTTTAAATAAAAGTTTTGATTTTTAAAACACTATTGCACACCCAAGCAGGCTCTGCTTGGAAGTGTGTTCTATTCTCGTGCTAAAAAATTTTTCGTACATAAATTGATAAAAAGAGCATTATATCTTCAATTTCTTCAGTATCCCACTTACATTTTTACATTTTCTGATAGAAAACATTCCATTCTCCATTTTTACTTAGTTTAATATCGATCGATTTTAATTTTCTGTTATAAAAATATAAATAAATCAATATGTCGATTTAACCCCCTTTTCTGATAGAAACGCCGAATTACAAGCTACAATTCGAAATAAATGTGCACCAATCCTTTTGAATTCACTTCATCTATTATCAGAATAGAACCCTATTAAAACTCAACAAAATTGGATAACTAGAAGTAACGAAATTTGCAGTTTATTTAAACAAAAATTCATATTTTCACTAGAATTTATTCCACCGATATAGTAACTACCCATGATACAATTATTAAAGATATGGCTTTCTCGAGTTTCATTTTTTCACTTTACTGCGCATGACGTCACACGTAATTCACTTTGTTTATATGTGTTTATATGCAAGTTATATATAACGTACATCGGAGGTAGCTGCAAGAAACCATCTTATCAGCATTGTATATATTATTATTGTCATGTAATCATTTTTAGTTAACCGCTTAATCTTTTCTAGCTATGTAAGACAGTCAGTAGTCAACACTGTAATTAGTAACATTAAATATAATCTTAAACATTAAATAAATTTCTTTTTTAAAAACGTATTCACAAGAACCAAAAATCTAAGTGGCGCAGTCGGTAGGACAGGCAAACGAATAATTAGTGAATATAATTAATTCGGTTCATTTTAATGATTTATTGTCTGAACTATAATAAAATAAAGTTTGAGTGAAAACCAAACCTTAGTACAAGAAGATTATCCATTGCGAAGCCTGAGAGGACATCAGTCAACGCAGCCATTATTGAAGCATATCAACGAATGGACAAGATAATCATTTTACTGTGAGTACTTTAATGTCTTTTAGAGGTTATAATAGTAATAATAGTGATTTTCCTGACTCTGACTCAGATTTTGAATCCCCTACCCAAATTCAAAATCCACCATCACAAGAATATAATAATTCAAATTTCATACTTAATCCGCCTAAGTTAATTGTCAATATGACTACTTCCACACCAACAACACCAACCCTTAAACCTGAGTATCTCAACATGATCCCTGAATTTAGAGGTGAAAGAGAACTTTTACCTAGGTTTATTGAAATTAGCGAAAAAATAGTTACGAGATTTTATAATACTACGAATCCAAACGATTTTCAAAACGAGTATTTATTGTCTAGCATAATCGCGAAAATAAAAGGTGATGCAGCAATTAACATATCTAGCAATATTATTAATAATTGGGATGATCTAAAAAGATCATTAATAAACACATACGCGGACAAAAGAGATAGTTAAACTTTAAATATAGAGTTAACTGAACTCAAACAGGGTAATGAAACTCCTTTTGAATTTTATGACAGGGCATTACATTTATTAAACTTACAAATATCATATTTATCTACTCATTTAGAATCGTCAAATGCAACCATATTAATAGGTTATTTTAGAAATTACGCGTTACGAATTTTATTGCGAGGGTTAAAAGAGCCTTTAGGATCTCTAATGAGAACTAAAAATCCTTACGATTTAAATTCCGCACTAAGTATGCTAACGAACGATTTTCAGTTGGATATAAATCCACGTAGAGATGATAAAAGTAAAATAACACATAATATAAAAAATAATGTACCAAATAAAATAAATAGAAATTATAATTCAACAAATTTTAATTCATATAATGCACGATTTATACCAAATCATAATAAAGCGATCAGTAGTAATAATACGAATTCTTATGCCAGACAAACAAATCCCAACACCAACTCAAATGTTCCCATACAAAATACAAATATTCCTAGACAAAATACGAAAGTATTTAGGCAAAACACAAATCATAATTTCCAAAGACCAGTACCTATGTCTACTTCAACAAGAAATACATATAGACCTCAGTTTCAAAATTCAAATTTTCGACCAAATAGACAGAATTTTATAGCTGAAGAACTATTTAATATTGAACAAGAAACACCTTGTCAAGATACTGAAGAAAATGATTTTTTAGAAGAAACTGCCTCGGGAAACATTTTGAATTAATGAACTTAACGAATCAAAATGTTAGTTCTCTGCCATTTATTATTAATCCAAAAAATAATTTAAATTTTCTCATCGATACTGGCAGCACAAAATCTTTTGTAACTACCGAAGTTGCAAATAGATATTTCAAAAATTCTATTACTGACGATCCTTTCCTAATATCAACTGCACATGGAACAACATTAGAAAAGTATAGCACACTAATGCCATGTCCATAAATGTTTGAATTAAAAAATAATCTTATGTTAAAATTCCATATTTTCAATTTCCATAATAAATTCCATTGTTTGCTTGGTTTAGATAATTTAAAAATATTAAACGCAACAATCGATTTAAACAACAATATATTACGTACGCCGAATATTGAATTAAAAATTCATTATCATAAATTACCCCATGATATTGAAGAAAATAATCAAGTAAAAGAAAATTATAATCAAATAAATGAAAATAATAATAATTTGATTAAAGACAAAAATATGTCTAAACGTAATAATAATAATAATAATAATATTACAAATAATAAACGTAAAAATAATATGGAAAATATTAAAAACGTCGTATCGACGGCTATAAAAAATAATAAAATAAATACTAATATTATAACTGTTCAACCGAGAACAGAACAAATAATAAAAGTTAATATAAAAAATATTA
The DNA here is from genome assembly GCA_949319165.1 of Sialis lutaria. NCBI lineage: Eukaryota > Metazoa > Arthropoda > Insecta > Megaloptera > Sialidae > Sialis > Sialis lutaria. The sequence goes on along the minus strand of OX439238.1, from coordinate 25,523,279 downwards.
AAGACGGAGAAATTATAATCCCGTATATTAAAATAAATAACTTAGAGATTCCAGAATGCGTTACAAAGGTAAACAATTATGAGGCCTATTGTACGATTTTGAATCCAACAGAATCTGAAAAATCAATCGACATTGGTAAATCCTTTGAAGTTGAAAAGTTCGATGAATACGAGCCTTCAACTAACCCAAATTTTAATTCTATACAAAGCCATAAGGTCGACTTAGATTTTTCAAAATTTCGCACAGAGCATATGAACTCTGAAGAAAAATATTTTATTACTAATTTGATCAAAGAATATTCGGATATACAGGGTGTCCAAGATAAGCGTGCAATGCATGGGGATATCCTAAACGGTAAGAGATACAGATGTGGTTAAATGAGATGAATTATTTGTAAGAAAGGGGTGAGTATTACAACATCAAAAAATATTAATAATTTTATGTGGTTCAGGCGGTATACCCAAAAAACTGAAAATTCAGAATTTCTTTAAATGACTATAACTTGTTTGGCAAAGTAGATAGGTACTTTTTGTTTGCGGTTTCTTAAAGCACCTTTTTGAGTAGAATTGTTTGGTGTATTTAGAATTTTTATATCACTTTTAGTTTCCGAGTTACAAGCCCTAACTTTAGTTTTTCTTATGGGCCGCCAAGTTGGCTATATCATATTCGAACGTGTTTTTTACTCTACTTTACAACGATATATCACATGACATACTTATTATAGAAAATAAGTCGAAGTACTAAATATTGGTGATATTTATAAAGTATTTTATTACAAACATTTAAGTAAGCCATGAAAAAACAAAAATTGTTAAACAAAAATCGCAATAACAACAATGAAAATATCAAATGCATATTTAAAAACAATAAACTATTACAAAAAAAGGTTTTTACTTTTTTTTAATAATAAGTATATTAAGTATATAAGTATATTAATTAATGTGTGACACATCATTGTAAAGTAGAGTAAAAAACACGTTCGAATATGATATAGCCAACTTGGCGGCCCATAAGAAAAACTAAAGTTAGGGCTTGTAACTCGGAAACTAATAGTGATATAAAAAATCTAAATACACCAAACAATTCTACTCAAAAAAGTGCTTTAAGAAACCGCAAACAAAAAGTACCTATCTACTTTGCCAAAAAAGTTATAGTCATTTAAAGAAATTCCGAATTTTCAGTTTTTTGTGTATACCGCCTGAACTATATAAAATTATTAATATTTTTTGATGTTGTAATACTCACCCCTTTCTTACAAATAATTCATCTCATTTAACCACATCTGTATCTCTTACCGTTTAGGATATCCCCATGCATTGCACGCTTATCTTGGACACCCTGTATTCCATTTTGATAATAAACATTTAACTTTTACTAATAAAGTAAAACATGTTATTAAAACTAAAGATGAATTACCAGTATATACTAAGTCATATCGATATCCCGAAATTCATAAAAAAGAGGTTAAAGATCAAATCGACAAAATGTTACAACAAAATATAATTCGACCATCCCATTCTCCTTGGTCCTCGCCTATTTGGATAGTCCCAAAAAAGATGGACGCATCTGGCAAACGCAAATGGAGAATAGTTATCGATTATCGTAAATTGAATGAAAAAACAATTGACGATAAATATCCTTTACCTAATATTACTGACTTGTTAGACAAATTAGGTAAATGTCAATATTTCACGACATTAGATCTGGCCTCGGGATTCCATCAAATTGAAATGGACGAAAATGACATTCAAAAAACAGCGTTTAATACGGAAAATGGTCATTATTCCAGCGTGTCATGGATAACATCCTTAGGGGCATACAAAACGAATTTTGTCTAGTTTATTTCGACGACATAATTATTTTTAGTACAAGTCTACAATAGCATATTGTAAGACTCAGAGAGGTTTTTAAACGACTTAGACAGTCAAATTTCAAAATTCAACTTGATAAATCCGAATTTTTAAGGAAAGAAGTCGCTTATCTAGGACACGTTGTCACTCCTGACGGTGTAAAACCGAATCCTGATAAAATAATTGCAATAAAAAACTTTCCTATACCTAAAACTCCTAAACAGCTTAAGGGATTTCTTGGACTCTTAGGATACTATCGTAGGTTTATAAAGGATTTCGCCAAGTTGACAAAACCCCTCACCAAATGTCTAAAAAAGGGATACGAAATTAATGTGAAAGATTTAGAATATTTAAATTGTTTTGAACTATGCAAAAATTTATTAATTAATGAGCCTTTATTAAAATATCCAGATTTTACACAACCTTTTATTTTAACAACAGACGCAAGTAATTATGCGATCGGGGGTGTACTTTCACAAGGCAAAATAGGTTCTGATTTACCAAACGCTTACGCTAGCAGAACTTTAAATGATTCAGAACAAAATTATTCAACTATAGAAAAAGAACTTTTAGCTATAGTATGGGCAGTGAAATATTTTAGACCGTATCTGTACGGCAGAAAATTTAAAATTGTTACAGACCATAAACCGTTACAATGGTTATTCTCTTTAAAAGAACCCAATTCTAAATTGGTTCGGTGGAGATTAAAATTAGAAGAGTACGATTATGAGATAATCTACAAAAAGGGTAGTTTGAATAAAAATGCAGATGCTCTATCTCGCATTCAATTAAATGTAAATGAAACATTAAATTATAAAAAACCAATATTTGAGTACATGGAAGAATTTAATAGAGACCTAGAAATGCCTAGCACCTCAAAAATTCCCCAAACAACCCCATCACTCGTTGTCGAAACAGACGACATACAAAACGATGACTTGGACGATGACGACATAACTGTACACTCAAGTCATGAGAATCCAACAATTAACATACCAATATTAGATTGTCCAGTAAACTACGGGAAAAATCAAATATTCATTTCCGAAGTAGATTATGATCCATCAGATCCTGTAATAATTAAATTATATGATATGAAACAAAGATTTTTAGTACAATTTTCTAAAAATAACTACGAACAAGAAATGATAAATTTCACGAAAACTTATATTGCACCTAAAGTAAAATATTACTTATATTTTGAAGATCCTATTTACGAAAAATTTAGTTTAGTTCTTCAAAAATACTTTAAAAATGCTGAAATAGACATGATTAAATGTAATAAAAAATTAATTGACATCAGTGAAAACGATGTAAACGATACTATTCAAAATTATCACGAAGGTAAAACAAACCATCGAGGTATCGACGAAACAGAAAAACAAATTAAAAAACTATATTATTGGCCTAATCAACGTAAATCATTCCAAACGTATATCAACAATTGTGAAATCTGTCAAATCACAAAATATGATAGACAACCGTTAAAATTAGCATTAAATATTACACCTACTGCGGTTAGACCTTTTCAGATATTACACATAGATAGTATATCTTTAGAAAAATCAAAGTTTTTAACAATTGTCGATTCATTTTCAAAGTATGGACAAGCGTACAGCCTAAACTCATCTCAGGGTATAGAGATAGTTAATAATCTAATAAAATACTTTACACATCATTGCATTCCAGAAAAAATAATATCGGACAATGGTCCAGAATTTAAAAATTCATTATTAAAAGAACTATTAGAAATTCATAAAATAAAATTACATTTTATTAGTTCGCAACATCCGGAATCTAATGGTATTATAGAACGTTTTCATTCGACTTTAATAGAACACATCCGTTTATTAAATAATCAAACCGAATATAAAAACAAAAATATAGAAATTAAAGTAAACTATGCATTATTAGCATACAATAATTCTATTCATTCTGTAACAAATCTAAAACCATCTGAGATAATCACTGGTCATTTAGATACAGAATCTCCATTTAATATTGAAATTAATAAACAACTATTAAACGACTATATGATAAGTCATAAAAATAAAGTTAAACTATTGTATAAAAATTTAAACGAGAAAATTCGATTAAATAAAGAAAAAGTAATAAATAAAGTAAACGAAAGTAAAGAAAAACTTCCGACAATCCCGACACAAGTTTTTGTAAAAAATAGACAAAAACAGAGTAAAACAAAAAATAAATATAAATCCGAAAATATCGAAAGCGTGAATTCTGAATTAAAAACTGGTAAAATAATACCGCGACATCATAATACTACACAAGGAATTCACTTGGCTAATATTAAAAGGCCAAGAAAGCAAACTTATAAATTTAAAGATAAATAATAAAATAGTATTAAATAAATTAATAATAATAATTAATACTATGGCTAGACCATAAAATGCACACCCCTTAAACTTAAAAAAAATGTATCAACATATATCAAATAAATACGGTACAATATATTTAGTGAAACTTAAAAGGATGTTTTAAAAAAATATTGGAGGTAATTAATATTATAAAAATATATAATATGAAGTTTATCACTCATTAAGATTTTTTAGAAAATCAACAATGAATCTTGATATCAATCGATTATTACCTTTTTTTATTTAAATTTAGGATGTATTGCAATAAAACAACAATCATTTTAATTTACAATTTTTATATAAAATATATTTTTATTTGTAAAATGTATATAGTAAATAAATTAATTAATAATAATAATTAAACAGATAAATACATCCACATATTGCAGTGATAACAGCTGTGTTCACCTGATGTCTAGCATTTAAAATGAAATATACAAAAAAGTAACACGTTTATAGGTTATAATTAATTATATTATATATTTGTTTTAAAAATGCAAACTTACCAAATTTTATCGTGATTAAAAAGATTGATTGGCTTTAAATAAAATAATTAAAATACAGCACGTATCGATGTATGTACATGTATTTATACAGGGTCCTCCAATAGTGCGTCCGGCATTCCTAGCGCACTTCCCGTTGGAGATAGAAAAAAAAGTTTGGTACATAATATTATTGGTTTGAAAAGATCAACGTCGTAAAATTATTTTCAATAATACAGGGTGTTCCATTTTTGTGCTGTAACAAAAACATACATTTTTTTAAATGGAACCCCCTATAACTTTTTCAGTATTCCGATGTCATATTTTAACCTCCACATTATCATCTATTTATTTTTTGATTTAGTGACAGTGTTGCCAAATTATAAATTTTTTTCCGAAAAATAATCCATAAACAGGGTCAACTTTAATAAATCGTAGAGACCTCGTTTTTTTTGAAGCGATTGATTTTTTTAACAATAATATTAGTCTTGATAAAGAGTAACATTCTGATAATAACCAATTTGAATTTAATTATACAGGGTGTCCATAAAAAAATGTCAAAATTTTCAAACTTAAAAATGATAAAACTCATTTTTTTCAAATGCGACTAC